>NADL03000737.1:0-1200000 GCA_002205965.3 Kappaphycus alvarezii | reverse complement strand
TCGACGAAGAGCTTGCGGACGAATTCTATTATCTTCTTCTTAGTCTGCCGTCTCAGGTAGTCGTCTGCATCCGTCGGGCCATATACTGCGAGCGCAAGGCCGTTTAAGGGGCGAGAGGGGCGGTTTTTAGTGATGGGGGCGGAGGGGCGAAGGTTGTTCATTTTGGTTGTAAATGATTGTAGACGGAGGATAGAGGGTGTTTTGGGTGTGTTGGGGGAGAGGAGTGATGAGTAAAATGATCAGGGACGTTTGAAACTTGGAATAAAAAGGTTTAAATAGGCTCCCGGGGCAGGTTCTATCGATTAGGAATAGGTAAAATAAATCTGCAAGGGATTTTGTAGTAGTGCATTTGCGCCCTTTTTCTCAAAAAAACGAATTTGGAGGGGGAGGTAAGCAAAAAGGGAAAAAGAACTTGATTCGGGATCGATTCAGAGGGGTAGATATAGTATAAAAATATCTAGATAAAATGGAAGTAAATTTGGGGAGGACCGCGGTAATGATAAGCGAGGTTCAGGGAGGACGAGGAAGGACCGGAACTATAAGCAAATTTGGACAAGGAGAGGTAGTACAGTAAACTATAGACCTGTAGATGACGGCGACAAAAAAAAATCTGCGCCTAACACCCCCGGACTTAGGTCGAACGTCCCGTCTCGTTCTCAATGCTCTTGTTGTTCTTGTGGGAGTTCTATCCATTCATCAGGGAGAGTATAGGGTTCACTATAAGGATATGGTAGTAGCTCATTTCCAATATGATGAGAGAGTGTGTACCGTGCGATGACCGGCTCATCATTCTTTGAAAGTTATCCGGTGCGTTCATGAGACCAAAAGAAATCACTTCGAATCTGAAATTTCCCATTTTACAAGTGAAGTTCATCTTTTATTTGCATTCTTCCTCTAAAATAATTTTTCAGTAGCCAGTATTAAGGTCGATCGTTGCGAAATATTTCCCATCTTTAACTTCTTCGAGAATTTCCTCCATGCTCGGAATTGGGAACCGATCAGGTATCATATTCCCGTTAAATAACTCTAATAAACGCAAAAACTTGGTTTTCCATCCTTCTTGGTCGCGATGATAACTGGTAACGATCAGGAAAAAGACGTCAGTGTTATGATGCCATTTTTTTGCCATCTCCTTGACGTAATCTTCGATAACCTGATCCCACTTCGGCTGCTGGCGCCGGGGTCTGTGATATATTGGTTTTGTTTCTACTAGCTCAAAGAAGTGCTCTACAGGAACATCTGCTTGACACAAGTCTGTCACATCTCATGCAATGACTTCTGAAGATAGAAGTGTCTCGAAAACTTTCTTGGCTGCTAGAAAAGGGTGATGACAACCCCTTTCTTGATTTCGTCCGTTCTATTTTCTCTTTTTTTTCCGTTTTTTTTCGCAAAGAGCTCATTTTTCTTCTCCTCTGAGGCAAACTTCTCCTTTCAAACTCTTATTTCTTACATTTTCTATCCTGTTCCGGTTTCTGTAAATTGTCCGCATATTGCGACAAATTCACATCTGCACCCATCTTCGCAGTCCCTTTCATCATCCGTCTCTAAGCCAGTGTCTGAACCGTCCCACGAGAAGTTCAGGATATCCTCTTCTGAGTTGGTCAGGCGGTCATTTCGATCCTCGGTCCTGAGTCTTCACTTCCATAATTGGGTGTGAATTATTCGCTGTTCGTTCCACTTAAATTTCCCAGATCACCGCTCCTGTCGTATTCGAGTGGCATCCGGACCTCCATTCCATCTACTTGAATGGACACACTGTGATTACCAAGATGTATGCATTTTTCCAATTCTTCCATCGTTGGGCAGCCAATGATTACGTCAAATGGGAGGTAAGTAATGACTAGTAAATCTAGATTGACTATTAGATGTGCGAAGAACACTGCAATATTTTCGACCGTGACGTACATTTGAGAGATGTACCTTGGCATAGTTTATCTAACATAAAATGATGGGTAATAAAAACACTTCAGTGGGCTAGAAATAAGTGCAGAAGGAACAGGTTCAACCACATATGCTTTGTGATCAGCGCAAAAAAGTTTCTAGGATCTAAAGTTGACTTTCAGCTTCTCAATTATTTGGGACTGGACTCGAAAATGTCCTTCAACTCGCCTGACCTCTCCAATGGGAAGCGTTTAACTCAGGTTATACAAGTTTTTTTTGCTAGTCATAAGTCCTTGAGGACGCCTACCTAATGCCATAAAATACACCAAAAAATCATGAAGACGAAAGACATCAGCGATAAGGTACTTCCAAGGAAAATTTCTACATCTACCCCTCGCAATCGTCATCCTCCAGAGCAAAAACAAGAAATTCCTGTAAAACATCCATGCTGCCAAGAAAGTCCTCAAATATACCTTTAAGTGGCTCACATCTTCCAATATCCTCCAACTAAAATATAAAAAACACAAAATATCCTTATTCGGCTTTGTGACCAGTGTCCTTGGTAATCCCCCTCAACTCCTTCCAAGGGAATTTTTTGTGTTATTTTATTTCATGGGAGATGTGTTCGGTTGTATCAACGCCACTAATGCATTATGTGGACTTCTCATATACAGTTTGAAACTCACGAAATTTGTGGCCTCTGAGCTTCATCTATGCCAGCGCAGTGCCGTTACTTTACAGTGCACAGTATCCGTGAAAAAATAAGTGAAAATAAATTTGATAAGAAAGTTCCAACGCAGTCAGCGCAGTATGCAATCTCAGCCAGCGCAGAATGCCAGGGTTGTAATTTTTCAAATTCACCCAATTTTTGACATCACAACCACGTTTGACTCACAGGCACTTGGTTGAGATGCTGAAGTACCCATGGGACATCAGAGCGAATTCTCAAAGCCTCCTATGTTAAGGGCTGCTCTGAGAAACAAAGCAGTTGTTGGAGAGATATGAAGAGTAGTAATTGATAAAGCGAAAGAAAAAGTGGTAAATGGGGATTGCTTCTAGTACACGTACGAACGGCACTAAAAGGGAAAAGATATTGTTATTTTTCAGACCGATGACAAGGTGTTACACCAATAAATGTAATTGGATTGGCCCAATAATACTTTTTTTCATATGCAAAAAAGTGTAAAGAATGTACTCAATTTTATTCAAAATTCAATGGATCGTTCATCTAGGTGCTATCGCTGTCTGAGGTATCATGCGCACCCCTAACAAGTTTTCCTTTGAAGTACTCGCGGTATCTCTCAATAATCCGTTGTAAGTCATCACTCAACTGGGCTTCCTTCCAGTTCCCACTCAAATTATGCGACATATAGGTACCAATCATTGCCTTTCGGGCGTGTTGAACACTAAATTTATCGCGCTGAGCATTCGTATCACGTACTGACTCTGCCTCCAGGCGCAAAAAAATAGCTTCCCAGGATTTGAAAGCTTCCCTCTGCGCTCAAACCACTGTCCAGAGTGAACGCGGTCGTACTTGTAGTTACCCCATCGAGCCCTCCAAGCGTCCTTACTCTTCTGAATAATAAATGATTCACAGGGCTTAACTAAATTTGTTGCTTTTAGCGGAAGCTTCTCGGGGATGTACTAATTCCAGCCAATAAAGCATTTGCTTCAGAGTAAACCACATGCCCAGCGCAGTTGTCAACGTACAATTTCCTTTTCCGATATTTTGTAAACGGCTTGATCGCTCGCTGCCCTGCAAACCACGCCTTGAAAATAGATCCAGCCATCCATCCTTTGGGACTGGCTCGGTACTAAACACCGGGGACGTCGTCTAGATGCCATTCCATGCGATATAAACAATTTTGGTTTTTGAAAATCAACATCGGCGTCTCGATTCTTGCATTTGGGCAACCAGAAAGGCGCACTATAATAGTGATTGGTTCATTACCTGATACAGCGTCTCCAAACTTGACTTGGTTGTCCCCTGTAAACTCCATCGTTTTCTCCTCATCCATGTTAAAGACAAAATGCGTCTCATCGGTTTTTTCAATATTATTGTCGTCTACAAATCCGCACCCGAAACCGGTTTTCAACACAACAAAATGAATTTCAACTGTACGATCACTAAATTTCGTCTTTTCCGGCTCGTAATCAGTTTACCTTTTTGTGCTCGCAGAACAATCTTGTTGCAATTCATGAAGTGCTGTACCCGTCAAATTTTTACTCAACGAGATATCGGAAATCCATTTTCCGTTAATGAGGAATGAAATGGGCTTCCTTTTTCAGCATTACCAATGATTGAACGACTGTGAAGCTGAAGAACAGTTTTAAAGAACTTGATTCCCAAACTTCCTCAACCTGTCAAATTCAATGCGAACCTCTATTTAGAGCAATTACAGCACTCAGTTCACTTTCGACCTATTCGAGGCAAAGTTTTGAAGTTGGTTCGCTTTATTCCTGATGTTTTTGTTCCGTTTAACGATTAGTTTCGGTTGTGTTTTGATTAAGGCTCATCATTTTTCCTTGTGCTTCCACCAAAGCCTGACTTTGGCTAAATTGGCTTTCGTGTTTCCAGGGAAGAACTGTGGGAATTGCTTGATGGTTTTAGACTTTGGATGGTTAGGTCTTTCTTTCCGTCATCCAATGAGTTTCGGTATATTGGTTTGAAAGAGTTATAACATGAAAGTTTCGGCGATGGTTTCGACAATCGGTGTTTGGATGATCAGTCATTAGTTCGCGCTCGGCATTTTGTGCTTGACTGGATTGAGGCTGTGATTCTCTTGACCGTTGTGTCGACTCAGTTGACTGCAGAGCTCTGGCTATAGCTCCCTCAATGGGGCCGATAGAATCCATTGCTTCTATGTTTTTGCTAGTCAGTGGAGCAGGTAGAGGGGGTGTTCGGGGGTAGCTGTTGCTGCTACCGGAGCATAGACAGGCAAAGTATCAGTAAAAATATAGGAAGGTATCGGGATATCCGCCGTCGCTCGTTTACTGTCATTCCAATACTTTAAGTTAAGTATACCAGCAGAAGGATTTAAGCAGAATGGTCGTTCATCGATTAAACTGCCCTAAGCAACTTCCGCACCAAACACAATTTCGTCACTAAGTATAATTACGGTGATGGTTGTATTGGAAAGAGTGGAAAAGCGCTGTCTCCAGGTACACAGAGGCAGCGTGACCGGCTAGCTGTAACTTTTCTGCACAAAGTAAGACCCAACAGAACCTCTACAAACTCCACCCGCGTTACAGCCCCTATGCACGGACTTTATCCTTACACCTGATTTAAAAAACTCTTCATACTCGTCCCCTAACGGTCTCATTGCTGTTTCCGTCTGGCTAAACTGGCAAAAATTATTACCTGCGCCTTCAAGTATGCAGCCCATGATAAAGTTTTCGTTGTTCATAGCATTGATGGCAGCAAAAGAGTTGGGGGAAGAGAATCTCGAAAGAAGAACGGTAAGTCTTTGGAGTGCTTTCAGGAGTAAGCGGCAACAAAACTGGTCTGTGAGACGAATTAAGAAAGAAAGGGCCAAATTTAGTCCTGGAGTAAAGATTACGAAGTAAATGAGTCCGTAGATAAAGAGAGTGAATCACAACCAGATCACACTGGAAGGAAAGGAACAAAATGAGTGGACTGTGCAGTCCCCGCCACAGATCCGGTTGAAGTGATATTAGATTGACAAAATTTTCTACAGGAAGGGGTAACCAATCATGAAGCGTTTACGGGTTATTGTGGAAACTAAATGGTTACTTCTGATGCCTTGAGGTAAGTGCTAGGGTATGATCTAGAGGATGAGGTTGTTAGGATTAGATTTGTTCAGTTTCTGAAAAAATATTTTGCCGAATTATATGCTTAAGCAATAATTCCCTCCATGTTTGTGGTTTTTCTATTATTTTTACAGATATTTTAATTTGAAAAATATATGTAACCTGAATAAATTGCTTCCCTGAGGAGGAGGAAGGGAAATTGGGAGTAAAAGTCGAAATTAAATAGTTTATTTACTGTCTATTTCCCAAGGAAAGTCGAGTATCCAGCTCTTTCAAAACTTGTTTATGGAGCATTGCATCCTTTTTTGCTTTCACTCCTCCTCCTACTTCAGTAATTTCTACATGATGTCTTTACTTTTGGCATCAGTGTAGGTTGCCAAGCGTGTCAATACCGAAGGCAGGCACCGCTCACATAGCTTAATTCTGAAAGATCTAGGATGGAGCAGGTCGCTTGCAGTGATGTCCTTGGCTTCGGTAAAGGCAATCCCTAATGTTTTCCTCTCGTTCCCAAATTTTCTTAAGCGATAGTTTTAATTCCCTAAAGATTGTAGTATCGAAGATATTTCCTGCCAGCGTTATAATTTATTCTCATAGTTCCCCTACGACTGCTACCCGCCACATCCAGGAATAAGAAACTCAAGGGGACTTCCATCTTTCTCCTCTTGTCCGTCGCCCTCGTTGTCGGTGACACCCTGTTGCTTCCCGCAAACAATTCTACAAGGTAACCCTTTTCAGCCCTCATTCTAAAAACCACAAATGCCTTGATATCTACGGTCCCATGGCCCTTCTTTCCTAATCGAAGGCTGTCAAAGATGGCCGCTGAATCGCTCTGTGCGATAAGCTCAGAATTGATTGCTACCCGATTACTTTGGATATCCACGGTTTTTTGGTCCAGGAATTGAGGCTAAGCTGCATCTAATTTTTGATTATATCGCTACCTGTAACGTTTCTGGTACAGTTGCCGAACGTTATGGACTTCTAAATTTCAGAATGATAGGGTAGAAATGGCGCAAAGGTAAAAGGGAACCACAAACTACCCGAGATAAGAGTCCATGCGAGCGACTAAAGTGCTATAGTTGACGTGAAAGGGCGATGGAGAGGAGTTGGCATGAAAGCTGAGTAGCTACTCTATGGGCCAACTCTAAAGGGGCAGACTCTACCGCCTATTCTCTGTGATTGACGTAATAAAAAGGGTGCTACGGTCTGAAGCTGACTCTCAACTTGCTAATTATTTGGGACTGGACTTGAAGTTGTCCCTAACTTCCCTCGTGGCTTTGATTTCCTTTATTAAGACTATCTGGGCGAAACTCTTCTGAACATAACTTCTCAGTAATAAAAGAAACTGTGTCTACATCTCCGCAATAACTGACCGACTGGTCTTTTCTGCAGTAAGAAAATTCGAGCTTGATTCTGCATCAAGCAAAGCTCACTGACCTTGGTGGGAGTGACTGGTTTGTCGGCACTTCGCTGCGAAGCCCGGTATTTCTGAATTGACCCTATGCAATTTAAGCTCGCTCCCTGTCCTTCCGAACCGTAAGAAGGGAGAATTGTCTTCTTCTATAGTCTTTCGGTACCTAAGTTTGCGAAATATGTATGATTGAACATACTTTAGGTGCTTTTTATGAATGAATTGAGTTGACGTCTCATCATTAACAATTTGTTACGGGGATCAAGACCCATAAATCTACACATAAAACATTTTGAGGAAAATGTCTATAACCAATAGCCATGAATGACAAGTTATATGGATGTAGTGGAATGGCAGAAGTATGCGATCTTGTTCTTCCTACGTAAGTGAAAACGAAAGGCGGAAGTGCTAATAGACACTAACATACAAGCTGACTACGTATTAAGGAGCTTACCTGTTACCATTAATGAACATCACCTCTCCCTCATGATGTGTACAGTAGCGTACAGTATGTACTGTTGAGTATGTACAGTATGTACAAGACTGTACAGGACTTTGCCGAGATGGTATGGCACTCTACTCTGCTGTCCGACCGTTGGTACCCCTAAAACTCAATTCGAGAGAGTATCCACCAAGCCCCATTTTATAGAAATTTTTGGGTAATAGCTCAGCCGTTGCGCTCAGCTGTACCAAAAAAAAATTAAAAAATCCACGTCATCAGTTGACGAATCCACTCAATTACAAATTTGGGGAAGGAAAACGATCTTACTTCTCCACATAATACATCATTGGTTCAGCAAGGAACTGCAATTAATATCAGTCGCCGATAGTTGCATCGCTTTGCTCTTTAATACTGTATTCTTAGAACGCTGAGAAATATTTCAATGAAGTCTCTTTCGCTTGATCCGCGATTTGGTCACGGAAACCTGCTCTTTGCGTAGCACAGGATGAAAGCACGACGCGGGGGAGGTAACAAAACTTACATACTCCGAAACAGCTATACAATTCTGGAAGGTGCCTGTGCGTCTTTAGGTTCCACGGGTTTTTCGGTTCCATGCATTTTATCCGTGTAGCTAACTACCTGTCATTTCAAAATTCCCCGAACCTTTCCGTACGTATTTTCGGTTACATGAAGTTTATCCGAGTAACCAGTTACCTGTTATTTAAAACTTCAGCTAGGGGAAGAACGGCGCAGCCGGGAGTGTCTACCAACATTAGGCTGAACAGCAAGAATGTATAATGCATTGCGTAGGAATGAAAACATCGAACAAGTGTAGAGCGAATTTTGCTCTGCTAAACGTTGATTATCCCTTCTGAAAGCAAAGAACCACAACTGCCCGTAATTTGCTGAAGATGAAGCTGCGTTATATCAGCTGAATTGGGCTATATTCCTGCCAGGTTCCATGCGTAATAAATTGGGGCCGTTGGAATTTGGAATTCGCTTCTTGAAGCTTATTTGCAAGGCAGTTGGCTGTGGCACTACCGCCGCAAATTCGTCGTGTTGGTTCTCAGATTCTCGGGCATGAGATTAATTCCCTCGCAACTGAATTTTTGTCTGATCCTGTTGCTGTAAACTGTGTTAGCTCCGAGGAGTAACACTTGCGGGACAAATTGAATTCAAACCGCAGTACAGTGCTGGCCCTTTTTTTTGAAAGCCCCCTAACGGCAATTCTGTTTCCGAAGGGGGAAATGCTTGGGTGCTTTAATTTTTGAAAGATGTGGTCGGTTAGGGCCCGGAATATCTTGGGGGGTTAACGGTGATGGAAAGTCCAGTTTGGCAGCACAGTTACCTGGAGCATACCACGAGATATACCCGCCCCTTACTCATCCTTCTCCCCACCACCTTTGAACCCCTCCAGATCGGCAGCGACATCACCGACGTCGTCGCCGTCCGAGGAGTCGAGATCAGACCAGTCCGTCCAGCGAGCAGGCACCCAAAAATGCTCCTTGCCGGAGGGTCCCATCACAGACAGGTTAGTGTCCTTCTCCGTGGCCTTTATAATCCCACTCTCGCGCCATGAGGTCTGCCCATAGACGCCTTTGGGTGTTGTTTAGTAATCGGCGGCTTCCACCAAGGTGGAAAAGTCGAGCTTCCCGCCACTAGATAGCGGGCGCGGTGTGTTCGGTACCACATGGTAGTTCACTATGGGCCCATTTCTTTGGGGAACAGACGGAGCCGAGTGAGAATCCGACCTTAAGCCATCAAATATTGCGAACAAAAGGTCCCTCACGGAGCGGTTCAAACCACGCTTTGCTGTCTTGGACGCTTTCACACGAGATAGCGGGTCGCATATGATTGCCGCCACCACGTGATCGATCCCGTAGTCACGCCAAACAGATACACTGTGCAGGCGGGTGAACCGTTGGAGTTCAGACACGAGGTGCTTGACCTGTGCATGTGACCCGTTGAGGTCTTTTTTCGGTTCACGGAACAGGGAACGGACGTCACTTTCTAGAGCAAAGTAGATCAGTCACAAATAGAGGAAAGATTCTCCGGGCAGCTTAAGCTTTAAAGTCAATTATCTCTTCAGTTAACAGTCACGGCTCGCAACCATTTTTTCATTTCAATGTCGATCTATGGACGTGCAAGGTAACACACGATAAATACATTGGGTTGCGTATCTTTTTTGTCGACCGCGGATGGAACTTACAGTCTTTTCTGCGCGGTGTGAGATCTTTTCGTCCCTGCGCATCACTAAGTCATTTAAGACTATCTGAGAAGTTGCTCATTTGGTGTGAAAAATTGGGTGATGAGTTCGGATTTACAATGAACCAAATTTTTAGTTCAAAGTCGGATTCAGGATCCGATGTTAGACGACTGTGCACCACATTGCTTATGGGAGAGTGGGACTGGTGTGTTTGTCATTTTTTGAATTGCGCATTGGTTGAGGCGTTCGGCACAACTCTGGATCCTTCCAAATCGAAGATTCCAGAGTTTAGAGACTTTATGCGGAACGTAAAGCGTGTTATCGAGCACGTAAATAAGAGCCACGCAATGCGAATCAAGTTTCAAGACTTACAGTTGTCGCTGTGCGGTACTCGTCTAAAACTAATTTCGGACATGCCGCACAGATGGCTTGGGACTATAAGACTATTCCAGAGGTTTTTGTTCCTTTGGGACTGCTTAAGAGAGCACTATTTTCATAACGAAACTAGTGGTGCCTTTCCGCTTTCAGGACAAAAGGATGTCGTTGTAGAATGTTTTTCTTTAATGAAGCCGATTGGAGATATTATTGTGGCTGCGCAAGCATCGAACTACCCTGCCGGTATTGGTGCTTTTCTGGCCTTTTGTATAATCAAACGCACTCTTCTTGACCCAGGTGAACCTCTCTCAATATATGATCCGTCTACCGACGGCTACCGTCCAGAGCTTCCGTCTACACATAAAAAGAAACCTACTCATCTGCATGATTTTGACAAAGAAAACCCGTCAACTGCTTCCTACAGCCATTACTAAGCGTTTTTATAACAGCTGCAATGGAACGCCTCGATCTTATATGCTGGAAATGCAAGTATTTTTGCATCCCGTTTACAAATCATTAAGTTGCTTGAATGTCCTGGGAGATGCTACTCAAGCAAGTGATTTGCGTGACTTAATTAAAAATGCTGTTGTGAAGATGGCTGTTGATATAGCCAGCGATCGAAGGCGGCGAATATGCATCAAGATGAAGCTACAGTAGCGGTGTCAGGCATTGCGAATCAAGAACCCAGCCAGAATCTTGTCAATGATACAACAAAAGGTATCTGGAATTGTACCGAGTTTGCCACGCAGGATACATGACCGACCCAACGATGTTAACCTTTAACTGACAGTGTTAAACAGGAGGTGGAGTAATACCTTTATAATGAATTCGTTGATGCGCATGAGCTTCCAACTCATCGTCTCTTGGTACGGTGGAAGTCTAAATCAAGCAAGTATAAGTACCTGGCACCTGTGGCGCGTTGTGTGTTGGGTCATACCGCCTCCTCCGCACAAATTGAACGCGATTTTGGTAGTGCAGGCAGCCTCTTAACTGGTACACGGATTTCTATAGATGTTGCCATGGTAGATATGTCTATGTTTTTGAAATGTAATCGAGACGAGATCCCGTCTGATATTCCTGCGCTTCCTGCTGGTGATTGGAAGTCTAAGCTGCCTGCACGGTTCACCGGAGCTGAGTACCTCCAAGAAATCAGCGATAATTCGCAGGAAGTAGATATAGAGGAGTTCATTACTCAGTTGCAACCCAGTGACGATAGTATTGTTGAGGGTATTTGGTACAATACTGAGTAAAATCTGTGTTTCTGTTTCCTGGACAACTGAATCCTTTTTAATTACCAAACTATCCTGTTCTGGGTGTTTGCGCTGTTAGATGCTACCATCGCACGGGAGAGCATCTCACAGGACCGCAATAAGTGTGGTATCACGCAAGTCAGTACATCAGTAATATTTGCGTAGTGTTGTGTAGTGTGGCGCCCGTCCATACAATCGACAAAATGACGAGCCTCATGTCGCAGTTGGTGCCTCCATGGTGTTTAAAGCAACATATATATCGAGCTTCGCCCAACAATTACTTACCATAGAACAAGACCCGACAATAGAGAAATGAGAGCGGGTGGTGGCACTGACTACTACGACGGAACTATGGTCAATCCATTAGCACCCTCCCACTCTAGATTCAGCGTGTTTATCCCCCTACGTTGTCACGGAGCTGGCGATATCCGTTGCCGAAGGGCCATTGAACAGTTCTCTAAGCTACGAGCTGTCCCCATCTTGCGACACGCTGCGTTAGTAGTCTCGTCAAACGCCGCTTGTCTGTTAGCTGGTCTGCCAACGACTTTCTAGTAGTTCAAACCGTGCCTTCACGCCGGAATGTCGTTCCGACTGTATCCGCCATCGGCCATTGATACATCCCTCTAATATAATCCTTACTGGGTCTCGACCCTTCTTTTAGTCGCAGTAAACCAACCCCCAACTTTCCCCTCTACATATCTAAGCCCAGAGAGGCATAGATTCACTATAGTCTAGTTATGTATAGTAATATAACAGCTCTGAACTGTCTATCATCTGGTAATCATGTTGTACCAACGTCGTCCCCATTAAATTCGACGCATTTTCAGCGACAATAGCAGGCGCATTTGCAGCGAAAATAGCAGGCGTTCCGAAATCCCGGAAGACGGTGACTTCGGCCTTGGGTGATTAGCTAAGCGACACAGTTATCTGTTGACAGATAACTGTATCGCTTGACATCAGTAAAAATATCAACCCACCTCTATTTCAATCTCTTATAATCTGATGTATTGTTAAAGATTGGTTTCAGTCCGATTGTTGCGGAAAAGGTGAGTACTGAGTTGCTAACAGAAACGATTTTATACAGAAAGCATTTTTCATACAGCACAAACTGTTTATTTCTTAGCCAAGAAACTGCGACTTTGTTCTAGGGCATACGTAGTGTACTCGATGGTAAACAATGTTATTGTTACTGTTGTTTACTTTCCTAGCCCATTCAAAGGGCCTCTAAAAGAGCCTCTTGTCTCCAAAGCGCCTCTCTTATATAGAAGTTGTAAAGTATAAAGAAAAGTCTTCTTGGAACAATTAGAAGATCTTATACTATATCTCAGTAAATCACTCTCACATTTCCCCTGTTGTTGATGATTTTGATGTCAACATCGATGTTGACAACATCAACATCAACATCAGTAAGAGATCTATTTGACCTTACAGTGTAAGTTTTCAGGTACAATGACAGATCCAGTTGATCATCCAGTCGTTATCCAGTCGTTTTCCAGTCGACTGTTAACTTAACTGTTTTCATCTGGAACGCAGTCGATTTCCAGTCAACAGTCGACTGGGCATCGCGGGAACGCAGTCGATTTCCAGTCAGCAGTCGACTGGACATTTCACTAAGCCAGTTGATTTACAGTCAACAGTCGACTGGACTAGGTCTGTAACCCAGTCAACAGTCAGCTGCGCAGTCAATGGTGTACTTTTCAAAGCAGTCTTTACATAACTGGCAGTCGACTGGGTGATTCTGCTTCCAGTCGTACAGTAGTCAACAGTCAACTGCGCAGTCGTTTGGGGCGAGGAATCTTGTTCGGTTGGACTTCAGTGTGTATCATAGCGGCCCTTTGGGGTAAGAGATAGTAGGCAGGTGCAATGTAATGGCCGCAAAAGATGAGAACATAGTACAATGATGACGTCCCGTAGTCGTTTAAGTTGGCTGTCGGTGATGGCGTTGTCCCGGAGGAGTTCCATGGTCCTGGTAGCGGTTCTGTGGGGCGTTGTCGTAGGGACTGGGTGCTGTGGGAACCAGTTTAGGAACCAGCGTAAGGCAAGGCGACGTGGGTGCCCCTTGAGGATGGGGGAGGTGAGGAAGGATGGGAGTGTTCCGATTTGTGTTACGGCGGGTGCGTGTCGGGTGAGAAGCGACGTTGGCGGCGGGATGGGGGCTGTTACGGGTATTCCAGACGGTGGTGTAGAGGTGGGATGGGTGCGTCTGGGATGCGGAGGTGAGGGTTTTGTGGAGAACCGAGTTGGCTCCATAGGTTGTGATGTTTTGTATTGTGCGGGCCGCCGTTGACTTCTGGTTGCCTTTGCCCGTCTTGGTGGTAGCTTGAAGGGTGGAGAGGAAGTTGGAGGCTTGTCGTTGAAGGAGGCTGGTGAGGTCCGGGATTTGGAGGATGGCTTGTAGACGGGATAGGTGGGTGGTGTTGAATGTACCTCTCGTGCGGAGGTAGGATGCGAAGAGGTGCCGCTGGATGAAGAGGTCGGCGCGATGGAGCTCGTCGAGGTCGCGCAGCAGAATAGCTCCGTAGAGGTACGTGCTGCGTATGAAGGTGTGGAGGATGTGGCCAGGACGGGCGGTGGTCATGTCAGTAGTGAGGTGCGTTGCGTGTAACAGGGACCGGGTGCCTTGTAGGGTACGTTGTGCCCTGATGATGGTCGCGTCGGAGTGTATCCCCTGGGGGTGATTGTCATCCCTAGGTATGGGGCCTTGTCGGAGAGAGGGATCGCCGTGGAATGGATTGTGAGCGGTAGTGCTGGGTGGGTCGGGTGTTAGGAGATTGCTATGCACTTTTTGGGTGCCCAGTTCATATGTCTGGCCGATTCCCACCGTTGACATTCGTCGAGGAGAGTCTGGAGGAGGGAAGGGTCGTGGGAGTGGAGGAGGACGTCGTCTGCGAATAGTTTGCATGGAGGAGGGAGGGAGAGGGAGGTAGTGATGGCCGTCAGGGCCTCGGGAAGGCCATGAATAAAGACATTGAAACGGAGTGGGGAGAGATGGGAACCTTGGGTGAGACCGAGGCGGATTTCCGTTGTCATAGAGGGACAGTCGTCTCTTGTCCGGACCATGAGGGGCAGGAGGCATGCTCTTATCGTGGCTGTTTCTCTGTGGGGGAGCATGCGTCCGCAGTCGTGCAAGAGCAGTTGACGGTTGACCCTGTTGTAGGCCTTGAGTATGTCCAGGGCAGAGAGCCAGCGATTCCCTTGTCCTATGGCTCCTTCCGTAGCTATGAGAGCGTAGAGGGGCCTATTCTTCTTTGGAAGCCAAATTGCATTGGGTGGGGTCTGTGAGGTCGGCTAGGAAAGAGGCGAGACCTCTTTCGATGGCTTGCCGGCAGTGCGATAAGAGGAAAAGCGGGCGGTAATTCGCTGGAGTTTGTTAGTCCCCGCGTCTGTGGACCGGGATCAAGGTGCCTGTGGCCCAGTTCTGAGGGTAGTGGAGTGTTCGGCCTATTGTCGTCCACCAGTTGTACAGCAGAGTGGCGAAGAGAATGGTCTCTGTCTTCATCATCTCAATGTGTATCTAATAGTGCTTGCATTGGTTGGGCACTGGAAGGGGTTCTGTTTTTTTCGCACCTCTATTCGAGGGCTTGTAATTTTATTTCTTTTTGTGTTTCTTTGTTTTTCTTTGTTTTCTTTCCTTTTCCTTTTTTCTGGTTTTTCTTTCTGTTTTTAGCTCAATAAAATACTCTACTTACGTCTCTTGTTGGTGAGAAAGGAAACCCTCCTTCGGTTCTTGTTACTATCCCAGAGGGTCTCTAGGTCAATCTCCTGGGCGAAAGTAATGTCGCAATCGGTACACCGCGGAGGATCCTTGCTCTCCCTTAACCTTTGTTCTGCCCTCTCGTGCTTCCCGCCAGCCTCGTGGACGGCCTTCTGCCCGGAACTGACAAACTCGATGTCGCAGATGCGATGGTGAAATTTAGGCTTTTTGCTTTTCTTGTTCCTCTACCTTCTCTCACAATCCGTTGCAAACCTTGAAAGCTGTAGTACAGAAAAGGTCAATGTAGGCCTGGGCCCAGGAGGAAGTAGCTACAGAAGAAGACCGAGGGCGGTTGTACGGTGGGAAGGACGAGACGAAGGCTGCGGAGAACGAGGGGGTTTTCTTGAGTAGCTAGAAGCCTAGGAAGGAGACCAAACACGAAAGGATACCTGTTCGGATTCTTCAGACCCCTTTTCGGCCTCGTCGTCAATAAGAGGGTGCCTCGGAGCTCTCCCCTCCGGTAGATTTGTTGACGAGGCCTTCCCTTTCTTCCATCTGACGGAGTTCCTGGTACCTTTGATGATCTCTCGGGTCCGTAATGGCTTCTTTACCCCTCCAACTATTTCTCGAAGTTCCAGGAAGGTTTTTAGAGTACAGAAGTCACTGAGGGTATTGCCCCTTGAAATTAGAGCTAAGCACCGAAAGTCCAAAGAGACAAGGAACACCTGCAGTATAATGGGTATGGCCCCCTTGATCTTCGGTATGGACAACGTAAGTCCAAGGAGACAAGGGACACCACTGCCTTACGGACAACAGAGAAGAAGAAAGCAACTTTTGAGAAGGTGGTGTTTGGGTTTGGGGTGGTGGTGTTTGGGCTTGGGGTGGTGGTGTTTGGGTTTCGGGTGTTTTTGTTCGGATTTGGGTGGTTAGCATCTGGCCGGTCGAAGCTCGCACCCCAGTCGACCAGCCTTTATATAGAGAGTCGCGAATTTCTAAAACGCACAAATTGGTACTAAATTCCTAGCAAAATGCAAAAGCAGCCCTTAGACACCCCTACTTGCCTATTCTTTGAAGGGCTTCTACTGTAATGTCGTGCAGTGCACGCTATTTGTGGATCAGATCCATGCATAATACTGTACATGGCTTTCGTACTCCAAATTTGGGGCCATGTACAGCACTGTACATGGCCCCCGGGACCATAATTTGTGGCCACAGGACACCGGCCACCATGACCCACATAAAAGTATCCCATCATTGGTAGACGGCTCGGAAGGAAATCCCAACGATTCGAGTCCCGCGGGCACGAATAGCCAGCCTAGGACTCTTTTGGCCCGTATCACTGATGCGGGCCTAAAAAGTTCGCGAGAATAGCTTGTTCCGAATCCTGCGGGGTCCTTCGAGGACACAACCACCTGCGGTCCCCTTCGGTCCGCAGGTGGGTGTCCCCTCGAAACATCCTTCCATGGGGGGGCACTCAGTCGCGTGGCTCCCGAGCGGATCAAGAAGAGGCGGGATAGAACGTGAGACAGTACAGAGCGTGAGAATTTGCTCGGACATATTGCTACAAAATACAGTAGCGCAATCCAGTGCGTTATTTGACAAGGACTAAACCACTTTCTCTAAAAAAATTCTATACAATAGATTATACTTAAAACAGTGGAAAATTTTAGACACCATTTATTAGTGCAGTTTTCCGCGCAACACAGACCACCATCAATAAGTAGAGTCTAGAATAGCGCTACCACACAGGCCCGGGTTCAGTTCCTTGCTGAGTTCCGATGGCGAACTCGAAAACCTCCAATCCAGTGGGAGGCTCGACAAATCTGTGCAGTGACTTGGTTTTCAGGATGCTTCGACGCCCACTTGAACATGAAACAGGACAAGGTGGCATCTCATAAAGGGGTATTTTGCAATAAAAACAAGTATATCTAGCAAGTCAAAAGACGCAGATAATATTTGTAGGGGCTACAGGAAGAACCTTTTTTTCCCCTTTACATTATGTAAGTAAGCCCACTGACACAATTTGCCATAATGAAGGATAATGTTATTCATTTGTAACAGTTTGTACACCATTATATGTTATTATATTTGGTAAATAGATACTCAATAGAACTTTTACTTTAACCGTGAAACATATTGATTTATTCTAAGTTATACGACTCTATCCTTCCGATGTGCCATAGCCGACCCAATAGCCAGAGTCGTTTTTTAAAAAAAGTGTCTTCGCTATTCAATAGAATTTTTGAGTACAGTTCTTCAATAGCTATTTTGAATAGCTTTGAGGTAACTTGTGAGCTATTGAACTAAGTTCGTAAGTTTAAAGAAGAGAGAATAGTTTTAATTTATCTCAAAGGTCTGCATTTGCTGACTCTAGAGTCTTGCCCTGAAAAAGAGAGGATGAGAAATAAAAAATGAAATCAATGCTCAATATACTAGCAATTAGCATTGGTAGGGAGATGCTTGTATTTCTTCAGATATTGCGCCACTTTGACTAGATATTCTGTCATATCCGAAGATACGCAATCTTTTCTTAGATATGACAGTTTCAGCGACGCTCAAAACACGTTCAGAAACGGTAGATACTGAAGTGGGCGTGAATACCAAGCGTGCCATGCGACAAAAAGAGGGAACGATTGGCAGTTTTTCTTCCAAAACTGGAGAGGGCACAAATCACTTTGAGCCTTTACTGTAGCCATATGAATACGAAATTCCTCCTTAATGTTTGTATAGCTATCATTTGCGCTATATAAAGAATTTTCAGCGAAAAATGAAAGAAAGCCTTTTCCTGGAACTTTGGATGGCTCCACATTTTGTAAAACCTGACATGGTAACTCTTCATTCGCTTCTTCCGGAAAATATTCTTTGCTCATTGCACTCATCAATTTCACTGAATCGATGTCAGAAAGCTAGTATGCAGAAAAGCCACCAAGATAGGCCTTGTGCTTCATTTTTTTTAACTGGGGTGTGAGGAGGGATGCCACATGAGCACAATTTGCAGCCATCGGGCATTCCAAATTGTTCTTTGCCCTCCTTTCATGAACAAAATTTGACAAACTGGATGCCAAATCATGAATACAGGAATTTTGGCATGGTTGATCCTGAATTTCCTTGATTTTCCGTAAATTTTGGGCTGTGCACACATCTCTTAGGTGCATACTCGGACTGGACTGCTTACCAAGAATCGTGGTGCTTACTTCAATTGAAATGACCTAATCAAGAATAGCTCTCAAAGTAGGGGTTTCACGGGAAGATGGGTTCTCACCGGGCCCGCCCCAGACCATTCAACTTTATCTGCATACATCTTGGAATTAGCCGCTTTAAGGCAGGGTTCCAGCTTCAGAAACCTCTTAATCATAGCTGCAGTGGATCCCCGCCGTGTTGGTACATCCACTATAGGTCTCAACACTTTCTGCTTACGCTCTTTCAATTCCTTCAGAAGATAGGTTCCAGCCACTGAAGACTTTTTAAAAAATTTCATGGTTTGGCGTATATTGGAGACAGCTGTAGAAACTTCTACCCTTTCAAAAGCCTTCTCACGAACAACTGATAAGAATGGGCTGCGCAAGAAATGCGATTCCAAGAGCGTGGAATAAGTTGATTATTTGGATACTGGCGATTGGTTGATTCTGTCGTGTTACCAAAGAGTAGCAACAAGTCTTGAGTAATAGTAGGAATCTTGAGGTCAACTTCTGATAGAAGGTCGGAAATTCCTCTCTCGAATATGGTTTCACCGTTCTCGTTGGATTTTTTTCTTGGGAAGGTGAGTAAAATACTGATTCAGAACTTGAATTAATTGCTCCACTGGATGATATCAGCGACAGTTCTTCCTCCTCTTGTAATGATTCAATATTACTTACAGATTTAACGGAAAATCCACCTTCTTGCATTAGCTCTTTCTCGATAAGATCTGACTCAAAAATATCACTTAAAATTCCAACTTCTTCGGCTGTCAGTCTTACCTACTTCCTGGCACTTGGTGAATTACCAGTTGTGACAAAGGAAAACTTCTTCAGAATGCCGACCTTCTTGGCAATATCTATCAGGAAGGCCGACAAATCCTTTCCGGTATGTCTTCCCTTCAGCTTTGAGCATGCAATCATCTTGTTTTGGAAATCCCAATTTTCATCTATGTATGAAACTGTCAAGGATGAGTAGGACCCGTTATTCTCATATTTCCAAACGTCTGTTGTTGCAGCAAGCACGCTGACCTTTTCAAGATCCTTTACATTTTGAGCACCCAAATCTCTCTCAGCATTGCATAAACGCCTCATGACGGACTGAAGACTGACCATATGTAACTTTGGAGCAAATTATTGAATGATATTTCGAAACGCAACATATTCGATAATTGATAGAGGTCTCTGGTTTAATGCAACCCATTCAGCGCACAAATTTATAAACATAGACTGAACTGAACCCCTCTTTGGTACCTTCGCTTTGAGCATTAGAGAGAGATCTCTTTGCATTTTATGTCCAATCAGCGCTGAATTGCGAGTTGTTGGCACGAATGGTTTGCTGAAATCCACCGTCTTGTGTCTCGAGGAGAAGTGAAGCTTGACATTAGTAGGCCCCTTCCGATAGCTCCAACAGTTTTACAGATTCTGCACCTGTATTTCTTCTTAAAAATAGGACCATTCGAGCATTTCAACTCGATATAGGTAAAGATCGGATTGTTTGATTTCCCTTTGTAACTCTCGAAATGACGTTTTACAGTCGTTTCAGCTTGAATAGAAGATGGAAGTGCAGGCATCGAAGCTGACGGCGGAGTATGCTTGTCAGAAGCATCATTTGAATTGATATTAGGAATAGCACTCATTTGGATAAAAAGATAGGAATTAGAGGGATACGGGATATAAAATAGAATTACTGTGGAATTTGTAGTATTCAAGGGAGTAGTATTACCTGAGGGAATAGTATTACCTGAGGAAATGGTGGTACCTGAGGGAATGGTAGTACATGAGGGAATGATAGTACCTGAGGGAATGGTAGTACCTGAGGGAATGGTAGTACCTGAGGGAATGGTAGTATCTAAGGGAATACTGCCCCCTATAGGAAAGTTTGTAATTGAGAGAATGGTATTACCGACGGAAAAGCTAATTAGCAATCGAAATTCCAGGGGCCAGGCCCTTGGAGAAAAACTGTTGTTTAGAACCTAAACCCGCATATGAAAACTACCATAGATAGAATTAATGTTGATTTTACGGTGTCTGACTGGCCAATATGTAAGACTCGAAAAAATATCTTTAAATGTAATGCTGCTGTGTATAAAGTAAAGTAAAGAAGTTAAGAAAACCTGAACGTGGAGTAGGGTTCTAGAGGGTTCCAGGCATGTGAGCAGCGGCACTATAAAATCACAGGGGCATTGGTGGTGAAAAATTGTCACCACGGCCCATGGCATGCCCTGGTGATCCAGTGCCTCTCTGGTGGCCCTTGGTATGCCCTGGCTGACCAATGCCTCGCCAGTGCCCCCTGGCATGCCCTGGTTGATCAGTGCCTCGCCAGTGCCCCCTGGCATACCGTGGCTGACCAGTGCCTTGCCAGTGCCACCTGGCATGCCCTGGTTTACCAGTGCCTTGCCAGTACCCTACCAGTGGCACTATATTTTCCGCAATTTCAGTTAATGGAAATTGCCAAAATTGCCATTATATTGCCGCTACCATGCAATTGCCTACCAGTACTGGCCATCACTAGACCATTTGCACCCTACAACCCATTCAGTACTGCACAGTATCTGCAGATATGTGCAGTACTTTACAGTACAGGGGGGGATATTTGGGTGCTTTAATGTTTGAAAGATGTGGTCGGTTGGGCCCCAGAATATCTTAGAGGTTTTACCAGTGATGGAAAGTCCTAATTGCCAGCAAATTTACCTGATATCTTGTATGAAGCAAAGTGCTTTGAGCATACCACGCGATATGCCCGCTCCTTACTCATCCTTCTCCCCACCAACTTATAACCCCTCAAGATCGGCAGCGAAATCACCGACGTCGCCACCGTCCGAAGAGTTGAGACCAGACCAGTCCGTCCAGCGAGCAGGCACCAAAAATGCTCCGTGCCGTAGGGTCCTATCACAGGCAGGTTAGTGTTCTTCTCCGTGACTGTGTACTGTACAGTTCAATATGTCATAAGGAAAGCTTTACAGTGTAATCAGGTAGCTAGGTTGGTATTTGGACAGTATCTAAACTCGCCGCCGACGGTCAGCTGTATGGGAGAGGGACGACCAAGGGTGTGTCCATTATAGCTTATGGCCTTACGCTTCAACAACGCAACCAAATCATCACCAACGGCAACGGTAGTCACACTGGACGGCAAACATTTCCAGCAACTCACGACACGGAGTAGACGCAGGCACTACCATAGCACAAGCGAAGTTTGGGCAGATCTGTGGCGACAAGCCAAGCAAACAATGACAATTCCAAGCCGTCCGGACGAACTGTCCCCGGCCCAACCGAGCAACCCGATCCTACAACAATTACTCGCCCAGGTCACCAATCCGTGGATGATCAGTGGAAAACTGCCGACTCTGCACAATACGAAATACCTTACATGGGTACGGGCGCTGGAGCTCACACTTGAGCAGCACGACTTTTTGCGCATGGTAGACGATACGGACCCACCCACACCCACCCAGGAGGACCAAGCCAATCTCCGCAAGGCCAAGGCTTCGTGCACCGCGCTTATCATGGCTAGCATATCAAAGGAAGTCAGTCAACTACTGGCTCCTGACATCTTCCGCCAGCCGCCCGCGACCATAGTAATCACAGTGAAGTCCCTACTCGAGCGTGACTCAAAGATCATGCATTCACTGCTGGAAGGAGAGGCATAAAACTGTACCCTCACCGATTCGATGTCCATCGAGGACTACATCGAAAAGAATGGGGTAATAAGAGCGAAGATGCTAGCAGCAAACTACCAAGACATTTGAGGAGAAAGCATAACAGTCAGGTTCATGCTACAGGGTCTCAGGCAGAGCAAAAAGTACGATTGGATCACCAGGGGGGCTGCATTCTACGGAGCACCTACAAATGTGGTCAAAATGCATACAACACTGCATTCCGTATCACTTCATGATGCCACAATGCCGACGACGCAAGCCTCTTCAGTCACAGAAATAGATCAGTCCTGCCAAAGCAGGCTCCGCTACCATAAATACCAAGGCGAGAAGAGCAATCCACTGCGAATGCAATCATCCCGGAGCCACGAAGGAGGCTTCATCAAAAAACAGATGGAGCAGCCCACAAAAATAGTTCAGGCAGCCGCTACTTCACAGCCAGACAATCGTAATAAGACTGCCGCCAAATCAGGCAAACGGGGCGGCACAGCCAGGGGCCCGGCGAGGCTACGTCTCAGCCAGGAAACTGAAGACATATCATGTGCCGATAAAGGGGAAAGCAGTAAGTTCCTACTAGACTCCGGGGTGCACCCAACACATAGCAACCACAAAATTAGGGGGTTGAAGATGATAGACAGAAAGAGAGAGCGGGAGCGACGGAGCCAGACAGGAGTGAGGGAGAGAGCGGGAGAGCAGGAGAGAGAGAGAGAAGAGCAGTAAGAGTGAGGAACCGAGATGGAGAGATGGGAGAGGAGAAGGTGGTGAGCAACTTTACTCAGGTAGGAGATGGACAGAGACCGGGGCTTATATAGACTTCAAGGCGAGTCGACTGATGATTTCTGTTGATCGGAGGAAGTTTCCAGAAGAAATGTAGACAACAGTGAGTGTCTCACCCTAAACTTGCTTCAGCTTATCTAGCTCTCTGTAGATCAGCTCAAACTTACAGCACTGTACAGTGCATAAACATAACGGTCAAGTTCTAGGTTGAACGGTAAAGTACAGTAATAATTGTAAGCCTCTTCGCGAGTTGTCAGCTGTCAAATTAAGGCAAAGGAGTGAAATTACAGTAACAGAAGAAGCTCCGCAAACCACTGCCAACTTACTCAGCAACTAACCACAAAACGCTGTGCACGCAGTCCGCGCAGCTGACATTGAACCCCCCGAGGTGCCCACCTATTACTGTTTCAGCTTTATACAACAAAAAACTGACCGCTAACTTGGTATCGGGCAAAGATGGCGCCTTAAACAATGGAACAGTGCTAATGACCAAGGATGCAGCATAAACATTCGATAAAAAATAGGAACCAGCATACGCATTGCAACGTGGAGTGAAACGAATATTTTATAAGTGAAAACATAAGGGTCACAGCGCAAGGACGCAGAAGCGACCTCAGCCACCGCATGCAAAGCAGCGGCAACCACAGAAAACGACTAATATGGTGGGGCAACTAAGTCCCAACAAATTTTTTCAAAGCCCTCCCTTGCATGTCGAAACGGGAGCAAATAAACCCTACTATCTTGCCAACCTCATGCACCCCAACCCCAACAGAAAGAACTCGTACAAACAGCGCATATTACACAAGTATCGTTTGATCTTTAACCACATCAATTTGAATGCGCTCCAGACAATGGAAAAAGAAGACCTGGTACCACTACCCGAGATACTCAAAGAAAGGCCACCCAAACTAACATGCTCAGGATGCGCACATGGCAATCGCAAGCCACAATAACACAAGCTCACATCATATGGCCACAAGGTGGGCGCGGTACTGTGCTCGGATGCTATGGGCCAGTGACTCAAGCGATCAACACAGGCAACAAGTATGTTGCGGCATTTATGGATGTTGCCCCAAGATATGTCATATGCCATTTCATCCCCACCCGAAGTGACATCAACAAGTGTGTGCGAGACACACTAGCACTCTTTCACAACAGGCAAAAGCGCTACCTTAACACGTTCACAACAGAAAATGCCAGGGAGTATTTCTCAAAAGACCTCCAGCAACTTTAAGACCAGGCCGGCATCACGGTGAACCCAACAAGCCCCCTCACTCCGCAGCAGAACTCATTAGCAGAGCGGATAATCTCAACATTGATGGGGGTCTGCGCGGAAAACCCTGAATTAAGCCCAAGTGCCTGAAACTTATTGGACGTACGCGATGAGAGATGCAGTTTTCAAGTATAATATCATTAGACACTCAACTACAGGCCAACTACCACACACCAAGTGGACGGACAAGGCAAACCATATCCAACGGCTCTATGCCTTCGGCCAAATTGGCACGGCCTATGCCCACAGGGACCGCAACCGTGTGAGCAGGCTAGACTCGCCTGCATTTACCGCACTCTATCTCTATGCAGCCACGACGGCAATTATCGCGGTACAGGAACTGCAAACAGGAAAAATCCATCGCATTCGAGCCATCGATTTTCAACCATACCACCCTGGAAAAGACCCCTTAATCTCGATTTTGACGCGACCACCAACCGGCATGCACGCCAGCAACTCCCAGCCGACAGGAGAATAGCACGCACAACACCCCCGCAACGCTGCCGAAGCACGAAGATTCCCTGATAGCGACTTATAGGGCATCGCGCACGATCAGGAGCTGCGAATACTCTACAACGAGCACAATGTTAGGTGGCTAAGCAAAGAAGCCCTTCCCGCCAATGTGAAAGGAATCCCACTCATAATGACCTACCGGTACAAGAGAGCCCAACCGGACAGCTGATCGAATGCAAAGCGAGGTGCTCGGCACGGGGCGACAAAATGGTGGGCCATTTCCACTACAATCTGGAGCACACAGCGGCACATACCGCTGAAAAGACCACGGTTCGCCTACTATTGGCGCTTACAGCAGCATGCAGGCTGCACTCCGACCACTTCGACATCAAGTCGGTATTTTTGCAGGAGGATTACGGCTACACCAAGCCTGTAATCATAAAGCAGCTCCCAAAGGTTGATGGTACCGTGCGACATCCCGTACGCCGTCCGGAGGGTACTAATATATAAAAGGCGCCGAAGCCTGCCTCAATGATCAGGGATTCAACCAGAGCAACGATGACCCTTGCTTGTTCCCCAAGTTCGAAGGACCGGATGCCTTCACCATACTTGCTCTCACCATTGACGACTTCCTCATAGTCGCCACTCACAAGGAGCGCATAGAAGACCTATTCCAGGCGCTCAACGCAAATTAAAAAAACAAAGTCAAGAGACTAGGTCCACCGTCACAGTACTTGGGATGGCGTATCGAGCACAAAGCCGATGACGCTATCAAAATCAGTCAGCCATCCTACATCTCCAAGGCGCTACAGACTATGCGCATGGCCGACTGTAATGGAAGCTCATGCCGACACGTGTACGGCATGCGGTATCACGGGCCGGACGACGCAGACACCCCGATCCCTCAACATAAGGCCAAGTACCAGGAGGTGAGCGGAGAACTACGGTACATCGCCGACTGCACGCGACCAGACATAGCGTTCTATGTGAACGGACTTAGTGCGGCTGCTCACAACCCAACAAAACAGCATTTGCTGTTGACGAAGCATTTGATGCGATACCTCAAGCAAACCATCAATCACGGTATCACATATTAATCAATGAATACAAAGGACAACACTTCTCCTCCGCTGCACAACTACTCAGACACCGATTTATCCGAGCACATGACAACCCGCAAGTCAATCTCTGGTAAAGTGCACACAATTAACGGCAGCCTCATAGCACGGCTTTCGCGAAAACAATACATAAAGACCCTCAGCACATGCGCAGCAGAATATGTGGCAGCCACATGGTCCGTCCAAACAACGACATGGCTACGGCGGCTATTTTCGTTCCCTAACCTACTACGGGGCCCCACACCAGTCAAAATCGACAACAAGGCGGCAATACAGGTAGCATATAAGTCTGCGGGAACTAAGAAAAGAAAATTCATTCAGCTGCGCAAGCATTGGCTGTGCGAAATGCTTACCCGGAAAGAGATCACGCTCGACCCTGTTTCGTCAGCCGACCAATTAGCGTATGTGTTCACGAAACCACTTCACAAAACGAAATTCACGGCAATGGCCACGAGACTTAATATCACTTAACAGGCCGTGACCTAACACACCAGTCACCCGCCAATCGTCAGAGCCTTCAATGTACAGGGCTTGTTATCAGGAGATGGTTATTTGCACAGAAGCCCAGCCGAGCGCCAAAGCACTAGAATCACCAGGATGTCATCAGGAAAGCTTTACAGTGTGATCAGATAGCTAGGTTGTTGGTATTTTGACAATATATTAACTCGCCGCCGACGGTCAGCCGTATGGCAGAGGGACGACCAAAAGTGCGTCCATTACACAGTACACTTTGTTGCACAACTGTGACGCATGCCGTTAGTGATTCACTGTCAGCAAAAATGCACCCCACCATGTACGATAAGTGAAATAAGAGCCAAACATACTGTCTAGTACACTACCGTACAGTAAGCAGACTCTCCATTACACAGACCTGTCACCCTTAGCCTTCGGAAAATAGCCGTCCCGCATCCTATATCAGTAAAGCACCCCAATTAACCCCCTACAGTAAACAATAACAAAGACTAGACGGAAAACTGTCACGTCTTTTCAAAACAATAAGTTAAACTTAGAATATGCATATTTGCAACTCCAAATAGGTTCCAGCCAATCCATACATCTCAATAAAGACACTCCCCTTTTCCCCCAACTTCGAATTTCAGAATTATCTAAAAAAAAGCAAACAGTGGTAGCTGTGCACCCCAGTAGAGGATGAGTGCAATTCTTTCCCCACGCAGTTCAAGCGCAAACTTCAAGCTGCACGCAGGTGTACTAATGCCCAGATCAAGCTTCAGTTAAAACAGGGAACAGGGTAGATTGCTTACTACTGTATAACAACGACTTGCGCTCAATGAAAGCTTTACAAAAACTTTCAAACCTCGAGTTGACATCATAAAATAATAAATTCCTCCCAGAATAAATTAAACCTCTCAAATTTACCAATATCATTTATGATAGAAACTTTTCCTGATCCGATTGGCTGAAAATCAATATTTACAACATATATATTAAATTTGAAAGAGAGAGTAGCCACTCTCTATCAAAATTGGGTCAGATTTGAAACAACTAAAAAGCATGGTCGGTGTAAATCCAAACTGTGCCGAAAGCTTGTATCCAGAACCTCAAACTGCTTGAGTCTAGAGTTGACACTCCGATTCCTTGCCCTAATACGACTGTTTACTGTTCTGAATAAAAGAATTTGGGGTTCTGATAAGCATTTTCTATCATTATATCCTTTATCAGTAATCAATTTTTCTGTAGCAAGTAGTTTTTCCCTTAGAGAATGTCGAAAAATCATTATATCAGGGAAGTTTCCATATGGATATGGATCATTGACCCACACTATATGCCCACTTGATATAGACAAACCTATTTCATATCTCACTCTCCCGTGATTAAATTTATGAGAGTAGTACCGCTCATCAAATGGCACAGGCTCATTGATGGGCAAGTAAGTCCCACCAATTGAAATGTAACAATGCTCAATGCATGGTTTAGAGAAACGATTCCCCAGAGAAATCTGTCAAAAATATCTGTGCACATAGGGTTGACATTAAATAAACGAAAAAATTAATTATTTGAATTAAATATTAATTACAATAGCGAGCTTACCCAATAGATTGATGAAGAAACAGGTCAATTTTCTTAAAAAATACTCGTCTGGATAAAAGAAAGAGCTCCTTTGATGCTTAATTTCACAAGTTTTTAAAAAATGTAAAGACCACAGAAGATGCAGTGGCATTGCACCGCTGGGTAGCTTTTGACTTATCATAATCCAAGCTTTTTTACAAACCAGAGGTGTGACTCCAAAATTGCTTCAAAATCTGTGCCTAAATATATTAATAATAATTCAACTTGATGTACCTAGTACTTTCCGTCCAAAAGAGGCAAACTGAGCAGCAGCTACATCAGAGTTGCTTGATGCTTGCGCTATGCTTAGATTGATAAATAATTGTGCTTGAGAGCAACTTGAAAAAGCAAAGCTTTTCTGTACCAAAAGAATGCCTTTTATAGCCTTATAAAATGAATGGAGTTTATCATTTTTACAGCTACTGCACGTTTTTGCCTTTACTTTCTAATCATTTAATTGATGATGGAAACCTAATAAGCTAGTATTTTGAATGTGGCAATTCACATTCCAAGCCAGAGCCATTTTGTTTTCAACTTTTCAATCAAATGTTTACATTGAATAATATCATAAAAATTGTCTTTTGTATGGTGAATAGTCCTACGAATTTAAAACTAACAATAACTAATTTAAAATGTATAAATTAATTTATAATGATTACTAGCCCAGATAAACAGCTGAAGAAAATTAATTTTCGTTTTCGTTTTGTAAGATCAAAATTAATATTCATTCGAGTTTTGAATTCCACGTTTTTGTCTAGTTGCATTTCATTGAAATACAAACGAAATGAACGGAAATGGGACTCTTAAATTCTCCGTAAAATTACAAGCAAGCTAAGAAAAAACACACCCCGGAAGTAATGCAGTAATCTTTCAGTTAGTTTACGTAATGTTATGCGTCACGATTACTAACTGTATCAAATTAAAATTAAAGAATATAATAAATTATGCCAAATATTAAGAAAGGCCTTCACCCATTCAAGCTGTTTAAAATGATACAGGTTTTGACGCCTAGACCAAAACTATTACAAATATATTCATTAATGAAGCAACGTAACATTACGTCATAATTGATCTATTACGATTTTCGATTACTTGAATCATTGCTGCAGATACGTTATCTAGGGAGCCGAAAGTTTTCTTGTACAGAATAGAAGCCAAAATACTCAATAAATAATCAAAAATTATTATTATATATTTCTTACTTTATTCTTAGAGCAATAAAAATGGAATATTGCACATTACGTGTAATGTTACCTGGAATGTAAGGCGTAACCTACTGTGCAACATCACCTGTAACATTAGGTGTCAAGTCACTCTTCGTGCCTCACAATGACTGGTGTACTGCTCAACCAGCTCACTTACGACACTGTGACGTACTTCCGGAAAGGAAAAGTAAAAAATTATTAATTATATTCTTGTGTTGAATAGAAGATAGTTCGAGATATAGATTAGCATACTGTAACTGATGAATAATAAAAATCAGGCCGATATGAAAGTCAGCATGTAAATTAATTAATTAATATAGAGTTGAAATCAAAATATATTCTCACTGTATTAATCAGTTAAATAAATACAAATTAATAAAAAAGATGATCGAAATTTACTGATCTAAGGTGTGTCCTTTTTTTGGAACTTTTATTTCCGGAATAATTCTATCAAGAATGGTCGATTTCTTAATTATTTCCAATCATTACTGAAAGGTACTGACAAAAAGCAGTAAATTCAGCATACTGTCGGCAGACTGGTTTGTAATGGTGAAAGGGTCATTTTTAAACATATCTCAAAGGACACTTAAATATTTTAATTCTATTTCGAATGCGATACGAATTTTTATAATATCAAAACTGTCTCGTTTCAGTTTATTTATTTGTTTTAATTAACTGCGCTGTGAAAGGATTTCAGTGAATGAGTACAGTGCAGTACTACAGATTCAAAAAATATATTAATATTAAAAAAATATAATAATCGCGTAGAATAGCAGTAATAATTGTTCTCTCTGAACGCGGTGGCCCCTCTTTTTCTCGGGCTTTTTCAAAAAGCAACAGGACGGTACACCTGGTACTTATTGTATCGATATTCTCTACTACAAAATATGGTTAAAATTAATTCTAAATAGTATTTGAAAGCACCGGCAAACCAAAGAGGCGGAATACTACTGTAGTGATACGAACGGTGCCAATTGCGCCAAAACTTTAGATCCTCACCAACTGTAGCCCACCCCCCAGAATTTTTCTACCGCGGCACTTCTTTCGATCTTCCCTTTCCAGCTATCCAGCCGCTGCAGACAAACCCTCCTCAAATGTCTCCTCGACTGACCAAATCCTCCTTGGCCATCAAAAAACTGCGCTCCTTTTTCGAGCAGGGGCAAATTACCTGTAGCGAATCAGTGTCAACTGTGAAAGAAATGGAACTTCTCTTTGCCTCTTTCAAGCAGGAAGCCTGGAGGCAATGCTTTCCAGAAATGAAGTCAGAAATGGGACTGAATGGAGGTAAGTGAAAAGACTTCTTCATTCGGATTTATCGTTCACTGTACAAACATTAACTGTAGTTTCTGATGAGCGATCTAATTTGCTACAAGATCTGGGTACTATGGACACAGAGAGAGGTGAAAAATCCGAGGAAGGTGGAGATGAGGCTGTCGAAGGGGGTACAGGTGGCGCACGGAGTTCAATGTCATCAGCTATACAGATCACAATGAACACGCCGCTATGTTCTCTGTCTAGATTATGGGGCTTATTGCGATGAAGAGATTGTCGATAGAAATTTTGGTTCACAATGGGGTTTGATCTAACGACTATCAACTCCGAGTGGGAATGGGGGGGGAGGAGACTGTAGATTTCACGTACATTTGGCCCTTGGCGATGAGTGACACACTAGTCCTCCACGGTTTCTGGAAGAATGGGGATCGTGTTGGCTTGAATGAGGACGAGCACTCACGCAGCATTGGTTTCGATGTTTTTTTGAAGTCAATGCGAAAACGCGTATATGAAAAGATTAATTCTACCGTTTCATTCAATTTTGCCGTTCAAAGACTACGACTTCATCGAAGATAGGCATTTTGAATGCTGCGGCGACATGGAAACGCGTGTGTTGTACTTTGACCTTCGCGCTATCCAGGATCGGTCTTACGACAACGGGCTTGGAGCGAGGGTGTTTTACTAAGGTAGGTTTTCTACTGAATAGGGTTGACAATAAAGTCTGTTTCATCACCTTGTACGTTGAATATTCCTATATTTTGTATACAACAGAACCTTCCTTTTGAGTGCTTTTGGTGCACAGTACTTTGCACGGCATTGACATTATTTTCACGGAGCAATACTGTACAATTTATCCCTTGCACGATCATTTCCAGCTGCCCCCAGGTACTGTACCTACAGTGTGCGGTCGTGAGTGTGAATCTGCTTTTTATACTGTAATGTATATCTTGGAGATGCATTGGTTGAAACCCAAAACGTTTTCAGTGCAATAGTACTACTGTAAAGTAGATTGAACTGTATTGATGGAAACAGTGGGAACACCTTCGGTCAGGTGCCCAGTAAGACACTGTAAACAATGGTGCTGCCCGAAAATAGAGAGATGATTTTTTTTCAAAACTGGACCCCCATCGCATATAGCAAACACGGGAGCACATAGTACGTCGATTTGGAAATGCAGGGGGTTATTCGTAAGGTATGATAGCAGTAGCAAAATTGCATCAAAACTCCGAAAAATGAAGGTATCTATTCAAAATACGAAAAGTCTGCGACTGCACGGACAGTTTTCAGAAAAGAGCGTGAAAATAAAAAAATAAAAAACTCTTACTCAAAGAATGCGAGACTTTTAGTAGATTATGCCATCATTCTGCAAAAAGCACGTAGTACCGCCAACAGATTGACTACCCACCAAATACAGGTACCCTTTATTGCAACGCCTGATAGTACTGCGTATACAGTACCCCAATCCTCAAGCACCGCATACCAACCCCTCTACACCGCTCTCCTTACCCGAAACAAAAAAACAGCAACAGCAACTAATTCCTTCCGAACAGCACTTTACACATGGCCAACGATCCAAGTCTATGTGCGCCTTTTCCCACGACACAGGACTCAAGAGCACTCAATCTCCTAACTGATGCAGTGGTTGCCCGCGAACACGTCTTGTATGATGAGGACTCTCAAACCATCAGAGACAACACTGATGAAGGGAATGTGAGCCCATGCCCCACTTGCGATGCTTTCTACGAACAAGGGCCAATCAAAGCAATTGTCAAAATGACAACCTTCGATCCCCAACAGTTTGAAGCAAATTGGACGGGTTTTCGATCGTTCATCGAGGCCGAGTTTTGCGATAGGAGAGGGCATCAAAGCACGCACGCACTGAAGGACGTTTTTTTATGACAATGAGCGTGCTAAACACTAACGTAAATGGGATTTCATGGAATGTTTGAGCGTCTTATCATTAGTTTTATTCGGATAATACTGGAGGCAGTGTATGAGAAGTATGTTGACTATTCAGTCAATGATCGATGGAAAGAAGCTCTTTAGAAATTATCTTATGGCACTGTTTGCAACTGATGTTACTTTTCAGCCGTCATATAGGCTATCAGGGGCTTTGGTGGAGGGGGTAATTATTTCAGCAGAAAAATGGTCAGTATGGCTTTAAAGTGGACGTATTCGTTTCGAAGAACGGAATGGCAATCAGGTGTGATGATCAAGAATAGGGATCGGTTTTATATTTGACAATATTCCAGGCAGTGCAATGGTTTCAAAAGATAAGGTTAAAGAAAACACGAGAGGAAAAGGAATTTGAGGATGAAAAGCCGCTCGTCGACAAATTTCCGAGTCAATGGGTTATTCTAGTTAACCTAGGATACCAAGGAGCACAGGAGTCTATTAGTTGTGTCTAATTGACGAAGAAACCAAAAGTGGCGTACTAACACCCGCCCTGGTCGCAGAAAATCGTTACATGTAAGCGGATCATGATTTGGTGGAAAACTATTTCGATCGGTATTGCTCTGTTTGGAACGTTGTTGAGACAAAATAAAAGTGGGCGGAAGGCAATCATGATTGAACTTTTCGGTTTTATCTTGGGCTTTCTAATTTTCATGTGTTATTCAACCCGCTTCTTTCATATTTTGGACGCATTTACCACAAAGTTCAGAATCGTTGGTACAATATCGGACAGTCGCAGATATAGAAGCGCAAAAGTGTAAAGGCCAAGTACAGGGAAAGCGCCGCCGCCGCGTTGACATGCAGTTTCGCTCTAGTGGTGTACATGATTGGAATGCCACTCAATATCGGTAATTTTGAATAAATATTTGCGCTTTTGTGATGATTTCATATTTATACTGGTTAGGGTACTAAAATAATGATATATTGGGCAATGTATCAATGAAAATAGCTTTTTGGGCTATGTACTGTATGTAAATTACAAGAATTTCACACTTGTTTTGCTATATGACAACATCATTATGTAAATGATCGTTATTTGAGATAGAGACCTACTGTGCTGCACTGTATGTAGTGAAGCCTCGACTGTACTGTAAAGAAGCTGGTAGCTAAGAGAGAGTGAGCACCAACAGAAATCAAGAGCGGGAATTTTGGGTTATTTTGATGTGTGAAAGATGCGATCGGTTGTATCCACGCCGGTAGCATTTGTCAGGATTTGACATTTCAGAAAATTTTGCGTTAAGTTTTGACAGGTAATCCTTTCCCTAATACTCAATGATCAAAGTGAGCCAGATAATTTACTGATTAGCTGCCTCATAATCAGGAGAGCACGTTTAATTTGGAGAGTACAAATAAAATTATGAAGGAAGGAGAGTGAATTCTGCATTTGCTACAGTACTTAACTCCCAGAATCACGAGATCAAAGTAAACACAAAAGACGACTGCATGACCAAAAACCATACGGCCTGTTAGTATTGCGTTATCAAAAGCAAATTTTCAACACACCGACAGTTTTTCCATTCAGTCGAAAGCTTAGTAGATGGACCACATTTGTCAGGTGCAGTACAGCACGCGATGCGAAGGCCCTGGCCACCGACAACTGTCGATAGCCCTTCAGGCGGCCTTTACTCAGAAGATGAATAAATGTTCACCACACCGACGGCAGACCTGCCGTAGCCCACAAAGCGCTACTGATACGCTGGAAGATGCGCGTGCGAATGGTAGCAACCGAGGCGTGGCATTTACTGACAACGTGGGGAGCAAATAATTCTAGAAATAACGAAGTCTTCAGAGAAATTTCGAATCCTCTCGCGTTGGAGCTCGAAACTTCAACCCTTTCGCTAGTCTTAACGCCGTCATGTCAACCATGTACAGAATGAACCAAGGTTACAAATCCTCTATTTCCACCGGAGAAGAGGCACCGAGGGAGTCAAAATTCAGGGGCTAGCATCGGAAACGGTGCTCGCGGGAGGGATGGGAGCGGGGCCCAGGCGCCTCAACATCTTTGTATCGTAGGTCCTGGAGCTTTTGGTGGTGCATGAGGGCGGCAGCCCCACCGGCAACTTTTGTGGATTTCGAGAGTGAAGGCTGCTTGAAAGGGAACTTCACATGCGATGGACCGATCCGGGAGGCCGGCTTTAGGATCATGATGGGTTTTAAGTGGAGGATGTTGGCCGTCCTGAGTTCTGTACCTGGGACGAGATTCTCAACCCCAAACTCATTCTCCAGGCCGTCGTAGCGGAAAACGTGCCTCGTAAACACATTGCGGACGGAGTTGTCGCGGTAAATGGGTCCAAACCCTGTGCAGCGGCCTACAGCATGGTCACTGTGGACATCTGGCAGTGACGGCATTTTAAGAGCAACGGGCTTGTGTCGCCTGTGAGGGCGGGGTGCCTGTCCAGTATGATTCTCCAGTGGTCCCCCTGCAATTTCGTAGCAGTGCTGGGATGGGCAAATAGGAAAGCTGCAGAAGCGCTGTAACGAAAGGCCAGATACCTTATTCGTTACCGGGTGGCTTCCTCCGAGTGGCAGCTGGTACGTGGCTCACTCGTCCAAACGTCATCTTCCCAAAGCAACCATGTGAAACGGAGAGGGAGGCAGCCAGGGCGTGGCTACAGGAGTGGTAGAGACGATGGGAGCGTGTTTCAGAAATTTGAGGGCAAATGGTCAGTAGAATGTGACCAGATTCCTGTAGTGGCCAAAGGCCAATTGTGCTCGTATGAGTTTATATTTATAACGGCTACATTTTATATTAAAAGGTTACAGAATCACGCCAATAGCCTTTGATGATATCTAGTAGCACCCTTAGGCAGACAACCGTGCACAAAATCGGAGTTTACTCCTCAACTGTTCATTCGATCACACAAGTTAGGCAACATCGAAAAAATTAACTGAAAACGATGATTCCAGACGACTCCCCTCAAAAGCCCGGCAATCTTGTCAACAATCGCGCAACCTTTGTCGCGTCAGCGGCTAGGTGTAAGCGACTATTCGGTTCTCTTTGAAATTAAGGAACTACTGGAATGCATTACAGCGCTAATGCTATTATCTAACTCTACTATAGATGACTCACAAAGCATTTTAGCTATGGAAGCAGCTCGATCATCGGGTGAGAATCTCTCATCGCAATCAACCAATGACCGGTTGTTTAATTCTATCACTTCCCAATCTAAAGCATCGGTAATCAATTAGTGTGACAAGAATTCACATGCTAACACGGTACACATACCCCTTGCAGCAAGCTTTGCTGCTATTGGAAACTTTTGAGATCATGATCGTAATGTAAGAAATCGCTACAAGAGATTATCATCCTCATCGATGTAGTAAAATTGTGTTCTGGTGGTGGGCTGGAAGTATGTCGATCAATTTACCGTTGTATTGATGTATTTCACTTCAAAAACCTTACAACTTTACACGAATTCACTGCATCTAGTGTACTGTAGATTCAAACCACTAATAAACTTACAACTAGGGCTACTAGGCACTTTGCTGTCATTACAATTTCCTTACAGCTCTGAACACAGCGTTTGATTCCATTGGTTCACTTGGAATAGTTACGGGCGAGTTGACGAGTTGCACACTGGCATATTATATCATTGGTCTACCAACCAGAAGCTGCCTTGCTATCCCATGCCACCTGGACTAATGTACTTATTTGGTCAGAGTAGGTCACAAGTGCCGACTAAAATTCTGAAAGCGCCACTCACGATACAGTCAGGGCTTTTTTAGGGGAAATTTTTTGAATTCTTTACTGTTAGACTGCATTTTTGTTTAGTATGTAGCTATCTTCAGTTCTATATAAACCCTGGTTTGGAGCGACCGACTTAACCCAGCCAGCTTACAGCAAAGTTTAAACCATAGTTATGCTCGGATACGCTTAATACACCACATCATGGTAGCATCGCAAGTTAGTTGTGCTTCATTAGGCGTTTTACCAATCCGTCGGTTGGGATAAAATATCTACTAGATTTATTTCAGCTGCCCGATTGCAAACAGAGACTAACCTTGTGTTTGTCACTGTGACCGTTACGAGGTAACCACTAGTGTCATACAACAGGAAGTCAAAGGGCCGCCCTCCGTCGCCGTCAGAATACGATTCCGAGGACCTCGCTGACTTTCGTTCCCCGCACACCTCGCCATTTGTACTTACTGGCGAGGAAGAAGATCCTAAGACTCCGTCTCGTCCGTCGACTACGCGAACCCCGATCGCCCTACTCAGCCCCGAGGAGCCTAATACACCAACGCCGACCGGCCAAGATCCCGTCTTACCCCGAGGAATTTCAGTACCACCTCCCCTTGTTACAGTCGAAGAGCCTCGCACCCATTTTCGATTGTTTGCCCTACCCCCATCGACCAGTCTTCGATCCTTAACCCCAGTCCCGAGGAAGCCGTTGCGTCTGACTGTCCCAAAAACGCCAAGGCTACCGAAAAGTTCGAAAGCTCCTCCGAAAAGGCTTCAAGTGCTGCCGAACGCCGCCTCTGTTTCGATCCAAAGGGTGGTAAACCATCGAATCCGCAAGGCTAGGCCCTCGAAAAGGCCGCGGATGAACAAGAATCCGAAGGCCTCTCCGTTTCATTGTAGCCATTGCCAAGTCACCTGCTCTGGTCGTGTTCAGTACTTGGAGCACCTCCGTTCCCGCCGTCATATTCGCCGTACAAGTAAGAATGATTACAAGTGCAAGGACTGCAATATTGAAATGTTCATTGAACAAGGCCTTTTACGCCATCAGAACGGGGTCCAGCATCGACTCGCAGTCAAGGGTCACAATAAAGATTTATATTTTCCAATAAAATTGCTCTTTTTTGAGTAACAAAAAGGAAAATAAAGCAATAAGTTCATTTCTCAATCTACTTCGTGTGTGTGTTGTGTTAACCTTTCCGCTGTGATTGCAAGCTTTCCTCTGCTGCCCCCAGATCCTTTTTGTAGGACTTACAATTTTAGGTCCGTATCGCTATCAGGACCTAGACCGGACAACCACCGCAGAGCAAGAATCGGAAGAAGGGCTACTATAACGTACCCGACGTGACGGAAGTCAACCCTTACGTCAGAGAAAGAACTTTATTTAAGTGCTCCTGGCGGATTTTAGCCAGCAACCACTTCACCAGAAGCTGCTAACACTTAACCATTAAGTCACCAGGACCGAAATTTAAAGGTGCAAGTAGAGCCAATTAGCTTTTAAGTCACATTTTTTTCAAAAATAATTGTTAAAACTTCTTTCTTTCTTTCTTTCTACCCTTAATCTTGCCTCCCCACTCCCCCACTCCCTCTACTTCCCCTCCTTCCTGCGGCCGCAGCGCCCACACAGTCTCCCGAGCGGCCGCCATCTCCGCCCGTATGGACCGGGCAGACGTCCTCCCCCTGGATACGCGCGCCGTAAGCGGTCTTCGCATCCCGCCTTCCACCCCGCCCATCCACCCCCTCTACGCTGCATCCGTTACCATCGTTGCAGCTCCAGAAATGGACCCCACCATTGGCCATAATATTCTAAATCTCTCGAAGGCGCGTCATATGATTGGCCACCCGGAAGATTTTCCCCGGCGGACCTTGCCAGTGCTCGCGCCCTCCTCGCCACCGTCACCGAGAACCGCTACCGCCTCGAACGCTGCACGTGCGAGCCCGAACCTGTTCGCCCGCCTGCCCCGGACCTCCTCCACGTTGAATTTGCCCCGTCCACTATGTCCTCCTTCCCCTCATTCGACAAAGCCCACTGCCAGCTCTGATTGGCGGCCGCTCTCACCAAGAAAACCCTGCCCCCTTCGTCCTAGTCCCACACGTCGGGAAATTGTTTTACATTTACTTTCCAGCGCCGGCCCGCCCTGACGTTTTCAAAGTCCTCGCTCAACTTCGTCTGACCCACCCGGACCTGCAGTTTTCGCCGTTTAAGCTCACCCAGCACTGCTCCTCACTGGATATCTCCGCCGCCCAGGGTGTTGTCACCCGCCTGCAACGTGAAGCTGCTCGCCTGGTCAGCCCCAAACTACGTTAGTGGGTTGCCCCCCACATCCGCAATGCAATGGCAGTCGCCCTACGTCACGATGCACGCCTCATTGCTGACGCGCGCCGCCCGAGCCGCGGGAATCCCGCCCGCACGCCTGCCCGCACACCGGCCGAAAAACCCGTCAAACACACCAAACCTGCCCCGTCCAAAAACGATCCAACCTCACCCGGTCCCGGATAAGCCCTCAAACGCCCCAACGGGGTGATACCCTCCTCCCTCCTTGCCGTTTCCCGCTACGCCCCTCGACACACACCCGACCTCACACTCCAGCCCCTGCGTTCTTCCCCGACGGCGTCAAAACGCCGATGCCGTGCAACCAAAGAAGCCCGGGCGTCGGAGTTCCTCATAGTGCCCAACGCACCACTGGGGTCCACGGCCGTTCTCCCTCCCACCGTCGCCTCCGCGGCAACTATGGGTAAGGATTACGGCCCTCACGTTCCTATGCAGCCGTTGACGGCTGGCATACAAGGTGTGGAGTAGCCTCTCCATCAGCCAAGAGGCCAGTCGGCCTAAAGCTGCTCCTCCCCACCATAGATTCGGTCCACCCAATGGAATCGAACCACCTGCTGCATGGGCCATCGGCGTCATTCCCCTTGCCAACTCTCCTGAACCTCTCAACACCCTACCGCGAGACGGATATCTTCCAAGATATCCCAGTGCCCTGCCTGACACAATTTATCCTGCTGTTTATCAACTTGATTAAAGCTGCGGCAAATGCCCGTAGCGAAGACGCTACCCAACGAGCATTCCTTCAAATCTACATGTTGCCCACGGCTGTCCTCCGTCGCTGTCTTTGAGGAGAGCGCGGATGGCGGGACCCCAAGAGCCAACGGATCGCCCTCTGAAAACGCTTTTAGTCGCGCGCGGAATGGATCGGATTTTTTTTGTCGCCGTCATCTACCGACTTTTTATTTACTGAACTACTTCCCCTTGTCCAAAATTGCTTGTAGTTCTGGTCCTTCCTCGCCCTCCCTGACCCTTCCTTATCCTGTCCTCTCCAAATTCACTTCCATTTTATCTAGACTTTTTTATACTGTATCTGCCCCTCTAAATCGATCCCGAATCAAGTTCTTTTTCCCTTTTCGCTTACCTGCTCCCCTAAATTCATTTTTGTGAGAAAAAGGGCGCAATTTCACTACTAAAAACTCCCTTGTAGATTTATTTTACCTATTCCAAATCTATAGAATGCGCCCTCGGGAGCCTATTTAAACCCCTTCATTCCAAGTTTCAAACGGCCACTATCAATTTGTTCACCACCCCTCTCCCGCTACTTATTCAAAACACCCTCAATTGCCTACCATTTCCCAAAGCCCACCAAAATGGACAACCTATGCCCCTCCAAAGTCAATTCCAAAAATTACCACCCCGCCCCCTAAACTCCATTCTCCTACTCCCTTTCGGCCCTACTGGCCGTGATGACTACCTACGCTGACAGACCAAGAAGAAGGTGATCGAATTCGTGCGTCGTTTGTTCGTCGAGGATGAGGCGGAAGAGTTAGGTGAGGGGCAGGAGCGGCAAGTCGAGGAGGGAGCAGGGGGGACCTTCGAGGAATGGGTAGCCCCGGAATTGTTCTTCGAGAATGAGGTTGACGAGAAGGATAACAAGGAAGAGGACGAGGAGGAAGAGGAGGATGAGGGGGGGCATGGAAAGTGTTGGAATGGTGGGGCCGGGGCTGGACAGTATGGGCCAAGTGGTCTCGACGCTGGAACCGGTTGGGAGCATCGTTAGTGGTTTAAATGTCTCCCAGGATTACATAGAGAGTTATGAGCTGTTCGCAGATATTTATGGGGACTGCTTGGGTAGCATGGATAATTTGGAGGAATTTTTTGGGTCCGATTTAGAGAATGGGAAAAAAAGGGGACGAGATCAATTGTTCGTTTTTTAATTATCTTTTTTTAGAGTACATGATCCACACCAAGTGTTTTGTGAATTTCCTGGTATCTTCTTTAGTTTTGTTCGGACTTTAGGGGTAGCCAAAAGTCTATATAAGCTGAGTAAACTGCTTCCACATGGAGAGGTCAAGCAAGTTGGCGGACAACTTCAAATCAAGTCCAGAGTAATGGGAAGCTAAGAGTCAACTTCAGACCCAAGAAACAATTTTCTACGCTGATCACAGAGCATCAGAGGTAGACCCTGCCCCTTCCATACTTGCTTGTAGCTCTCTCAACTGTCTTTCTTATCCAAATATTTTTATTCGTTCAAATATACCACGGTAGCACTTTTGTCGCTTGCAACACCTCCTTCTTGGGGTAGCTGGTTCTGGGTACCTCTTCTCCCGACGAGTTACCCCTATCAAACGCCTCCGTCGTGCGCACAAGGGATCACATTTGGGAGCACTCTGAGCTCGAGCTTTCGCAGCTCATCAAGCTCGGCTTGAATGCTGGGAAGGAAACACGCTGTGTGCCCTAGCAGTCCCCGGCGACACCGGGCGCACTCGTTGTGAGGAGGCTCATTCCGCTGATGCGCGATACGGTAAGGCCACGCGCGCCCTCCACGATGGCTCGCTCGCCGACTTCAACGACCCGGCGACGATTCAGCGGCTCCAGGATCTGCGCCCGTCCCCTCCGCGCCCTGTCTCGCCGCTCCCGGAAGGATGACTCCTGGCGCCCCCGTGCATCACCGAGGCTGCTGTAGAACACGCGGTCCGCGGCGTCCAGCGGGACACCACTGCCGGACCTGGACGAACGCCGTCCCGCTGGTTCCACCTCTTGGTTAAGACTCGCGTCAGTCCTGAAGCCGGCGTGACCGGTCTGCGTCTCCTGACAGAGCTCGTTTCTTGGCTCGCACGGGGGGAACTGCCGGAAACTGTGCTCCCTCTCGTGGCAGCGGCGACGATCCTGCCGCTTCAGCCAACTCCCGAAAAGGTCCGCACGATTTCCATCGGGTCTGCACTCCGCAGAATAGTGACGAAGGCACTGCTCCCGGCCGCAATAGCTGATTCACACTCGGTTATGTCGCCGCATCAGATGGCCAACGGTGTTAAATACGGTTTGGACTCTATTGTCCACGACACCCGCACGACCTTACGCCGCTTCTTCGCCATCCCGGCTGTCGCCACGGTCCTCATAGACGCCAACAACGCTTTTAACCGTGTTGATCGGCAGTCTATGCTGGACCACCTGCCAATGCTCGCCTCTTGCTAGCCCGCTTCGCAAACATGATCTACGGCCGAATTAAACCGCCATTGTTTGTCCCGAACCGGAATAGCACCGTCATACCAAGTGTCCAGGGCACACAACAGGGTGACCCGGCCAGCATTTTTTTGTTCTCGCTAACGATCCAACCCCTCATCCGCTGAGTTGCTGAGCTCCCCAACATTGCTCTCTACCAATAGTACGCCGATGGCGGCACGATCGTCGGGAACCTTGGCGGCATCCGTCAGGCGCTCAGGCTCGTCGCCCTAGATGGTCCCACGGTTGGCTTCCATGTCAACCCACGTAAGACACAGATATATTGGCCTCACGTCATGCCTCCGGATCGAGCAGCCCTAGCGGAATTCACTCTCTTAGAATGCTCGCGGGACGGCTTTCCGCATCTAGGGGCCCCCATTTGCAACGAAACGTTCACGGAGAGTTTTCTCCGGTCTAAGATCGCCCAGTGCCGCCGCACCCTGGTCCGCCTCCGGCTGTTTCGCGACGCCCGCGCCCGGTTCCTCATGCACCGGGTCTGTGCCTCTGCATGCTTCCTATCGCGTGCATTCAAGCTCTCAGATCTGCGCTTAGCTGAGTCTGCCGCAGAAGAATTTGATTGTCTTCAACGGTCATCATATGAAAAGCTACACGGCATTGCACTCACGGACCGAGCCTGGGACCAAGTCTGCCTCCTCATGCACCTCGGATGTCAGGGCTTCGAAAGAATCGCCCAGTGCCTCCACGGCCCTGCCGCCGCCAGCATCATTGATGCTGCGCCCGCACGGCAGCGAAATTCCGAATACGCCACGCGCGTGCTTGTGCACTAGCTTCGACCGGTCCTTCCTCCTCCGTCAGGCTGGGCCTTCTCTCCGCTGTTTCGCCCTGTCCATCCCCGGGATAGTCGACCTCTCGACCCTTGACCCTCCAACTAGCTGCTTCACCCACCAACACCCTAACCCTTCTCAAACGGGTGCACCAAGAGGGGCGAGCAAGAGTACATTGGCACGACGACTCCTGGGCGAATGCCCCAAACCCGACCGCCCATAGCGACGCCGACATTCGACATCGCATCCGTGGTTTAGCGTTCCGCCGCAGCCCCGCTGCGGCGTTTCTCCTCGCTCACCCCACGGCAGCTACGAAGGTGCACACTACACACTGGCAGACCATGCTCCGCCGTCACCTCGGACTGCCAGTGTACGATGACTCCAGGCCCCTCAACTGCCACCACTGTGACCACCCCTTGGACACCCTCGGGGATCACGCCGCCGACCTCTGCTGCCCTGGTTTCGGCCGTCGTCACCGCCATAACTCGCTCTGTTATGCGTTTGCGACACACGTTACCCGTGCCGCGGGTCTAGATACTCGGCATCAGGTTCCACTCCTCGTCCCGGGCACTGAGTTCGGTCCCGCCGATATCTTGGTACAACCCCGCCAACCACGGAAGGCACCAAGTTGCGCCCCAATGCGTTTGACACCATTGTCGTCTCACTGATCAAGGCCGCAGTTCGCACCAAGGCGGCCCAGGTTTCCGGTGGCGCTGCTGAACTGGCGGCCCGCGACAAGGTTATAATTCTGGAACACAACATCGCCCGACGCCTCCTCGCTCCCTCGAATGGCCCATCTTCTGCTCCTTACACCCCGAAATTCACGTTTCGACCTCTGTAGTTTGATTCCCTTCTTGCCCCTTCCTCTGCTGTAATTGCGTTTATCGAGGAGCTAGTTCCGCGGATCGCGTCCAAGTGTCACTCGACACTTAGCGTTATCCGCCGCCGTATCTATTAGCGATGGAGTTGCACCTTCTGGTCATGCATTGGGTTTTTTCTGGAATATCCATCATTTGAGGAATGATGCATAAAAACGGCAAACACTTCAAAACAAATTGGAAAACTGCGTACCTGCAGAAAACAAATGAAAATTGATAAAATGAATACGTTACTAATATACGACTACAGTAGGATAAAGTAAAAGAAGACTGAGGAACACAACAAATATACGACATTTATTGAAACTCAAGGTGATTGAGTTACATCCAAATCTGGCGCACTCTGTGCACGGAGCTGCAAGTCAACACGGCGGCGGCGTTTTTCGTAGTACATCGACGGCACACGCTTGCACTTCTGTACTCGCTCTTGCCCAATTTTGTACCACCTGTTCTTGATCTTGTTGTACATGCGGCCGTCGTCGTTGCGCAACAAATAACAGTGCATGTGAAAGTTGGTGAGAGCCAAGCATAAACGAAATATTACATCTTAGTTAGCCTCGGACCACTTGTACTTATAAAGAATTACGTTTAAGAGTGTGCACAGGCGACCGAAGTATTTTTCGACCAGAACGCGATCACTGGAGATGTGCCGTGTTTTGGTCACCTGGGCGGGCATGAGCACCCCGTTTCTAAGCTTTTTCGCAGGGTGGATTCCCGGCGAAACTCCTGCAGTCCCTGATATCCTTTGTCAACGAGTACATCCCAGTGCTTCGGGTACTTTTCCGCGAGCGGCCCATCATGGTCCCAGTCCTACTCATCCCCTAACTTGCGTAGCATCTTCTAATGAAACCAGTTCATCTCCTCAAACATAATTAAGTCGTTCTTAATCCCCGTTTCATGTGAACTGCAGCATATTGCCAGCCCGTTTTGCAGTACGGAGACCTCTACCTTGTAGTTGTACTGTCCTTGCTTCTTAGTAAAGTAAAGCTTGCCTTCTGCTAAACTCCCAGATGGACGACAAGCAGGCTGAAAGGTCACATCCATGGCATGGCGGGCCATGGGAGAGTTCCGTAATCGACTACCCTTTTCCTTCAACGTTGTCATCGTGTCCTTGTTCGAATGATGGTAGACATAGTTCTCGTAGAAAACATCTGCAGTTTTGCGAATGTAGTTGAAAATCGAACGTTCAAACGTAGAGTTCTTGACCTCAAACATTTTAGCCAGGAAGTCCCATTGCCAGCCGTGGCTGACCATGGCGAGCGTCATGAAAAGCACATCTTTGGGGTGTGTGGGCTTTTTCTACCCCTTCCTGTGCAGAAACCCTTCACAATAAAGTCCTCATATCGGTCTAAGATGGCGTCGAACTGACTAGGATCGAAGTTGGTCATTTTGGCAATTCTCTTCGAAGACCCCTGCTCGTAGAATACATCGAATATTGGCGACAATGCGTCGCACTCTCCGTCCGTGTCGTCTTTCATAGGGCGAGAATTTTCGTCTTCCGATGTGTTTTTCCTTTCAATAGCGGCATCGACGAGGCGATTCAGCGCTAGCGCGGCTTGGTTCTTCGGGAAGGCCTTAGTCAGTGGCTTTTTGTTCTTTTGAGAGATTTATGAGGATATTGCCCGGAACTAAGGGGCAGTGGAGGAGCGAGTTGGAAGCGGAAAGGCTGTGGCACAATGAAGCGCGATGTGTTCTGCTTTATTTCCGAAATGGCCATCTGATCTACGAAAAGGCCCGCTTTTTTCGTAAATCACCTGCTATCACCGATCTCGCAAGATAATCTTGCTGGTTGCTTTGATTTTTGGCGGGATCTTACAGTGAATATGAAATCCCTAAATTTTTTAAATTTTCGTTGCAAACGCGGTGTTGCGACATATATTATTAAATAAGCGCCGGTATTTAGTATTTTAGCTGTTGTATGATCATACGACCTGTATTTCCGAGAGAGGTCTATTGCTCAAGCTATCCTGCCCCGAGCCCCGATGCGCATGGACAACGAGGTATATCCGGTTAAATCTTAGCTGTGTAGTTAGGATGTGTGCAGTCCCAAGTAGACACCGAACGCATTAAGCTTCCTTTTTGACATTTTGAAAAACCAGCTTGCTAGAGGCTTCTCATCGTGGGTAGTTAGCCCAAGAACCATTTAAGAGACTCTCTCTCACTCCATGTGTTACAAAAACGTGTACATGTACCACCACATGTACACGTGTAAGCTCGAAAACTCCTCTCAAATACCAGGCCAAACACTGTTACCTCCTTTGTGAACCTAATCGCTATGGATCAGCCGCAAGTCACCCTAGAGTCTCCTGCGCAAATAATGCTTCAGTTGCAGCAGAATCTTGAGAATGCCGATAACCAGATTGCTGCACACAGATCAGAGCTTTCTATTGCAGAGGCAGGGTATCCCTTTAGAATTTGACCTGGAAACCGCCCGAAAGAAGGCCAGTTCGTCTAGTAGTGCACCTATGGATAGTCAGGCTGGCCCAAAGAAAAACAAACCGCCTACATTCACTCGGAAAGGACCAATTGGCAGCTGATTTGTTCAGATGGACAACTACCTGGGAGCAAATGATTGCAATGGACCCCTACTCATAGCTCTCAGCTACTTGGGTGGCAATGTCAATGAATAGTGGACTCTCCACTCCAAGAGAGAAGAACGGAAAGGAATAAATTCCTGGAAGACCCTTAAGGGAGCTTTGATCCAGCGTTTTGAAGCACTGGACATAGAGAAGATCGCTCGAGACAAACTCACCCGCTGGAAACATGTCAAAGATGTTCCTACCTTCAACGATGAATTCAAAAAAAATATAGTGGACATCCCCGACATTGGAGGTAAAGATCAGATAGATTGTTACTCTCGCGGTTTAAAGCCCTATTTCTGGAAGGCGTTGTGCACCAAAGAATAAGTCAACATCTCCGACCTAATGAGGGATGCTGAGCGAGTAGAGTCGGCCTATCGGTGTTCTGGATCCGGTAACCTACCAAATTCTTCTGGAGAAAAGAATGGAAATGGAAGCTCTTTCGCTGGAAACAGCAGTCAAATACCGATGGAAATTGGGAACACAGAAGTGATACAGGGGATGAAAATAAGCACTACAAATTTACAGAAATTTGACAAAGAATAACGTGAAATATGTATGCGCGAAGGTCTCTGTCTCAGGTGCAGACAGAAAAGCTACATGGCCAAAAACTGCCCAAAAGCATGAAGGACTGATTGAAGGTTTCCAGTCAGTTCCATTCATTGGAGAAACATTAAAAACCCTTGAACTAGGAAAATACACTGCAGATTTATAGTTGAAGCAAACAAATAGGTCCATTGTGTCCACCATAAGATCGAATTCAACGTTCATTGAAACATTCTCCCCTGCATTTGAGAGAAATCACAAGGTCCTTCTCATTATCAAGGGTACAATTGCTGGTGGGCCAGAAAAAATCCTCATATATCCTGGTGGTGAGATCAACTTTTTGAATGAATCATTTTGCAAGGAACATCAAATTAAGACCCAAGATTCCAGAGAGCTTGCTTAAATGGCGAACGGTGCGGACCAGATACTTCAAGAAATGGTAAATACTGTCAATGTACATATTATCGCGTATACTGACCCTCTGTACTTTTCGGTAAGCCCATTGAAGCGTCACGATGCAATTCTTGGGGAAAAATAGTGCGCCTCGTATGGAGAAAAAATCAATTGCCTTAATAATGGGGTGAAATTCGAACATAAGGGAAATTCATTCGTATTTATTGCTAATGATGCCGTAGTAAGTACTTTCGTATCTTTTAATACCCTAGTTAGTGATTTCGATGACAAAAAAGAGTTATTTGCAGTTTTGGTTATACCTTAACATTCTGGTGAGCCAAGAGCACCAGTATACCCTCGAGACGTACAGAGGGTTTTGGAAACATTTGCTGATGTGTTTGCGGAGAAGCTCCCAAGAGAGTTGCCATCGAGATGGAAACAGGACCTTGAAATAGAATTAAAGGAAGGAGCAGAACCACAGAAGAAAGGTACCTACAGACTTTCTGACAAAGAGATGTCAGAACTCCGTAAACAGTTGGACGAGCTACTGGGTGCTGAGCTCATAAGACATAACAAGAGCCCCTGGGGAGCTCTTATTCTATTCTTGAGCAAGAAGGATGATGGTCTATGGATTTGTTGGATTACAGAGCTTTAAATCGGCTTACTCTAAAAAGCGGCTATCCCTTACCACGAATTAACGACATTATCGACCAGCTGAAATAAGCAAAGTTCTTCAGCAAAATTGATCTTAGATCTGGTTATCATCAGATCAGACTACACGAAGATTCGATTACATTTACCGCCTTCATAATTCGATACGTGCACTTTGAATGTCTTGTTCTGCCTCACCTTTGGAATCACCAATGCCCAGCAACTTTCATGAACCTAATGAATAATATTTTCAAGCACCAGCTCGACTTTTTTTTTGATCGTCTATCTGGATGATATTCTCATCTACAATAAGACATGGAAGGATCACTTGGATCATATTCGAACTGTACTCGAAATCCTCAGAAAAGAAAAGTTGTTTGGCAGATTATCTAAATGTGGTTTTGGAGTTACAGAAATGGAGCACCTAGGACACACCATTTCTCAAAGTGGTATTTCTGTTGATCCAAATAAGATAAGTGCAGTCATGGAATGGCCGATACCAAAGAAAAAGCAACAAGTACAGTCTTTTCTTGGTTTTACCAATTATTACCGGAGATTCATAAAAATCTGTTCAATTCTTGCAAAATCTCTCGCAGAATTGACGAAAAAAGTGAATTTACAATGAAGCTGTACTCAAGATGATACCTTCAAAGTACTCAAGATAAAAATTTGTAGCGCACCGGTTCTCAAAAATTTCGACGCCACAATGCCTATCTACGTAACCACAGATGCATCACAGTATGCAATTGGCGCAGTGTTGGAACAGGAAGAATTAGGTTCTAAGAGGCCAGTCGCTTTTGCGTCCAGGACTCTTAATGATATGGAACAAAACCATGCGGCCCATGAAAGGGAACTTTTGGCCATTGTAGATTCCCTAATGTGGTGGAGATCCTACGTTTACGGTAATTCATTCACCATTCAATCGGAGCAATATCCCCTAAGATACCTGGAAACCAAAGAACACTTGTCCCCCGTGACAAGTTAGATGGCTGGAAAGATTGGTGAATTTCAACTTCAAAATAATCCCCACCTCAGGAAAATCAAATGTAGAGGGGACGCACTATCGAGGCAACCACAATATTTGCCGTCACCTGATCACCGGAACAATTAATTACTCCAAGATTAATTACCAAGAAATCCTTAGAATCCATTAACATTTCGACCATATCATACACGAACACTGAGTTAGTGGGTTGGCAGAAGATTATGGTACGGATGAGAACCTCGAAACTCATTTTTAAGACCTAAAAGCTCCCTTTGAGCGTCGAGGGATGATTCTGCTTAGAAACAAGAAGATCTGTGTACCAGAAGGAAATTTCAGAGTCAACATACTGCATGACTATCATTGCACTCCTAAAACGGGAAACCTAGGATTAAGCAAAACTATCAACAGAATATCACGAAAGATTTAAAGGAAAAATTTGAGATCCGATATAATCTGATACTTACGTTCCCGCTAATGCCAGAGAACCAAAGCAACCAATCAGAAGCCCGCAGGTTTATTACAACACGAGCACCACCGAAAACGAAATGGACCACACAGCCATGGATTTCATCACACCTCTCCCAAAGTCGAGAAGTGGAAACAAAGGCTTGCTAACAGTCGTAGAAAGACTTTGTAAGATGATTGGAATAATACCAACGAAACCAAATGATGATGCTCCTGAAAAAAATCTGCTGCTCAAAAATCACGTATACCGAAATAATGGTTTACCAGAGAATATCATATAGGACCGACATACAATTTCATGAGCAAGTTTTTAAGAAAAATGTCTACTCTGCTGGGAACAAAGATATACTCTTCTTCTGCATACCACGCACAAACTTATGGATAGTCGGAGATAATGATCAGGAAAGTAGAGGAAATGATCAGTGCTTCCTTAGCTTCGGAAAGTCAGATTGATATATATATATATACTAGACTGTGAAGTTTCTTACAGCTCCTCTGTGAATGTAACCACAACATTTTCACCATTTTCCCACAGTAATGGGCTTAAACCAATAACAGTACCGTTGAATGTTTTAGCTTCAGATAATCCAGCGGCAGTATTTTTCATTAAGAATACGCAAGAATTATTAAGGAAAGTCCAGAACCAAATCTGAAAACCCAATTAATCTACCGCAAAATATGTAAACAGGAAAGATGGCCGTCTTCTCTCAAGGTTGGTGATAAGATTTGGATATCAACAAAGAGCTTATCACTCGAAAATGCGGCTGGATCACTCAAACTGAACCCAAAGTATTGTAGTCCCTTTGAAATCACAGAAGATGCTAACGGTGTAACGTATCGTCTGCAGTGATCTCAACCTATGATTGACAGAGGAATAAGCAATGCGTAGAATTACATGTAAGCCTCTTCAAACTTTTCTTTGAAGGTGAATTCAACGGAAAAATTCTACCTCCGCTGCCTCTCCAATTTCAAGATGGACATGAGGAATACGAGGTTGAATCCGTACTCACCCACAAGAAAGAATATTGAAAAAATATATTCCTTGTCAAATGGAACGGGTACGGAGATCATGAGAACTCTTAGCTTCCCCAACTATATCTTAAGAACACGCAAGATTTTTCGAATAGTTACAAGCAGAACCTCAATAATCGGACGATTCTTATCTGCAAGGGGTAGTAATGTTGTATTTGGCAAATTCGCATTCCCTTGAGACGTATCAAGTCTCAGATCTTACAGCTTTACTCGAATTTACGGCATCTACTGTAATATAGATTCAAACCACTGGGAACCTTACAAACTGAGATAATAGGCACTTTCTATCTTTACACTCTTACTTACAGTTCTGAATACAGCGTATGACCCATTCATATACTCGGAATAGTTATGGGCGAGATGCACGCTGGGAGTTTATATCATTGCGTTACCAATCAAAAGTTCCCTTGCTATCTCATGCCACCTGGAACAACGTACTTCTTACATTTTGTCAGAGTACGTCACCCATGCCGCTATAATTCTGAAATCGCTACTTACGATACCTTCAGGGCTTTTGTACAGAATAAATTCGCATTCGCTACTATCAGACTACATTTCCCTAAAAGTTTCCTGTAGTATGTAGCTATCTATGGGTCTGTATAAACCCTGGTTTGGAGCGACCGGCTTAACACAGCCAGCTTTAACCAAAAATTCAACCCCATTTCTACCTAGATATGCTCGTGTGCGCTTAACACCCCATATTGTGGTAGCATCGCAGGTAAGTTTTGGCCCATTGTTCGATTTTGCAATCCACGAGCTGGGATAAAATCTTCACTAGATTTATCTAAGCTGTCTTATTGTAGACAGAGACTAAGCTTGTTTTTTTAAAACTTTCCCTTACGGGGTAATCTCCAGTGTCGTTCAAAAATAAATCAAAGGCCCCACCTCTGTCGCCGGCAGAATAAGACTAAGAGGACTTCGCCTACTTTGGCTCCCCGCTCATTTCACCACTTGTAACGATCGGCGAGGAAGAAGATGCGAATAATACGCGTCATATATCGTCTGTAAGGACTAGGGTTTCCCACATAGATCTGCTCGTGTGAGCTTAACACCACACAGCAACAGACAGAAGAGTCCGAGATTATGATTAGAACTTCACTCTTCCCCACGTTCTCCACGGCAACTCCCCACGCTTATACACCAGTGGCTCTTGCGGGTCCATTCAGTCTTCCTGATTTTTATCCGATCCTTCAAAGGCACTTTAGCCTTCTCTGACTCCTCTGCATCTTCTTACACCAATAAATCCTCTTCGTTTTCGAAAAAAAGCTGGCGTACAATGTCCAAAACGCGTTCCTGGTCCACGCTTTTACAGTAGTCCTCATAGTCAGTTGTCCCGCTCTCCATCGAGGCCAAGCCGTTGATAAGAGGGCAGACCCCGGATGATTTCGCGATGATGACAGAAGGGCGGAGGTTGCTCATACTGAGGACAAAGTGGATAAGCTGATGGAGTGGTTGATGGCAGGTGTGTTGCTTCAACGACGTTGCTACTGAACTTTAAATGCAGTAATGTCTCCGAAAATTTCCATGGTCCTGGAAGGTACTAAAAATGAGAGGCAATCCTGCGGCTTTGAGTACGCAATGCATTTAGCGCAACCACAAAATATCCGCTCCATAAAAAATCGCGACTGATTTTGGAAGACGAAGCGAATCACGAACCGAAAGATTTAATTTTGAAAAACAGGACCAAATCTACAAAAATTAAATAGGAAATGGAGTCATACAGTGATTTTGGATTAATAAAGGAAAATGAATGTAGGATTTATTCTTTGCTAAAGGAAAAAGTAGGAGAAATGGTTTGAAAAAGGAATGTTCAAGAATGGATCTTTGGACGAAAGGAACAGGAACTTAAGGAAATTACTGGTTTCTCAATGCAAGAGAGCGCTTTTAAAGCTAAAAGAATCTATTTAATAGCATGGACTCACGTCAAAAAATATGAGCACGGCTACCCTTACGCAGATCAATGTTAGCCCATGAGAAGCATGGAGATCTGGATGCCGCATGTAACCCAGCAAAATACCCGACAAGCAGAAGATCTGGACTATGTCTTCTTCTTGTTACTGCTGCAGTCTTTCCGATGTCTCACTAGTACTGGACATATAACAGCCTTACGTACAGATTTAAGGCAGGCTCACTCTAACTAAAACCTCCTTTTGAACTAGATTGCAGCAAAAATTGAGGTTTTTTCAGTCGAAAATCCCTTACAAGATGTTCATGAAAGCAGAATTTTCTCATTCTAACTTGAAAAAATTAACAATTGCAATGAAATCGGAATGAAATCATTACGGAAATACCTGCTCCTTCTCTTTTGCAAAAGGGAAAATGTTTGGCTGTTTCACTCTTAGAAGACGTATTCTATCTATCACAACGTTTCCAGGCAACTAATGTGCACCCCTTTTCCCATGGAATTTAGTTGTCTGGAGTACTTTGCAGAATATTTCGAGCGCTCCCGAAAGTACTGTTGTTATAAAAATGGTCCTTTCTGTAGTAAAGCGGTCTTCTCGACAAAATTCGGTCTTCTTCATCCCTGACCTCTTAATTTTCGAAACAAATTCTCTTACCTATTTTCTTTTAAGAACAAAACCCTGAAACGAATTTTCCCCTACGAATCCAAATTCACTGTACAACTCTATTTTTTATCTTATCTCTGGGGAATATCGTCCTACTTTCTCAAACAGAAATCTTTCGACTCTCTTGCTCAGATTGTCCCTGCAAATTCAGTTCCGATATTTTATCAAGCAGATTTTTATTTCTTGCCCGGATTACGTGCCAATTTAAGGCTGCCGCATTTCCTCGCATGTTTTACTTCGTCCAAGACCGTGAAACGTTTCGAAGACAGCGCCCTATTTAAAGTTAGACATCAACGTCGTTGAAGCAAAACAAACTCCATCAACTTTCCATCAGCTCACCCCCCTTTTGCTCCCAATATGATATTAGGGTAGCATGTTTGTCGCTTGCAACACCTCCTTGGGGCAATTGGTTCTGAGTATCTCTTCTCCCGACTATTTATCCCTTTCAAGTATCATAGAAGCTACGCGGTAAAAGTTAGAATCAGACCGCACAAGCAGACCGTTAGGGAGAGCAGATCGACCTCTGTTCCTGTGCGTTTTCAATAAATATATCAAAAAATTGCTTTCTTCACTCTATTTGCATGATTCTTTTTTCATATTATGTACGCCGTCCTGTCTTTCTGCGTCAGTCTTTTCAGGTCGCTCTCTTTCTTTACCGAACCGCCAAGCATGCCCTCACCTACGATTACGACGATGGAAAGACTCCCCTTCATAATATACTACCTGCGCATACCAAAAAACTTTGGGATCACTGGATGTGGATGGTAGAACCAGTGCGCGGCAGAAATTGCTGGAACCGCTGGATCTAATTAGTCACAATGATTAGAAAACTAAGTGCTATTGGTGAAATTGTCTCTTATAGTTTACATATATTACGGAATAACAACGTGAGAAGCCGGTAAATCTCGGAAAATTATCTATTTTTATGCATTTTTCATCGGTTTGCAACGTCTACGTTATGATACTACAGATATTCAAATATCATCAGCCAATAAAATTCCCTCTAAGTTAGTTTTTCAAAAGCTCCGGTGTACTACAAAGCCTTTTTGTTCCCAGAGCTTGCCTTCGAGACTATCCTTGGTTCTATATAAGCTTCACTAGGCTCTACCAATGACGTTGGTAGAGTATAGCAGAAGGCGGCTGCATCTAAAATACTACTTGCAAGCTATTCTGAATTCAACATCTGCATCTAGTGCATCTACTACTGGTAGGTCTCTTTCAGAGTTTATGAACTATATGAAATCTACTTTTCAGAAGAACATCAACGATAACGGAGATAAAAGTAAATTAAAAGGCTATTTCTTAGTTCTGGTAAGAGATAGCTCCCAGGATGCCAGGGACTCCCCACTAGTGTAAATAAAGTTTGAAAGAAATCTCATAGGGCTACGAGAAAATCAATGTGAGGACAACGAATACGTCGCAGTCACTAGACATGGGTCATTTATAAACCATAAACTGTTAATTTAGCACGAATTTCACAGGCTGACTGGATCCTACAGAGAAAGCAAGTAACTATAAAAATTTTAACTATTCACTAATTTACTAACGGATGTTTACTTATCGCTACAGTATTTCTTGATACCGGGAGCACAGAGAAAAGTTTTAGACAGGTTTTGGGATTTCATGTGTCTTAAGTGGCTTTAGCCTCTTTATATATCATGATGGAGGCCATTACGAAGGAAGAATGGGTTCTAATTGAAGCACAGGAAGCTTCGAGCAAGGAGTGAGGACGCTAACAGGCTCTCGACCTACTTTAAAGCATATAGCTTAAATTTATTTTGAATTTGCAAAACTTCCTGTCATCATTTGCTTCAATGTCTGTACCCAAATGATAAATTGACAGTTTTGTTACTTTCGCAGATAACGTAAGACCTTTAATTAAATTTTACGTGGGATTGGAGAACAAGATCCCCCGCCAAAGGCTCGACCGTTGCCTATTTCGGCAAAGGGGGCAAAGTTTTATCCCTCCAATGAAATATCACCGATCATAGAGAATTACAGGCCAGAAATTGCCCATTGTAAGAATATTTCTTTATAGCAGTGACAAAGACAGCGATAGGTGCTCAAAATGAGCAATTTGAGTGCAACTGCGGAAAAACGAAACGAAAGACAGCAGGTTTGCTTGAAAAAAGGCAGTCATAACTATTTAATGTCGTCTAGACTGAGAATTGTCCCGTTTGATCGAGTGATATGGAACTATGTACAGTTTTTTGAACGGATAGACCAGACATACAGTGGGGCCGAATAATGAAAATCCAACCAAATAGTTAAACTATCGAATCAACACAAAAAGAGCCCCGAAGCAAGGAAACGCGATCCGTAAGACTCAGTACGTCTTGACACTTCTGCTCCCGAGCCAATCATATCCCGGGCCCCGGGCGATGCGAATAAAAAAATGAATGGGACCAGTACCAGAGGTTGAAAAGTGAGGAAACAGTTGAGTTTTTTTCACAATTTTCACAGTAACAATACCATCAGTCATCTTACACTTACTTATTATGTTATGTCGTTTACATATGTCAGTGAAAAAAAGAGAAAAAAAATTTCAGTCATGTGTGTCGAAACGATGGGACTCTGGTGGGACTCATCGAAGGGCCAGCCTCACCCTCTGTCTCCTCGTCTATTACAGTCCATAAGCTTTCATATTTGTGAACACTTGAAGTAATCCGGGTTTTTGACCCCATATATCTATTCCAGAAGTGTTTATTTTACTACAATATTTTTCAGTCTCTCAGTTTCCGCTCCACGGCTTCGAACTGGTCGGCGCTCTTATCGGTAGTAATGAGTTTACAAAACCTTTCCTGAAGATTAGGATCGAGGCATGCAGCCGATATCTCGCTCTTTGTCGTAAATATGCCATCTAATCGATTATTTTCACATGCAAAGGATATGTAGACCTGCCTTTCAGCTGAGGCACGACTTATCAATCTCCATAACGCCACTCCTCGCGCGAAGCAAATCCTCACAAAAGGCGCTGCATTGGACTTCCGTCAGCGATGCCGGCTAGAATCAAGCAATATTTCCATTGTAGCTGGGAAACAACGTTTTCTCGCCCATTACGCTTACATTAGACGGCTCCACTGCACGCGTCCTTGAGACGGCAACATATTAAGAAAATAAGATACCATATGCAATCTTCTGCTGCTTTAGAATAATCTGTAATAGATTCTGCAGTGATCACTCGTTCTTTTTCAGACAGTTCCAGTCGTTACTTGCAACAATACCAATCAAAATCCGTGGCAACTCCTGCCATCTTGGTCTTTTCCCCCCTTGGCCGTGAGCGTGTCGCTTTTCAACTGTCAAAACAAGAAATCTACCTAGCAGGGTGCATCAAAAACGCCGAGATTTGTGTACACTGGCACGGAGATAATCGGACGGCAAAGTCTAACCTGACTCATAACAGTGCCAGTGAAATACAGCGCAGCATCTACACTTTCGAGCGCATACCGTCTGCCGCCTCTGTCTTTGCCCATCTCTTCACGTCCAAGGCAGTCTATAAATCTCGGTAGGCCATCATACTCCTCACTAAAAATGGAGCGAACTTTCTTCTTGTACTTTTTATCGCTCCAGTGCCAAAACTGTATCCATTAAATGGACAACGTCGGCAAGCACACTTTGATATTTGCCCGTCCGGCTTCAATCGCATATAACGTCAGTTTTTTTTCTACTCCACGCCCTGTCAAACTATTTTATCTGCGCTGCAGTATAGGGCTGTCAGTTTAAGGTCCCTCGGCACATTTAAGGTACGGAATTAAAGCCGGCGGACATAGTAATCCCCGTTTTACGCCCCTCATCCCTGATTCGCCCCTACCCACCACCCTCAGTTTCACAGTGGTCCACCCCTTCATGAACAAATGTATTAAGAAGTTTTGGCCAACCACGGATGTAGACCGAAGGAAGATGGTACTCGAATGAAAAAGAAATAATATCTTAAAATGTTAGGACCTAATTTTTGAAAAAGTTGGTAAATCTTTATATAGGTGCAACTATGTACCAAAAGCTACAGAGATATATGTATATATATATATTTATTTAAATTACATTACAGAGCTTAAAAAAGGCTGTTAAGTCCACAAAATGTATGAAAATGACAAATTGAATACAAAAATGCCAAAAGAAGTGCTTTTCAGAGAATATTCGAAGTTTTCAAATACTAAAGCTGTTTAGATACATTCCCTGAATTAACTACTGACTGGGTACAATTCTATTAGAAAATAAATCTTGTGAGGAGGAGTTTGTAAATATTATTTAGACAAAAAGTCTTACAATTTTAAATGATTGCACCCAGATTTTCTTTTTTCTAGATTATTGAATAAAATTTAGCTTCTATTTCGATTCAATTCAGTCATTATAATAAATAATCGGTAATAATGCATTACATTTGGGTATTTTTACAGCTTAAGCCCTCAGAATATATGGTTGGATGCACGAAGTACGGTTCAGAGCAAGTGATATTTGAATAGAGAATATAATATTTTAAATACAATAAATAAATTTTTCCATAGTTCATTTCCTCATGAATAAAACTGGTACATCACATCTCAAGAAAGTTTAAAACTTAAAATAAAAGGATGGTTTGCACCAAAAAAGATATTGTTCGCTTTATTTATATCAAATTGAAGAATATCATAGAACATACATTCTGCATGCTTTTAATCGTCTGATACAGTTGTTAACATTTTTCAAAAAGTCTTTTGCTAATAGTTTCATGATTTTATTGTTGCAAGACAAATATTTATATTTTAAAAGAATGAGAAATTTTTATGTAAGTTCAATATACTCTTGGCCATCTCTTATATCTAGCCGTACTATAACATCTTTAATCCTTGATATTTATGTTGTTTTTTGAACAAAAGTTTTTGATGTTAACAATAGAAAGTTAATGATTCGATCAATCAGTTCACTGAAAATTAATAGCTTTATATCAAAGTGCTACTTTCGCTACTCAAATTTGACAAATATACCATGCAAAATGTATTCAGTTTTTCCATTGACTGTTCTAATTTCGGCTTCATCAGTAATGTAGCTGATTTGGTACCCCTTCCTTGTGTATTCCCTTTCAATCAAGTCCATTAGTTCTGTTTTATAGAATTTTCTTGCTTTCTGGGAAATTTCTGAAGGGAATCTTAGGATAAAACCACCTTCGGAAAACTTCCTAAAGTGTAAAAATTGAGGTAATATCGGATGCGATCGTAAAATTTCCCTGAATTTTTGAGTGTGTAAAAATGGCATCTCTAAAATTTGAGGCTAACTTGAAATATTTTCAAATAACTTGAATGCGAGATGTTAAGCTAGGTAATTTTAAGATTTATAAGTCTAGGAATGCTTCAAGGTCTAAATTAAAAAGATATATTCAATGAGTTACACATTCAAGTACAATATACAAAAGAAAATTGGGCACTCGGAATCGACTTTGTTCTTTGAGGGACTGTTTTGAATTAGATACCCTCCAACGAAAATATTTATCTTTTCAATCAAGTTTAACACAATGTTTCTGGAGGATTAAGAGGTTATATCTATTTGGTTTCAAAATGATGAAATTGTAATGGAATATTTTTCAAATGCTTTAAAATGTACTAAAATAGTCGCTTGGACACTATATACTGGCATTGTTACAACCCTAGAACTATGAAACATATTTGAATATAGTGTATCACTACAATTGGTCCTAAGTTCGCATTATTTATGAAAAATACCTCTAAAAGACCTTAATATTGGCTGCTTTACTCTTTATTTTAGAAAAGTGGAAGGTAAAAGTGATAATTGAATTTTTAATGCTCACAATAACTCACTGCATTCATAGTAAATAAGTATTCATGTTCTTATTTCTAAACCCGCGATATTAAATTATTGAACTAAAATTGTTTCGCCCCCTTTTCAAATTTTTCATGTACTTACGTGGCCGTCAGAGCAATGGAGACCTTTGAGATGGTTAGACCGGTGCTTACTTCAAAGCACACTGCCGAGACCGTCATTTATAGCGCGGCATACCTGCTCGCTGGCATTGAGAGGGCCCTGTAACGAATGGCATGTAGTGTTTCCCATCACTGAAGACATTTCCTGCATAAGGCATTAGCGGCGTGGAATAAACGACCACTTCTTCCACACATTATAATAACCCAAAATTTTCCCTTTACTAAAAAAACTTCCGAATAAGTCTTCCACAGAATGTTTTTCCATATTGATGTTGCAAAAACGTGTAAATATAGAATTGAGTTGCTTTCACTAATTAACGAATAAAAGAGCTTTTATCTCCAATTAAGATGATCCTAACGTAATGCTGTTAGTTTTGTATTCCTTTCAAAACTGCAATCTTACTTTTACTCTCTTTCAATGAAAAAATTGGATGTTGGAAACGAAGCTTACGCCTATCAATCATTTTACTGCTCTTTGACATTCAAAAATACCGAGTCTTTGTAGAAGTTAAAGCTGAGTAATTTTTTCCTAGAAATGGTTTACCGCGAAGTTCTCATTACTTTAAAGGTTTTATAGATAAAATAAGTTTTTAAAGAATTCGAAAAGATCCAAACATATTACAAGTAGACATAATTACAAAAACGTTTTGTGCACATTCGGAAAGCTTAAGAGCAAAACGATAAACAAAAAAATCTTCCCAGGTTTAACCTAGAGTCGAATCAGCCGAAACTGTTGGGATAAAATGTTGCATAATGATATTTAACTGTCAGCTTTTGCTTGCACTGATGCTTTTTAAGACTTGTAGTAATAGTTCATTCTCTGAGGACTAAAGGCTGCGAAAAAATTACTGTCTTCGAAAATTTTCAAAATAAAGCGTTTATAATTGTCAAGGCCTCATTTTTTTGATAATTCCAGCTCTGTTACTTCTCGCTTTAAACCAGGTGAGAACATACATATTGAAATCTTGGCCAAATTCTCAAATACATTCAGTAATTTAGAGAGTATCTAGGCCCTTTCCTTTATTCCAAACCCCCCACATTAGTCCGTCTGCGCCAATAGTCTTGCCTAAAGTCCAGATTATGGTCAATCGAGCTGCAGATTACCATAAAATATCTTTTTTTACACTTAAAGATTTATTTTTATTCCGCTTGCGCCGTTTCGTAAATGCTTTCGGTTCAGAAATATCACGCCAAGATTGAAAACATGAGTAGTTACAATATTTTTGAAAAATGTCGCGTTCTTGTCTCCCGCCTCCATCCAGAACCGTATATTTTGTTCTGAAGCACCCATAAATCAGAGATTGAACATTTTTATAAGGCTTGGAATCTATAAGTTATTGACGATATATCCGAAAGCTTTATGCATTTTTGCATCTATTTCAAAACTGGTTTCTAAGGGATAGTTGTAAAGACGGCACAGAACATTTTTTCCGCGCTTGTACACAACTTTCAATGATTTTACCATCTTATTAATTGGTGTAATATACCTTTTCCGAGCCTCTTGACTGAGAAAAGTACGAAACTATTTTCAAAGTGGCCTTAATTCAGCGAAAATCATTTCCCCATGTATCTTAAAATTCCCATTTTATGAGGGTCAGATTTGCTAATATATGGTCAAAATACTACTGTTTAGACTCAAGTATCGAAATATGAAAACTTCTTTCTTATGGTACGAAGCTTTCACACGCCCATCACTCCTGTAATGCTTCTCTTACGGAGCTTCGAAAGTTGTATTTAAATGGACACATTTAGTTTTTAAGGGACAGCTAGGACAAATTTGCGGAAAAATTTTTCAAGGGGACAATGATAAGGGGTCACTCATTTATGGAAACTTTGCATTATTTGTGTGGGGAGCTGAGTGCAAAAAAGGGAGGCAATGGTTTCGCTATTGTTTAACGTTTCCGGTGAATATGGTGAGATTTCAAGCCAGGGTTTACAAATAACAAAAAATAACGAGGGTGAAGATAGGTTGTCGACTGATCCCACTGAATTAAAAAAAAACTCCAGAATAGAAGCCCTGAAGGTATCAAACCAGAAGTTTCTGGAATAGTTAGTAGCTGTCATCAGTGAGACTGACATTATTCAATATAAATAATCAGTTCTGTTGTCTCGATTCGCGAGATCATATATACGTATGTAGTGAATTCTGATTCGTAAGGTATGAGAAGTTCCGTGAAACAATGGGGCTTGCCAAGGTGTTTCCATCCCTAGTGGCATGACCTTGTGATTTGCTGTGGTGTCTGGAGACAATACACAAGTGCAATAATGCATGAACATAGCGCTATATTCTTGGTAACGATTACTAGCAGGATAATTCGAGAGCAATTAGAGAGATACATATGCATATCCATTACATTGTTCCCCTCTTTGAATAATATTCAACCCATTCTAATACCTATATAGGAAATATTAACAATTTCGAAATTCCATTTGCGTTGATAATAACGCTTGCGGTGTGCATATCTTTTTCATTTGATAAGAATCTTTCTGGTTTCTACTGGCTGAGAATTGAGACGTTCTAGAATTTTCCTTGTGAGCTATAGTCCTGGAGAGATACTTATCGATAAAATACATCTTCAAAGTACGGCTTAAAGCAGCTAACATAGAAATCATTTTATTTCACTATCGACCATTATCTGAGATAAAATGTACATGTATGGAGCTATTTCTCTATCGCCACAATTAGAGTGAACTCTAGAACATGGGGCTCAGTTTAATAAATACTAAAAAATTCTCTAGGACTCAATATTTGGTGGACAGCTAGACTTTATCACAAACCTTGTAAGTACATGGTTTTTTTGTTAAAACACGAGTCAGTGGAATGATTTGACTTTTGATTTATTATTGGCTCTTGCTTATTTTTAGGAACCATTCTGTGGTAGGGCATTCTGTGTGGATAGGAACAAGAGGAAAGCTATAGGGTGAATTCCATGATTGGGTAATTTGAGGGTGATTTTGTAATTCCATAAATAAATGAATCTTAATCAGCTCCGAAGCCACTAAGAATTTTTTATCAGTCCAAATTGCCTAGGATAGCAAATGTAAGAATCTTTTCTTCCAGTTCATGTTCATTATCTCCAAATGGCCATCAGTTGTTGGGTAATATATTGAGCAAAGGGATGTATTGGTGCCGAGAACATAGAAAATATTCTTCCAAACTTTCGCATAAAAATTTAATACTTACAAAAAGGGCTGTTGGTCGGAATATCGTGATATACTTGTACTTAATCCCAAAACAGCCTGACAGTTGAAAAAGTAATTATTTGCAGGTTCGATTGGAAAGTTATTATCATTTTTGATAATATTTTAATGATATTTACGACTGAATTGTTTCTATTATTTGCCTTTGGAAATGGTGTAATAAGGACCATTGTTGTCTGTGTCCATTTAATTTTCGACAGATTGAGAGGCTGCCGAAGATATACATATATCTGATTGGATAGTTTGTCACTTTGGCAGTGCCAACAATAAACAGATCGAAAATGTTCTGTACAAAGGTTCTACGAGTAGAACCTAACTCCTATGATATTCTAGTGATTGTTTTTGATATCATCAAACGTCCAGTGTTCGGAGTAGAGAGTAATTCATGTAATAAATTGAGTTTCGATTTTTATTTCCAATATGATTGCTCCGGAGTATTAATTCAAGCAGCTCAATCGCTTTGAAAGGCGTCCTTGGATATTTGTTTTGTTCTTTCATATTTTCTTCTGGTATGTAATATATCGCCAGCTCTTCTAGACCCGAAGCGATCGCTTTGAATCGATCAATATATATGTACCTTTAGAAAAGGTACATATATATTGATCGATTCTATAAATGTCCTTTTCATTTCTTCTCGAAGGAATTCAATGTTTAGATGATTATCTGAGGGATTGTTCGGGGTCTTTCCTGATACTTCGTAGGCAAAGGTGTTTGATTTCCCAGAAAAGGGATAATTTTGAAACAAAAGGTAGAGAGCAGTTACAACCACCTCATCTGCTTCTGCAACAGGTTTTATTGAGTCTGTAGTTATATTGATTGATAAAAATTAGAATGAAGTGCGAGTAAATTTCTTGAAAGTTATTTCATCCGCTGTTTTCGGCACTCTATTATTTACAAGAACTAGCTTTCATGAGCAGCATAGCTTATAGAAACACCCTTCAAAATCTATAGACGAAAAACTGCTGTTCTGAACTCCCTACCCTCGGTTTACTCAGGAAATTTTAAAATAACATCTTGTGTCTATTCATCAAAGCCTTTACCTTCCATTGATTACAGTTTCTAAATAAAATGGTACCTTGGATAGTTTTTGCCTTCCTTAGATAAACCGCGACCTTTACTTAAAAATATATGTGTGTCTGCAAAATAATTCACCCCACAAAAGGCTTATCATATGTCTTTTCCAGCAATAGGGCTGGAAAAAATACCCCCAATCAAATTTAGGTAATTCGGGAATGGAACAGTTTGAAACCCCCCAATTTAAGCATTGTGGTTACACAAAGTGAAAATGACAGCAATGTATGCTTTAAATGGAAGATATTGAGTGAAAACAGTAGGACAGCAACATCAAAGACCTTTTTGCTGTGATAAAGACATCCAGGATTCGTTCCGGCCGGTTTTGCTGAGCGCTGTCAAGCTTGATTGAGTAGGGCGGCATTTTTTACAAGTTCTGCCCAGATCGACGCAACTGGTAGTGGGTGCGAGAGATAGCAATCCTATTAAAGCTACCAGTGCATCGTTGGAAAAGGACAGGTTTGATGAATTGAGTTTTGGTTTAGCCATCAAGTCTATTGCACGCGCCATGTTTGTTTCAGCAACTGAAAGACTTTCTGAGTTTTATTCCTCACTGCGAAAGCAAATTTTGAAAAGAAGAGATTAGATGTAGTGAACATTGAAAAAATGAGAAAGTACTGTGTGTGTGGCTGAGCAGTATCTCGGAAAGTAACTCGTGACGACTGCCACATGCTGCCGGATGCCGCAAATGGATATAGTATCGGCGGCAGCCTTCACTTATTAATTTAACGTACTTTCAATTGCCAGCTGTGTAAATTGGAGTATGTATTGACGGTGTACGACTTTTCCGTGCATCATAGTGCTTTGTAGAGCCTGCTGATACTGATAATCAGAGAAAGCTTGGAAGGCGGTAGATATGTGTTCGATGAGAGAGGAAAGTGGACGTTTACTCTGAAGTAAATGGAAAGCGCCTTCTATTCTAATTTAAGGCCCGAATAATTACTGGTTTCTGGTATATGAAATCAGCGCCCAGAGAGGTGAGGCCCATACTTACGCTCTGAAAAAAAAATATCACGAGATAGACAAATTTCGCGAGAGAACATACAGAGGCTGAACAAACAGTAGGTAGATGTGACGAATACTGTATGCTCATTAGAATCATTTTTGTACACAACGTCCTGCCAGTAGCCTCTAAACACGGCGTGAGTACTCCAGGGAGCCACTAGTGTAACATGGGCACTGTAAGGGCCATCAGTGTAACTACTGAACTGTAATGTGACACCGATGCAAAGTGCCAAGAGCACCGAGCCAATTATATAAATATATGAGTAATAACTATTTCCATATATTTACCAGGCAAGAACAATCAGCAAGTACCTTGTGCCATCTCGCTAAGTGGTTCAATAGAACTATGCCATGTGGGTCAGAACTCTCAATTTCTCCGAAAAGTGCTAGGTGAACTCTCAGAACCTTGTATTAATACGCCCCTAGGGCCATTCGTCTAGAATAATTTGAATTTCGTATTGTTTGCTTACCATTCATTGTCACTATCGCTGAATTCTTTTTTATGAAAACCATAGTCAGAAGCTCTGATCTGCTCAAAGGAAGCTTCAACCATCAGTCCAACCATCGATTACCTCTTTGCAACCAAAACGCCACAGTAGAAGATCAAAATATACATCGATGTTGTATAATACAAAGATTATAGGTTAACAAACAAAAAACCCTATCTAAGCCCTCTGTCGTAGGATAAAGTTCTTAAAGCAGCACAAAACACTCAACAGACTCCAAACGCCCAATCAATCCCACATCCCTTTCTTTCTTGCGCCAAAATAACATGCATGAATTGTTCTTTGTTTCCTTTTTAGCATTTAGGGCAGTAGGAACCTACTTTGCGTTATTTTGTGCTCTTTAACATTTAAAAGAGAGTTTTTTCTCTCCTTATTTGCTTCTTCAACAAAGATCGTTGTGATATTCTAACCTCAATGCTTCCTTTTTTCCTCTGAAAACAATTTTGATACAGTAAAGACAAAGTTGTACGGAATATGCACATCTTTGCCAGTACGGAAGAAGTAAAACTGATTTTGCAGCCTTTATAAATCCCTAGGTAGAGTACTTCAATGGCTGGAACAAAACAGATTACTTAAAAATTGACAGGACGGTGAGCTCCCCGAATCGAGCTGAATTGAAAGGTAGCAATGAAGTATTTGCCCAACTTTCCCCTCCAAGCATGAGAGGACCAGAAAAAAAGGTTTTAGTAGTCAAGGAATGTTTTCAAATTTCAAATTCCTGTGTTTTGATCACCACTATCAAGATCGTTCTGCTATTTATCCGTACTGATACGATAAATATTATGTAGTACGATGTCCTTGGGACCGAGAGAGAAGACATACTGGTCAGGGCCTTCTATTAGAAAGTACTGTCATGGGAAGTCGGAATCATATTGACCTAAAATTTATTCAAATGTATAGTTCTGTATCAGACCGGTAGCGTAAATTTCGAGTCGGGAACTTACTGGTCTCAGGAATTTGAGCAAAATTTCTGGACTCTGGATTAATTTGGTACAGGCTCCGGTTAAACGCGTTGGCTGAAATTTTGAAACGACCATATTTCACCTATCTAGATTGTAACACGACCGGTCGGTTCAAGAGCAGTCAGTCTCAATTAGTAAAGATGACTTGGACGTAGACTGCAACATCTTCCTTTTCCTGTTGTTAATAGTTACGTATTGTAGCAATGATAATACGTCTTGGTTTTCAGTAAGCTTTTTCATTATATGTACATGAGTACTAGGTCTCAATTTTCGACACTGTCGAGGAATACGGGATGCGATTATCGGAAACCTCCTCGAAAATATGTTTTGAGGAATGGAATATGGATTTTATTCTAGAAGAGAGATTATCTGTGGCAGGTAGCTCTGAGTATTGGAAACATTTTTTCGTTCCATAGGCCTAGAGCTCCGCTCCATCCTCCAAAGCCATAGAAGAATAAGAAACATAAGAAACATCGCACGCTGGTCACCATTTCTTCTTCTTATGCTGACAAGCAGTCTTTAAGATTCTCCACACAGCTAGTGATATTCTTCGCCCATACTTCTGTTTTTCCTCCTCTTTTATGTTTACTTTCCTTTTGAGTAATATTTTCTGTAGCTCTGCGTATCTTCTCTACTTTGGTAAATGTAGAGGATTAAATTCATATGGTTTGAAAAGATATGAAATTCAAATATTGATTCATAATTTCATTCAAAAATCTATTTTAATTGAATAATCATTACAGAAAATTTTCATTAACGAACAAGGAAATATTTAAAAAACTAAATGAAGCTTTGTATTCGACAACATTTCGACATAAAAAGTAGTGAAAATAGGGCTAATGGTGTAAGGAATCATGTGCTTCACATAGATGGCTCATCAAGTATTACAATTATTGCGATATGTTAGTATATACGGCCGGTGTTTGATTTTCGAAAAATGACACGGCCCAAGAGAACGGAATTAGAATCAAGGCCAAATATCAATGTATATTAAAGAGTTTCGGGGTGTGGAAAATAAAAAGTAAATGACATTGTATTTTGTATGTTGTTCCATTTAATACCTGTAGCCAGAGGTTTTCAATTGCTTATCAATTCTTGTCGCTCGCAGACCGAATGCAGCCAAGGGCTTTATCAAGCAATGTTTTCAGAAGAAATCTTGCATATATTCGGCGAGTTGGACGAATTTATGCGTAGTACTGCTTTGAGGAGGGCTACTAGTGCTCGCTTTCTCTCTGTCTCTGTGATAGGATGTCCTGAGCTTTCCAGTTCATTAACCAATTAAAGTATCCTGTTGGAGCAAAATATAACCTTTTCGCCCTTTTCCAAGCTGAACTATCAGCAATTTTTAATTTTATTTAGCTTCCCGTCTATCGAATCTACAGAAACAGTCTAAATCATTGTCTTCAATAACGTATACACCTTTTCAGGGCACAATTATCCCCTCATCGCGGCCTTGCAAGTCGGGTCGATTGACATAAATGAGTACGCTAGTGCCATGTTTTTGTTATGTATCTATTCCCCCGCATTAAAAGCTTCATGGCTTACATTCAATCCGTCTTTTCCATGAGTCCTAGGGTCTACCTTCACGTCCAATTGTGGCACCTGTACATATTTCCACAATACTTTGACCCTCAACACCACTTCTCTGTCCAGGGACCACGAAAACTAAATATCCACACTTAGTGGTACGATCCCAGTCCTTCCAAGTTTCTTTTGGTCCATCTCGAAGCTAGATTTAATCAGCAAGGCGAAACAAAACGTTAGATTCAGCAAATTTATCGCAAGAGGGAGATAAAGTATTGATAATGGAGTGCTTAGAAATTCTTCTCTGGGACCATAAACTTTTTCAGGTCGCTAGTTGATTCTTTTTCTTTTCGGTCTCTGTGTTGCTCTAGAGCTATGTTTTATAGCATTTTGCGGAATCCTTTATTACGCATGCTGGAAGGTGAGATAGACATCAAAACTAAGTCATGTTTGCCTACATTACAGTGTGGCGAACAAAAATGCACAAAACATTCAATTGTTCAATCGCTACAAAGTTAAAATTCATATACCTGCTGTACTTTCAATCAATCCAGACGTTGGACATTTTTTAGTCAATCAAATACTTGCATCAATTAAATCTCCGCAAAATTATGGTGAGATTCAGAGTCTTCTGCGCATGAACCGCAACCGGAACCTGATATACCGTCGGCCATTCTATTACTGCTTCTTGTTGCACTGAAAACAGAGACCATGCCTTTCTCATCTAAAATCAGCCCAAATCATCCCAATCAGAATGGCATCCGGATGATCCTCTGACGACAAAAACAGACAGACCTACCACTTAAAATTATCACTACCAAAGCGGGCGGTATACCCGAGGCTGTCTGACTTCTCGGCATGGCGTAGTAATGAGGGGGTCAAAAACGTGTCAAACTCTACGTGAACTACAGATTTAACCGTGGCTTCAGTGAGGATTGCGCCATTGGACCTTCGGCGAGCATGAGCCGCCGCTAAGCTCAACAAGTTAGAGGAAAATCTACCCATCGCTCCGTTTGATCGCATCAAGACATCGGACCAAGAGGCGAGCGAGAAACTGAAGTGCCCTGGAATGTGCGCAACAACTACGAAAACGCTCTTGCCAGTGCCTATCGAGCTACTGAAGCTCTGCCAGCTAAATATTTCTAAGCTGCTTACGATACCCTCGCTGTCCTACATCACCCTCTTAGAACATTTCCATCCCGAATATTGGAAGAGGTTGGCTTCATTACTGACTCTTTGAAATCGGCGAAAATAGAGGACATTCTTCTCCAGGAGTAACTACGTGAGGAAACATTCCCTCAAGCATCCGATCTTTTCCGCTCTACCAAGTATAATTTGTTGAAAAGGGCTTGCAAGCGTGTGCCAAGGAGTTCAAAACGTCGTCTGGAATCGTCGCTTCTCGAGAGCGCCTGGAAATATCCAGTCCGTCCGGGCCAGCAAGTTTGCCCGCATGAAAAGAAATCTCTTATGTCCTTTTAAGCACTATCCCTCAGTTTCTACGACAAAACACCCAACAAGACCCTCTCTTTTAGTCTTAACCCCTTTTTAACCCTGAACTTTATATTTTTTCACTCCATTCTGGAGTACACGAGCGTCTAGTGAGTACGAACCTTTCGGAATCTCATTTTGTGCCCTCCTTTAATCCATTTTTATCTCTGAGATCAGAAATAATTAAAAAATCCCTTTAATGAAGTCATATACGGACTAATTTAAGAATAAAGATATCAGCTGTGTAAGTTATACGCTTGAAAAAAGAGGGCTACCTAATTTCCAGCTCATTCTATACAGATATAGGATGATTTGAAAGACAAAAAAAACCGGTGGCTGTTAAACATTCTATCTTTTTACGCTGTTTTTGACATCTTGGTCAAAATTGGGACTTTGAAATGAATCGATGTGGATCTTAAGCAGTCTGAATTACTTTTTCCTTTCGATAGTGCAAAATTTGATAATCATTTCGTCTACATTCAGATATTTCCACCCGTTTTTTTCAGGGTGAAACCAGATTGTTTTGCAGTTGGGCCTTCCTTTTTCGTTGGAAGCTTTCTCCAGCATTTGTTTCCAAGCTTTTGTAAATTTGGTTTTCTATTCAGAGAACCCCTTCTTCTGCGTATATAAACATAAATAGATATATTTCTGGATGTGACTTGACGAAGTTCTTGTCCAAACAAGGCCCGAAAGCAGATCTACCGTCACCTAAAGGCTTATGGACTAGTTTACAAGGGAGGCAGGGACAACTGAGCTAAAAATCAGTGTATTGGGCATTGAAGTTCCATAATTGAAACTATTTGGAAGATTTTTGAATTACTCGCAAGGATAATGGCAAAAAAGGTCATTTCGCACACCTTAACCCACCAGGCACGTCTGAAGTGCCGCCTGATCGACATCTAACTGTCACGCCACTTTTTAGGAGTAGCCATATCACGCCTTACGGTTATGGCATTGGACTGGTTCTACGATCGGTTTACCTACGACTCAGTCAAGGTAAAAAAGTCCATCTCGGGGAAGCGAGTAAAACCCTTTTACTCGGAAATTGCAGACCTCAACCACTGACGGGATTCTTTCACATTCCTCAGAGATAATAATTTCGCGTGGCTGGCCGCGAGAAGAAGGAAAACTGATTAACGACACAAAAATGTATGAATAAATTACTAGTTTACGCTGGTGAATATTACGGCGTCTCAGGACTCGCAATGGATAATTTTGGAATAGAATTTGGTCAGATTCGTCGTGCATATAACGAAAGGGCTACTAGTTTCATGCAACTGATGCTCTAAGACAACATATCTCTCGCATTGCATTCTTTCCTAGTTCTGAATCTAGTATCTTGCGGTTGGTTCAGACTAAATCAAATTGTACCAAAGTTTTGGCCTTACCGGAATACAGTTTCGTATCTTATGTGACTTCTCCCGATTTTCACTCCGTCTTCACCATCAGATTACACACCTAGAAAGAATATAGTTGCAAACAGGTAAAGTTGTTCTTGTTAAGACTCGCTTGTAAAGTTCCCGAAGACCTTAGAGGACTAATTTTGTCAAACTAGGCTTCGATAGTGTCGAAAAATCACCTTTTGACATCACATTTTGTCTTCAACTGCTCTCATATATGCGTTTGAGTTTAATGTAGGGCTCAAAGCGGACCCCTGAATGCAATTTTCGAAAAAGTGGTCCTCAAGCTAGAGCTAGATGCTAGGCAGGCCAAAAAGATGGTCAAGGGTGCGAATTTGAAACTCTCAGCGAATTATTTATCCCATATTCTACTGTAGATACTGACTTTCTGTACCAAAACAGAGAAGGACTGTTCATTAGGATCTGTCAAGACAATAGTGCCAAAAAGAGCGGAGAACCGACCACTGAAGAAATTATAACTAATAAAGAAGAAAATAGAGAAGAAAGTAGTCATTGATTGAGGTAAAGAATAGGTTATTAGAAAGAAGAAACAGGAAAGAATATAATTTTTTGACTCAAGATAGGAAAATATTCAATTTGTATTAATGAAGATAAATGAAATTTAGTACTTTTTTCGAAAGAAGAGGGAGGAAGATTGGTGTAAAGAGGAATCGGAACAACTTTGAGTTCGCTATGCAAGAATCAATAGTTTGCAGAAAGAAAGGGTTGCGTATCATTGCATTACATCCGTCAGCGCGACTCTACCAATCTCTGACCTCCTTCAGAGTTACTCAGGAGCCCAAGTACCACTCTAGATTTGGCACACTGCTGTTTTCCGTCGCCTGTAATTCCTAACATTCTCTGGTCCCGATTAATGATCTTCCTTCCTCACCCCTCACTGTCAATTGACCTCCTCTTTGACATCCTCGGTCACCATTACACCCTCTTTTCCTATGCTAAAGTCTCTCTTTGTCGCCACAAAATGCTTCGTGATAGCCTTTTCTCCGAGTTAACTGCTCTCGAGATCGCTCTCTATCACGTCCGGGAATGAAGATTCCCACACGGCGCATATCTATCTCCTTCGATCCGTCGCCGCCTTGACCTCTTCTTTGATGGCCCCTAGTTCGCTCCGCGCCTTTAAGGCTCGGAAAAACATTCATCAGCTCTAGCTTCAACCCATTCTATGACACAACTTTCCTTCTCCCCTCCCATACCATAGAGAGATGGATCCGGAACGCATTCGAAATGCGTCCGCCGTTATTATTTCTAAGAGCCAGAGGAGGACAAAGAGGAAGAGGAGCCAGTGTAGCCGGAGGAGAATGAGATAGATCTTTAGTGACCAGAATATAAGGAAGATTTAATGGACCAGTGGGAGCCACTGGTGGACAACAGTGGGGGAGTTGCTTTGGAGGACAGAGGGGTAGTAATGGAGTGACCATAATCTTGCACTCCTCTTCTTGGAATGAAGGGGAGGCGTGGGTCTTCAGGAGTGCTTGGAGAACCCGGATATGTAGGAAGAAGCTATCTATGATTCTGCCCCATTCGGTAGAATTTGTAGGGACTGCATTGGGAATATGGATATTTTGGAGAATTTTATGGCTCTGATCTCGAGAACAAAGATTATAGGAGTAAATCTAGATATATATCCCGATTGTATATACTGTTAGTTTTTCTCGTCCACAAGATATTTTTAAATGAATTTTATGGGATTTAGTATGTTTTATAGATTTGAGGGTTATCTAAAAATTCTACATAATACGATTAAGCTGCTTTCTCTAGATCAAGGAAAGCATGTTGGGAGAAAAATTCAAGTTCAGACCAAAAATGTTGTGAAGTTGAATGTCTGTAGTACAAATTTTCAGTCTTGCCCAACGCCATCTTCCTCCTGACAGGAATACTTGATGCCCTTTCATTCCTTTACGTTTGAACAGTAAGGCAGATTCATCCCAAAATCTTCGATGTGAATAGTGTTTGTGGCTTCAGAAATTAGACTAAACCTTACTTTAAGGTAGTCCATGCAATGGGGCTCCATCAAAGTTAATCCTAAAAAAGACATAAGATAGTTCCTCAAATTGGCGGTTATCTGAAAAGTTTGCCGCTACGTTTTCTGAATTTTTAGGTGAATGGATTTAAAGCATCTTTGGGAACTAGAAAGGACCTATTAATTATCATTAACAATAAATTAGGTCGTTTGAGACTTTGACAGGCTTGCATCTTGAAAAGGTAAAAGTGGCTTCAACTGAAAAGGGGACCACCGACTACCCTAGTGTCTATTGGACCGTTGTCCTCATATGAGGACAACTTTTACCAATAATTTTTTTAAATACAAATTTTTTTAGCCGCCTTTTTTTAGTTCCCACATACACTTTTAAACGTGTAGATAATCGATCAAAACAAACTTTTCGAGAATTCCCACTCTGCTCAACGCAGGAACAACTTTCCCTGACGCGATACCCATCGATTTCCCCCTCAATTTTCACAAAAATGGATCCACGAACCGTTCCAGGAAATCCCATTCATTGCCGTGCTTCCCTTGTTACGTCAGCTGCGGAATGTAAGCGCTTGTATGGGTCAGCTTGGAAGACGAAATTGCTCGCTGGAACCGTTATTGCCGTCCACATCGACATTGTAAGCGGTCGAAGGAGGAAGCCTGTGGAGGCAAGCTGGAAGATACGTGACCGTCTCAAAACTGTCACGTTGAAGATTGTCAACATCAAAGCAGGATTACCTCCAAAAGACGTCCTAGTAGAGGAAGGAACCGCTCAATTGCCAAACGAAGCCGTGCATGAAAGTTTGGGCGCTCCTCAACCGTCTTCGTCGGAATCAGATGGGAATGACGATGATTCCACGGCGCATCAATCAGATGCACCTGTTTTTTCTCATGGAAGATCATGGACCAATCAGGAGGTTTTCACACCTATTAATGAAAATGTATCCTAGAAAAGCTGCAAAATAATTGGCTACTCTGGAAATACTCTCGCGTATGGTTGTGCTCCTCGAGATTTATCGCCATTTGAATGCTTTATGAGCATGTTTCCACTCCGTCACCTAATTGTCATGCGTGACCTTACAAATGATCGATTGAATGCCACTGGAAATCATCTCGTCTCGTCAGGAGAGATATTGAAGTTCTTTGGGATTCTTATACTTATGACAAGGTTTTCATTTTCAAACCGCCGCGACCTCTGGAGTGAATCTGGATCGAAGTACATTCCAGCACCGAGCTTTGGAAAGATCATGTCACGTAGAAGATTTGAGCTGATTCTGGCAAATATTTACTTCAGTCACACTTCTGAACGGGAGAAAAGACCCTTGGATGACTCGAGATGGTCTCTGGTAAGTGGATTTTTGAAGGCCATCAATGACCACCGCAAGCAATATGTCACGCCATCTTCTCATATCTGCGTCGATGAAAGTATTAGCAGATGGTACGGTCTCGGGGAGATTGGATCAAAAAAGGACTCCCACATTACGTTGCCTATGACAGAAAGCCCGAGAATGGCCGCGAATTGAAGGCTTCTGCATGTGGACAGTCTGGAATAATGTTGAGATTGGAGCTCGTGATGGGGAAAACGGGTGGCCTTCGGCGTGACTTCACAGAGCAATTCTGTCACACAACCGCACTTACACTTCGTCTTGTTCAACCTTGGCTGAAGACAGGTCGCGTCGTATGTGGGGATTCATTTTTTGCATCAGTGTCAACTGCGGAAGACTTGATGAGATATGGAACGAGATTTATTGGTGTGGTCAAGAATGCGGTTAAGGAATTTCCGATGCAACACTTGTCGTCACAGGAGCTCACGGAGCGCGGAGATCATATCTCGATGGTTTCGAAGAATTATGACACCAACAAATCTTAAATGGCTGTGTTGTGGATGAATAGAGAACGAAGATATTTCGTCAGCAGTTGCCATACAACCAATCAGGGAACCCCAATTTGTAGGGAAAGATGGAGAACTGTGGATGGCGAGACAAGGAAAGTGGAATTCGAGATTGCAGTTCCAGATGTTGTGGAGAGGTACTACGACACGTGTTCTCAAGTCGATCGCCACAACAGATGTAGGCAAGATACCCTTGGAATTGAGAAGAAATTGGAAGTCAAAGATTGGGCGCTCAGGGTCAATTCCTCTCTCCTGTCGATCATAATTGTTGATTCATTTTTACTATATAAGCATTCTTTCGGTCCAAGACTCTGCTTATCACAATCCAAGTTTTATGAGATGCTTGCCGAAGAACTCATTGAGAACAAGTTTGATTCGATGTCACGTAGGGCATCTAATTGCTTACAAAATGAGGATGATAACGATATGTTGGACCCTGTTTCAGGGATTGGAACTCATCTTTCTGTAACTAACAAGAAGAGGAAATTGAGTAATGGTGAGTATACTAACGCATCTTACCAAGGTCGCTGTCGAGTTTGTAAGGTCAGTAAGTCAAAATTTCTTTGTTCTACTTGCCGTGACGACGGCCTTGGTGATGTTTATATCTGTCACGCGAGCACAAAAAGGTGTTGCTTCATGGACCACGTGCGCGAGAAACATCATATGGATCTCAAATAGGATTCCAAGTTGATATAAAATAGTGTGACTTTTTGTTTTAAAAGAAAAAATGATCAATGTGTTCTATTTCTATTGCCCCCTACTGGTTGTACTTGCGTCATCTGACTTGCGAAGTTAGCTGCTGTCTATGGCGTACTGAATTATCCCTTTATGAGATGTCACCGTATTCTGTCTCATGTTCAAGTGGATACCTAATGGCGCACTGAAACAGCAGCTTTTTCACAACCAGTCGAGTTCCCGTTGGAATTTTCGGGCTTCTTACAGAACCCCAGCGAGAATCGAACTCACGATCTCTGGATCAGCAACCTACGATTCGCACCATAGGCCACCATCCCAGTGATGGATGAGAGGAAGTGACTGGGGTATATAAAGTTGGAAGCTATTGCATCTCCAGTATGTCCGTCAGTCGAACAGTACTGTAAGTAACTCTTTACAGTGCGACCTTTTTTACTAATAAATATTGGGACAAAAAAAATTTGACTGCCACAGTACAGTACTTCCTATTTTTTTGTCCTCATATGAGGACAGTGCTTGGTCGGATAGACACTAGATGTGAGTTTTTTTAAGCGACTAGAGTGGTATGATAGACATTAATGCACCATGGCGATGAGTAGTGCTAAAAGAAGAGTTATTGCTCTAGTACCCAATTGTAAAGGGAGACGTTCTGCTATATCAGTTACAAGCTATAGAGCGGATCTATTTGACGGTTTTTTTGTAGGAAATAGATTCTCAACTTGACTTTTCTCTCCACGAGGAAGCAATTTATTCAGCTTCTATGGACTTTTTTGTAAACAAAATTGGCAAAAAAACTTCTAGAAGTGCCTCGAAACGAAGGCAAAGACTTCATGAGGACGCAGCTAAAAATTTGTTCCTCACAATTTTTGCCCCTAGATCAGACCAAGCACTTCCTACATGCATCATAAGCACCATTCTAGTCCTCCCAAATATATGTGAAAAGTACATGATTGCTTACCACTTCCTATGGGGAATACAGTTAAGGTAATTTTCGTACGATAGCATCGAAGGTCGGAACCACCTTTTCCATGCAATTCTTTTTTCCCTCCGTTATTATTCATTCCTCTCTCCCCATCCCCCATCTCTATCTTCTAACTTCTCTTCCTCATCCTCGGACTCATTCTCGATGTCCTCTTTTCCTATCACATAAAGCAGTTCTACGGCCACCCACTCGAAGCACTTCTCTGACTTACTTTCTTCTTCTTCCTAACCCTCCCGTCAATTTTTGAGCTTCGATATCTACTAGAAGAGGAGCTACAAGCTCCGCCAGGAGCTTCCTAGTCTGGCAGATCTGCTGATAAAAATATAGGCGTAAATTAGTGTTGCAATGGGAACTTGTGAAAATCTCCTTTAAAAGATTAGCCTATAGTGAAAATTAAGAGTTGAAATCTTAATAATGGAAAAATATATTTATGGTCGAAGAAAATCATATAACTCAAGAAAAATAAAATAAGGGAGTGTTTCGTAAATAAAAAAATGAAAAAAGAAGAGTGAAAAGATAAGGGAATTTCTTCGCGTTAAAGAAACAAAAAAAGTGTAGAGAAGAACATTTAGATAAATATTTTATGCGATTAATGACAATATATTTCAGTTTCTACCTTGGAATAACCCCATGGGGGCGGAAAATGCATATAAGGAGAGATTAGGCACTTTATTTGGGAGAATAACCGCAGTCTATGGCTTATAATGTAGCTATAATACTGAAAAAAGAAAGCCTCAATACTAAGGGGCCAGAGTATATCACTACCAGTCTTCAGAAGCCAGATTTCTTGCTGTCGGAAAAAATGGTCATTTTTCATTTGTTAGGTAAAGGCGGATATTTTTCAGATTATTACAGGGCACCGTACCACTTTCACGAAAACAATTAGTGTTCTGCGCCCTATCGCTGTCTTCTTTCCAAGCTATTCTCCCGTAATAATTGTGCTGCTATTTGTTCTGATTTATTACTCCAATAACTCGGAATCTGGGTACCTAGTGGTGGTGGCGCCAATTTTCATGCAGTTTGACGCCTGAAACAACAAACTCAATTTACGGTTCACATACTGACACAGATTAATGCATAAATTGCCTTTAAGAGCATTAGTCGCCAACGAATTCTCGAGGCAGTCATATATCACGCGCCAAACCTTGCCCGATAGGTGCATTACTGCCACAGAGATTCTATTTCTCTGTCTTTTGGTCTTTCACAAGTGTGATGTGTAATTGGCACGCAACAGCGGGATCAACTCGGTCTTTTCTTTCCGCCCTTCCACTTTATTTATTTGTTTTGAAGTTTCAAGGGAAATTTCTCCGGCCTCTCAGACCATATTACTCCGACGGGGGTAATCTGGTTTTCTTAGGAACTAAGATCCTGGCATTACTTTCTTGCAGGATCACGATCTTTTTCTCGTCTTTGCTGAACACATCCAGACTCAATGCCTGTTTACTCACATCTACCTTACTGACCTTTCACCGACGTCCCCTTTCCTTAGGCATCTGGCGTTGCTGTCCTTGTCCCTCTTGTCGGCTCTGATTAGATCCGAGTTGATGCATTTGCTTCCCTTTAGGCCGCCTTGAATCGCATCTTTTCCTAGCTGCATGAATTCGACGACGTACGTATAGCCTATTACCTCCAGGTTTCATATACCATCGCTTGGAAAAAATTATTTATTCAGAACTCTGTTTTCCAAACAACGTACAATATTGACCTTCAGCGTCACCCTTAAACAGCAGGAGGCTTTCACTCGCATCCATGGCCATTTTTCTAGAATGAAACGACAGAATGCCTCCCTCATCTGTCAAGGCACTCTTAATCTATATCTAGAATTTGAAATTAATGAATCCGTCTTTGCGTCCTCTTTTATAGATTTTCTCACATCTTTCTATATTTCTCTACATCTCGGACAATCGACATGTAAAGAAGTTCCGCGGTTTTCGATTTCTTCATTCTCTGTAATATGTTATTGATAACGTTTCCTCAAAAAAGGAACTAATTATAGTTGTTGGGGACAACTAAATTGCTTCATTTGTCTTTAATGGGCAAGGTAGAGATGTCATAATGAAATAAGGCTTATCGATCTGGCGAAAATTAGGCAACGGCGAGGGGTGGGTGTGAAAGAAAGTTTATCGCTCTGGTGACGAATTCCGAACTAGCAGGCTCTATTACCTCGCCTAGAGGCTAAACAGTTGATCGAACGTTTCCTATTTAAGGTTGACTCCCAACTTGCTTTTCCGCTTTCGAAAGGAAGCGGTTCGCTCCGCTGCTCCGAACTTTTTCGCTAAGCCTGCAATCTGAGACTAACATACTAAATACGATAAAATGCGTTCAAATGAAATGTGCGGACACGAAAAATAGAAGCAAGATACTCTGAACGTAAATATTTATATATCTCTGTCACTGCTCTAAGTCACCGAGCTAGATAAAAGCTGTGGCTTATATGGTGTCTCAGAATTGAGCTTCATATCTTCGGGACCTCTAGTATCTACTGTCCCAAAGTATTTACAGCTCTTCACAAAAAAATGATCGTGAAAAGTGTAAATTGTCGGAAAAGAGATTCCTAGAACCAATTACCCCAAGAAGTAGTTGTTGCAAGCGAAAAAAATGCAACCTTATAGTTGAACGAAACAAAAGGGTTGGGTAAGGACGAAAGTCGAGAGGGCTATACGCAAGTATAGAAGGGGCAGGGTCAACCACTGATGATCTGTGACCAGCGTATGAAAAATTTTTCTTGGGTCTGAAGTTGACTCTCAACTTCCTACTACTCGGGATTTGACTTGAAGTTGTCTGCTAACTTGCTTGGACTACACAAGAGGAAGCAGTTTACTCAGCTTATATAGACTTTTTAGCTAACCCTCAAATCCCAACAAAACATAATAAGTACCATAAAATGCATCAAACGGAATCGTGGGAACGAAAAAGACTAATAGAAGATACTATCAGTATAAATATATAGATTTCTTCCTTAATATCTTAGTCCTCTAGATCAGGGCCAAACAATTTCCCCAAAATATGTCTACCTCCAATGCAGTCCAAGAATATTCCTTCCAGTGGCTCACATCTGCTTTAGTATCTAGATTACTGAAAGTGTTATTATTCAGCCCCATTACCGGTGCCCAAAGGCATCCACTCTCACCTCCTGATATGCAGTTTCAGACATCCGAAATCTGCGGCACCTGAGCAGTATCTACTTCAGCGCAGCACGGATACTACACAGTGCACAGAATCCGTCTAAAATATTTTAAAATAAATTATGAAATATAGCTTAGCTAGCGCAGCATGCTAACTCAGCCATCATAGCATGCCAGCTAGCCAACGCTTTCAAAATTTTCTTTTTTTCATTTTTTCTGCCAGTTTTGGTGATATCACTCCCTCTCTCTCAAGACGGGCGTCACGGCTCGTCTACAATGCTCCTGGTTTGCTTCTGGTAGTTCTATCTATTCATCAGGGAGAGTATATGGTTGTCCGAAAGTATATGTAAGTAACTGATTTCGGATATGGTGGGAGAGTGTGTACTATGGGATGAACGGTTCAGCTCCTTGGTCAAGAGTTTCATAGATCCTGCGTATGGCTTCATAGTGTTTTGTAATGAGCTCCTCTTGTTTTACTTCTCCAAACCTTCCAAATAAAAGATAATAGATTTAGTATGCGAAGTTCTCTGGCCGCCAGTCCAGAAACGGGTACCTGAAGGGAAAAAATCGCAATGTAAGAATAAAATCTTTACGAGTAAGGTCCACCCTGTGAATAATTCGGAAGCACATGCAAATACTAATCGAAAAAATTAAATTACCTCGGCTTCTCATGGGTACTCCGTTATTTCGCGAAGCCAACGTCTACTTGATATCGGTTCAATAATTGAGGAGGCATAGTTTCCCCTTTGGAGACTAAACGGTGATCTCCTTGGTGATCTTCCTCGTTGTTCTCTACCCCTTGCCCTCTTCGGTGATCCGCCTCGATCACTGGATGGCCCTGCTCGTATCATCAGGCAGGATCTTGGCATTCAGCTGAGCTCTAATTCCTTTGCGGTGAACCGTAAGGTTCCCGTAGTGGATATGAGACCATTTTATATTCCATATTCTGGGGTAAGCTGTAACATCTCAGTTGCGCATCTTGATTGTTCTTGAGAAATACGTAAATCCGCCGGATAATTTTCAGATAGGTTTGCAATCATTCCCCGTTAGCTACTTTCGAAATACGTAAATCGGACGGAAAATGTTCAGATACGTTTGGGACAAGTCTCCGATAGCTACCATTCCATACCTTCCTATAGAGTAATGATATATTACCTCAAAAAATTCTGGACCTGGTTCCGTGAACCTTCCGTTTCGGAATGAAAATAGCACTGTTGTTAAGAGTTGGAAACTCTCTCCTTCGGGTAGCAATGAGCCGTTCAACTTACGAAAACATAGGAATATATTAATGTATAAATGGATGATTACGTGGAGTTCGTAATGGTCCCGCGTAATCGATATGATCCATTCCCAGGCTCTTTTAATCTCATAGGAATCATTGTATAGTTAAAGATGAGTATGCCATGTGATTGCACATAGTCCTGTATGAGGAGGAACTCTTCAGGCCCCTGATGATAAGGGACCAGATGACGTGCATGGCTGGCCCTTCTTGATCTCTTCCCTGAGCTTTAACAGAGCTTGTGGGTGTCTTTCCCCGGTGACGATGCAAGAGTTCGAGTACTTTGTTTGGAAAGCAAGTCACTTTACAGCCTGCTGCATTTTTTTTGTATGTATAGCAAGTAGTCTAGAGCCGACTGCAAAGGTTTGGTCTGGAGGCTCTGTACCCTCGTTTCTTGTCTTTGTTAACGCGCGGTGTAATCTCCAGCCTTCTGTGGCAGTAGTTCTACTTCTGTACTCTCTTCATCGATATTGTTTGTTTATGTGTCTCTTTTCAGCAATCTAGGACCCCCTCTGTACATTAGCTCGAATAATGAGCGTCCGCTCCTTCCTCTTCTTCGACGATACCCGTATAACACTTTTGGTAAGGCATCTTCCCACTGAATTTCATTCTCCGATGCAGTTTTCGATATTGCTCGTTTGATGGTTCCAACCATCTTTTCCGCTTTGCCGTTTGACATAGAAGCGTATGCGGAAACTGTCTTCAACTGAATCTCTTTCTCTTCCAAAAAACGAAGCAGTGAGGTTGCAGTAAAAAAACGGCGTTATCCAAGATAATCATTTTTGGAAGAACAATCGGTTCAATTATTTCTTTTTCGATGAATCTCAGGGCCACCTCAGCATTGGTCTCCTCAACTGCAGCTGCTGCTGGCCATCCAGTAAGATGTCCCACTCTTATATATTTGTTTTAGGATGAGGTTTCCTTGAATGGGCCGGCAAAGTCATTTGAGAAAGTTTCATAAAGACCGGACACTGGAAACCTTAGATTCTTCTCATACTTTCGTTTTGAAGTGACTATTTGACAATCTTCGTAGCTTCTCATTAAAATTTAGATGTTCTTGTGGATAATGGGCCATCAAAGTCTTTCCGTAATGAGCTGGTTGGTTGTTTTGAGATCTTAATGCCCTAGGTCATCATTAAAGATCCTCAAGATCTTTATTTTTTCTTTCAAAGGGGCCACCAGTCGAGGACTGGCTTTAGAGTGTCGGAGAGATTCCCATTCTACAATGTAAAAGACTATTGATTTCTGCGTACCCAATTTCTGTGTTCAAGATCAACCTTTCTCATTTCTATTCCATCAAGGAATATAAGTTGTCCTTGCAGACTAGGTTCACATTCGTTATCGCTTGGATTTTGCATCTCGGCAGCTCCAACGATGTCCTCGGAAGCTTTTTCACTTGAACTCATTGGATCCCTCAAACTTTATAAGTAATCAGCAGGCTCATTATTGCGTCCGGGTCTATACACAATTTCAAACCGATATTCTGCAAAAATGTCGAGCCATTGAGCCAAGCATTGATGCACATCCTTCTTTTGAAATGCCGTCTTACGTGCCTGGTGATCAGCTGTAAAGATATATTTTCGAGTGATAAAAGGTACACGCGAAACCTATTTAGTGCAAAGACAACAGCTGTTGTTTCTTTCTCCCAGATTGAGTATCTCTTTTCCGCATCTTCCAGATGATGACTTGCGAATTGAACAGGGTGTAGTCTTCCGTTTTCATCTTGTTGGGACCTAACGGCATCCAAAGACCGTTTTGAGGCATCGGTTTTCACAACAAATGGTCTCTTGAAATCTGAACACGTGAGCACTAGGGGGACACATACCTTATCTCCAAGCTCCTCAAATGAAGTTTTAATTTCCTTACTACAGAAAAACTTTCCGTTCTTGGTAGTACTGGCATGTAGCGGTGCTGCCGTCTTAACTAAATCTTTGATAAATATTTAGTAATTGATGGAAAGGGATAACGGAAAAATGGAACGTTACGGACGGTTGGAACCTTCCGTACCAAATTGGAACGTTTCGCAAGGTGGAACCGTCCGTAACCACCAGAAGACCAAACTCCCCTTCCAGCAAAATCTCACTTCGTCCTAGTCACCTGAAAAGACAAAATAGGGGAATTTAGTACTGTAGGAGTTGATTTTTATTGCAATTTTATGATTTTAGTACTGTCTAGCGGAGAATTGAAAAAGTTTCGCTGTCTATATAAACCCTGGTTCTGGCGGTCGGGCAGACCCTCGACACCAACAAGCACCAACAACAAAAAAAATCCCGCAACCGAGAAAGCACCCAACTCAACCCCCCCCCTTTTCCTCTCCCTCTGTGCACTACTAACCGGCTCTCGAACCCCGCTCGGTGTCCCTCGTCGGGCGGCGTCGCTTGTGTGTATGCAAGGGCGTCGTTCGGCGATACCTGAGAGTTTATTCTACCTAAACTTCCTCGCTACAGAGGGCGGAACACTTCATGTGCACATGTAAGCAAGGAAATGCTGGGGAAACTTCGCCCTAGTGGCATAAAGAAGTAATGGTTCTCTAACCGAAGAAGCAAAGAACTATGATCTCGTAAAGCGGCAAATGAAAACAAATGTCGCTGCCGCGGAAGAACCGCAATATGTAATAAGGCAAGCACTAGAGGCCGAGTTGGATGTGGAATATATTCCAGGATCGCTCAAAACCTTAAGCAGGCTTTATGATAAAGCCGGGTTTGACGATAGAGCAAAGTTTGGAATTTTGCGTTCCACTGCCTGCCGTCATAATGAAGTAGCCCAGTTCCCGGCTTTCAGGGGGCCCAATGACTACGCAGGAATTGTTCAAGCCCTACGGGACTTCTAGTTTAATCGATTGACCTTCATAGGTTCTTCTTCTGCCTCCGGGCCATCTCAGACTCCACCAGAAAGACTGATGGTCCTCCCAGATGCTGGCACGAGGAATATCGAAAGTAACGTCGATTCAATAGCCGATGACTTATCCAAGTTAGCATTACTGATAAAAAACAGAAAAATGAGACCGGAAGCAAATAGGTGCACTTACATGGGGCACAAAGGGAAAGGTTGTGCTCTTATTGTCGGGAACCAGGTCATGGTACTACAAGCTGTCCCAAGAACCCCCATCGCGACTCTAGGTGTTCTAGCTGTGGTAAGATGGGTCATTCAGAGGCAACTTGCTGGACGACGGCCAGAAAAACGATGGAAGAGGGGGAAGGTAACGAACGAGGAAAGGCAGTTAACGTAATTAAGGAAGAATCTGAAGTTGTTGAACCAGTAAACGCCACTAAAAAGACGATGGAAGGGCAAGCTGTCCCGAAGCAACCCCGACAAAACGAACTGCCCGGTGTTCCTGTCCCACGCCTGGTGAATAATCAGAATGCTGTCCAATTACCTTTGCCTCTAGAAGGGACAGCAAAACTGAAGAGGAAGCGTCCTAAGAAACCCAAAGTTGTCAGCCGGTCTAAAATCGCTGCAGAAAGACAACTTCAGGAATATGTAAGGCGTTACGACGTCCTGTCTGAACTGGCAAATGGAAATTGCGGCCTAAAATGTGGGCAACTTCTGAGAGGTGAAGCGGACGAAGCCAAGAAGGTGGTCCGAAAGTTATTAGGGAAACCCTCGCGGGCACGTGCGTCAGTACTTACACAGCTATCACAGGAAAACGGAATCACAGACAGGTTGCTACGATTAGCGAAGCTAAGGATATATGGAACAGAAGAATGGGCCCTGTTGGATACCGGTGCAATTCCTGACGTAATTTCGAAAGAATTCATAAAAAAACTCTGCATCACCTCGGAGAAAACTAGTCGAACTATCACGGTAGCTAATGGGATCATGGCTGCTTGTGTGGGTACTGTCTCCGGTGCCCCCACAACCTTCGTAGATCCGACAATACCGTTGAACTATTTGGTTGTCTAGGACTTACCATTTGATCTCATTATTGGACGACCAACTATGAAAAATCTTCGAGGATTGATGGACTTCGAGTCAGAATCGTCCATAATTCGCCACGAGGAGAAAGAAGTCCACCTTCCATTGGAACCAGAATTTAAAGTGGTTGACAAAAGATTGAGAAGGGTGATTTCAGTGGGACTCCAAGCGAAGATCTCATCTCCGATTCTGACTTCTTGACGAAAACTTCTGATAGTGAGAACGACCTGGTACTGTCAATCAGGGATGGAGGTATTCTCGGGTCAGCAAAGACGGCTGACATCGAAAACGGGGACGAATCAGAAGATGAGAGGGAAGAACTGAGAGGAGCGCTACCAGCAAAGTTGGATCATCTCTCAGAAGGATTCCAAGCCAGTATTAATGAAGCCCTCAAACAAATTGGAATCGTGGCATGGAAAATAACTGAACTTCGCCCCTCTTCAGTACCAGTAACCCATGGATTCAAGTTCGTTGACTCTACACCGGTCTATCATAGGGCATCACGTATGGTGCCACGACATAACGCCATTGTCAGAAAAGAGATCGACAGTATGCTGAAAGCAGGGATTCACACCCCGGCAGTATCCGCATGGTCTTTTACAGTCGTTATAGTGGAAAAGAAGGACGGTAGACCACGATTTTGCGTAGATTACCGGACTCTCAATAGACAAATGAAAGCGGATAGATGCGAATTGAGGAAGTCTTCGATGATTTAGGGAGAGCAACGATCTTCTCAACTCTGGACCTCTTCGCAGGTTATCGGCAGGTTCGGATTAATGACAAATGCAAAGAAATGACCACATTCGTTTGTAGATACGGGACTTTCAAGTTTGAAATCATGACCTTCGGCTTGATGAATGCCCCCTCCACATTACACCGAATGATGGACAAAGTATTACAGGACATTCCGTTCGCAAGGGTGTATCTCGACGGTGTGGTAATATTCTCAGCAAATTTGGAAGAACATATTCCACACCTACGAGTTGTGTTTCAGGCTATTGCCGACGCGGGCCTGAAGCTCAAAATAACCAAATGCGAATTTGCCTAACATTTGTGTCATTATTGGGACATGTGGTGAATGCCTCAGGGATTAACGTTGACGAAAAGAAAATTAAAGCGATCAGAGACGCACCAGTCCCAAATTCAACCACTGAGCTACGCAGTTTTCTGGGACTTGCGGGATATTACAAGCGCTTCATCAAAAAACTTTGTCGAGATTTCTTTTGTGTTAAATGCCGCAACATCTGGAAATAGATCCTTTAAATGGACCACCCAAATGACGCAGGCCTTCAAAAATCTAAAAACCGCATTAACCACCCCTCCTGTGCTGGCTTACCCAGATTTTTCTACTCCGTACATTGTGGAGAACGACGCTTCACAAGTAGCAGTAGGAGCAGTTCTCGCCCAGGAGAAGGAAGATGGGAAAATGCACCCCCTACAGTACGCTAGCCGCACCATGAACTCGGCAGAAATGAACTACACAGCCTGCGAGAGAGAAGCTCTAGCTGTAATTTTCGCTTTGCGAAAGTTTAGAGTCTATGTTTTGTCAACAACCTCCTTTACACTCATAACGGACCACAAAGCTTTGCGTCAAGCCTTCGAAAAGAGGGACACTCACGGTAGACTGGCCCGCTGGCTTGATTTTCTCGCAGAATATGAGTTTGTGGTGAAATAAGGTGCTGGCCGTAAGAATGCTGCAGCCAACTACCTATCTCGGCATGCTCAACCGGACGATCCAGGACCCTCGGAGGGTGCCTTGATATGTGCAATAAATGATGAAGGACAGTTGGAGGCAGATTTAGAGTCCAACCTAGCTCACACCGCAATGTACCTAGGCGGGTTTGGAATCATGGAAGGCGACCCAGAGAAGAGATTATCAATCAAACGAAACGCCAAAAACTTCCTACTGTGGGACGAACGGCTTTTCAGGTGTACGAAGAATGGTCTCCGCGTCATACCTGGGAAGAAAGCCAGAATTGGGATCCTTAGGATGTTACATAACGATCTCGGGCATTTAAATTTGGAAACCACCAAAACGTTTATTCTTGATCGGTACTGGTGGCCGCAGATATACAAAGACATTTGCGACTTTGTTAAAAGTTGCGATGGATGTCAGAGGTCGAAACCTCTAATACCGTACAAAACCACGCCACGCTTCGGGTTCCTCTCACGAACATGTTTGAAACCTACTCCATAGATTTTGCTGGGACCCTGCCGGCAGTCGCAAACTCCGATAAAAGGTACATCCTAATAGCAGTGGAACACCTGACAGGATGGCCTTTCGCTATTCCGACCTTATCAACCAGGGCCGAAGAAGTTATAGACTTTATCTAAGAGGAGGTGATAATGACTTTTGGTCCCCCGGCCAGCATCATATCGGATAACGCAAGTTGCTTCACGTCTAGGACTTTGATAGATTTTATGGAAAAGCATGGAATCGCCTGGCATACGGTATTAGCGTATGCTCCTATGTCCAATGGGAGAGCAGAAAGAATGGTAAGGACAATAAAAACTGCTTTGAAGAAGGTTGTGCTTGGGGACAAATTAGATTGGAAAGCAGCGCTACCTCAAATATTGTATGGATACAGGCGCCGTCGTCTCCGAGAATGATCGTCACTATTTGAGCTTATGTTCGGGATCCTCCCACGTCTAGAGTCTGGAGATCCGACTTCGATGCTGAAAATTTCGACAGATGCTCACAGAAGGAATGAATTATTGGCCACCTCTGCATTGCGGGCCGCGAGAGTAGAAACGCAAAACTCTTCCACAAACCAACACGGACATAGTAAAGAACACCGGTTCAGGGTAGGAGATTATGTCCTAGTCGCATATGGGCAGGCCTTTGGTGGAACTGTAAAATGGCCGGCCTTGTTTTCACGGTACTACGGGCCATGTAAGGTCGTGAAGGCCAAGCATCCCAGATACGAACTATGTTCAAGGCACGAACGACAGACTCGACGACCGATTCATGCCCGAAGACATCTACTCTACACTCAGCGAACTCCGCATTTAACTGAGTAGAAAATTATATGTCGCCCCAGGGTCTGACTTAGGAAGGGAGTGTGATGGAAAGGGATAACGGAAAAATGGAACGTTACGGACGGTTGGAACCTTCCGTACCAAATTGGAACGTTTCGCAAGGTGGAACAGTCCGTAACCACCAGAAGACCAAACTCCCCTTCCAGCAAAATCTCACTTCGTCCTAGTCACCTGAAAAGACAAAATAGGGGAATTTAGTACTGTAGGAGTTGATTTTTATTGCAATTTTATGATTTTAGTACTGTCTAGCGGAGAATTGAAAAAGTTTCGCTGTCTATATAAACCCTGGTTCTGGCGGTCGGGCAGACCCTCGACACCAACAAGCACCAACAACAAAAAAAATCCCGCAACCGAGAAAGCACCCAACTCAACCCCCCCCCCTTTTCCTCTCCCTCTGTGCACTACTAACCGGCTCTCGAACCCCGCTCGGTGTCCCTCGTCGGGCGGCGTCGCTTGTGTGTATGCAAGGGCGTCGTTCGGCGATACCTGAGAGTTTATTCTACCTAAACTTCCTCGCTACAGAGGGCGGAACACTTCATGTGCACATGTAAGCAAGGAAATGCTGGGGAAACTTCGCCCTAGTGGCATAAAGAGGTGGGAAAGAGGTAAAGAGGTGGGAAAGAGGTAAAGAGGTGGGAAAGGGGAAAAGAGGTGGGAAAATGGTAAAGAGGAGGGAAGCAGTGGGTTAATGCAGGAAATCATCAGTACACTGAAACCTATTCCTCCAGCACCGTGCAAAATTCGGTGTCATTAGTAATATGAGGCCAGTCCTAGGAAGCTTCGAACTTCCGTCTTTGAAGCGGTTCTTGATGCCAACCTGGGTTTTTTGCTTTTTCAGGATCAACTTTAATTCTCTCTTGATCGACGATATGACCAGGTGCTTGGATAGATTTCTTCGCAAAGAGTAATTTGTTCAACTTAATTTTCAGGCTGTATGCCAATATCCTATCCACTAATGTCTTGACATGCGATATGTGCTGATCCAATTTTTCTGAGAGTATTACCACATCATCGATATAAACTATTGCAAATGGAACTCCCTTTATAAACTCGTTCATCATTCCTTGGAATGTAGCTGGTGCATTCATGAGACTAAAAGGCACCACTTCGAATATGAAGGTACCGGCTTTGCTGGTAAAGGTCGTTTTTTGGTTACATTTTTCATCTGTGGATTCTGCCAATAGCCTGTGTAAAGGTCCGTTGATGTGAAGTATCTTCCGTCCTTCAAGTCCTCGAGGGTTTCCTCTATATTTGGAATTGGGTATCTTTCTTTAGTTTAATTATCGGTATTTGACGCAAATGCGACGTTTTTCATCCTTCTTTGGTGCCACGACAACAGAAAATGACCATAGGGATAAAGGTGGCCAAACGATATTATTTTCCCGCATACTTGTAACATTCTTTTAGATTAATTGGTCATATTTCGGCGGTCACTGTTCAGGCCTATGGTAGATTGGTTGATTATCGGTACGTTTGTATGAATGAGTGACCGGTACACCTGCTTGTCTTAGATCTGAAACGCTCCATGCAAGTAGTTCGGAAGATGTTAATATGTCTGTTATTTTCTTTGATGCCGGAGAGGGAAGGACCTACACTTTTTTTTGAATTCCTACGATGCTGTGCTCTTCTTCTTCGTGGTCCTTATCCTCATTATTTTGAAGAAACTGTTCGGGCGTGCCCATATCTTCAGATATGAATTTCAACATAAGTTTATTCTCTTTGCGAGGTAATCGTCTTTCATACACTGAATGTCGTCCTTCGTTTCGATATTATCGCAAAAGGAAAGAAATTTCGCTAGTAAATTTACCAGAAAGATACAGTCTTCATCTTTTTCAAGCCCAGAATCATAATCATCCCATGCCATGTTCAGTATTCCTCGAGCGTACCCTTTTCCATTTCCGAAAGTGTTAGTTGGCTCGGAATCTTCGCCGTCAGAACTCGAAGTGAAATCTTCACTGTCCGTTTCTCTTAATCTTCCGGATGTTTGCTTTTGTCGAAGTCTAGGGGCATCGTCACGGTTCTGCCGTCAATATTGATTGAATCGCTTTGGTTGCCCAGGTTAATGCATGTCCCTAGTCTTTTCATGGTAAGGCAACCAGCGATTGCATCGAAAGGTAGATCAGGGATGAAAAGAAAGTCTACATCAACTTTAGAGTCCTCACAGAACACGGAAACCTTGTCATCAGTGCCCATGCATTTTGATACGTTCCCATCTGCAACAGTTATTCTTCGTGTAGTTGGAATGATTTCGAGACCTAGATCTGTCATCGAAGTTTCCGAAATGAGATTTGGAACAGCGCCCGAATCGAAATGAGCTTGGATTTTCATTCACCATACTTTGACTAGTACCAGCTAAAGACCTCTTGGTGCTGTCAATGCCGATTGGAGAACCAATTTCTTACCCTTCGCGGACTTATTAGACCTTATAATTTTTTTGAGTTCTTTTCTCGCATCCTCCGCGTCGTCCCTCAAAAGCTGACCAAACGTTATTCAAGTTTAGGTCGATGCAAGCTCAGCTACCAAATTGTACTTCTTCACAAACTCTAGTACGTACTTCGGGATACTATTGAATTTCTTATTCATGTTCATTTTCTTGGCCGGAGTTATTTCCACTCCTGGAACAACTTGATCAGACCTCTTCGTCCGAGGAGGTATAGGTGCTGGGATACGTTCAAGCATTCCATAATCTAGCCTAGGTTTTTTCGATAAAATGTTCCCTTGTCTATCCCTTTTTGTCACATTGACTTGACTGCTTTCTTCAGCGATGGATACGTTACCGGCATCCTTCAACCTTTTATCTTTCCTTTTTTGTAAATTTCTCATGTCTGGTCCTGATTCGCTTCTCGCGTCCGATAAATTTGTTCTCCTGTTGTCTTTAAACCAGCACCTACTTTCATGGTGCCCATATCGACCTCAATTTCCACAACGATTGTTTCTATGTGGATTACCAGGACACTTATTTGCAAAGTGTCCAGGCTTGTGGCAGTAGGAACAGACTTCTGCCGCCTGAGAGGCCTTAGACTGGTTCTTCTTAGTAGTAAGAGTAAGCCTCTCCAACTGCGAGGTTATCATGTCAAGTCGACTATCGAATCGGGTTTCCAACCTTTTTTCCAATTTTTTGACATCGCTCCTGACAGATTATAGTACAGCTGCACTAGAAGCCGTCCTTTGATAGTTCCTTCCTGAGTGTACGATAGACATCGATGTATGGGTTTCGCTCGGTACCTCACTCAGTGACTGAAATGTCTCCGAGATCTTGACAAATTCTACTTGGGTACCTTCCAGTCCATTAAAAAAGTGAGGGCCCCTGATGAAGGGGAATTCTGAGAGCCGTTTATCCCCTATCGCCGACTTACGCAGAATTCCGTACTTGGCTTCGGCGTTGAACCCAGCTTTTTCATAGAGATCACACAAGTATACCAATGAGATTAACAAATCGTCGAAGTTGAGCCGGACATCTATGACGGTATGAATCATCTCATCTGGTTCTACCTCCTTAGCATATTCTTTCACAAGCCACTCACATACCTCACCGAAGTTACGCCCATTCCCGTTAAGCGATCACCCGTCGATAAACTTGGCCTTATTTTTGTACTTTCCGTTACCATAAAGATGGGCATAGATACTTGCGGCCTTCTCACCACTATTCTCACGCATCAAAACATTAACTTTGTATAGAGAAACTCCTCAATGTCTTCACTCTTGCCCCCTGTGAACGTTGTACGACGAGAGTTGAAATCTCTGATTACAGAAAAGACATCCCCCCGAAGTGGTTCCTAATACTGCGCAACTCGAATACCTTGGGTGCAACCCCCTCCACAAGAGTACCAAATGATAGATGTAAATCGTTGGGAGAAGAGATAATCAGAACCAATTACCCCAAGTAGGAGGTGTTGCAAAGGACAGAAGTGCTATCCTGGTATAGTTTAATGAACAAAAAGGATTGGATAAGGAAGACAGTGGAGAGGGCTACAAGCAAGTATAGAAGGGGCAAGGTCTACCACTGATGCTCTGCGACCAGCGTAGGAAAAATATTTTTTGGGTCTGAAGTTGACTCTAAACTTCCTACTACTCGGGGTTTGACTTGAAGTTGTCTCCCAACTTGGTTGATCTCTCCATGAGGAAGCAGTTTACTCGGCTTGTATAGACTTTTGGCTACCCCTTAAGTCCGAACAAAACTACAGAAGGTACCAGAAAATGCGTAAAAACGATTTGTATGGATGATATACTCTAAACAAAAGATACTTAAAAAACGAACAATCGATCTGGTCCTCTTATTTCCCATTTTTTAGATCAGACCAAAACAACTCCTCCGAAATATCCATGCTGCACAAGGAGTCCCCAAAAATATATGCGAACGGCACATAACTCTCTATTTCCTCCTAGGAAATATCTAAACCACTAAAGATGCCCCCATCCGGTTACAGTCTCGGGGCCACTTGGTCCATACTGTGCAGCCCCGGCCCCACGAATACAACACCTCCCATGTCTCCCTTCCCCTATTCCTCCTCGTCATCCTCCTCGTCATCCTCGTCGTCCTCCTCTTCATCATCCTCCTCGTCAATCTCGTCGCCCTCCTCTTCCTCATCCTCTTCGTCAACCTAGTTGACCAATTCCGGGTCTGCCCACTCCTCGAAGGTCTCCCCAGCTCCCTCCTTGATCTCCCACTCCTGCCCCTCACCTACCTCCCCTGCCTCATCCTGGACGAACAAGCGGCGCACGAATTCGATCACCTTCTTTTTGGTTTGTCGGCATAGGTTGTCATCACGGTCAGTAGGTCGGAAAGGGAGTAGGTGAATGGAGTTTAGCGGGTGAGGGTAGCAATTTTTGGAAATGACTTTAAGAGAGGCATATTTTGTCCATTTTGGTTAGCTTTGGGGAGAAGTAGGCAGTCGAGGGTGTTTTGAATGGGTAGAGGGAGAAAGGTGGTGAGTACAATGCTCGGGAACGTTTAAAATTTGGAATAAAGGGGTTTAAATAGGCTCCTGATGGCGCATTCTATAGATTTAGAATAGGTAAAATAAATCTACAAGGGAATTTGTGGTAGTGATTTTGCGCCCTTTTTCCCAACAAAATGAATCAGAGAAGAGGTAAGCGAAAAGAGAAAAAAGAACTTGATTCAAGATCGATTTAGAGGGTTAGATACAGCATAAAAATATCTAGATGAAATGGAAATGAATTTGGAGAGGACAGCAGTAATGATAAGTATGGGCCAGGGAGGGCGAGGAAGGAACAAAACTACAAGCAATTTTGGACAAGGGGAGTTAGTACACTAAATTAAAAGTTGGTAGATGACGGCGACAAAAATAATCCATTCCCATTCGTATGCGCCTAACAGGTGTGTTTGGATGGGGATTAAATGTTGTTTCGGGTGAAGATTGTGAAAGGGTGCCAAAGATTTAAGAATGGGGGTTTGCACAAGATGGTTAGCGAGACGTGGCGCTGTACGTTGTCATATGAGGTCGCAGTGTAGTGAGTGTGCGGATTTGGGTCACAGACCGGGAGATGGAGGGTGGTTTTTGGCTGGTCAGTTTGGGTATCGGTTTTCTGGTGTATCTCATGATATCTTAATGTTGCGAACATTTGACATGTGTTGCATGCTGTAAGGAGCGCAGGCTTCAGGGTTGGTGTTAAAAGCGGCAGAACTATTGTACAGAGGGCTGTGGGAATTGGACCTATTGCACCCTTCAACACATGCAGTACTGAACAGTACAGTATCTGCAGATATGTACAGTCTGTACAGGGAGGGGAGAATGTTTGGGTGCTTTAATGTTTGAAAGATGTGGTCGGCTGGAGGTGGGAATATCTTAGAGGGCTACTGGTAATGGAAAGTCCTCTTTGCCAGCAAAGTAACTTGATATCTTGTATGAAGCAAATTGATTTGAGCATACCACAAGATATGCCCGCCCCTTCCTTATCCTTCTCCCCACCAACTTCTAAACCCTCAAGACCGGCAATGACATCACCGAAATCGTCACCATCTGAAGAGTTGAGATCAGACCAGTCCGTCCAGCGAGCAGGCACCTGTTGGTTGCTCCTGAAGGGTCACCAAAATTCTGCCCTCTTTGACTACTGTTAGAAATGGGGGTTAATTTACTTGGGTAGATATGTGGTTTGGTACCCAGTAAATTTATACCGGAGCGTCGATACCTTAGAATGGCCAAGCCAATTGTGAAACCGTACAATGCGTCGAAAACTGTAGATGGCACTCCAATCTACCAGAAGGTGGAAGGGAGGCCAGCCAGCAAACAAGTGGCATTGGAGGTTACTGTCAATGCGGAGTGCCGCTGTAAAAGAATTCCTATTACCTTCGAAAACCGTTCCATATCGCGAGTGGCAACAGTCCTCGCGAGTTCCTTTACGGACGGAGAACGCAGCTGCATGCAATCCCACAAGCGTTGATATGGGAGCAGGAACCGGCCTGTTTCTCCCAGGCATCTCAGAAAGGAGCCCTTGGTATTTCCGATTGACTACCGGTATGACGCTTTTTGTTCTTAGTTTTCTATTTTGTCAGCTACAGTACTATAGAGTTACTTTAAGTTATTTTCTACAATATTTTATTTATTTTGTAATTATTGTTGATCTCGCGCGTGTGGCTCTGGAACGGTCGGCCACACCCGCGATTGTCATATAAACTGTGTTGGCCGTTGGAGGAAGGGGGATCGAGGAGGCATGATACGACGCCAGAGAACCCCCTTCTCCGAGATTCGCAATCACATGTTTAAAAAATTCCCCCTTCCGACCCTATTATGGCATTTTTGTGGAAGGCCTCTTCTTTCGGAGCGAATGCCGTCGCTTACAACGGAAACAGCGATGTGGAGAAGCTCTTTTTCTTCTTCGACAATGTTTCGATGGCCGCGAAGTCCAGTCAGGAGAAAGTATTACCCCCCCTTGGATACCTAGAAGGCCCCGCGTTCGAGTTCTACTACGATTCCTTCACAGCCTAAGGAGAGCTGATCGAAGATGGCAGGAACTACGCCGTTGTCAAGGAGAAGCTCGTCGAACATTTCGCCGAGGAAGAAGAGCCTCAAGACGTCATCCGTCAAGCACTGGAAATCGGCTTCGAGATTGAAAACATACCGAACTCCTTGAAGAAATCAGATCGGTTGTACGAGAGGGCAGGTTTCGACAGTATCGCAATATTCAAATCCAGTAGGGACTGCAGCATGTCAACATGAGAAATTGCAGCAAGTCCTGTCGTTCCAAGGGCCGAGGAACTACGCCGATCTTATGAAGGTTTTGAAGGACTTTCAGGCGAATCGAATTACATTTTCTGGATCCTCGCCTAAAGTTATGGAAGTGCTGCCGGCAATACTCTTAGTTCGTCCTGATGGTCGCTCAAGAAACATCTAGGATAAGGTGGATGCCCTTGCTGAAGACCTGTCTCGCCTTACCGTTTTAGTCAAGCAGAAGAAGGAAAATTCCGATACAATTGCAGGAGGGGAAATGCTCCTAAATTGTGCTCTTACTGCCGCCAACCCGGTCATAGAGCATATAAATGCGAGAGGAATCCTCACTGAGATTACCGTTGCACCCTTTGCGGTCGATTGGGGCATTCTGAAGCTACATGCTGGATTGCAGCGAGATTTAAGGCTTCCGGTGCTTTGGAAGATCAAGAAAGGAAATAAGAACCTCGAGTAGTGTACCAGGTCAACATTTTTCTTGAAAGCCATTCAGATACCGATGAAGACAGCGAAGAGATCTTTAACGCGACGAAGAGAACTGCTGAAGGAAAATATTCGCTGAAACAACCTCGTCTAGAAGATCACGGCGTAATTCCAGTATCCCGCCTAGTGCATAATCCACACAAAGTACTAATAACTCCTCCGGTTCCCCTGGGAGAAGAATTACGTGTTTCGGGCCGAAGGAGGAAGCAATAGAAAAATTAAAAAGGAACGAAGGATTCAAACAAGCTCCAAGAATACGTCGGAAAGTATGAAGTTGTCGCTGAGCTTGCAAATTCCAACTGCCGGCTTAAGTTCGGTCAGCTTCTTCGAGCGGATGCTAATGGGGCCGCGAAAGTGATAAGAAAGCTGTCAAGAAAGAAAAATATGCCAAAATTGTCGTTGTTGCTAATAAAGGGCCACGCTTGCTGCGAGTAGTGCAGCTCAAAGTTTATGACATGAAAGTATGGGTGCTTCCGGACTCTGGAGTCATACCAGTCATGATGTCCGCGGAGTTATCTCGACGCCTCTATCTGTCGCAGAACTACACATCGAAGAAAATTACCGCCGCGAACGGAGATAGCGCTTCTTGTGTCGGGTCGTTGCTCAGGGTAACCACCACTTCTGGGAACCAATCGGTTAGGCTGGACTACTCGGTTATGGAGAAGTCTCCATTTGATCTGATTATTGGTGTCCCAACTCTCTCGGCCATGCGGGCAAATTTAGACTTTGGGACCCAAAGAGTTCGTCTACACACTGGTTCGGAAGAAGTAGTGCTGCCTTTGGAGCCCGATACAAAAGCCGCAGAGAAGCAGTTGATGAGGGTTGAAGAGACTGTTACGCCTAGCGAAGACTTCACCTCCGACTCTGATGCTGGCCCCGACTCCGCCGACACTTCGGAAGAAGAATTGGTCCCGGTGACCCAGGAAAACATTTACGAGAGCCTCGGCAACTCTGATAAAGAAGTAGCCGACAAATATGCCGCCCCTGTCGAAGAAAGGGGCGAAGAAAACGAGAAGGAGGAGATGAAAAGGGAACTTCGAGCCCGTCTTGCTCATCTTCCTGAAGAAACACAAGAATGCATAAATAGCTTACTCCGTGACAGTGAGATAGTCGCATTGACGATCAAGGAGCTCCGCCCCGCATCGGTAACGACGAAAAATGGATTCGAGCTGAAAGATGACACACCTATCTACCACAGGGATTGCCGAATGTCTCCGCGACATACCGAAATCGATCGCAAGGAGATCTAAAACATGCTTGATGTATGAATTTTTACTCCAGCCTCTTCATCCTGATCATTTCCCGTCGTATCTGTGACAAAGAAAGACGTCAAGTCCCGCTTCTGTGTGGACTACCGTGCTCTTAACTGAAGAATGAAGGCTGACCGCTGGCCCTTGCTCAAGACCGAAGAAATATTCGATGAATTGAACCGAAGCTCCGTCTGTACTACCCTGGACCTCTTCGCAGGGTATTGGCAGACCCGCATGAGCGAAGAATGAAAAGAGATGAATACCTTCGTATGACGCTTTGGCACATTCAAGTTTGAGATAATGCCCTTTTTTCTGCTGAACGCGCCGTCTACGTTCCAGCGAATGATGGATTAAATCTTGAGAGTTATACCATCCACTCGAGTATATCTGGACGACGTCGTTGTGTTCTCCGACACGAGCGAGGAGCATGTTATACACCTTCACATTGTCTTTGAAACTATTGCAAAGGCCTGACTCAAGTTAAAAATCACGAAATGTGCATTCAAAGGGCCGGGTGTCAAGCTTCTCGGCTATTTAGTTGACAAATAAGGAGTTCTTGTCAATCAAGAGAAGATAAATGCCATAAAAGAGGCACCAATACCACTAAAACTGGCATACAGCGACCCTCAAAATCTTGAAAACGCACACGATTTCTCCTGAGAAGATGCGGGGAAGACAGAGAAGACGGCAAACGCGACACAGGGAACGGGACGCAGTAATGTTGATTCGCGTGATTTTGGCACCACCGGTCAATCTGCAAGATAACTCCTACTCTCGAACTAAGGTGCCTACCAGAGACATCATTAACGACGAGGCTATTTTCATTATCCTTTCTCAAGTGGCGCTTCGACGGATTATGGTCAGCGTACCCAGGAGGTATCTCGTTGAAAGAGAAGGTGTAGAGATCGATGGGACGTTCTTGGACTGTTTCTTCATCGACCCTGTAGTATATCCCCACCGAACTGTCACGAACACCGCGCGGGACCCTCCAAACCACATTGGAGATCATGCAAGAGGGAAATTACGGAAATTACATATAATATTCCTGATCGGAAAGAGACTCCGTTAAGCTTAGTCAAAGAGCCAGGACCCTGTCAATGCCCCCGTTACATTCCTCCGAGGCCGGCAAATTTGCTATGTTCTGACCATACAAGGAGAAAAACTCTCGGTACGATACCTCTGCCGACGCGGGATCTATTCCCTGGTACCCTGCAAACGAAATGCGAAATCAGATGTCGTGAATTGACTAGCCCTGCCCTCTCGACTTCAGAATCTTGATTGTGTCGGGTCTATTCGAAAATGTGACGACCTTCCTTATACTCACATTCGCATGGAGTTTATCGACGAAGAAATGCTCGGGAGTCCGGTACGATTGGGACGGAGAAGCAATTCCGGCACGGGTGATTGGGTTTTCACGGGAAAAAGGGTTCACCCACAGTCTTGCGGGCCGCCTTTGCCGTCAACTCTCGGCGTGGCGCCCTTCCTTCCGTTGACTTCTTGGCGGTTTGGTTAGACTTCGCCATCGTAGTGGTCTACGGAGGGATTTTCGGATGTTTCCAAAGCCGTATGAACCCCCGCTCGTACTAACACAGATGGAGCAGTCCCGAAGGATTTGGCTGCCCTGAATCAACGTGCGTTCAAAGCGGGGACGGCACCGCGTGCGAGGAGGGAAGCTGAAATGGTTGAACGTGGAGGTTGACAATGCTGAAGTCGAGGTGACACGTTATGAATTTTGGAACGGAGGGTATGGAGCTGGAACGTGAGGGTAGAGGTGGGGCAGTGAATTCTTTTGAAACCCCTAAGTTCTTACTATATGGTGAGTGGGGCTTCCATCTGGGGCAGGAGTGGTGTTGGTTGCTCCTGAAGGGTCACCAAAAATCTGCCCTTTCGACTACATTTATGACGCTTTTTGTTCTTAGTTTTCTATTTTGTCAGCTACTCTACTCTAGAGTTACTTTTACTAGTTTTCTACAGTATTTTATTATTTTAACTAATGTCGGCCTCGCGCGTGTGGCTCTGGAACGGTCGGCCACACCCGCGATTGCCATATAAACTGTGTTTGCCGTTGTAGGAAGGAAGAGCCAGGAGGCAAGATACGACTACAGAACCACCCTCTCCTAGGGTCGCCAACAAATTTGTAAAACAGTTCCCCTTGCCACTCTGTCAGCACCCACAAATGATCCGTAGGGTCTCATCGCAGGCAGGTTAATGTCCCTCTCTGTGACCGTGTACTGTACAGTGCAGTATATTATCAGGACAGCTTTACGGTGTAATCGGGTGACTAGGTTGTTGGTATTTTGACAGTATATAAACTCGCCGCCAACTGTCGGCCGTATGGGAGAGGGACGATCAAGGGTGTGTGCATTACAGCTTATGGGCCTTACGCTTCAACAGTGCAACCAAATCATCACCAACGACGCCGGTAGTCACTCTGGACGGCAAATCTTTCCACCAACTCACGCCACGGAGTAAACGCAGGCACTACCGTAGCACAAGCGAAGTTTGGGCGGATCTGTGGCAACAAGCCAAGCAAACAATGACATCTCCGAGCCGTCCGGACGAACCGTCCCCGACCCAAGCGATCAACCCGATCCTTCAACAATTACTCGCCCAGGCCACCAAACCATGGATAATCAGTGGAAAACTGCCGACGCTGCTACACGTGTACCTGCGCTGGAGCTCATACTTAAGCAGCAAGACTTTTTGCACTTGCTGGACGATACGGACCCACCCACATCCACCAAGGAGGACCACGCCAACATCCGCAAGGCCAAGGCCTCATGCACCGCGCTCATCGTGGCTAGCATATCAACGGAAGTCAGTCAACTTCTAACACCTGGCACCTTCCGCCAGCCGCCCGCGACCATAGTAAACACAGTGAAGTCCCTACTCGAGCTTCACTGAACGATCATGAATGCACTGCTGGAAGGAGAGACACAAAACTGTACCCTCACCGATACGATGTTCGTCGAGGACTACGTTGAAAAGCAAAGGGTAATAAGAGTGAATATACTAGCAGACGAGTACTCAGATATTCGAGAAGAAAGCACTATAGTCAGATTCATGCAACAGAGCCACAGGCAGAACACCAAGTACGATTGGGTCGCCAGGGGAGCTGCCTTCTACGGACCACCTACAACTGTCGCCAAAATGCATGCAGCACTGCACTCAGTATCACTTCACGATGCCACAATGCCGAAAACACAAACCCTTTCAGTCGCAGAAAGAGATCTGCTCTCCCAAAGCAGGCGCCGCTACTATAAATATAAGGCGGGAAAAGCAATCCAATGCGAATGTTACCATCTTGGAGACGCGAAGAAGGCTTCGCCAAGAAACAGATGGTGCAGCTCACAAATATAGTTCTGGCAGTCGCTACTTCACAGCTAGACAATCGCAATAAGATTGCCGCCAAATCAGGAAAATCGGGCGGCATAACCAGGGGCCCAGCGAGGCTACGTCTCAGCCAGGCAACTGAAGATATATCGTGTGCCGATGAAGAGGAAAGCAGTAAGGTCATAATAGACTTCAGGGCACACTAAACACATCTCAACCACAGAATTAAGGGGATAAAGATGCTCCGCAAACCACTGACAACTTACTCAGCAACTAACCACAAACACTGTGCACGCACTCCGCGCAGCTGACACTGAACCTCCTAGGTGCCCACCTACTAAGGTCCCAGCTTTATACAACAAAAACCTGACCGCTAGCTTGATACCGGTCAGAGATGTTGTCTTAAACAATGGACTAGTGCTAAGGACCCAAGATGCAGCATACGCCTTTGATAAACAAATAGGAAGCAGCATACGCATTGCAACGTGGAGCGACACCGAATTGGTCAAAAATGACGACGTAGGAAACAAGGGTCGCAGCGCAAGGACGCAGCACCGACCTCAGCCACCGCATACGAAGCAGCTGAAACAACAGAAACCGATTAAAACGGTGGGGCAGCCAAGTCCCAACAAATGCCTTAAAAGTTCTGTTTTGAATGTCGAAACGGGAGCAAATAAACTCTACTATCATCGCCATCGTCACGCACCCCAACCCCAACAGAAAGGACTCGTACAAACAGAGCATGTTTCAAAAGTATCACTAGATCTTTAACCACATCAATTTGCATGCACTCCAGTGCTTCAATGGCAAAAGATGAGCTGATACCACTACCCGAGATACTCAAAGACAGTCCACCCAAGCTAACTGAGTCCACCCAAGCTAACATGCTCAGGATGCGCACATGGCAAGCACAAGTCACAACAGCACAAGCCCACATCACATGACCACAAGGTAGGCAATGCGCTGTACTCGGATGTTGTTGTGCCAATGCCTCAAGCGGTCAACACAGGCAACAAGTATGTTGCGGAATTTATGGATGTTGCCTTAAGATACGTCATATGCCATTTCATACCCACCCGACGTGACATCAACAAGTGTGTTTGCGAAACACTAGCACTTGTTCACAACAGGCATAAGCGCTACCCTAACATGTTCAAAACAGACAATGCCAGGGAGTATTTCTCAAAATACCTCCAACAACTTTACGACCAGGCTGGCATCACGGTGAACCCGACAAACCCCCACACTACGCAGCAGAACTCATTAGCAGAGTGGATCTTCTCAACATTGATAGGATTGGCGCGAGCAGCCCTGCATCAAGCCCAAGTGCCGGAAACTTATTGGGAGTAAGCGATGAGAGATGTAGTGTTCAAATACAATATCATTAGACACTCCACTACAGGCCAACTGGACAGACGAGGCACCCCCTATCCAACTTCTCTATGCCTTCGGGCAAATCGGCACGGCCTATGCCCACAGGGACCGCAACCGTGTGCGCAAGTGGACTTGCGCGTACTTCCCGCACGCTATCTATATACAGCCACAACGCCAATATTTGCGGTACAGGAACTGTAAACAGGAAAAATCCATCGCCATCGGGACATCTATTTCCAACCATACCACCCTGACAAAGACCCCGTCCGCTCGGCTGTGGCGCGACCACCAACCGCCATGCACGCCAGCAACTCCCAGCCGACAGGAGAAAAGCACGCACAACAACCCCGCAACGCTGCCGAAGCACGACGATTCCCTAACAGCTACTTATGGGGCATCGCACACGGTCAGGAGCTGCAAAAACTCGACAACGAGCACACTGTTAGGTGGCTAAGCAAAAAAGCCCTTCCCGCAAATCTGAAACCAATCCCACTCATAATGACCTACCGGTACAAGAGAAGCCCAACCGGACAGCTGATCGAATGCAAGACGAGGTGCGCAGCACGGGGCGACAAAATGGTGGCCGATGTTCACTACAGCCCGAAGCACACTCCGGGGCATACTGCTGACAATACCACGGTTAGCCTACTATTGGCGCATACAGCAGCATGTCAGTTGTACTCCGACCACTTTGACATCAATTCGGCATTTGTGATTGAGCACTTCAGCCACGCCAAGCCTGTGTTCATAAAGCAACGCCCAAAGTTTAATGGTACCATGCGACATCCCGGCAAACCATCTGATGTCTGCATGCGGAAAATATACGGCACGCCGTCCGGAGGGTACTACTGTCAAAAAGGCTCCAAAGCCTGCCTCAAGGATCCGAGATTCAACCAGAGCAACGATGACCGTTGCTTGTTCGCCAAGTTCGAAGGACCTGATGCCTTCACCATACTTGCTCTCACCATTGACAACTTTCTCATAGTCGCCACTCACAAGGAGCGCATAGAAGACCTATTCAAGGCGCTCAACGAAAAGTAAAAAAACTATTTTAAGGGACTAGGTCCACCTTAAAAGTACTTAGGATGGCGCATTGAGCACAAGGCCGATGGCGCTATTAAAATCAGTCAGCCATCCTACATCTCCAAGGGGCTACCAACTATGCGCATGGCCGACCGTAATGGAAGAACATGCACACACGTGTACGGCATGCGGTATCACGGGCCGGATGACGCAAACACCCCGATCTCTCAAGATAAGGCCAAATACCAGGACATGATAGGAGAACTACGGTACATGCCGACTGCACGCGACCGGACATAGAGTTCTATGTGAAACCACTTAGTGCAGCTGCTCACAACCCGACCAAACAGCATTGGCTGATAGCGAAGTACTTGATGCGATACCTCAAGCAAACCATCAGTCACGGTATCACATATTACCCAATGAATACAAAGGAAAACTCCTCTCCTCCGCTGCAAAACTACTCATACTCCGGTTTCGCCGGGCACGCGACAACCCGCAAGTAAATCTCTGGTAACGTGCACACAATCAACGGCAGCCTCGTAGCATGGCTCTGGCTAAAACAAGACATACCGACCCTCAGCACATGCGAAGCAGAATATGTCGCAGCCACACGGTCCGTCCAAACAAATACATGGCTACGGCGGCTTTTTTGTTCCTTAACCTACTACGGTGCCCACACCAGTCAAAATTGCGGCAATAAAGGACGCACAGAAGACTGCAGGAACTAATAAAAGCAAACTGATTCAGCTGCCCGAGCACTGAATGGGCGAAATGCTTACACGGAAAGAGATCACGCTCGACCATGCTTCGTCTGCCGACCAATTAGCGGATGTGCTAACGGAACCACTTCACAAAACGAAGTTCACGACAATGGCGAGGAGATTTAATATCACTTAACAGGCCGAGACCTACTACACCAGCCCCCGCCACTCGTCAGATCCTTCACTGTACGAGACGTGTTATCAGGAGATGGGTATATACATCGAAGCCCAGCCGAGCGCCAAAGCACTAGAATCATCAGGATGTCATCAAGATAGCTTTAAAGTGTAATCAGGTAGCTAGATGGTTGGTATTTTGACAGTATATAAACTCGACGCCGACGTTCAGCCGTATGGGAGAGGGACGACCAAGGGTGTGTCCATTACAAAGTACACTTTGCTGCACAACGGTGACGCATGACGTGAGTGATTCACTGTCAGAGAAAATGCACCCCCTATGTACGATAAGTGAAAAAAAAGCCAAACATACTGCCTAGTACATTACAGTAGAGTAAAAGGACTCTCCATTACACATATCTGTCCCCCTTAGCCTTCGGAAAATAGATGCCCTGTATCCCTAATCAGTAAAGCACCCCAATTACTCCCCTCCAGTAAACACCAACAAAGACTAGACGGGAAAACTGTCACCTCTTTTTAAAAAAATAAATTAAACTTAGAATATGCAGAATTGCAAATCCAAATGGGTTCCAGTCAATACATGCATATCAATAAAGGAACCCATCTTTTCCCCTAGCTTAGAATATCAAAATTATCTACAAGAAATCAAACAGTGGTAGCTGCACCCCTGTAGAGGTTGAGTGCAATTTGTTCCCCACGAAGTTCAAGCGCAAACTTCAAGCTGCACACAACTATATTATTGCCCAGATCAAGCCTCAATTAATACAGGGAACATTTAGAGCGCTTAGTAATGTATAAAAACGACTTGCGCTTAATGCAAGCTTTACCAAACCTTTCAAACCTCAAGTTGACATCATAAAATAATAAGTTTTCTCCCAAAATAAATTAAACTTCTCTAATTGACCAATATCACTTGCGATGGAAACTTTTCCTGATCCAATTGGCTAAAAAATCAATATTTACAATATATATATGAGTTTTGAAAGAGGGAGTAGCCACTTTCTGTAAAATTGGGTCATATTTGCAACAACAAAAAAGCATAGTCGGTGTAAATCCAAACTGCGCCGAAGTCTAGTATCTTGAACCTTAAACTGTTTGCCTATAGAGTTGAAACTCCCATGCTTTGCCCGGATACGACTGCACAGTGTTTTGGATAAAAGGCCTTGGGTTCTGATAAGCATTTACTATCATTATATTCTTCATTAGTAATCCATTTTTCTGTAGCAAGTAGGTTTTCCGTTAGAGAATGCCGAAAGATCAGTATATCAGGGAAGTATCCATATGGATATGGATCATTGACCCACACTGTATGCCCACTTGATATAGACAAACCTATTTTATATTTCACTCCCCCGTGATTAAATTTATGAGGGTAGTACCTCTTATCAAATGGCACAGGCTCACTGATGGGCAAATAAGTCACATCAATTGAAATGTAACAGTGCTCAATGCATGGTTTAGAGAAACGATTCCCCAGAGAAATCTGTCAAAAATATCTGTGCACATATGGTTGACATTAATTAAACGAAAAATTCATTAATTATTTGAATTAATTATTACTTACAATAGCGAGCTTACCCAATAGAGTGATGAAGAGCCAGGTCCATTTTCTTAAAAGTTTCTCGTCTGCATAAAAGAAAGAGCTCCTTTGATGCTTAGTTTCACAAGTTTTTAAAAAATGTAAAGACCACAGAAGATTCAGTGGCATTGCACCTCTGGGCTGCTTTTCCCTTATCATAATCCAAGCTTTTTCACAAACAAGAGGAGTGACTCCAAAAATGCTACGGCACCTGCATCCGAGTATATTAATAATACTTGAACTTGATATACCTATTATCTCTAGTCCTAAAGAGGCAAACTGAGCAGCAGTTACATCAGAATTGTTTGATGCCTGCGCCATGCTTGATTGATAAATTATAGTGCTTAAGAGCAACTTGAAAAAGCAAGACTTTTCAGAATCAAAAGAATTCCTTTTATAGCCTTATAAAATAAATAGAGTTTATGGTTTTTACAGCTACTGTACGTTTTTGTCTTTAATTTCTAATCATTTAATTGATGAAGGCATCCTAATAAGTTAGAATTCTGAATGTGACCATTCACATTCCAAGCCGGAGCCAATTTGTTTTCAACTTTTCAATAAAATGTTTACATTGAATAATATCATGAAAATAATCTTTTGTATGGTTAATAGCCCTACGAATTGAAAACCAACTATAATAAATTTATATCGATAAATAGTCTAAATAAACAGTTGAAGAATATTAATTGTCTTTTTGACTGTGTAAGATCAAAATTTATATTCATTCGAATTTTGAATTCCACGTTTTTGTCTAGTTGCATTTCACAGAAATACACACAAACTAAACAGAAATTGGACACTTAAATTCGCCGAAAAATTACAAGCAAGCTACCAAAAACCACCCCTGGAAGTAATGCAGTCATCTTTCAATTAGTTTACGTAATGTTATGCGTCACGATTACTAACTTTATCAAATTAAAATTAAAGAGTATAATAAATGATGCCAAATATTAAAGAAGGCCTTCACCCATTCAAGCGGTTTAAAATGATACAGGTTTTGACGGCTAGACCAACACTATTAGAAATTTATTCACAAATGAAGCAACGTAACATTACGTCATTATTGAATTATTACGATTTTCGATTAGTTAGATCTTTATAGCAGATACGTTATCTAGGGTGCCGAAAATTTTCTTGTGCAGAATTGAAGCCAAAATATTATATTTAAAAAAATCAAAAAAAAATTGATATATTTCTTACTTTATTCATAGAGCAATAAAAATGGAATATTACACCTTACGTGTAATGCTACCTGGAATGTTAGGCGTAGCCCACTGTGCTACACCATCCCGCACATTAGGTGTCGAGTCACTCGTATTGCCTCCCAATGTCTTGTGTACTGGTAAAGCAACTTACTTTCGACACTGTGACGTACTTTCGGAAATGAAATGTAAAACTTTGTTAATGATATTCTTGTGTTGAACAATAAATAGTTCGAGATATATATTAGCATACTGTAGCTGATCAATAATAAATATCACGCCGATATGAAAGTCACTATGTAAATTCCTTAATTAATATAGTGTCGACATCAAAATAAATTCTCACTGTAATAATCATTTCAATAAATATCAATTAATAAAAAAAGATGAACGAAATTTACTAATCCAAGGTGTTTCCTTTTTTTGAAACTTTTATTTCTCGAATACCTCTCTCAAGAACGGTCGATTTCTCAATTATTTCCAATCAATACTGAAATGTACTGATAAAACCACAGTAATTCAGCATACTGTCGGCGGATTGGTCCGAAATGGAGAAAGGGTCATTTTTGAACATATCTCAAAGGACACTAAATTATTTTAAATCTATTTCAAATGCGACAAGAATTTTTATAATATCAGAATTGGCTCGATTTAGTTTATTGATTTGTTTTAAATGACTACACTGTGAATGTAGATCACTGAATGAGTGCAGTGTATTACTACATATTCAAAAAATATATTAATATTAAAAAATATAATAATCGCGTAGAATAACAATAAAAATTGTTCTCTCTGAACGCGGTGGCCCCTCTTTTCTCTAGGGCTTTTGCAAAAAGCAACAGGACGGTACACTTGATACTTATTGTATCGATATTCTGTACTACAAAATATGGTTAAAATTAATGCTAAATGGTATTTGAAAATACCAGCAAACCAAAAAGGCGGGAATACTACTGTAGTGATACGAACAGTGCCAACTGCGCCAAAAAAATTTAAATACTCACCAACTGTAGCCAACCCCCCCTGAATTTTTCTACCGCGGCACTTCTTTCGATCTTCCTTTTCCACCTATCCAGCCGCTGCAGACAACCCCTCCTCAAATGTCTCCTTGATTGACCAAATCCTCCCCGGCTATCAAAAATCTGCGCTCCTTTTTCGAGCACGGGCAAATTGCCTACAGCGAATCAGCGTCAAATGTGAAGAATATGGACCCTCTCTTTGCCCCTTTCAAGCAGAAAGCCTGGAGGCAATGCTTTCCAGAAATGAAGTCAGAAATGGGACTGAATGGAGGTAGGTGAAAAAACTTCTTCATTCGAATTTATCGTTCACTGTACTAACATTAACTGTAGTTTATGATGAGCGATCTAATTTGCTACAAGGTCTGGGTACTATGGACACAGAGAGATGAAAAATCCGAGGAAGGTGGAGATGAGGCTGTTGAAGGGGGTACAGGTGGCGCTACGGAATTCAATGTCATCAGTTCTACAGATCACATTGAACACGCCGCTATGTTCTCTGTCTAGAATGTGGGGCCTACCGGGATGAAGAGATTTTCAATGGAAATTTTGGTTCACAATGCGGCTGGATCTAACGACTATCAACTCCGAGTGGGAATGAGGGGGACACTGTCTAGTTCACATACATTTGGCCCTTGGCGATGAGTGACACACTGGTCCTCCACCGTGTCTGGAAGAATGGGGATAGTGTTGGCTTAAATGAGAAAATGCGCTCACGCAGCATTGGTTTTGATTTTTTTTGAAGTCAATGCGAAAAAGCGTATATGAAAAGATTAATTCTACCGTTTCTTTCAAGCTGTCGTTCAAAGTCTACGACTTTATCGAAGATAAGCATTTTAGGGCTGACGTGACATGGAAATGCGTGTGTTGTACTTTGACCTTCGCGCTATCGAGGGTCAGTCTTACGAAAACGGGCTTGGAAGCGAGGGTATTTTACTAGGGGAGGCATTCTACTGAATAGGGTTGACAATAAAGTATGTTTCATCCCCTTGTGCGTTCAATATTCATAAATTTTGTGTACAAAAGTACCGTCCTTTGGAGTGATTTTGGTGCACACTACTTTTCATGGCATTGCTATTATTTTCCCGCTGCAATATTGTACAGTTTTCTCCCCTGCACGTCCATTTCCCGCTGTCCCCAGGTACTGTAACTACAGTATGCGGTCGTGAGAGTGAATTTGCTTTAAATGCTGTAATATGTATCTTAGAGATGTACCGGTTGCAATCCAAAACGCTTTCACTGTAATCATACTACTGTAAAGTACATTGAACTGTATTCATGGAAACAGTTGGAATATACTTGGTCAGGTGCCCAGTAAGATACTGTAAGCATTGGTGCTGCCCAAAAATGGAGAGATGGTGTTTGTTCACTATTAGAACCCCAGCGCATATAGCACACGCAGAAGCGCTTAGTACGTCAATTTGTAAATACAGGGGTTTATTTGTAATTTATGATAGTAGTAGCAAAATTGCATCAAAACTCCGAAAAATGAAGATGTTTATTCAAAATACATAAAGTCTGCGATTGTAGGGACAGTTTTCAGAAAAGAACATGAAAATGAAAAAATAAAAATAAAAAACTCCCATGCAAAGAAGCCGGGACTTTTAATAGATAATGCGATCATTCTGCAAAACGCACATAGTGCTGCCACAGATTGACTACGCGCCAAATACAGGTACCCTTTATCAGAACGCCTGATAGTACTGCATATGCAGTACCCCAATCCTCCAACACCGCATACCAACCACTCTACTCACCGCTCTCCTTACCCGAAACCAAAAAGCAGCAAAAGCAACTACTTCCCTCCGCACAGAAATTTACAAGCGGCCATCGACCCAAATCTATGTGCGACTTTTTCCAAGACACAGGCCTCAATAGCACTCAATCTCATGGCTGATGCAGTGGTTGCCCGCGAGCACGTCTTGATGATGGGGACTCTCAAACCATCAGAGACAACACTGATGATGGGAACGACAGACCGTTCCCCATTTTCGATGCTTTCTACGAACAAGGGTCAAAGAAAGCAATTGTCGAAATGATAAACTTCGATACCCAACAGTTTGCAGCAATTTGAACGGGTTTTGGGTCATCCATCGAGGCCGATTTTTGCGGTGGGAGAGGGCGCAAAATCATGCATGAACTGAAGGAAGTTTTTTATGATAATGAGCATGCTTAAGCACTAACGTGAATAAGATTTTATGGGAAAGATATTCGAATTGAAGACATCGTCGTTTGAGGGTTTGTCATGAATTTTATTCGTATTATACCGGATGCAGTGAATGATCAGTATATTGACTACCATTCGGAAAACGACATTATACACTTAATGATCGATGAAAAGAAGCTCTACGATAATTATCTTGTGGAACGGTGCGCAACCGGGGTTACTTTTCAGCCATCATACAGGCCATCGGGGCTTTGGTGGAGCGGAAAAATATTTCAGCAAAAATCATGGTCAGTATTGCTTTAGATTGAACGTATCTGTTTTGGAGAACGGAATGACAATAGTCTTTAATGATTACGAACCAGGTTCGGTTTCTAATTTAAAAATATTCTAGCCGATGCAGTGTTTTCATAAGAAAATAATTTAGAAAACACGAGAAGAAAGCGAATTTGAGGATGAAGGGCCGCTCATCGACAAATTTTCGAATCAATATGTTTATCTAGTTGACAAGGGATATCAGAGAGGACAGGAGTTTATGCGTAGTGTCCAATTGACGAAGGAACCAAAAATAGCGTACTAACACCCGCCCTGGTCGCATAAAATAGTCACATATCAGCGGATCTTGTTTTGCTAGAAAACAATTCCGGTCCGTTTTGCTCTGTTTGAGACGTTCTGGGGACAAAATAGAAGTGAGCGGAGGGCAATTATGATTGAAGTTTTCGGTTGTGTCTTGGGCTTACTAATTTTCACTTGTTATGCAACCCGCTTCGTTCAGATGTTAGACGCATGTACCACAAAATTTCCTACAAGCGCGTTTTCTGCTTGCACTAAAGAAAGCAGATCGTTTTGATTAAAAGTGAAAATGTGGCCGCAAAAAATCCATATAAAAATTTTGATAGTTACGCGATCGATCGTTCTGAAGCATGAACGAAAATATTGTGACTACCCTCGCCATTACTTCAAAAGTTCCACCTGCGCGCCACGGTGCGCATGAATTTGAACTCTTTCAACTTGCTGCGATCGCGCGCTGGCATCTATTTGCCTGTGTTTTAGGTGTGTATCATTGGTGTTCCAGACTGTGACTTCCGTGGCTTTGGCTATATTCGATGCAGTGCTTCTCAACCGAGAGCATTTCTGTTATTCCTCTGGTTTTTTCGTCACGATCGCGACTTGAACAGTAGGATTGAATAGTCGGAGAAAGAACTATTACTATAAAATAGACGCAGCAGTTTGGGGTTATGTTTCTCCGTTCAATTTGGGTGGACTGTGGTTGCTTTAATACGAACATCACCACTATAGCACTGCTTTCCTAATCTACACCACTCTCCCGATCCGTTCTGCTTCTTCTTCCCCGCAGCAATGTACTGATTCTTGCTTTGTCCCGCGAGGCGCCTGATCAAGCCATCCGTGGCGGATACCCATCCCTTCTTGTCTGGTAGTGAAATGATCCACCAGCTAATATCAACTGCGAATGTCTCACGATCTTCTGAAATCTGTACACTTCACACCCTTGATCATCACACTTATGATATATTCCAACGCGGCGATCGCCTTCACCCAGTTCCAGAAGCTGAATAGAGCTTCTCTTCAAAACCCTTGCCAACCCAATAACTCCGGAGGTAGACGTCTTAAATCTTGCAACGGCTGCCTATACCCCTTCCCTTTCACGGCGCATGATAGAAACCACAGAAAACATGCATCTCCGCATTGGTCCGGAACCATTCCTCTCAAGGATCACATTGTCCCTGCATTCCTGTGGCATCTCAGCTTGTTGAACAGTCCCAGACGTGATCACGTCATGGTTGTACGATTCCGCAGTATCGAAGCTCTTCGACCGTACAAGTCTCGTGCTTTTGTACAAGCTCGCAGATACATCTCCTTCTCGAAACAGCGGGGCGTGAGTGTTTAACAATACTTTACATCGCTGAAGTAACTCCTTCGTTCCCTAAAAATTATCGCCATAGCACTCCTAGGCAGGTCGATCGACCAGTTCCTTGAAGGTGTTTTCAAGACCCATCTTCTTTCCGTGCCGGTCCACGATTTGGTTATCTTCCCCTCACTGCGTAATTCCTTCACGACTGGTTAGTACAAAGGTAGATTCCATCATCTTGTCCGAGCAATACACGAGGTTTCTCTCTTGTTCCCTCCTACAGTGGAGTAGATCTCACTCGTTTCCCATTATTAAACGCCGCAGTCCCCGTCTTGCCAAAAGAGCAATACCAATCTGATCGGATTTGATATGATATTTTAGCAGTCCCCCTCTCCCTTGCCAATTGTTCCCAATACAGTGATTCACTGCAGATACATGCGCGTCGTGATGATTACTCCTCATGATGCAACGCTTCAGCGGTTGATCCGCGCATTCGAATACCAGTTCTATAAAATGTCTGGCGTGACCAAATGCCGGCAGAGAGTGATGGTAAAGCTCGAGAGGTCTGTATAAGGTAGGTTTGTCTAGCACTTTTCCAAGAGTACTATCTTTCCTGCCGAAATCGTCAACCGTCTTCACGTATTGCTCGCACTGTGCCTGGAGATCTTCAAGGTACATGTGCCGTCCATCCCCACTCACGTACCGTTCTGCATTCTCTCCATCCGCGGGGACTGTTGACTACCAAAATTTTAAGACAATCAGCGTCTGCAGACAAGTCAGCAACCCCATTACATCGCCATGACGACCCTTCCAAAGCTCGCGAAATACAGGTCCATATACCAGAAATAGACAGTATGTTGCAGACAGACTCATCGTGTTGAGCTCCCCATTCGAATTGAACACACTGTTGAGAGTCCATTTCGCCTCAAAGCGTCACATAAGTAAATGTCAACATCCATCCTCTCCGAGTTTGACTTTTTGCTGACTGTGAGACACAGTTCGATTATAGCCTTGGCAAGCCTGGTGAGCAAGTGATCCGGGGCTATCAGGTTGCTTCTATACGCATCAAACATTCCGGGTACAAAAGGATTTCCCTCCGATTTTAAAGGAATGTGAGAACGCGCCTTACACAGCTCATCCTGAACAGCAATCACTGGTGGCAGATCTGCCACCTCCTCATTCTTTTTCGTGCCTAGCAGCGTAGCGTGAGATGAAGATACCTTGCTTGATCGAAGAGCCGCGTGCCGATCGGCACTTCTGGCCCACGCCGAATCCATACTGTGAACGGTTGTCGTGTATCCATTCTCGCTTCCATGACCAATTTTTGACTTTCTTAATCCACATATAGTACATGGGCAGTTAGCATTGTGCCCCATTACGTCTGATGCATGCGCAGAAGACGGGTAGTCGGCAATATACCCAACGATATCGATGAAAATCTTCACCGGCGTGCCGTTAGGAAGCACCCCATCCACTCCATTCGTAGTCGCCTCCATAATGTCCGGAATTACCAGTCGTAATACTTCGTTTGTAGAAATTCCCGGGAGTGTGAGGGAAATTTTGTGCACGGCCGACCGGGTATTACGCCTGAACGGTGATGTACCCAGCGTAAAAGTTAGCAGCCCCCTGCAGAGCCTCGGGGACAGAGAGTCGTTGAAGGATTGAAATCGTCACAATATAATAAAAATCGGTAGATGACGTACCCCTCACCGCTCTGAAGCTTGCCAATGTTGCGTTGATTGCAATCCTGGTTTCGAGAATCGTCGTAGACTCGGACAAATTCTTGACCATAGCCCATGTCTGCAGTGGGAACCCCCAAGACATCTGGAATGGCACAAGATTTCAGCTCATCAATCCATCAGTGTTCATTGTCGTTGTTAATGCAAGTAGTTTTTTTCACCGGAATGGGTCTTATTTCAGCAAGATTGTACTAGAATACCCTCTCCGACTGGATCCCGTCTTAATGCTTCCAGAAACGCATGACCAGTACTGCCACAAGAGGACATGATCTAGGATCAGACCAAGGCCGGAGCGAGGTGCACGTGTCCCCAGTAAGTACCGGTCGGCGTTATTCTCCTCCTGAGCAAAAGGTTGTTTCGCAGCCTGTCGATCCACTCGGATGCGTGCTCTCCGTTCCCGTACAGAAGCGGCAGTGACAATAGATTGCAGGAACTGATTAAAGAATTCATATACTTCATTCGCTGCTTTGGTGCAGCTTGAAGTTAGAATACCGTGGGATCCCACCGTCCATACGTATTCAATGGTCGCTTTGATAAGCAAATGTCCAGAGCGTGAACGACTGAATCCAAATGTACTTGGGTTGGGGTGTTCTCTCCTAACTTGTTCCGGGATTTTGCTTGTCGGAATCCGTATCGTATCATCGCACGAAACGGCTACTACATGGTTATCCCTTTTCGCAAATAGCACTTCGCTCGGATCTGTCACACTTCGACGATTTTGAACAATCTTACAATTCTCAATGAAGTCCGTTTTCGATTACGTCGACAGATCCTCTCCAGCAAGATCATCAGGAACGACCCGGGATCTCAGGCATAGCTGGAAAGCTTCCTCGACTTACATGTCCTGGAAGAAAGGAAATGTGCTGAAATCAACGGTTGCCCACGAACTTGGGGGAACGATACGGATAGTATTTTTGACGTTAGTTGAACAAAGTGTACCTTGCACAGGTTAAATAGAACTGGAGGGAAACAAATGACGTAGGGCCAGCGGAAACGTTGATCGCTGTATTGGCGAATAAGATGGGACTTTCTCATTGCTAGACGTGAACTGAAGAATTAAGCGGAGAAATTTGTACTGCGACACTGTGAATCTGACGCTCCCAGAGACGGCGATGAAACGTAAAAACTTGATTCAGGATCCGAGACTCGATCGAATCTTTCGCAATATCTTTACGTCCGCTGTACGCCTCACATCCTGTAGATGTCCATAAAGTATATCTCTGCTTGCGGCTGTCGAGCCTAGCCATTCTCCTGTCATCAAATTTGCCCCCGCGTCTTGTATGCCGGCCAACATATGCCTCCACCAATACATGCTTGTTCACAATCTTCGACGCAGTCTTCGTCAGGTGGCAGAATTAACGCCTTATGTTGCCCACAGTGGGCTTGCACACAGGAGGTTGGAAGATCTTCCACTCCATAGTTTCCAGGTAGCACGGCGATTTGTGTCTCGTCACCAAGTTCCATATCGTCTTCACCGATGATGTCAAGGTGATCTCGTTCTTCTTCATCCCGCTGTAGGTTTGCATGGCCAGCAACGTGAGCGCCCGAACTCCCGAGTGAATGGGGATCCCCTCTTCCGAAATGATAATCAGTACACGGGGAGATACCAGCCGCTTGCACTGCACAGACATTTCCTACAGCATTGCCCACTGCTGTAATCGGATCTGGTTCCAAAGTGGCGACCGCCGCGTTCTGCATATCGAAAATATTGTTGATGTCATGGGCTCCGAGGGTGGCCAGCCAGTTTTTTGACACTTGCCTTCGTCGTTTCTCTACGGGCCCCTTCCGAGTACCATACCTTTCCCGTCCTCTGCGCATTACCAGCTGTGTCTAGTCTCGGTCGAGTACACTGCGATCACAGTACAAGACTACAGGCTATGGAATTGCGAGAGTAATGCGACCAGGGAAAAGTGGTAGGGTGTTCGCACGGAGATTTACGTTGAATGTGAATCCAACCACCCGTGTAGATTTGATCCGGTGGTAACACAACGCGCTCGTTGTTGATGGGACGGTGGTGCAGCAACGAACGATTGTACCTTTTGCCTGAGGCGTATCCGCCTGTTTACAGTGAATGCGAAATCGTAATAATTTCAGGCAGTCTGCCCGCCCATAATCTAGCCCAATAGGAGGTCGTACATCAACAAGTCTACCCGCGATCACGGTTTTCTGAAAATATCCAGACGCAAGTTAGTACCTAATGAATCATAATGAGAATGTATCATCGACGATTGGCGATCGCATTGTGTAACTTGACCTTTGGGCTTCACAACTGCAGTCAGAACCAAGGCCTTGAAGGCCGTACAGAACGTTCAAACATGAAAACATGCTATATATTCAAGACCTGATCAGGTGTCCAGACATGTTATCGTGTAGTAGGTAGCTCGATCGAACTACACTGGTAGTGGCCGTAAATCGAAAATTCATCATAACATAGACCGCGGTCTACGATTCAAGGGTGAAGGTCTTCGCCATGTCCCATCCAGGAATGTATGCATGAGTGCGCAGATATTGAACGCAAAGCAAAGTTTGACCAAACATTGCTATTCTATTACAAACAATGGATATGGTCTACTACTATACGCAGTACCGTTCTTACCACTCCGAGCTGACCAGCTGAGGTCAATACTCAGGAACTCCTTCTTGATCGACGTACTTCCTCAATCATATCTGAGACGTACAAAATACTCGAGACCAGGCTGATCAGCCACATGTGTCAACAACTCACTGCTGTGTTCGTTCGCGGAGGCCAAAATCAATGATGTTGATGTTACATCAACTCCTACAGTTTTAGCGATAATAATTCGATCGAATTGAACCGCCACTGGTACTCAAATAAGTATAAAAATTAAATAATAATGGCCTACTCGGGCCTTATCTGGACCTGGTACGCTGACAGCTGTCCGGCATTAATAGTTTTATTGATTTGGAGCAAACCCTTCGTCGACAGGAATCAAACACAAACCCGATCGGGCCAACCAAGAATGTAAATATAGTACGCAGTTCTTCGTGTCGTTTACAATCACAAGCTGTGTCGATGGACCTGAGTCAAGGCTATGCAGGAACCAATAACACCTGAACTCGTTGTGCTAGCGTGACGTTGGAACGGAATATCTGCACCAATGGTCCGTTACGTTCCAAGTCCTCGGAGGATGACATCATCCTCCTTGAGATCTCAAAAGGAGGCAGGAACACATCAAAAGACGAAATGAGGCCTAATCGGGCCAATGGGAACGCCCTGCAGTTATTTGTACCCTTATCGCTTCCCAACTGGCATTTTCATGGAAACGGTCCAACAAAGTCTTAGTTTGTTTCAGCAAGGGTATTAGTTCCGGGATAACGAGGATCCTCGCAACTCACTGCATTAATGGTATCGGTCATGACGCTGTTGGTGTTAGTTCAGCTGGAGTTGAGATCTCAAAGACACATTTATCAGACAGGAAGACGTCATTAACCGGTGAGGTCGCCGTAACTACGGCCACTAACTTTCAGACGTGAGCAAATGACATGAATCGCTTACCTTGACGGGTTGCCCTCTGATGACGCTCATGGCCAATCTACAGAAAAGACCTCACGTTGATAGTGGCTGGTCAGGCGTTCTTGTGGTACCGAAGGACCAGCTTGCAGACTTGAAATGGCCCTTGAGCTCATCTGCGCAGATGTAAAAGCTACGAATGAACTTCTGGGAGCAGTCTCTTGTAGCGAAATGACTAACGTGACGATAAAACAGACAAATCTTCTTTAATAGGTTTCGTTGATACATCTACTTTGCGAAAGGGTGATCATTAACCACCTTGGAGGCCTTAATATAGTATCTATGGCTTTTTTCTTATCTGCACGGCAATCGTTTTCAGAGGGCAAAAACGCAGGCCTGCATTGAGGGCTGAATAGATGTATCCCCAGAATTGTCCCGGTCCCTCGAGTCCCCGGCCCGTTCCGTGGCGTCCGGCATGTGAAGAGCCGAATACAAATCTCGCGGCATTTTCACGCAGGGGTTGCTCAGGAGCCGTTCGACCTGTGTGTCTCCTGGTTTGAGGTTGGCGATCACCAAACCGTGACAAACCATCTGAGATAAATCAATACTATTGACTGCGATCACTGCATTTTCCCTGACATGGCGCCCCATGAACTCGTCCATTATGACTCTCAGAGCACATACCACGCAGTAAACACTAAGCAACGCATTTTCATGACCACGCAGGTAGCGATGTGTCATCCGAATTGGTGCCAGAAGCTCCCCACCTATCAATGTGTACTCAATGCCGAATTGTAATGGAACATCTATAAGATTCACAGCGCGAGTAATTTGCCTTACCTCTCCCTTTCTCGCACCCGTTCCAGAGTTTTGGGAGATGAAGACATCATGACTGATCTGTAGCACTATTTCCCGATGATCCTTGATCAAGGCCTGCCACAAGTTCATTTTGCAGTCATCACATGCGACGCCGTTGACTTGTTCTTTCCTACTCGCCTTGTATATCGATCTCACATCCACCTGGGTCGACCTGCTATCAGAGAATCATCAGGCGACTTGCAAGGACGATTGATCAACTGCGTGCAATGAGGCTTCCAAGGTACCATTATATATCCGAGTTCTTGGAAGAAAGTATCTCGCACTCCTCTTCGACCCCTATGTAGGCAGGTAGTTGTGATACGATAAAATTTTTGGGCCCTGAATATGGTGATATCTCTCTCCGTGGGGACGTCCTTCACAGTTAGTCGGAATTTCTTCCCATCGCCCTTCGAGCTGGAATCTGCTCCGGCGGACCGAGCATCATATTTCCCTTCGTCCTTAGAGACGCTCGTGTCAAGAACTGTTTGGGCTTTGTCCCTGTCCGATTCCAGGATGAAATCAGGCCGGAGCCACACCGGTTGGGTAATCCGATTTTTTCTCTCCTTATCATCCAATGTGGTGGCTGCCTGGCGGAGTGTGTCGCAACGTGCGAGGGAGTTTGAGCCACCGCTGGACCCAGCTTCTTTTCTGCCGCATCCAAGATCATTCCCATTTCCATCAATAAAAAATCTGTCAAAAGTATTAATTTGAATATTGTACAAAGCATTACGCAGCACGCCATGTCTGAAAATACCGTGGCGCTTTCAAACTCCCTTGTGGTAGTGCGATCAATTCTGATGCCGCAGCAACCCAAACAAAAGCACAGGCATTGCAAGCAAGACGCCCTCCTCAAGACGATCTTTTGCCATTTCAGAGGAGACCTTGACAATCGTCATAGGCACCTTTCCTGCAAGGACACGACACATCACAGCGTTATCGAAAAACCTCAATCCGTTAGACGTGGCCTCCCGAAGTTTCTTGTCGAAGACAGCCCAGGGTGTGTTCTTCGAGGCCGCACCGGAGGAGGACGATGTGCTGACCAGCGCACTAATTTCCTGCATTTCGCCGGACAAAGCCTTCAGTTCAGTCCTAGAGGAAGAGATCTCCCTCAGCACCCTGGCTTTCATTGTTTCTTGAAACTGTTGCATGAAGCGATTGAGAACGCTGGTTATGGTTGGCAAATGAGCAGACGTTGAAACAAATTTCGTGGTCACGGGCTGTTGACGGGTACGGGAAGTTGGAGCAAACATACTGGATAGATCCGGAAGATCTTGCAGCAGCGGGGTGTCCCCATTTCTGGATCCAGAAGGCCCAAATTTATCTTCTCTTCCAGAATTGCCTCTTACCGCATCACTTGTTTCAAAAAGCCGGCGGCGAGCAGTGTGATCCATTCCTTGCGTATTTCTGTCAACCTCTGAATCAACAGGAGCACGATCGTGCTATTCTATCGACTCTTCAAGCCCGATGAGGCTATTTTTGCTACGCAGGTCCTCTTTTGACGCAGGGGGTGTTTCTGGAATGACAAGAACGGGAGAAGATCTTCTGCTGGGTCTTTCAAACTTTTCCGAACCAGCGCTAGGGCTACAAACGATCATTCTCGATGTATTTCTCGAGGGGGGCGCCGTCTTGTTCCCCGGGTTCCAAATTGCGTTGCATCATCGAATTAGGGAGATCTCCTTTCCTCATGCGCTTTGGATTTACACCTTGGTTGTTTCCAGGGTAAGGGGATAAACTCGTTTACCACTCGGTGGTTTTCTGGGGCGTTCCGGGGTTGTAGATGCCATCTCGGAATTGCGTGAATCTCGCAGTGGTGAACTGGTGCGTCCCATTCGATGAGGTGCAGATCCGCCTTCCTCGTGCGATAATCTTGATGATCCGCATCTATCCCTGGAGTTCTTTTCAAGCAAATCCAAGTCACTGTGCCCAGATGAGCCTCCGGATCAGAATGCACTGGATATCAACGTTTTTGTCTTGAGAGTTCGACCTTCCAACTATTTTCCATCACCTTGTGAAATCTGGGGAGAATTCTTTTGCGCAGGTCGTTTGGCCCTTGTCTCTCGGCCCGGACCCGTAGCAGGACTATCTTAGCTATCTTCACAACTTCTACCCCGATGGACTCGTTTCTTTGAGGGCATTGAGGAAGATGGTTTTTCCTACACGTTCGACGGAAGATGTTTCAGCAAAGATGTGATCAAAAAACATGCTAAATACCAAAAAATGCGTGCAAATAAATTATTTAGACTCGAATGACTAGAGGCAAGATAATATCAAGGTAAATATTTAGGTGTCTCTGTCACTGCTCTAAGTGACCGAGTAAATATAAGCTGTGGCTTGTATAGTGCCTCAGAATCGAACTTCATACCTTCGAAACCCCTATTATCTACTGTCCTCAACTATTTCCAGTTCTTCACAAAAAAGATCGTACCATGAATGTGCCAAGCTGATGCAATTAACAAATGATTCAAATTCAAATACTGGACAATATCCAAATTAAAGCCTCGAGCATTTTAGTACAACAGGGAAATTTTTAGGTTATTTTAATGTATAGAAAGTGCTGTGGATTGTATCCACGCCGCTATTTCGTTGCGTTTATGAATCTGTCCGTTACCTTTCCCTATCTGTTCCTCTTAGTTCAACAGCTTTACTCCAGCGATAACTCCCACCAGTTACTGGTGAGCCGCCCAGTCTCCAATCACTTCTGAGTTGCACAGTTTGAAGTTTGATCCCATTTTACGTCGTCTGCCCACAACCCAGGTCGCTTCCTTTTTGTTTGGGAATCTTCCGCTTCTTATGTTATCTGCAGTCCGCCCTTTCCTCACAATTGCTCTTGGCTTCTTAATCCTAAGACATCCTTGTTTCCTTGCAACAACTGTTATTCAAAAAGGCTCGCGATGTTGCCAGGGCAGCCTCTGCGACAGCTCAGAAGGAATTCTTGGAGATTTTATGATATTATTCCAGTAAAAAATTGCTACTGTAGCCACTAGATTTAATTTGTATGGTGTGCTAGCTCTACACTGCACTGTACTGTACTTTCAAATACAATGCAGATAGGCTACAAAAACGTCAATATAAGGGCTTGCGTGCCGAGTACCGGAGCAAGTCCAAGACAAGAATCATCAACCATCAGACAGAAGAAGTAAACACTTGTTCTTGCCGCAATAAGGGGAAGGCAACCCTTCGAGCACAACGCTCAGTAGTTTTGTCAGACATTGTGAGCCCGGCTTGTAGGGCTTACATTAGACTTCCGCCAGCAATCTTGCTGAGTGCTACACGTTTCATACCTTTTTGCCTGTGATACTACACCAAATAGGTGGTGGTAAATCTTTATTGGTTGTACAATGTCGCACAGAAGCGTGCGGAGGGTATTCATAAATTAACTACGGATGCGGGCAGCGGGTAGAAACCTGTCGCGCCTGCATTATTTGGAGACTAAATGCAAAACGGGTAACGAAGTCGCGGAGCTCCTGTTGAGGGGAGGAACCGCGACGGGAAGCAGCGAAGGAAGCAAGGCGGCGGAAAAAACCCTTGCCGTCGTCGCCCAAGGCGCCATAGATATCAATCCCGACGGGTGGGAGGAGGATATTGTTTTGGTTGCAGAAAGTGCCGTAGTTACGATATTTCTCGCGCTCTGCGAGTGTTGCGGCAGCACCTGCGGTAACCGTTCTTGGCGAAATGTCGCGGCGTGCAGAGGGGTGGGCAACAATAACGTCTACAGCGATATTAGTACTTTGAAGCCCGTATGCAGTGGGTATTTAAATGTACATTCGTAGCGCGGGGGACTCAGAATGCCTAGATGGGTTGGGAACCTGGTAGAGGAGCGGATGTTCAACGAGGGCGACGATCCCAACTTCCTTGCAGTAGCGGGCAAGAACGTTGCGGAGGATGTGATGACGACGAGTCATTCCGTCTTCGTATTTGCAGGTCAACGCGTGTTGACCACTTGGATCTAAGACGGGCGCGATGTCGGCCGAGCGGCGGGAGCAGACCGGGCAGCGAGTAGATCCAGGGAATAGCGCGATGCCGAGACGGAGAGCCAGGGCGACTTTCCAATTAGAAGAGGACATGTACGTACCGCGGTGGGGGTGAGGAAGCGAAGAGAAAACAGACGAGGCGGAGGACGTGCGCACGGAGAGGAGCCGTGCTCGGTCGTGGGCAGCCGCGGACGTGAACAAACTATCGGACTTCGATAGCATGAGTTCAGTTGTGATCGCAGACTGGAGCCTTTCGCCGGGGACCGGCGATGAACAACGCTCGAAAAGAGCCGTAGCTGTAAGCGACGAAGACACCTGCGGGTGGCGGGAGGATAAGAGCGAGATGGCGGACCGAGGGATCTCTTCCAAGTGGCGGTCCTGGGAAAGAGTGTGCAGATCGGAGATAAGTGCAAAAGAATCAATTATAGATGCTGCGTAAGCAGCCTCGGTAATGTCTGAAGTTTGCAGGAGACCTAGACCGCCCATGGAGGAGGGAAGAGAGGCTTGGAGCCATGCTCGCCCTGGACAGGGCAGCTGCAATTGGTGGAACGCTTCCCTCTACTTCTGATCGAAGCTAGCGGAGAGTACCGCAGATTGAGTGGAGGGAAGCGTACGTAGCAAGTGCATGACCTTGGAGGGGTTCGCGCAGAAGCGGTGTAAGTGGAAAGCCAATTGAGCATCATCCAAGTCTCGAAGGGATTGGAAGATGCGGTCAACTGCGTTTTGGCGGCATGCGAAAAATTGGGAAACAAAAGAGTCCGAGCCAATCGGGGATCCTAGTGATAGGGGTAATTCTTCGGGAGAAGAGATATTCAGAACCAACTACCCCAAGAAGGAGGTGTTGCAAGCGACAAAAATGCTACCGTGGTATAGTTGAACGAACGAAAAGGAGTGGATAGGGAAGACAGTTGAATGGGCTACAAGCAAGTATGGAAGGGGCAGGGTCTACCACCTATGCTTAGTGACTAGGGTAAAATAAATGCTTCCTGGGTCTGAAGTTGATTCTCAACTTCCTAACTATTTGGGACTGAGCTTGAAGCTGCCTGCCAACTTGCTTGAACTCTCCATGAGGAAGCTGTTTACTCAGCTTATATAGACTTTTGGCTACCCCTAAAGTCCGAACAAAACTACAGAAGGTACCAGGAAATGCGCAGAAACAATTTGTGCGGATGACATACTCTAAACAGAAGATACTAAAGAAACTAACAATCAATGAGGTCCTCTTATTTCCCATTCTCTAAATCAGATCCAAATAACTCCTCTAAAATATCCATGCTGTCCAAGCATTCCCCACAAATATCTGCGAATGGCTCACAGCTCTCTATTCCCTCCTGGGAGATATCTAAACTACTAAAGATATCTCCATCCGGTTCCAGCGTCGGCACCACTTGATCCATACTCTCCAGTCCAGGCCCCACCAGTAAAACACTTTCCATGCCCCCATTTCCCTCATCCAGCTCGTCCTCGTCCTCGTCATCCTCCTCTTCCTCCTCTTCATCCTCATCCTCATCCTCATCCTACTCTTCAACCTGATCCTCATCCTCATCCTCCTCTTCAACCTTATCCTCCCTCCTCGATGTCCCACTCCCGCCCCTTACCTACCTCCTCCGCCTCATCCTCGATAAATAGGCGACGCACGAATTCGATGACCTTTTTCTTGGTTTGCCGGCGCAGGTAGTCCTCGCGGTCAGTAGGTTTGAAAGGGAGTAGGGGAATATAGTTTAGGGGCGGGGATGACGATTTTTGGAAATGATTTTCGAGGGGCGTAGATTGGTCATTTTGGTAGGTTTGGGGGAATGGGAGGTAATGGAGGGTTTTTCGAGTGTGTGGGGGGAGAGGAGTGATCAGCAAAATGATCGGGGACGTTTAAAACTTGGAATAAAGGGTTTGAATAGGCTCCCGGGGCAGGTTCTATAGATTAGAAATAGGTAAAACAAATCTGCAAGGGATTTTTGTAGTAGTGCATTTGCGCCCTTTTTCTCAAAAAAAACGAATTTGGAGGAGGTAAGCAAAAAGGAAAAAGAACTTGATTCGGGATCGATTCAGAGGGGTAGATACAGTATAAAAATATCTAGATAAAATGGAAGTAAATTTCGAGAGGACCGCGGTAATGATAAGCGAGGTTCAGGGAGGACGAGGAAGGACCGGAACTATAAGCAAATTTGGACAAGGAGAGGTAGTACAGTAAACTATAGGCCTGTAGATGACGTCGACAAAAAAAATCTGCGCCTAACACCTAGCACGATGAAACCAGGGGGGTGAAAAGGGCAAGGAAGTGCCAAAGGGGAGTGGGAAGGGGAGAAGCCGTAAACTTGGGTCTTGGCAAGGTTGAGCTGGAACCCTAGTGGACCTCCTTCAAGCTGGATGAAACGGATGGCAGCAGCGGCTTGGGACCGAGGAAGAACAATGTTACCGTCATCTGCGTACCAAGCGTTCAGGGCAGGTGAGAACTCCTCCTGTAACGATAGCAAGAGAGGATGGAGAGCTAGGGCAAAGAGCAAGCGACCGAGGGGATCACCTTGCCAACCAAGGGCGTGATCTCTTCTCAGCTCAGACAAGCCGTCCTGCTTGTCCGCGTCGGCATTGTGAGGTCGCCCCACTTCTTGGGATAGATCAGATATATCTTCCGAGAGTAAAGCACGCAAACCGTTCCCTCCATCAATCGGCGAGCATGCGCTCACCTACAAATACTACGATGGGAAGACCCCCGTCATAGTGTCCTTCTTAGTCCCTTGTATCGCTTCGTAAGGAAGTGAGAGTTTCTGATCTTATTCAGTACTGTCTTCCTTCCTCTACCCAGTCCTGTCCCCATCTGCCTCCTCGTCACCACTTTCCATCGATTTCTACATCCCCGGGGCTTACGGGCTCGACCCGCGCTTTGGACATCACAGTCGCGATTCCTCAAATGAGTTCTCGCGTTCCCCACTACTCCGTCTCCTACGATGCTACCGCCGCGTTGCTGAGCGCCTCAAACACTCCCACTGTGGCTCCATATGCCACGAGCATGACATATCCCTTCTTCCTGTCGGTACTGAAATTTTCGGTGCGCTTGGTACTGAGGGCTCAACTTTCTTTCCACGGCTTGCCACCTTCGCTGCAGCGCGTCCGGTATCCAATCCCCAAACGGAGCTCCGAGGGTTCGTCACGCGCTTTGTCCTCTGCTTGCATGGGATGCAAGCCCGTCAGGTTCTCACCTGATGCTTTTCTGAGTAGTCTTTCTACACTCCCCCCTCTGCATCTGGCATGCCTTGAACCATCCCGGTAAAGATTGACCACTACCAGTATAACATGTTTACCGAGTTAATTCAGCTAGGCGCGCAAGAAAAACCAAGTCAAACACCCTTGCAAATAGCCGTCCTGTATCCCTAATCAATACAGCACCCAATTTTTCCCCTTTGCAAATGGTGATTCCGTCACATGGCCCCGTTAACTATTTTCTCCGTCTAGTTCAGATTCAATCCCCTAAACGAGAGAGTCCTTCAGTTTATTTATCTCTTTCGCAGCTACATGTCTATCCACGTCTACGGAATCCTCAGGGAATGTGCCACCGTCGCCGTCACCAAGAACCCTGCCATCAACTTATCCTCTATGCAAATTTCTTCTATAAATTTGTCACAGTCCCCAGCCTATCTGTTTCTCACGTTACACTCAGTTTCATGTTTCTCCCTGTTATCTTCAGACAGAGGCGTACCATAAGGCCTCTGATGCACCTTTCACAGCGTGGAAGAGATTTGGTCGTAATCTCAAATTCAAAATACCGTATCCAATTTTGAAAATGGATACTGCATTCCTCGACCAGCGATTTTTCCGCTTTTGACCCGCCACTAAATTATCTACATGGACGGAGAGGCGAGAGCAGCCGCGGCAGCCTGGCCTGGACCGGCAACGCCTAGTACGGAGCCGATCCCTTCGAGGGAGCCTGCGGCAACACCGGAATCTGCATCAGCAGAAGCACCAGCGGTAGTAGTTCCGTCACTCTGGAAACCGGCCCCAGAGCTTATGATGCCTTGGATGGAAGCACGGGAAACAGGAGCGGCAACAGCGACGCCGACAAGAGCGAGAACGGTAGCGATCTTGGCAATCATGGTAGAACGAGAGAGTGGGTGGAATTGAAATGAGGAAAGTCTGAGGCTCTTGACAAGATGTTTCTACTATTAGCCATTAATTGCGAAAGAATCGAATAGTCTGCCTTTATACTGGACGGGCGATGCTCTTGCAGTGCATTCGGAAACAGAATTGTTGTTAGGGGGCTCTCAAAAAAAGGGCCAGCAGTGTACTGCGGTTTAAATTCAATTGGTCCCGCAAGTGTTACTCCTGGGAGCTAATACAGTTTATAGCAACGGGACCAGACAAGAATTCAGGCTCCGGTACAAATTTACTAGGTACCAACCCACATATCTACCACAGTAAATTAACCCCCATTTCAGTTCAGAATTCAGTCGCGAGGGAAGTAATTTCCATCCAATAAAACCGAGAACCAGCACGACGAATTTGCGGCGGCAGTGCCACCGCCAAAATACCTTGCAAATAAGCTTCAAGAAGCGAATTCCAAATTCCAACGGCCCCAATTTATTACGTATGGAGCCTGGCAGGAATATAGCCCAATTCAGATGACATGACGCGGCTTCATCTTCAGCAATTGAGGGGCAGTTGTGGTTCCTTACTTTCAGAAGGGCAATCAGCGTTCAGCAGAGCAAAATTTGCTCTACACTTGTTCGATGTTCTCTTCCGTACGCAGCCCATTATGCATTCTTGCTGCTCAACCTGATGTTGGTACATACTCCGGACTGCGCCGTTCTCCCCTGCCGTTTGTCCCTTAGCTGAAGTTTTAAATAACAAGTAGCTGGTTACACGGATAAACTTCATGGAACCGAAAGTACGTACGGAAAGGTTCGGGGGGTTTTGATGAAAAGGCATGCTGCAGCAGCCGTCATGTCCAACGCAGCCTTCTTGATGGCTGGCCTGAAGGTAGCCTATAAGGGAGCGTAGTTCCTTCCACATTCCTGTGTCTGTACACCTTTGTTAGTCGATTGCGGTTGTCTCAAAAAACTATGGATAGAGCGAATATATCTTCCAAAATTAAAACACCCAAACTTTTCCCCTCTGGAACCGAAAGACGCGCAGGTCGCCTCCAGAATTGCTTACTGCTTTAGGGTAGGTCAAGTTCCTCCTTCGTGTCGTACTTCCATCCTGTACTATGCAGGGAGCAGGTTACCTTTACCAAACCGCGGAGCAAGAGATAGAGATATTTTATTGTAACATTTCTCAACGCTATAATAATACAGTATTAAAGAGCAAAGCGATGCAACTTCCGGCGACTGATACTAATGGCAGTTCATTGCTAAACCAATGATCTGTGACGGGGGAAATGTGGAATGATTTAATACTTGAAAGATATGTTCGGTTGTGGCCCGGAATATCCTACAGGGCCCCCAGTAATACCTCTTAAATTACCCTAAAAAGCTGGCTCAAGGCCCCCTAGCAGACAGGCTGCGTTGAACATTACGGCCTCGTCAGCGTGCCTCTGAGTAAGCACCGTACGGATCTTACCATATGCCTCCTGGTAGGCATAAATCGTCTGGAAAAGAGATGCTCAGAACCAATTACGCCAAGAAGGAGGTGTTGCAAGCGACAAAAGTGCTACCGTGGTATACTTGAACGAAAAAAAAGGAGTGGATACGGAAGACAGTTGACAGGGCTACAAGCAAGTATAGAAGGAGCAGGGTCTTCCACTGATGCTCTGCGACCAGCGTAGGAAAAAGTTTTCTTAGGTCTGAAGTTGACTCTCAGCTTCCTACTACTGTGGTTTTGGCTACCCCTAATGTCAAAAAAAACTTACTGATAACCATGAAATACATTCAAGAGAATCTTGTGAACCAGAAAGACTATTAGAAGATTTCTCCTCAAATTAAATATCCAGGTGCCATAAACATGCCCGACACCAATCGGCCAGGGTTGGGAATCGATATGGCAATATATAGACCTTTCAGATTCTCTGTTAGTATTATCCAGGACCTGGACGTGTACTGACATCATCATCTAATAATGACAATGTGTGTTAAAACAAAAAAAATTTAATCCATAAATTTGCCAAACTCATCCAAATTCAAGATATCTTGCAAATTCAAAAACTATAAAAATATCTTGCAAATTCCGATACTGTATCCAAATTTGGTCCTTTTTTAGACTTTTTTCGGGTGTAAATTTAATGCACATCCCTTCCAACGCTCTAACGGCCACGTTCCACGCCACGTCGGTTGGCACCCTATAACCGTCGGAGTGCCACCCTCGGAGAGCAGATATAGAGATAGGCACGAGCTTACTTCTCACGTAAGCTACAATAAAGGATTCATATCTTCTATACATTGCAAAAAACGGCTGCATTGAGCGAGTTGAGCGAATTAAATATTTAAGCCCTTTTGTGGAAGGGCGCGAGCGGGTTGACGGAGGTTACGTCAAAGAAATTCGTACCTATATGGCTTTCCATCGCCCGGATTTCTGGCCTTAAGCGATGGACCCCGTCCGTGGTTCGACGGCGAAGTGACGGGCCGCTTTCTGCAGGTCTTGCGCAACGAGGCCACTTGATGGTCATGCCGTCGAGTTCTGTGCCGAACATGTCTCCAAAGAACGAAATGATCCCCAAAACAGTCAAGTGTTTCGGGTTATTGTCGTCTCGGGCATGGCATCTGTGACGCGGAGAAATAAGACCGCTTAACGCCAACAAGTTTTAAATTGAGTGGGTAAGAAAATTGATGACGCGGGTTTTTATTTTTTTGGTACAACTGAGTGCAACAGCTGAGCTATTGTCCAAAAATTTCTACGAAATGGGGCTTCGTTAACACTCTCTCGAACTCAAGTTGGGATACATTGGGTGGATGATACAGTACTACTCCGGTACAAAGCTTCAGGTATAGCACTATTATGAAGTGTGTTTTATTTAGTTCATGAATCGAGGAGGTCTGTTAGCACGGATTACAAGTTCCCGGTGGGACTTTGTTGATCAACAGCTGGAGAGTTCATTTCCAGGATTCTTCCTCTTCCTTTCAATAAAAAAGCGTTGTTCCTTCTAGAGATAGAACGATGCATCTCTTATGTAGCTATTATAGCACGGTACACACTCTCCACCATATCGGAAATCAGTTAATGCCATATCCTTTCAGTCAACCATATAGTCTCCCTGATGAATCGATAGAACTACCAGAAGAACAGCAGGAGCAATGAACACGAGCCGGCACAATCGTCTTGGGAGGGAGGGCGTGATGTGCACTAAATTTGCATCCAAAAAACAAAAGAGGGCCAACTACGGATATAGTATCGTTTTTTGCAAGATACTATTAGATTATCTGAATTTGCAAGATATTTTTAATTTGGATGAGTTTGGCAAATTAATAGGTTTATTTTTTTTGTTTTAACACAAATTGTCATTAATAGATGTCAGTGCACGTCCAGGTCCTGGGTAATACTAAGTCTGACTCTTAAAGGTCAACATAATTTCGATATTGATTCCCGTCCCTCGACGATGGGTGTCGGGCATGTATATGGAACCTAGATATTTACCTTGAGGAGATATCTTCTAATAGTCTTTCTGGTTCACACAATTCCTTTGAATGTATTTTATGGTTATTAGTATATTTTTGAGACTTTAGGAGTAGCCAAAAAGTCTATTTAAGCCGAGTAAACTGCTTCCTCTTGTGGAGGTTAAGCAAGTTGGCAAACAACTTCAAGTCAAGTCCAGAGTAGTAGGAAATTGAGAGTCACCTACAGAACCAAGAAAAATTTTTCCTATACTGGTCGCAGAGCATCAGTGGTAGACCCTGCCCCTTCCATACTTGCTTGTAGCCCTCTCAAATTTCTTCCTTATCCACTCCTTTTTGTTCGTTCAAGTATACCACAGTACCATTTTTGCCGCTTGCAACACCTCCCACCTGGGGAATTTTGTTGTGAGTATCTCTTCTCCCGAAAATTTATCCCCATCACCCTTCATGTCGGAAGGGCAGTTTGGCCTGCATCCATGCTCCGTCCGACAGCGAGGTAACACAATCTCCAGTAATATATGCCCATTGCAGGCCGTCCAAAGCTTCGGCAGCGGTATGGGAGTAAGTCGAGTCAGCTAGTTTGAAAGCATGACCCACTAGACACGCCAAAGCGCCGACACCATGCATTTGATAGCGTGCTCGGGGTCAGCAACCTCGTGAAGCATCTCGAGGGTGCGGCAGCAACTTTCAATTCTTGCGCAGAAGAAATAATCGATAAACACACTATTGTAGAGCGGCGCCCCAGAAGTTCAAACCCGTCCGAGGGGCATCCCTCGAGGCGGCACTCTCGGAGAAAGGATTCGCGCTCCGGTCGCCAGACTGTTGGCCAGAAGATTTAAGTTCTGTCCAAGCCAACGTTCAGACTGTAGTAGGTTACCTCGTTCTGAAATATCTGAAGGGCAAGCAGAAGGTCAGACAGTAACCCCATGAGGGGGAAAGGTTTGGAAGTTTTACTCTTGGAAGATATATCCGATGATAGCGCCATCGTCAGCGTACTACTGGTTCAGGATAGTACCTATTTACTCCACTAGTATCCAGATGAAAGGCCAAATAGAGAGGGAGACCAAGACCAAGCTGGTAGAGTCGCCTTGCTGGGTGCCTTGAGCACTGATGATGGTCATTCTGTACAGCATTGTTAGTATTATCATGAAGCGTGGAATGAGCAAATGAGTCATGCAGCGATTGGGGAGGGAAGTTCCTTTCACCTCTCAACCAACATCTTGTTTAAGAAACATATAAGGCAATGAAGACAACAGTGAGGATAGCGATGCTACAGCAACTGAAATAGAACAGAGATCTGATGACTCCGGTCTTTCCTGTCCGTATAATTCCTTCTTCTTCGTGCGCAAATGCCGACATGTCTCATCCAGTAGTATTGAAAGTAATGTTCGGCATGGAAAGCTGCAGTAAAAGAGACAAAGACTATGGTTATGTCTCTAGCGTGGCCACTATTGAGACATTTCCTATTGCTCAGAACAGGGAGGTTCTCATTCTGACAAAAATTGCCTTTCATTGATCATGAAAGAATTGAGAAGCCTGTTTTCCCTGGTACCAGGGTACAGGTTCTGATTCATGGGGAACAAAAGACTGACAGAGAAGTATATCGAGCCGCAGAGGAAGAACAATCGGTGAGTTTCAGGTTGACATGTGATCTTGGATTAAGTTGGATGATGTGCATCAATGAATAGGTTTCTCACTTAATAAAAGAACTTCTACGGATTGTGGAATTTAGTAGAGATGAGAAACAAATCATTACTATATGCTCAAGGGCAAGCAAACCTTACATAATTAATGAAGGAAGATCTGGCACTAAATTAAGATCCTTCTTGGGAATGGGAGCCATATGTACCATTCTCAGGACCAGTACTTCTCGCAATTTGAATGATGTTTCGACTTAGGAATCCATTGTATCATCTGCTGTATTGGTGCACTCTTTCTGGAGATGTGAGAGGGGCGTTTCTTCAACTACTATCGCTTGGTGTGTACTTTCTGGCCTAGATATTCGCACCAAGCCTTTGCCCATAAATTTACATCGTACTGAAGAAACCAGTTGGGTCGGTGAAGTATATAGGAACATCATCTTCTCAACCAAGACTTCTTTGTGTTTCCTGCAATGTCAACTACACAATCAAGACTCAAGGTTTTCTTCCAGACGGTACCACTTACTTTGTCCTCGGAATTCTTCTTTACGGAAAAGACTTCAATCCATTCTCAGCTATGTATCCCCAAGTTTTTGCGGGGGTGCATATATTCTCCCTTCAGTTTTGCCACAGGGAATAGAAGGAGCAATAACTCTGTCTGGATAATATCTCTGACACCATCTGGAGTATCGAGTAATGAAGTATTGTCATTTATAATCGAAGATCTAGTTCGCAGCACTGTGAACGAGATTAAGACTACCATGCCTGATGGTACAATCTGCAAAGTGTTGATTGATTTGGTGGGTTCTTTGGAGATTATCCCGCTGCATTCCACACATTTTATGTGCTGAACAACAGTTCTAGTTCACTATGCACACTTTGTTCGTTTCGTAAGCTTCCGAAAATCTTCTCGACTGATTCTAGGTACGATTACACTACCAATGTTCACGGTAGCAATTCCTCGTTTCTCAGATGCGCTGAAAAACATGATTTTCTCCGTCAGATGGCATATCAGATGTAGAATGCAATCAACTTGGAATGAAGAGGACTAGTGATATCTCTGTCCAGAGGATTCCACTGGTTGAGGTAAGGAGACTGATATGGGTAAATCGGCGGGGGAAGAGATCCTGGGAACCAATTACCCTGAGAAGGAGGTGTTGCGAGCGAAAAAAGTGCTACCGTGGTATTGTTGAACGAACAAAAGGGAGTGTATATAGAAGAGAGTTGAGAAAGCTACAAGCAAGTATACAAGGGCAGGGTCTACCACCGACGCTCTGCCACTAGCGTAAGAAAATGTTTTCTTGGGTCTGAAGTTGACTCTCAACTTCCTACTACTCTGGACTTGGCTTGAAGTTGTCTGCCAACTTGCTTCACCTCCACTAAAGGAAGCAGTTTACTCGGCTTATATAGACTTTTGGCTACCCTAAAAGTCTTCAAACAAACAGACTAATAACCATAAAATGCATTCACGGGAATCGTGTGAACCAGAGAGACCATTAGAAGATATTTCCTCAAGGTAAATATCTAGGTGCCATACCCATCCAGCCACCCGTCGGCCAGGGGTGGGAATTGATGTGGCCATTATATAGACCTTTCAGAGTCACTCGTAGTATCACCCACAACCTAGAACTGTACTGACATCCACTATGACAGCGTGTCCTAAAATAAAAAATCAACCGATGAATTTGCCACACTCACCCAAATTAAAAATATCTTGCAAATTCAAAAACTGTAAAAATATCTTCCCAGTTCCAATACTGTATACAATTATGTCCTCATCTAGATTTTTTCGTGTGCGAATTTGCGCACATCACGCCCTCCGCTCAAGACGAACGTCCCGGCTCGTCACTGCTCTTCTTCTGTTCCGTTAGTGTTCGCTGTCTTATTGATAAAATATATGGTCTCTCAAACGGGTATGGATGCAACTGATTACCAATATGATGTTCTAAAAAGTAGGTTCGCATTACTGGTACCTCACTTTGTAGCATAGCCTCATTGGTTTGATAACATCGAGGTGGGGTTGAATACATTCTTCTTCCGTGACTCTTCCGAATCTTCCAAGAGTGAAAAAGTATATGTGATATGCAAACTCTTCTGGAAGATGCCGGAGGAATGGATGCCTATAAGAAAAGAAGACGCACATCGTCAAGAACGAATCTCGCAAGATAAGTGCGGTCCATGTAGCGCCCTAAAACATAAACAGATGCTTATTATGAAATAAGAAATGACCTGCGCATCGTTCGCATCCTCGGAGATATTGCGCAGCCAAAAAGATAATCTTCTTCTTCCGACTGTATGCTGTGCATGGTTGTGAAGGAGAGCTAGAGATGAAGTTGTGGTGGACGGTCCCGATGAATGGCCGCGACCAGCTCCTGACGTACTGGGACCTGCACGAGGTCCTCTCGGGGGACGACCGGAACCTCTTCTGGGCGGGTTGTTGTCTCCCGAAGGTCCTCCTCTGGTCATCATCACTGCTTCAGGAGGATCCTCGCCGCCTCCAACGTTCCCAATTTGTGGCGGAGAAACGTAAGGTTCCCATAGAGGATACGGGACCAGTCTGTACTCCATATCCGGGGTAAGGCGTAACCTCTCAGTCGCACGTCTTGGTTGTTCTTGAGAAATACGTAAATTGGACGGATAATATTCAGATACGTTTGCGACAAGTCTCCAGCAGCTACCATTCCATATCGTCCTATAGAGTAATGATATATTACCTCCACAAACTCTGGACCTGCTTCCGTGAACCTTCCGTTTTGGAATGAAAATAGAACTCTTATTAATAGTCGGAAATCTTCTTCAGGTAGCAATGGTCCGTTCAACGTACGAAAACATAGGCATATATTAATGTAGAAATGGATGATTACGTGGAGTTCGTAGTAGTCCGCGTAATCGAGATGATCCATTCCCAGGCCCTTTTTCCTCCCATAGGAATCATTCTATAGTTAAAGATGAGTATGCCCCGTGGTTGCGCATAGTCCTGTGTGAGAAGGAATTCTTCAGGCCTCTGATGATAAGGACCAGACGACGTGCATGGATAGCCCTCCTTGATCTCTTCCCTGCTTGAACAGAGCTGATAGTGCGGGTGTCTTTCCTCCGTGACGATGCAAGGGTTCGAGTACTTGGTTTGGAAGGCCGGCCACTTCACAGCCTGCTGCATTGCTTTTCCATGTACTACAAGTACTTTAGAGCCAACTGAAAAGGTTCTGACTGCAGTTTCTGCATCCTTATTTCTTGTCTGTGTTAGGCGCGGTGTGATCTCCAGCCTTCGGTGGCCAGTAGTTCAACTTCCCTACTCTCTTCATCGATAATATTTGTTTCCATGTCTCTCTGTAACATTCTAGGAGCCCTTCCGTACATTAGCTCGAATAGTGAGCGTCCATTTCTTCCTCTTATTCGACGATAGCCGTATACTTTTGGTAAGGCATCTTCCCACTGGATTTCATTCTCCGACATAGTTTTCGATATTGCTCGTTTAATGGTTCCAACCATCCTCTCAGCTTTCCCGTTGGACATAGGAGCGTATGCGGACGGTCTTCAGCTGAATCCCTTTCTCGTCCAAAAAACGAATCAGTGAAGTTGCAGTAAAACAAAGGGCGTTATCCGAGATTATCCTTTTTGGAAGACCGAACGGTTCAATTATTTCTTTTTCGATGAATCTCAGTACCACCTCAGCATTTGCCTCCTCAACTGCAACTGCTATTGGCCATCCAGTAAGATGTTCCACCCCTATAAGGAGATATTTTTTCCGGAAGAGGTTTCCTTGAAGGGGCCCGCAAAGTCAATTGAGAAGGTTTCAAAGAGACCGGAAACTGGAAAACTTAGAGTTGTCTTATACTTCCGTATTGGAGTGAATTTTTGGCAGTTGTCGCAGCTTTTCACGAAATTATAGACGTCCTATGGATACCGGGCCACCAGAATCTCTCAGCTACGAATTTTTTGGTTGTTTCGAGATCCCAATGCCCTAGCTCATCATGGAAAGTCCTCAAGATCTTCATTCTTTCTTTCAAAGGGGCCACTAGTCGGGGACCGGCTTTAGTGTGCCGGAAGAGTTTCCCATTCCACAATGTAAAAGCCTTTTGATTCCGCGTACCCAATTTCTGTGTTCAAGATCAACCTTTCTCATTTCTAGTCCATCGAGGAATTTGATCAGTCCGTGAATATTAGCTTCGTACTAGTTATCGTTCGGCAACTGCAACTCGGCGACTCCGACGATGTCCTCCGAAGCTTTTTCATTTGGAATCAGTGCGTCACTCAAGCGGGATAGGTAATCGGCAGGCTGATTATTGCGTCCGGGTCTATACACAATTTCAAACCGATATTCTGCGAAAATGTCGAGCCATCGGGCCAAGCGGTGATGTACATCCTTCTTTTGGAATGCTGTCTTAAGTGCCTGGTGATCAGTTATCAAGACAAATTTCTCGAGTGATAAAAGGTATACGCGAAACTTTTTCAGCGCGAAGACGACAGCTAGCGCTTCTTTCTCGCAGACTGAGTATCTCTTTTCCGCATCATTCAGAGTTCGGCTTGCGAATTGAACAGGGTGTAGTCTTCCGTTTTCATCTTTTTGGGACAAAACGGCACCCAAAGACCGTTCTGAGGCATCTGTCTCCACAACGAATGGTCTCTTGAAATCTGGGTACATGAGAACTGGGGGACACATAGCTTATCTTTAAGCTCCTGAAATGCAGTTTCCATTTCCTTGTTCCAGTAAAATTTTCCGTTCTTCGTAGTGCTGGCATGTAACGGTGCTGCAGTCTTGGCGAAATTCTTTGATAAATCTTCTGTAATATGAGGCCAGTCCTAAGAAGCTTCGGACCTCCGTCTTTGAAGCGGGCCTTGGTGCCAACTTTATTTTTTTCGTTTTCTCTGGATCCACTCTAGTTCCATCTTGGTCGACAATATGACCGAGTAATTGGATAGAAGTTTTCGCAAAGAAGCATTTCTCAACTTAATTTTCAAGCTATACTCCGATATCCTCTCCACAACTGTCTTGACGTGCGAGATGTGCTGATCCAATGTTTCTGAGAATATGACGACATCATCGATATAGACTCTTGCGAATGGAAGTCCTTTCAAAACCTTGTTCATCATTCTTTGGAATGTAGCTGGTGCATTCATGAGACCAAAAGGCATCACTTCGAACCTGAACGTACCAACTTTGCTGGTAAAGGTTGTTTTTTCCTTACATTTTTCATCCAATGGAATCTGCCAATAGCCAGTGTAAAGGTCAATTGAGGTGAAATATCTCCCATCCTTCAGGTCCTCGAGGATCTCCTCCATGTTCGGAATCGGAAATCGATTGGGTATCATTCTCTGGTTCAGTTGTCGGTAATCGACGCAAAAACGCAGCTTTCCATCCTTCTTTGGTGCGACCACAACTGGAAACGACCATGGGGATGAAACTTGTCGAATAATATCATTTTTCAGCATACTTGTAACATTTTCTGAGATAAATAGGTCATATTTTGGCGGTTGACGTCTGGGCTTGTGGTAAATCGGTTGACTGTCGGTAAGTTCGAACGAGTGAGTAACCGGTACACTTGCTTGTCTTAAATCTGATACACTCCATGCAATTACTTCGGAAGATGTTAACATGTCGGATATTTTCAGTGAGGCGGCGGCGGGAAGGTGCTGCACTTTTCCTTGGATTTCTGCCATTTGGCGCCTTTTTCTTCTTGATTCTCACCTCAATATTTTGAAGGACCTCTTCCGTCGTGCTCACATCTTCATGTATGGAATTCGACGTATTCTTATTTTCTTTGCAAAGGTAATCTTCTTTCATGCTCCGAATTCTGTCCTTTGATTCGATATCATCGCAAAAAGAAACATATTCGGGTTTCAAACTTATCCTAGAATTCCAGTCGTCATCTGTTTCAAACCCAGAATCATAATCGTCCCATGCCATGTTCATTACCCCCAAGGGTACCCTTTTCCACTTCCGAAAGTGTTCGTTGGTTCCTAATCTTCGCTGTCATAGCTAGAAGTGAAATCTTCACTGTCCGTTTCTTTTAAATCTTCAGGATGCGTGCTTTTGTCGAAATCCAGGGGCATCTTCACGGTTCTGCCATCAATATTAACTGAAACCATTTGATTGCCCAAGTCAATGCATGTCCCTAGTCTTTCCATGGTAGGGCAGCCAATGATTGCATCGAAAGGGAGATCAGGCATGACAAGAAAGTCTACATCAACTTTAGAGTCCCAAAGAACACGGAAACATTGTCAACAGTGCCCATGCATTTTGAGACGGTTCCATCCGCTACAGTTATTTTTCGAGTCGTTGGAGTAATGTCGAGACCTAGATCTGTCACCAAAGTTTCTGAAATGAGGTTTGGAACAGCACCCGAATCGAAGAGAGCCAGGGTTTTCATACCCAATACTTTGACTGGTACTAGCTTAAGACGTCTTGGTGCTGTCGAGGCCGATTGAAGAAACAGTTTCTTACCCTTAGCGGACTTATTAGACCTGATAATTTTTTGAGTTCTTTTCTCGCATCCTCTGCGTCGCCCCTCAAAAGTTGACCAAACGTTATCCCAGTTGGGGCCGATGCAAGCTCAGCCACCAAATTGTACCTCTTCACATACTCTAGTACGTCCTTAGAGATACTCTTAACTTTCTTACTCTTTTTCGTCTTCTTGGCCGGAGTGACTCCCACTCCTGGAAAACTTGATCAGACCTCTTGGTTCGAGGAGGTACAGGTGCTGGGATATGCTCCAGCATTCCATAATCTAGCCTAGGTTGCTTCAATAAAATGTTCCTTCCCCATCCCTTTTTGTCATATTGACTTGACTAATCTCTTCAGTGATGGATACGTTACCGGCATCCGTCAACCTTTGATCCCTACTATTTTGTAAGATTTTCACCTCTGGTCCTGACTCACTCCTTGCTTCTGATAAATTTGCTCTTCTGTTGTCTTTAGACCAGCAGTTACTTTCATGATGCCCATATCGACCGCACTTTCCACAACGAGTGTTTCTATGTGGATTATCAGGACACCTGTTTGCAAAGTGTCCAGGCTTGTGACAGTAAGAACAGACTTCTGCGGCCTTAGGGGCCCCAGACTGGTTCTTATTAATGGTAAGACTTAGGCTTTCCAACTGCGAGGTTATCATGTCAAGTCGATTATCGAATCGGGTTTCCAACCTTTCTTCCAAGTTTTTGACATCGCTCCTGACAGATTCTAATGCCGCTGCACTAGTAGCCGGCCTTTGATAATTCTTTTCAGGATGTACGATAGACATCGATGTGCGGGTTTCCCTCGGTACCTCACTCAGTGACTGAAACGTCTCCGAATTTTTGACAAATTCTACTATGGTACCCTTCAGTTCATCAAAAGTGTGAGGGCCCTTGATGAGGAGGAAATCGGAGAGCCGCTTATCCCCCATAGCCGCCTTACGCAGCATTCCGTACTTGGCTTGGGCGTTGAACCCAGCCTTTTCATAAAGATCACACAAGTACACTAATGAGCTTAACAAATCGTCGAAGTTGAGCCGGGCCTCTATGGCGGTAAGAATCATCTCATCTGGTTCTACTTCCTTAGCATACTCTTTCACAAGCCACTCACATACGTCACCGAAGTTACGCCCATTCCCGTTAAGAGACCACCCGTCGATAAACTTGGCCTTATATTTGTGCTTTGCGTCACCATGAAGATAGGCAAAGATACTTGCGGCCTTCTCTTCATCGCCCTTCTCACGCATCACAACGTTGACATATGTATAGAGAAACTCCTCAACGTTTTCATTCTTGCCCCCTGTGAATGTTATACGAGCAGCGTTGAGATCCATGATTACAGAAAAGAAATCCCCTCGAATGGTTCCCTAAGACTGCTCAACTCGAATACCTCGGGTGCAACCCCTCCACAAGAGTACCAAATGATATAGGTAAATCGGCGGGGGAAGAGATCCTGGAAACCAATTACCCTGAGAAGGAGGTGTTGCGAGCGACAAAAATGCTACCGTGGTATTGTTGAACGAACAAAAGGGAGTGTATATAGAAGAGAGTTGAGAAGCTACAAGCAAGTATACAAGGGGCAGGGTCTACCACCGACGCTCTGCCACTAGCGTAAGAAAACGTTTTCTTGGGTCTGAAGTTGACTCTCAACTTCCTACTACTCTGGACTTGGCTTGAAGTTGTCTGCCAACTTGCTTCACCTCCACTAAAGGAAGCAGTTTACTCGGCTTATATAGACTTTTGGCTACCCTAAAAGTCTTCAAACAAACAGACTAATAACCATAAAATGCATTCACGGGAATCGTGTGAACCAGAGAGACCATTAGAAGATATTTCCTCAAGGTAAATATCTAGGTGCCATACCCATCCAGCCACCCGTCGGCCAGGGGTGGGAATTGATGTGGCCATTATATAGACCTTTCAGAGTCACTCGTAGTATCACCCACAACCTAGAACTGTACTGACATCCACTATGACAGCGTGTCCTAAAATAAAAAATCAACCGATGAATTTGCCACACTCACCCAAATTAAAAATATCTTGCAAATTCAAAAACTGTAAAAATATCTTCCCAGTTCCAATACTGTATGTATACAATTATGGTCCTCATCTAGATTTTTTCGTGTGCGAATTTGCGCACATCAGAGACGTCTACGGGGTATGAAGGAGAATATACAACTTAACTTTAATAGCAAAAAGATTGTAAGCAGAATATCTGACCCATATAGATCAAATCTCGTCACACAAGACCATTTGTTGTCCGGAATAGCGAAAACATTCTGAAATGTGCGAATAGAGCCCTGGATGCACCTCACTTAAGACGAATGGCTAACCTTTTTGTCAATGCAGCACTGAACGAAAACGGCTTGGTCACACAGAACCAAGTATTCAATAAAACAAAGAAATGCCTGAAAAGTATGACTCCCTCTGGAATTTTCTCAGTCCTCCTAGTATCGGTCCGGATACTTCAGAGATTGACTATGTCGTTGGACAAAAATGCATTCATTGCACAATGCGTTAGTGCACTGAAGTACGTGCACCCACTAATCGGTTTCACGTACTAATGGCCAACCACAGACGTCGACGGGACCAACAGTGCTAATTTTATGTCGGGAGTAGCTCATGTCATTGATATTGAGAAGCACAGTGACCTAGTGGAGATGGGAGGCAGGACTATTCACCATCCCTCCAAGAAGTTACTTCTGGAACGGTGGACAACCGACTCTCTAAGTGAGTCTTCCAGGTATCCAATACAACCGAAGTGGGTACAGAAGCGTTTATTAATTAGAGCTTCACATTTCGAGTACATAAAAGCAGCAAAAATGTCCTTCCTCGGAGTAACGAGTTACGTTGAGAAAAGGTTGTGAATAGACTTTCCAGTATTGGGCTCTATTTCAAGACAATTCACTTTCTACCTGGACGAAAAACGTTTGCGTAGGAAAAACGATGGGAAGAATATGGGTTTCAATACTCTTTAATTGAACAATGCAGTACATGTTTTACAATCAGAGAGTCTTATCGACAAGTTTGTTCCCTCGCAAAGGTTCTCTACAAGGGGGAAAATTGGTTTAGTTTACTGCGAGTAATGGAACGGTTGGGAGTCCTCTGTATTTGTAATCAAACCATTGGCGGGACCTATACAAGGACGTCACACATATTTCCATATTTTTTTGCTATTGTCTGTTTTGTGCATCTCACCAATAGGGACCTTCTGGCTTTATACGTGCGATGCCATGTGTCTGAAAGTGGTACTCTGATAATTCCAAATGGTTTGAGTAGTGGGACACAAATTCATCTACTCGCAATGTTCGATGCCGTGAGAAGAATTGGTCTTTAGCATCGCTGTTTTTTTTGGCAGGACTGTAGCAAGTTCTTGCTGTACCTCGGAAAACGGTAGAGTAGAACATGTAGGTTATTTACTTAGCGGTGAAGAGATGAAATTACAGCGACGCCCACACGGATACCTACCGCGAACAGCTTAGATTAGTACCAACGAAGATTAAAGAGCTGCTAGATTAGGCCAATACCACTTCCTTATGATGCAACTAAAGCGAAATTATCAAGTGTATTCAGCGTTATCTCTGCTTGTCTCTCTACTTCATCAGGCTGGTGAAGAACTTCAAACTCCTTCTCGCTGAGTCTCAATCATTTGGTTGTCAAATGGGTCGCCCTCGTCACTCTCTTCGGCATTAATTTGGCGATTGTACAATCACGACATTTGATCTCTGTCATTTATGGTATTATTACAACTTCTTAGTCACTCATGTAGAGAAAATGCACAGATATTTGTCTTAAGAAAAGAGCCACTGAGTAAATAGTTCTAAATGAGTCCTTATTCAGTCCAACATAGCTTCCATGTGAGGCGCTTTGCAGTATTCTGTGAGGTAATTTGAAGCGATCTCAACAATTTTTATGAATTTTCTCAGCCTACTGCATTACGAACTTATTAACTCACCGTTTTTCTCTGTTTGACGTCATTGGAGACCACTTTGACATCATACTCAGCAACAAAAGTGAAAGAAGTTGATCGCAGCAGCCTGCCATCTAACTTGGTTTTATTTATTATATCTGCTTCTTTGCAGTATTAAGTTGCGGACGTTTTGTTCGCTTCTCCAATGCGGTGCAGATCTCCTCTCATCGTATTTTCTAGTTATTTCCATGATGAGTCCTCACCCTGTAAAGAGATCCTGGTGTTTCTCTGCTCAATTCCAGTATAGCACTCTACACATTTCGTAATAAGAAAGCCGATATCATTGAAGAATAACAGCTTCACTCTTTCCCGAGAATCGTGACGATGGTCTCCCTGTACACTTGTAGCGCTCCGTAAATTGCCATGTCGTTAGGGAATGGTTCCTCTCGGTATTTATCTGATCGATTACTACCTTTTATCTTCTCCAAGACTTTTCGAGCACATTAAATATGTTTAGTATCGACACATCCAATATGCAACCATGCTGGGCGGTCTATTTGTTCTCCTCTTCCAACAGCAGTAATATTTGTGCGATTGTTCTTCTTCGTATTGTTCTTGACCATGACATTGTTGGGGAATAGATCAGGGGCCTCTGTTTCTAATTAATTCTCTCCAGATCCATGTTTATCAAATTTGAACGAGTCAACTTGATTCCTCCGAACGTTGAATAATGTATTGGAAACCACCATAAACTTGAATTCACTGTGGTGTTTACCCACGCCTTTCTGAAGCTGTTCTTTACATTGGTCCGAACTTTTGCTAAACTGTAAAGTCAGTGATGCCACTCCGATACTTCTCAACAAACGATCAGGACTGCTGGATGCTGAGAACCTCTCAATGTGTATAGGGGCATTTTGCGAACGAGCGTGAAAGAGAATACGTGATAAGAAACACTATTTTGACTACGGGAACGTATATATCGAGTTTGTTGGTCCGTTTGGAGTTGCTTGACAGTCTGGATCCTGTAAATGTCGCCTTGGACAAGGGAAAAATTGCTCCATCAATTTTTCTCTCAACACTCGTCAGCTGGTTCGAAATTTTCCCAACCTCTCCTAACATTTTCATCTGATGTAACTAGAGTTGTTTCTGACGGACTTCATCATCTCATGCTGCAGAGAATCCCAACCTCTCCTAACATTTTCACCTGATGTAACTAGAGTTGTTTCTGACGGACTTCATCATCTCATGCTGCAGATATTCTAGTAATGAGGCTAACGGTCGGTTTCCTATACCCTCCATTGCTTCCTCTCCCTCCCAGAATTTGCCCAATTCAAAATAATATTTTCTCTGACCCTGTTCCTTACGTGATGTCTCAATTGCATCACATGCTAGTGCAGAGGTTTGGGCTGGGCCAATTCGTCCGCCCAGTTGAGGAAAAGGCCTTTGATGCCATGCCGAAGGGGGATGAGAGGACTGTTGCATTCCGAGCCTCGTTGTCAGTGGAGGGTTGCAAGGACTGGCTGTCATGCCAACCGGATCCGGGGTTGGGTACCTACATCCCGGACCGCAATTACAAGACGTGGTTGCAGTTCTATTGCAGAGTGCCACTGTTTCCTCCAGCCTCGAAATGCCACAAAGGGGGATGCACGACCCTCATGGATCAGTATGGTGACCACGCGCTGTGCTGTGCCTATGGATCCACACGCGGGTGGCGGCATAACTCGCAGACACGTTTGTTTGCTGCAGATCTCTCCAAAGCTGCCCGACACCCTGTCCTCGAGCCGCCACAACCCGGCCATGCAGTTCGCCCGGACATCAAGGCGCTTGGAGAGAACGGGGGCACGGACTATTACGATGTAACCGTTATCCATCCCCTGACCCCCGCCCGCCTTCCCTCCCTGGCGCGATGCCCACTCAAGCCCCTTAACCATGCTCGCCTGGGCAAGGACACTCGCTTTGCCGAGTTGATACGTTCCAAGGGTCCTGGGCATCGCTTCATTGCCCTTCCACTCTCCATGTTGGGGGGCTGGCACCCTTCCGCTCGGGACTTCGCCAACCGGGTTGCGAATGGCATTGCCGCACGGGCAGCCGTTCCGATTGCTGATGCGCAGCGAACATTGTTCGCTCGTCACGCGGCGAGACTCGTCCAGAATAACGCCAGTTGTTTGTTGGAAGGAGTCTTGAGCGACACTTAGGCTACAACTTGAAATTGTGTATACAGTGTATTCCAGAGAACCTCCGTTCTGAGGGTATGTACAGTAAGTGGTTACCCTACCTACAGTAGTCCTAGTCTGTGATTGCTCCTGGCAGGAAAATTAAGTATATTAACCCATTCGTGGTGGTAAATCTTTATTGGTTGTACAATGTCACACAGAAGCGTGCGGAGGGTATTCAAAAAATTACCATTCAAGTGAACCCAATTTAACCCAACCCACCCATTCAAGTAAACCAAACCCCTTTACCCCCTTTACCCCCTCTGGAGACATTCGTGTGGCAGGAATATCGATCATGGTCACGAGCACACATGTTTCTGTCTGCTTATTTCTCGGGAACTGTTTCACTGACCAGCTCCCTGTCCCGGCGCATTATCCGTACCGTGCGGTGAAAACTCTAAAACAACTGTCTTTCGGGTTTCTGGGTAAGCGCCCGTCACCATAGCCGTTCCCTCGCCAGATTCCTCTGGTCTCGGGAACATTTCCAGCGGTGATATACAAGAAAAGCGCCAGCTTCCATCTCGCTTGCGCCGATATGGCTCCGCATCAAACGCGTTTCTACCAGATCGTGGAGATTTCATCGAAGTACTATGGAAGTTGGACAACGTCCAGGGTCATCCCGAAATGTGATGTGTAGCAGATGTGCTGTATATCGATGAGTCCTCATCGACTGCACACACTCTCTATGTAAAGGTGTCATCAGATATCCACCTACTCGTGAGTGCCAAGCAGAAGTACACCAAATAGACTTCATAAGAGAACAACTCCTGAGGGTGTCTGATGATGATACCGAGCTGGAAAAAGATAATCCAAATATGTCTTCGAAGCTTTCCTCCCCACAGAGAGGAAGTTCTTCCGCTTGGATGCATAGTGGACGCAGTTATGTCGACCCCGAATGGTTGCATGACGATACCACTAAGAGAAATAAAAAGAACTATGTTTGGGACACCAAACATCTAGTTCTCAATACCTAAATAGCGAAGCTAGGAGAGGCACACAGCTTGTTACTTCTGGATTTCGAAAAATGAGGGCTGAGCTTCAATCCCATCAAGCTCGAATCTCCTCATTAGAGACTGGTCCCAGGAAAATAATAGAGGAGGAGACAGATGATCACATAGTACTAGCACTGCTGAAAGGAGCTCCAGCTTTGAGATGCGAGACGCCACGAAGGCAGGTAAATATACTTACAACTGAACAGAAAGCACAAGGCACGGACATGCAGGGTTTTGTGAATTTTACGCTCTGGGGTCAATGAAATGCAGAGTCGCATGTTCATTGCAGGAGTTTGCTGGAGTGGCCAGAGTTATTCAAACAACTGTCCCATCTCCCAGCAAAGTACAGTCTTGCCCGAGCTTCTCGGAGACTCAGTGTCCCTCTGAGTGAAGCTCTCTCTTTACAGTCAAGTTTGCTTCTCTTACTGGACTATGCGACAGTATGGCCATACTGTCGTGTTCCGACAGACTAACTATGCTGAGGCGTTGTGGGAGTGGTGGCGATGGGGAACTTCTACGAGTGTAAGGGACAATAGTATGGGGAAAGAAGGAATCAGACCCACCTGTAATGTTTTTTGGGGTAAGTTCTAATCTTTACCTACCTTAATTGTCCTAAAGATAATGCTGGTTCAAGCATTTCGATCATGCAGGATGCTTCAGTAATAGCGTTGTGGCGACCAAATCGAAAGGTCGATTTTCTGTTGTAAGTTAGAAATGAAACGATTGATTGGAGGAGTGGTCAGACGATCCTTACTGTTCCGATGAAACCCTCGGTACTAATTACTTCCTTATTTGTTGCGAGGGGGCGCCGGAATTTGGGGAGGGGGTGGTTATCTACACTAAGACAGAAAGGGGTAATTCATGGGTGGTTAAAAGTAACCGTGCCCTTTGTGCAGGCACACGGGACCGTGCGTTGTACAGAGTTGGGGTATCGCTCATGATGAGCTGCTCACAGTAAATGCATCAGGAGGTAGCCTGTAGGTTTTGAAAAATAAATGTTTTATAACATGTGACGCTCACATGTTTGGTGCCTCGGGAGGCCTTGGTAATCATCCTAATGTGGGTGGTTTTCACATGTTGCACTATGCCAACTGCCCCAGGCCTGGATATTGCAAGGATAATGGAAAAATAGTCATCATTATCATCTTTAGCATGATGATTTCATTGCTTGCGGGCAATATTTTAATTCTTTTGTTTAAACCAATGAAATACTTGACTAGCGATGGTGAAAATAATGCCTTTTTAAAAAATACCTCGTAGTGTAAAGAAGATTTAATGGATCTGTGGGAGCCGCTGCTGGACAACCGTGGGGGTGTTGCTCTTGAGGATAGAGGGGATAGTAATGGAGTCATCATAATCTTGGACTCCTTTGCTGAGGATAAAGGGGAGGTGAGGGTCTGGAGGAGGGCTTGGAAAATCCTGATATCATTCCGGGCCATTCGATGGTATTTCTAGGGACTACATTGGGAATATGGATATTTTGGAGGATTTTTTGGCTCTGATCTCGAGAACGAAGACTAGAGGAGCTAATCTAGATATATATCACGATTGTATCTACTGTTACTATTTCTGGTCCGCAAGATCCCCTTGAATAAATTTTATGGGATTCAGTATGTTTTTTAGACTTTAGGGTTATCCAGAAATTCTAAATAAGCTGACTAAACTGCTATCTCTAGTAGGAATGAAGCATACTGGGAGAAAAATCCAAGTGCAAACTAAAACGGTTGTGAAGTTGAATGCCTGTATTACAAAATTTTCAGTCTTGTCCAGAGCTACCTTCCTCCTGACAGGAACCCTTGGTGTCATTTTATTCCTTTACGTATGAATAGTAACTCCGATTCAGCCCAAAGCGCCGATGGCTATAGTTTTGACGGCGTCAAAGTTATACTAAACCTAACTTTAAGTTAGTCTACGGAATGGGGGCTCCATCAAATTTAATATCACAAAAAACACCACATAGTTCGTCAAATCGGCGGTTATCTGAAACCTTTGACGTTAATATTTCTAAATCTTTACGCGAAGGGACTCGCAACATCTTTGGGAGCAAGAAGAGACCTTTTAATTAGCATTAATTACGGAAAGCGTAGCTTGAAAGTTTGACAAGCTTGCATCTTGAAAAGGTAAAAATGGCTTCAACGGGAAAGGGGACCACCAGCTACTCAAGTTGTGATTTTTTAGGCGAATAAAGTATTATAGTAGACATTAATGGAGAAAAGCGATGAATAGTACTAAAAGAAGAGTTATTACTCTAATACCCAATCCTAAAGGGTCAGACTTTGCTAACTTACTAACAAGCTCTAAAGATGTCCCCTTTGAAGGAAATAGATTCTCGATTTGACTTTTTTCTGCCTGCGGAAGCAATTTATTCACCTTGTATGGATTTTTTTGCAATCTTAATTCACAATAACAACGTCAAACACCACAAACTCCTCACAATTTTTGCCCGTTACATCAGACCTAGCACTTCCTCTGTGCATCATAGGTACCATTCTAGTCCCCATAAATATACGTGAATAGTACATGATTGCTTACCTCTTCCTGTGAGGAATACAATTGAGCTAATTTTCCTAATATAGAACCAAGGGTCGGAACCACCTTTTTCATACAGTTCTTCATTCCGCTCCGTTATTATCCTCCCCGCCCTCCGCATCATCTCCATATCTATCTTCTATCTTCTTTTCTTCATCCTCGGACTCATCCTCAACGTCTTCTTTTCCTATCCTATAGACCAGTTCAATGAACACCCACTCGAAGAACCCCTCTGACTTACTAATTTTCTCTTTTTCACCCTCTCGCCACGTCTAGAACTTCGATATCTACTACTAGAAGAGGAGCTCAAAGCTCCACCAGGCGCTTCCTAATATGGCAGATCTTTTGATTAAAATATAGGCGGAAATTAGTCTTGCAATGGGAAGTTAAGCAAATCTCGTTTAAAGCTTTAACCTATAGCGAAAAGTAAGAGCATAAAGCTTGATAATGGAAACAGATATTTATGGTCGAAAAAGATCATGTAACCGGAGAACACAAAAAAGGGATTTTTTGCAAATAAAAAGAGAAAAAAAGAAGAATTTAAATATATGGGATTTTCTCCTCATTAAAAAAAAGTGTAGAGGAAAACATTTATATAAATAGTTTATGCTACTAATAACAATAATTTCAGTTTCTTCCTTGGAAAAATCGCATGAAGGCAGAAAAAGCATAAAAGGAGAGATTTAGCACCTTCTTGGGAGAATTACTGCAGTCCATGGCTCATCATGTAGCTAGAATACTGAAAAGAGAAAGTCCCAGTACTAGCAGGCCCAACTATATCACTATCATCCATTAGAAGCCAGATTCCTTGCTTGCGGAAATTATGGCCATTTTGCATATATTATGTATAAATCGGCATTTTTCAGTATATAACAGGGCACCTTACCACTGTGACTGAGACAATTAATGTTCTGCGCCCTGTTGTTGTTGGACTCCTCCTCTGCCATCTTTTTGATAGGCTATTCTCCCGCAAGAATTGTGCTGCCATTAGTTCTGATCTATTTCCCCAGCAAGTCTACATCTGGGTATCTAGTGGTGTTGGGGCCAATTTTCATTCCGTTTGACTCCTGAAACAACAATGTAAAATTAAATTCCACATTCTGATTCAAGTTGATGCAGAAATTTCTTTTAAGAGCATTACTCGCCAACGAATTCTCGATGTAGTCACACATTACGCGCCGAACCTTGCTCGATAAGTGCATTACTGCCACGGAGATTCTATTTTTCTGTCTTCTGGTCTTTCACCAGTGCCAAGTACAAATGTTGCACAACAGGGGGATCTACTCGGTCTTTGCTCTTCGCCCTTGCCCTTCATTCCTTTCTTTTGAAGTTTCAAGAGAAACTTTGCCGGCCTCTAAGCGCATAGTACCCCGACGGAGGTGATATGGTTTTTTAACACGAACCAAGAACCTGACATTACTTTTCTTGCAGGATCACGATCATACTATCGTCTTTGCGTTGAACATATCCAAAACTGATGCTTATTTACTCAAATCTACTACTACTGCCCTTTCACTTACTTTTCCTTTCCTTAAGGCTCTGTTATTACTGCTATTTTCCTTCTTTTCGGCTCTATTTAACTCCTTGTTGATGTATTTGCTTCCCTTCAGGCCGCCTTCGATCGCACCCTTTCCTAATTGCATGAATTCGACGACGTCCAGATAGCCTATCATCTCTAGTTTTCCTATGCTATCGCTTGTAAGTTTATTATTTATTTAGAACTTTCTTTTCCAATCAACATAAGATATTAACCGTCAGCATTGTCTTGAATCAGCGGGAGGCTTTCACACACATCCATTGCCGTTTTTCTGGAATAGAACGGCAGCATGCCTCACTCATCGGTATAGGCAGTCCTAATCTCTATCTAGCATCTGAAGTTACTGAATCCTTCTACGCCTACCCCATCTATCAAAGAATTCTTAATCTCTACATAGCATCTGAAATTATTGAATCTGTCCATGCGTCGTCTTTGATGATTTTTTTCACATCTTCCTAAATTTCTCTGCATCTCGGGGGATATAAATGTAGAATAAGTTCCGCGGTTTGCTTTTTCTTTATTCTCTGTGATATGGTATTCATAGCGTCGCCTCAAAAAGGTAACTGTTATCTACTCTGGATGATAGTTGTCGGGGACAACTAGAGTGCTTCAGTAGACTTTAATAGGCAAGTTCGAGGTGTGATAGTGAAAGAAAGCCTATCGATCTGATGAAATTTAGGCAAAGGTAACAGGTGGGTGTGGAAGAAAGTTTATTGCTCTGGTGACCAATTCCGAAGTAGTAGACTCTCTCACCTCCCTTACAGGCTAGAGAGCTGATCGAAAATGTCCTGTTTAACGTTGACTCCCAACTGGGTTTCCCACTTCCTACAGTAGGCGGTTTTCCCAGCTGCTCCATACTTTCTGGCTAAGCCTGAAATCTCAAACAACCATAGTAAACACCATAAAATGCGTTCAAATAAATTATGTGGATCCGATTGACTAGAAGCAAGATACTATCAAGGTAAATATTAAGGTTTTTCTGTCACTACTCTAAGTGAATGAGCTAGATATAAGCTGTGGCTTATATAGTGTCTCAGAATTGAGCTTCATATATTCGGGACCCGTAGTATCTACTGTCCTCAAATATTTCCAGCTCTTCACAAAATAAAAGATCGTACCATGAATGTTCCACGCTGATGCAATTAAAAAATGATGCAAATTCAAATACTGGACAATATCCAAATAAGGGCCTCGCGCATTCTAGTACAACAGGGAACTTTTTAGCTTATTTTGATATATGGAAAATGTGGTAGATTGTATCCACGACGCTAGTGCGTTGTGCTTATGAATCTGTCCGTTATCTTGCCATATCGTTTTCTCTTAGTTAAACAGCTTTACTCCAGCGATAGCTCTCATCTGCTACTGGAGAGCCGCTGAGTCTTCAATCACTTCTGAATTGCACATTTATGAAGTTTGATAGCATATAAAGTCCTTCGCGTGCTCATTATCCAGGTCGCTTCCTTTTTGTTTGGGAATCTTCCGCTTCTTTTCTTCTCTTTATTCCAACCTTTCCTCACAATGGCTTTCGGCTTCCTAATCTTGGGCCGTCCTTGTTTCCTTGCGCCAAGGGCGTAATCATTTTTCAGCTCAGACAAGCCTTCCTGCCTGTCCGCGTCGGCATTGTGAGGTCGCTCCACTTCTTGGGATAAATCAGACATATTTTCCAAGAGTAAACCTTCCAAAACTTTCCCTCTCTCTTCATCGATCCAGCAAGCATGCAGTCACCTGCAAATATGACGATGATAAAACACCCGTCATGGTTTTCTTCGCAATTCCTTGTATCACTATTATAAGGAAGTGAAAATGTCTGGCCTTATTCAATACTGTCTTTATAAAAAGGGTGTGAAACGTTTAGAACAATGGGACACTATGTGTCTTCGGATATGCAAGTACAGGACGGAGCCCGAGGCTCCCCGCTCATCCACTATTACTCTTGCGAGCACGTAAGGTCAGGATACTTCCAAATTTTTCTACAACATTGACTCAGCACAAATACAAATTACAAAGAGCGGTCATAGTCCTTGAGCATATCGTACCCATTAATGCTCATTGGGAATTGTCGTCATGATACGCCCGATTAATCACATTTATATTCTTCCTTATTCCTTTAACCTGAAAGTTCCTCCGAACACTTGGTTGCAGCAATACTGTGCAGGTCCATAGACAGTCGACCATTAAACAGAGTCAGCGTCAGCGCTTCTGTAAAACTGCTGTTTCGCTTCGTGGGAGGATTGGATAGATTAGTGCTCCCCGGAATCAGGGAGATCTTCTGTACGGCACCTGTTTGAAATTAGTATCGAATACATCCAACTTCACCTCGGATAGACTTATCAATTGAATTATTTTGTGTAGATAAAGCGGTAAATAAGTATTTTGAGCCTACACAGAGTCGTAAGCCGACATCTATTCCAAGAAATTTCGAGTACGCTTGGGAAATAGCCTTCCCTTCGTCGATACCTGTAGCTGCTGCCAAAATTTCTGCAGTCGGGATAGACTTCAATGGTCGCTTTGCTTTGTGTGAGACCCAAGGCACAACATAAAAGATCGCGTTGGTATTCATTTCGCCAAGCAGTAGACTGATAACAATTCAAAGCTGTCCAACAACATCCACTCGAGATACATCAGCGAACAACAAAAATGATAAAAAAAACCCTTTTTGTCTGCAAAACGAGGATAAGAAATAGTACTTCCGAGCGTTTTGAGCTTGCGCAGGATATTGGTTTGTTCTACCAGATAATTCACTTGGATGTTAGGAGCCTTCTTCTGCAAATATTTTGCATGAAACGAGCACAATTGTGAAGCGGCTGTTCCAATCCACCCGAAAGAACTGTTGGCCGAGGCAAAAACAGATTTCTCCAAGGCATTTACAGCTTTATCACCTTCCTTGCGGCAGTGACGCGAGAGGGAATATTCACTGACAGCCTCAAGCTTTTCGTCAGCATTGGTATAAATACTGAAGTATTCACTCTTAATGTGTTAATCCGGAAGAATCGCAATTTCCAGGTCCATGACTGACGATTCGAAAATCAAGCTTCCGGTTGAAGTCCTTTATGAACTTCTCGGCTCTATGTCCAATTCCAGCAACCATAAAATCATCAATAATTTTGGTGAAGAGTAAGACTAATTTTCCGTGCTCCGTCTTAAAAATGAGTTGAGCAATGTGAGTGAATTGCTGAGATCCGAGTTATAACATGACTTGATCGGACTGATTTTGAAACTTTGCCCCTGCATTCACTAGACCATAAGATACAGCGAGCAGCAACCACAGATATGGTGCCTTATGGGTGCTTTCCTTGGAGGGCATGCAAGTAAATCCCCCTTTACCTCCCCTGTCTGTAAGAAAGCTGCCTGGAATTCAGCCTTATACACTGTCTTACCAAACAACGAAGCGAAGGATTCCAAAATTCGCACTCGAGTTGGTAGACACATCGCACAATCCTTGGTAAGCGTGTCACGCAGATTATCTTCATTACCATGTGGGGCTTTCCTAGACTTAAGCTTCAACATATCGTCGTCATTGCGTTTGACATTATACAACGTCTGGGACGAAATAATGTTCGACCCACGTGAAATGTTATCCTTAGGTACAGCATGCACAGTCTTCATGCAGGTTTCTTCTTCCTGTCCGTATGCCTTCACTATTAGAAACGGTTGAAATCCTTGAGCATGATGCAAACGGAAATTCTAGTTTCCAAAGTTCTTAAGCAAAGACTGCAAAATATCAGGCTCAATATCCTTGACGACGAGTGACGAAGAAACAGAACCGGTATTGTCAGAGACAGATGCAATCTTCCACGTTTCGTCCGTCATGTCCAAGCATTTAGTACCACCATCATCGTAGGCTATATAAGCGTCACCCTCTTCTTCGTAAGACTCAACAATACCGTCGTATAAAGTATCATCCTCAGACCAGAAAACCGAAACGCGGTCAACAGTTTCCGGTTCAATGTTGGCAGACTAAGTATCCAGTTCAGCGTCATTACAGTCCGAGTCCGTTGAAGTGTCAACAGTCTCACCCCCGGACGAAGATGATTCATTTCGCTCATCATCAGTTACAGTAACTTTCGTAAAAAGGTTATTCATTACTCTGTCCAGATTATCATTTAGACTGTCGATTATTCCCTGAACGTTTTGTGTGAAACTGTTCTACGAAAGAGCAGCTCTGATATCCTAGAATGCAACAGTGCGTTCTTGGTCGTTATTAACAGGAACTTTAAGCGAGATATCTTGACGATCAAGAGAGAGAATAGCTTTTGGCTGCTTCCAATGGCCTCTCTTTTCATGATACTTCTTTTAATAAACTACGACTTTGTCCCCAGTAGACACCGGCAACTTTTTGACTGCCTTAGACCGCAATATCAGTGTTAACTTTCTCCTTGCCTGGAGCTTCTCTTGTGCCTCTTTGACATAATCAGGAACAAGACAGTCGTGAGACTTGGAGTGCACCGGATGAGTAAACCCTTGGATTGCTCGAATTAAGACATGATATAGTTGCTATAAAGCGTACTTAAAATATTTACAGACTTATAAGCGGCAATTTTTTCGTCAAAACGCTTCTGACCAGCATCTTTCTACAAAAGATTAAAGATACTGCGAATAATAACGTGCTTTGACTCCAATGGGTTCCGAGAGTGTACACCAGGAGGCACGGGCGGTTAAAGCATGAGATACTTCCGACGTCTTATCGCATTGCTTGATTACTGAGGCGACAGACTGATACATGATTGCTCCAGGATACTCATCATTAGTTGACTGCGCATGCAGGCTTCCTTCTGAGGGAGCAGCAGTAGCATAACAGACAATTGTTGCGAATTATCAATAGCAGAGTTTGATAACAGTATTAAAGCTGTGATACATTCCGGTAGTTCCGCCGTTGATCAAATGCTATTGAACTTTGCCACCTGCGCAGAAAATCTTAGCACGAAATTCTTCATCGATTTCTATGCCGGTCTGCGGGAGTTTCACAGCAGGTGTAGTGCACGACATGATTCACTAGCAACGCTTAGTGCGTCACGCTGATTGATTTTTTCAACTATCAAATTAACAGCATTGTTGCCAATCAACTCCTCGTCCGTAATACCAAAGCACAAATCCTTTGCTCGACCATATAGCTGAGATTACAGACAGACAGCATGTAAAGCTTCTGGTATCTTGTTGTTGTTGGATGCAGGTAACTTATTGAGAAAAATCTGCCACAGCTTCACAGCATTACGATATTCTTCCTGGTCACCTTTAGCATCTGTCCACGGAGGAGACTTAGCATCCCAACTAAAACGAGGTCTAGAAGGTAGCTCTTTTGCCTGAGGCGCTGGGCCGTAACTATTAAACTTTTTAAACAACAGAACACTATGTTTCTTGGGATATAGAAGTACAGGACGGCGCCCGAGGCTCCCCGCTTATCCCCCATTTACTCTGCCGATTACTTTTACCATCAAAAAGAACCAGGCTAGGGTCCAGAAGGCAGCGGAAGTCTGTTCCTACTGCCACAAGCCCGGAAAATTTGCAAACAGATGTCCTGAGAATCCACATAGAAATACTCGTTGCGCAAAGTGCGGTCTTATGGTCACCATGAGAGTGACTGCTGGTGGAGGGGTGGCCTTCGGTCAAATATCTCTGGGTACGGGGTGAGTCGGGTCCGGAGCTGAAAATGTTGAAGAGGAGGGCAAAAGAAACCAGGTAAGTGTCGGCAACGTCTCGGTCGCCGAGGAATCTAACCAGGTGAATACGACAAGAAGGGACGTGGAAGGCAACGTTCTATCGAAAAAACAAAGGTTGGGGAAAGATATTCTGGAGTATATCCCCGCCCCCTTGAAACCACGCACTAAGAGGCCTCATGCCACTACTCCAGGGCGAGAGGCCGTGAAATCTTGGGAAACATGGAAGCAAAAGAAAAACAAGGGGGTATCAAAGGATGTCCTAGGTTACGTGAAAAAATACAACTTGGTGGCGGAACTGGCGGCAGCGTCAACGGGAATGACATTTGGGCAACTATCGAGAGGAGATGCGGATGACGCGAGGATATAACCGAAGACAATCATTAAGTCCACAGGCAGGAAGAGGGTAATGCTTAGCCCGCCTTCACCACTCAGAGACGTCTTAAACTAGTACCGTTCAAGGTTTTGGGAACAGCAGCTGAAGCGCTACTCGATTCTGGGCCTGTTCAGAGCTTGGTCTCAGGGAGCTTGGTAAATCATATTGGCCTCAATGCCATTCCTACAAAGAGGAAGATAACTGTAGCTGATGGGACCGTCTCTCAATTTACGGGCACAGTCGAAAATATTGTAATGTTCTTCGCAGATCTAAAAGCCAATTTAGATTTCCTGGTCATGCCTGACCTTCCTTTTGACATAATCATTGGCTGCTCAACGATGGAAGAGTTGAAAATATGCATTGATCTCGTTAATCAAAGTGTGTCCATTGTATTTACCAGCGACTAAGTTGCACTCTCTGGTCATCCATTGCTCAAGCTATCCTGTCCCGAGCCCCGATGCGCATGGACGATGAGGTACATCCGGTTAGATCTCGACCGTATCGTTAGGACGTGCGCAGTCCTCAGTAGATACTGAATGCATTAAACTCCTTTCTCTTCAAGCATATAGAATGGAGGTCTAGATGCCACTCGACTACGATAGGAGCGGTGGTCTGGCGAATTTAAGTGGAACTAACAGCGATGAATTCACGTACAGTTAACGAAGTGAAGATTCGGGGACCGAGGATCGAAAAGACCGCTTGGCCAACTCCGAAGAAGATATCATGAACTTCACGTGGGACGGTTCCGACTCTAGCTTCGAGACGGATGATGAAAGGGACTGTGAAGATGAGAACAGGCCTGAATTTGTCGCGATATGCGGACAGTTTACGGAAACTGGAAACCGAAAGGTAATAAACAAAATGAAAGTTTGAAGGAACAAATAAGCCTCATGGGAGTAGAGAATGTAGATCTTTGCGAGCAAATCCGAACATTTAAAGAAAGGAGAACGGAAGAAATCCGAAATAAAGGTTTTTCATCTCCCTTCCTACGCAGCCAAGCAATTTTCCGAGACACTTCTATCTTCAAAAGTCATTGCATGGGATGTGTCAGACTTTTATCAAGCAGATGTTCCTTTATAGCACGCCTTTGAGCTAGTAGAAGCAAAACCAGTATATCACAGACCTCGGCGCCAGCCGCCGAGGTGAGATCAGGTTATCGAATAGAACTTCAACAAGATGCTAAAAATGGTATCATAACACCTACGTCTTCTTCATGGTCGTTCCCAGTTGTCATCGCCGCCAAGAAGGATGGAAAACCAAGATTCTGCGTTGATTACAGGCTACTGAACAGAAAGATGATACCTGATCGTTTCCCAATTCCGAACATGGAGGTAATTCTCCAGGCGTGAAAGATAGGAAATATTTCACAACGATCGATCTTTATACTGGCTACTGGCGAGTTCCATTAGAGGCAGAATGAAAAGAAAAAAAGACTTTCACGTGTAAAATGGGAACTTTCAGGTTCGAAGTCATGCCTTTTGGTCTCATGAACGCACAGACTACCTTTCAGAGAATAATGAACGAGGTCTTAAAGGGACTGCCCTTTGCAAGGGTATACATCGACGATGTGGTGGTACTTTCGAAGGCACTGGGGGATCATTTGTTTATATAAAAGAAGCGGTTAAAATGATATAAAACTACTGCTTGAAGACTAAGCTGAGCAAGTGTCTCATCGCACAGACATCTGTAAAACTACTGGGCCATATAGTCGATCGGGAAGAATAACAGTAGGCCCGGACAAGGTTTCGAAAATCAAGCTGGCACCGCGGCCAGCTTCGAAGACTGGATTAAGGAGTTTTCTTTGCCTCGCCTCTTACTACAGAATATTTATTAAGAATTTTGCCAAAATAGCGACCCCGCTCCATTTTGGCACGTCGAAGAACGGATAATTCGTATGTAACCAATAGATGCAACTAGCCTTCGAGGAGCTTAGGAAAAAGCTTTGCGCCCCTCTAGTCCTCATTTATCCTGATTTCAAGGTTCCATTTATAGTAGAAACAGATGCATCAGACCATGCAGTTGTGGCATTTTTGTCCCAAAAGGATGAGAGAGGTTGACTTTAACCGGTCCAAGTTGCTAGCAGATCGTTGACCTAGGTGGAGAAAAGATATTATGTCTGCGGAAAAGAGGCATTCGTTTTTGCATTGAAAAATTTTATGGTATATCTTATATCGCTCAAATAGTTTACTTTAGTGACTGATCATCAGGCGCTCAGAACGGTATTTAAAAAGAAGGACTTGCACCACCGTTTGGCGAGATGGCTCGATCTTTTTGCGGAGTACACGTTTGAGATAACTTACAGACCTGGTCGGGAAGAGCTTTTATGATGAGGTCGCAGGGGTAATTGGGTAGAAACGTTGGAGCCCCAAAGCTATGAGGCCGGAATTGAGGCCCTCATTTAATTTTTTACCGGTCTAATAATAAGACGAATAGACCCAAAGCACAAAGAATTGGTTCGAAAGAACCAGAAAGCATTTATCTTTTGAAAGGAGAGGCTGTTCCGACGGACTAGAACAGGTCTACGAATGGTTGCCCTACTAGGGGATCGGGATAAGGTCGTAAGGACCTTCCATGATTAAATCGGTCACTGGGATCTTTAAACAGCAAAGCAGTCCATTATGGATAGATTTTGGCGACCTACTCTCCATAAGGACGCACTCAAATTCGTGAAAAGTTGTGATGGGTGCCAGAAGTTCGCGCTTGTACGATATTACGAGTCCAGGTTGAAATTTCCAATCTCTGCTCTCTTCGAGTGTTTTTCCGTTGATTTCGGGGGACCTTTTGGACAAACTTCCAAGGGAAAAAAGTATATCCTAATTGGAGTGGAACACCTTACTGACTGGCATATAGCGATAACAGTTGATGATGCAAGTGCGGAGGTAGCTCTGAAATTTGTACAGGGACAAATTATAGAACCATTTGGCATTCCAAGAAGGATTATATAGGATAACCCCCCTGCTTTAGAGAAAAAGCAGTTACTAAATTCATGGAAAAAAGGAGGATCCATTGGCAGAAGGTTCTTGCTTATCCTCTTATGTCTAATGGCAGAGCAGAGAGGATGGTTGGGAAGATAAAAAGATTTATATCAAAGAATTTATCAGGTAGCAGCATGGAATCGGAGGAAGCGATCCCAAATGTGCTCTATAGATATGGAAAGAGGAAGGGAACAAACGGACACTCCCGGTTTGAATTACTGTACGGGAAAATCCCACGAATGTTGAAGAAGGATACTCTATCCAACGCAAACGGGCGAAAGGAAATTGTAAGAGAAACGGAACTACTAGCTGCAAGGAATTGGCAAACAGAGCGAGTAAATGTGAATTAGGTGGTCGTTCAGTCAGTGGCGAAGGGTCGGACATTCACGGTCGATTCTAATGTTCTCGTGATCTAAGGAAAGGCGTTTCAGTAGGTGTTCAGGTGGCCGGCGTTTGAAAAAATGCTCTAATCCATGCGTGTTTTTCAATGCAAGAAACATATACTACGAACTATGGTCAAGTTCAGGGAAGAAATCGAGGATATCCATTCATGCTCGTCGTCTTGTCCCGTACCAAAAGAGGTGGAAGCGGCTTTTATGATAGCAAAGCCTGCCTAAACAAGAAAAATCTTACTTCATAAATATTTGATGATTCTGATTAGTGGAAAAAGACCGTGGGAATGAGTAGGGATGTTTTTACGACAGGATTTGGATTCACATGTACTTACTCACTTCTTCCTTAACATTTGCTCATGCCTCCGGATGCTGAAACGACCATATCTCTCGGAAGAAGGTTATAAACTACCACTGAGTGTTCTCTATTCGGTTCAAGACGGACGATTCATAGCAATCGGCCTTGGGTTTTTGCAGATATTCGATTGGACTATATGGAATCGTTCCAGAAGATAAACTATCGTTCCCCTATGCAAACGTTATCAGAGGCGTGTACTCGTTTCTAAAAGAGCATCCTGAGGTTTCACGGACAGTTTATGATTTAGCTGCCAACACCCAATATCGAGCGGCCCCATATCCCCTATGGGAACCTTACGGTTCTCTGCCTAGAAACGGGAAGTCATGTCAAGACAAAGATCCTCCGGAGACCGTCATATGATCCGAGCAGGGCCGTCCAGTGAGCGAGGCAGACCATCGAAAAGGGCAATGCGTCGAGGGCAACGGGAAAGATCACCATGGGGATAACCTCCAACACCACCCAGTCTCTCTAGGGGAAACTATGCCTCCTTGATTACTGGACGGCTGCCAATTAGACTTTGGCTTCGCGAAAAGGTGGAGGACCCTGGAGAAGCAGAAGTTATTTCGTTTTTTTCCATTAGTATTTGCATGTGCTTCCCAAGAAATCAGGGGGCTCACCTTGCTCGTGAAGACTCGGTTCTTATGTTGCAAGTTTTTTCTCCTTCAGATACCCGTTTCTGGACCTGTTGCCAGGAAAGTTCGCATACTAAATCTACTACCTTACATTTAGAAGGTTTGGAGAAATGAAAAAAGAGGAGCTCATTAGAGAACACTATGAAACCATACGCAGGATCTACGAAACTCTTGACCAAAAAGCTGAGAAGGTCATCGCACGGTACAAACTCTCCCAACATATCGGAAATCAGTTACTTCCATATCTTTTCAGTCAACCATATACTCTCCCTGACGAATGGATAAAACTGCCACAAGAACAACAAGAGCAATGAGGACGAGACGGGACATTTGACCTAAGTACTGGTTGGTGTTAGGCGCGCGCGGATAGGAACGGAGTTTTTCTGTCGCCTTCATCCAGCGACTTTTAATTTAGTGTACTACCTACTCTTTTCTAATTTTGCTTGTAGTTCTGGCCCTTCTTCGCCCTCCCTGACCCTTTCGTATCCTTACCGCGGCAAATAAACTTCCATTTTTTCTAGATATTTTTATACTGTATCTACTCCTCTAAAACGATCCCGAACTAGGTTATTTTTCCCTTTTCGCTTACCTTCTTCTCCAAATTCATTTTTTTGAGAAAAAGGGCGCAAATTCACTACTACAAATTCCCTTGTAGATTTATTTTACCTATTTCAAATCTACAGAATGCGCCCTCAGGACCTTATTCAAACCCTTTTATTCCAAGCTTCAAACCTCCCTAATCATTTTACTTACCACCTCACTCCCCCTATCCATTCAAAAAACTCTCAATTGCCTACCACCCCCCCCAAAACACACCAAAATGGCCAACCTATGTCCCTCCAGAGTAATTTCCAAAAATCGCCACCCTCGCCCACAGAGCGCCATTCCCCTACTCACTTTCGGCCCTACTGACCGTGATGAATATCTACGCCGACAAACCAAGAAGAAGATAATCGAATTCGTGCTTCGCTTGTTCGTCGCGGATGAGGTGGAGGAGGTAGGTGAGGGGCAGAAGTGGGGAGTCGACGAGGGAGCTGGGGAGACCGTCGAAGAGTGAGCAGCCCTGCAATTTGTCTACTGGAATAAGGTTGACGAGGAGGATGACGAGGAGGATGAAGAGGAGGATGAAGAGGGTGAAGGGAAGGACGAGGAGAATGAGGGGAGGGAGACACGGAAAGTGTTGGAATGGTAGGGCCGAGGCTGGACAGTATGGTCCAAGTGGTCCCGAAGCTGGAATCTGATGAGGGCATCTTTAGTGGTTTAGATATCTCCCAGGAAGAAATAGAGAGCTATGAGCCCTTCGCGGATATTTTTGAGGACCGCTTGGGTAGCATGAATCTTTAAGAGGAGTTATTTGGGTCTAATCTAGAGAATAGGAAATATCGATTTTTTTATTTCTTAAGTTTTTTTTGTCTAGATAATATCTGCCACACAAAGTGTTTTTATGCATTTCCTTGTATCCTTTGTAGTTTTCCTCGGACTTTAGGGGTAGCCAAAAGTCTGTATAAGCTGAGTAAAATTTTTCCTTTTGGAGATGTCAAAAAGGTTGGCAGACAACTTCGAGTCAAGTCCCGAGTAGTAGGAAGTTGAAATTCAACTTCAGACCCAAGAAAAATTTTTCCTACGCTGGTCACAGAGCATCAGTGGTAGGCCCTGCCCCTTCTGTACTTGCTTGTAGCCGTTTCAACTGTAGTCCTTACCGAACCCCATTTGATCACTCAACTATACCACGGTAGCACTTTCATCGCTTGCAACACCTCTTTATTGGGGTAATTGGTTCTGAGTATCTATTCTCTCCACGATTTTTCCTAAGCAGTAGTGCCACCGCCAGCTGCCCTGCAAATAAGCTTTCAGAAGCGAATCATAAATTCGAACGGCCCCAATTTATTACGTGTGGAGCGTGGCAGGAGTAAAGCCCAATTCAGATGACATGACGCAGCTTCATCTTCAGAAATTGAGGGGCAGTTTGGGTTCCTTTCTTTCAGAGGAGGCAATCGACGTTCAGCAGAGCAAAATTTGTTCTGCACTTGTTTGATGTTTTCTTTCGTACGCAGCGCATTATACATTCGCGCTTTTCAACCTAATGTTGCTAGACACTCCAGACTGTGCCGTTCGCCCCCGCCTTTGGCCCCTAACTGAAGTTATAAATAACAAATAACTGGTTACACGGATAAAATTCATAGAACCGAAAGTACTTACGGAATTTTTCCGGGTGTTTTGACGCAAAGGCGCACTGTAGCAGCCTTTATGTCCAATGCGGCTTTCTTAATGGCTGGCCTGAAGGTAGCCTTTTAGAAAGCGTAGTTCCTTCCCCATTACTTTGTCTTTATACCTTCGTTAGTCGATTGTGGTTGTCCAAAAAATCCATGGGATAAAGCGGATATATCTCCCAAAAATGAAGCACCAAAACCTTTCCCCTCTGGAACAGAAAGACGCACAGGCCCCCTCCAGAATTGTGTATTTCTTTAGGGTATTTTAAGTTATCTCCTCTGCGTCGTGATTCAATCCTGTACTATGCAGGGAGCAGATTACCTTGACCAAACCGCGGAGCAACAGAGAGAGATATTTTATTGAAACACTTCTCAACGTTCTTATAATAGATTCTAAGAGCAAAACGATGCAACTTCCGGCGACTGATACTATTTGCAGTTCGCTGTTGAACCAAACATCTGTGACGCGAAAAATGTGGGGCGATTTAATATTTGAAAAATATGGTCGGTTGTGGCCCGGAATATCCTACAGGGTGCCCAGTAATACCTCTTAAATTACCTTGAAGAGCCGGCTCAAGGCCCTCCAGCAGACAGGCCGCGTTGTATATTACGGCTGCGGCAGCGTGCCTGTGCGAGGGACCGTAGGGACCATAACATATGCATCGATCGCGCTAACGGCCACGTTCCGCGCCACGTCGGTTAGCATCACATGGGCGTCCGGGTGCCACCCTCTGAGAGCAGATATATGGATAGGGACGAGCTTACTTCTGATAGGGGCTGCAATAAAAGGTTCTAATCTTCTATGCTTTGCAGAGACGGCAGCATTGAGCAAAGTGAGCAGCGTAAACGTTTGGGCCCTCCTGTGTAAGGGCGCCAGCGGGTTGACGAAGGTCATGTCAAAGAATTTCGTACTTACACTGCTTCACATCATCTGGATGTCTGTACTCGTGTGATGGACACCGTCCCGCTGTTCGAAGGCAAAGTGACGGGCCGCTTTCTGCAAATCTTATGCAAAGAGGGCCACTTGATGGTCATGTCGTCGATTTCTTTGCCCACCATGTCTGCAGTGAGGAAGGTGATCCCCGAAACAGTCAAAGGTTTTGGGACAGTCTCGTGTTGGGCACGGCATCTGTGACGTGGAGAAATACGACCGTTTTCCGCCTACCATTTTTCAATTGAGTCCGTGAGAAAATTGATGACGTGGGTTTTTTTATTGTTTTGGTGCAAATGAGCGCAGCAGCTGAGCTAACGTCCAAAACTTTCTGCGAAAGGGGGCTTTATGAACACTCTCAGGAACTCAAGTGAGGATACAGTGGGTGGAACGATACAGTGCTACTCCGGCACAAAGCTTCAGGTATAGCACTATTATTAAGTGCGTTTTATTCAGTTCATGAATCGCAGGAGGTCTGTCAGCGCGCATTACAAGTTCCCAGTAGAACTTCGCTGATCAACAGCTGGAGGGTACTTTTCCCTTATTAATCCTCTTCTTTTAGGTAAAACAGAGTTGTGCCTTCCGGAGATAGTACGATGAAATCATTATGTTTTTTCATACGCCCGACGTTGTTGGACGACAATTTGCGCCACAATACCACTCTCCGGAGGCGGTTTAGCTGCAATCACGACATCAACGTAGTCATCAGACTGATTCTCCTGAGTAGCAGGTTCAACACTCTCCCGTAAATCTTCCAAAGCAAGCGCCTCTTCAACCAGTAACCTTGATATTTTTAACATTCTCTTTAATACTAAACCATTTTAGCACATCCTCTTCGGTAGAATACCACAGGACTTGTTCAAGCAACAGATTAACGCAATTTAAAGACAAGCTTCATACTTTTCATATCATTAGAACTTATTTTATTTCCGTCTCTCCGCGCTGTACACTCACTTTTCTGTCATGTGACGTTAAATAAGCATCAAATATTGCGCTGGTACAAATTTCAAACTCACCTAACATTAAGCAATTGCGCGTTTTGCCACTTCATTCCATACAGCAACCACCATGTGCAGCACTGTAGTGTTGTTGGCACTCACACTGTACTGCCATCGGCAGAGTTGATTTTGGTGATCTTCTTTTGCTCTTATTCACTGCTAGCAAGCAGTTACTGTACTTTACAGTTAGGGCAATTTTCCCTTGTCGCCCACTATTACTCTTGATACCGTATAACGACCCGAGAGGGTTTGATTGCTTGTAATCTGGACGACTCGAACTCCAAATTGGACCCGGTATTTTCTCATGTGCACTATACTTATTAGGCCAAATGTCGGCTTTACTTATCTCCAGCTTGGATCTTCATTACTTGGCTGACCTTAAATTTACTTACCCCGCCGTCGTAGATAACCCTAACCTAGCACGAGGGTCGCATATAAACTTTCAGCCTCTGTACGTAAAGAAATAGACATCAGATACACAGCGCAAAGCATTGATGATACTTAAACCCTTATAGGATGCAATGGAGAACAAGGTGTGCGATGTATACACTAGACTGCAACGCCTTGGAGCCTCTCGTGGACCGGTGCAAACGTTTATTAAACTTCATGGATTAATATGCATTGCTTTACATATAGAGGCTGGCAGTTCATCTGCGACCCTCATCGCAAAGTAAATGGCTTAATTGCGAAGTAAGTTGGCGGCGTATGACGTATATTTCATCTACAACGTTAATGAAATCATACTTTTATACAAACTGCTTCCCCGCAAAACCTACACAGCTGAAGAAGAAAGCCGAAAGACAGTAAGCGGTACAAAGGAAATGAAGAGCAAAAAATGCATCACTGCTTACGTATGCACAAATGCAAATGCCACCCATAAATTACCCATGGCAGACATGGGAAAATCTAAGAACACTCGATGTTTTCGATTTGGATGTCCTCCGGTTCCCTAGTTTATTCAGAAGAAAGCGTAGTCTGAAACGTTTACGTTTCACAATTGGTATAATGATGTGTTCCTACCATTCACAAGAAGAACAAAATTGCGGTCTGTTGCTTTATCATGGACAACTGTGGCCCTCAGTAAGAACTTGAAAGACGGTAAAGAGCAGGTAAAAGTCATTAAATTTCCACAAAAATTCACTAGAGTTCTTCAGCCAATAGACTTTGGAATAATTGAAGATTTCAAAAATCGGACATGGATGACATAGAAAAACAGTAGCAGAGAAGAAAGAACAAAAAAAATGTCAGCTTCAATGATCGGGAAAAATGAACGAACTATATCAAGTGATCTTCAATAGTCGGGTATGCATGTGACCGAAAACATTTTAGATGCAACCGCAGCCTCCTAGATTCAACTTTCTTGATAAGAATTGATGCTCTTTTCATGAGAGCAGAGACAGTTCTTCGAGAGACGAAAAAAAATTTCATAATCACAGATGTCGTTTGTCTCGAATTGAGCAGCCGCGATGTTTCGATTTGTTTAGCACCATTGAGCCTGAATGTTTTGATTTTTTTTGGTTTGAAGTGTCGCGACGGGAGCCATTGCAGGGTCTGAGGCTTTGGAGCGCGAGATACTGCTGTGGTTATTGCGGAAATGTTGAGGAACTGAGCAATAATGACTTTTTAAGAAATGCAGAGCAAGGTTTGGCGGATTTTCACCGCCCTAAATACCGTTTATTTGTTTGGTTTCGAAATCCCGCAAAAACCATGCCAACGGTTCTGGGGTAGGGATATTTAGAATTTGGTACTATTCAAACTAGCACTACATCGTGATCCTCACTGTACCAAAAGTCCGACAGCATAGTACAGTACCATACCATGCCGGCAAAGTACAGTACTGCATATGCTGTACGTAATTTACAAACTATACATAGACTTCTGTACAAATCATGAGGAAGATGTGAGGTTCATTTATTTTAACAGATAAGCTGCATGATACGCAGTTAACTTGTAAGTAAGTGTCTATTAGCACTTACTCCTCTTGTTTTTATTTAAAGGGGAAGGAAAATCTTGCATACTTCTGTTACTTTACTACAGCCATATGTCTTTCCCTTCATGGCTGTTGGTTTTAAACCGAAGTCTCAAGATGTTGCGTGCGTTCTTTTCTGTAGTTCGATGCCAGTAACAAGTTGTTCCTACTGAGCTTACCATTTCAGTTTTTTTTATTGGTAGCACCAAAAGTATGTTACCTCGAATAACCTTCCCATATATTTGGTTTCCTAGAGAGTATATAGGAGAGCAAACCTCCTATCCTTACAGTTCGGCAGGGGGTAATTAATAGGCATATAATCAATTCAGGAATATCAGCCTTCACAAAGAAGTGCCGTCAAGCCGATAACTCCCAGTAATGTCAGTGAGCCTTTTTTGAAGCAGAGTCAAGCTCAAATATTTATTACTGGAGAAAAGGTCAGTCGTTTAGTCATTGTGGAGATAGAGGCATTGTTGTTTTTAATACTGAGAAGTTATTCTCAGAAGAGTCCTAACCAGATAGTTCTAATCAAATTAATCAAGGCCACGAAGAAAGTTAGCAGAAACTTCAAGCCCAGTCCCAAATAGTCAGGAACTTGAGATTCGACTTCAGACCTAAGAACCTCTTTTCTTACGCCAGTCACAGATCAAAGCTATCAGAAGCAGAAGGAAGCGTTCCATCAATTGCAATTACCAGGCCCAGATCGGCCTGGCTCTATGTCTCTCTTCATTTTCAATGGATAGGCTCGGTCTCTCGCAAACGTTGCATATTATAGAGGCGGAAATCGTTTCTTTACGTACCGACCCGCGATACCGTCTCCCTCCTAAAAGAGGGGCCTCGGTCTGTAATCATGCCCCTATCTTCCCCCTATCCGCAGTTTTTTCCACCGCTAACGGCCAATATTCTTTTCGAGGGCTGTTCTTCGCCCTTCTTCGGTGAAGAGCTCTAGTCTGCGATCACAAATGAACTCATACTTTCTAAGTCTGACTGATTGTTCTTTTCCACAGCGACACCTGAGCATACACGGCCCCTTCCTTTATGCACATCGTCCCCCTTTTCCGTTTTCTCTTTGCTCCTGTTAGCAGAAAGTTGGCGTAAGAGAGAAATCCGATGCCCACTATCCCAAAACGGAGGTGTTGCGAGCGAAAAAAGTGCTATGGTAAGGTATTTGTGGGAGCAAATAGTGCTGTAAACGGACGAAAAATCTAGAGTAACCGACTTTGTCAGGAAGAGGCAGGTGGGAGGGCATGTTTTGGTGATAGGGCGGAGGGGCGAAGGTTATTCATTCTGGTTGTAAATGGAGCGGGGCGATTGTGGATGGAGGATAGAGGGTGTGAGGGGGGGATAGCGTGAGTAGAGGTTGGTGGATCTCAAAAAAAGTTGGGTAAAATGTGTTTAAGTAAACCTTAGAGACGGACTGGAGTCGGTACTAAAAAGTTAAAATCGAAATTGCAGTAGCGCATTTGCGTGAAATTTCTACATAAGGAGTTAATTTGATGAAGAAGGTAGATAAAAAACGTAAATCGCTGATTTGGAGTAGGTTGAGAGGAGATAATACACTATTAAAATATCTAGGGCGGATGGTAGACAAATTTGGAAAAGATGGTAAGCGGATTCAGGGGCGTGATCGTTAATTTTTTTGTAAGTTGCTGGTCCCTTTGGAAGGACCATTTCCTGTATTACACGTCCATCACCTCCACCACGATCCGTACACGGTCCTCCCCGAAGTAAAAGGTAGCCTCATAATACGTCTTGGTATCGCGCTATTCCCTGAAACTACTCGTTTTACGGTCAGTTCCCGGCGCCTTGTAGACGTGGCGTCTCTTCTAGATCCAAGCGGCCGACATGCTTTAGCCTGCAAGTACAAAGACAGTATGGCTCGTCGACATAACTTACTTCGTAACGTTTTCTCCCGCTTCTGTAAGGAATTTAGAATTGACGTCCTTATCGAATATTCGCTCCCCGTCTAGGACCGCAATTCTGCTGTTCATTGGGAATCTACTTCATTACGAATGGTCATCTACATTCCGGGTGCCTATGGTCTTCACATAGGCGACACTGCCGTCAACATTACGGTTACTGTAACAATGTCTCTGTTACACCACTGTATAATAGAGACTTGTTCGCTGTCACTATACCAGTTCTCTATTACACAGTGGTGTAAAAGGGAAGCTGCAATGAATTTAGAAGTTTGATTTTACTTCAATGTTTTTATTTGACGTGGGGCCCCACTTCAAATAATTATTTACGTAGCTATATTCTAGATAGTACAATTCGGTAGTTACACCGCTACTTTCTAGTAAGTTCTACTGATTTAACAAAGTATAGAATTTCTAGAGTAGAGCTACAGTACTATCTATATAAAGGGGGCTCATATGGATTCTTGTGGGAATCCAGGCACACTCCACACACCCTTTGCCCCCAACTTTCTGAAACCCACTACCATTGTCTCTACTGTTCCTATAGGGGCACCCTGGCTGCCTCCCTCTCTGTTTCAGTTACCCTCCCCTCTGCTCGCCCCCACATTTCGCGAAGTACAGTTATCGCAGGCCCTGTCACAAAGCTCGCAGAGCACGAGAAACATCTTCATTACCTGGATTACGGTCTCCAAAACGATATATTTCTCTACCCCGCTGGGAATGATATCAATGGCGGCTTTAGCGACGTGGGCCACAAGTGCTTCCGAATCTTTGCTTCCTTCGATGCTTCCCATCGTGGTTCCTCCTCTCAGCAGGAACTTTGCGGCTTCATTATCCGCTTTGCGTTTAGTCTTCAAGTGACGCAGGCGCGGCACGTTTCCACCTGCCGCCTGCCTGTCTAGTTGATCTCTGAATAATCTCCGCAAACTTTCTTGCCTTAGAACCCGTAAATATTTACCACCATGGCTACCATCTTTTCTGCAGCAAGAAAGATGCGCCGAGTTTACATTGGGCTCAAAGAAAGCCCAGTCAAAATCTTTTGCACGCTGCGATTCCTCGTTCTAGTCCCACAACTTATTCTCTCCCTGTAGTTCAGATTCAATCTAGTCCCCTAAACGAGAGAGTCCTTTAATTTATTTATCTCGTTCGCAGATACATATCTATCCACGCCTATGGAATCCTCAGGGAATGTGCCACCGTCGCCCTCACCAAGACCCCTACCATCAACTTATCCTCTATGCAACATTCTTCTGTAAAGCTGTCCCTGTCCCCAGCCTATTTGTTTCTCACAGTACACTCAGCTTCATGCTTCTCCCTGTAATCTTCAAACGGAGGAGAGCTAAAAGGCCTCTGTTGCACCTTTCACAGCGTGGAAGAGATTTTGTGGTAATCTCAAATTCAAAATACTGTACCCAATTTTGAAACTGGATACTGCATTCCACGACCAGCGAATTTTCCCGCTTTCGACCCTCCACTAAATCATCTACATGGACGGAGAGGCAAGAGCAACCGCGGCAGCCTGGCCTGGACCGGCAACGCCAAGTACGGAGCCGATCCATTCGAAGGAGCCTGCGGTAACACCGGATTATGCATCAGCAGCACCAGCGGTAATGGTGCCGTCACTCTTGAAACCGGCCCAAGAGCTTATGATAATTTGAATGGAAGCACGGAAAACGGGAGCGGCAACAGCGACGCCGACAAGAGCGAGAACAGTAACGATCCTGGCAATCAAGGTGGAACGAGAGAATGGGTGTAATTGAAATGAGGGAAGTCTGAGGCTCTTGAAAAGATGTTTCCACTGTGAGCCATTACTTGCGAAAGAATGAATGGTCTGCCTTTATACTGGACGGGCAATGCTCTAGTAGTGCATTCCGAAACATGATTGTCTTCAGGGGACTTTCAAAAAAAGGGGAATAGGTTTTGGTGTTTTACTCTTGGAAGATGTATCCGATCTATCCAATGGTTTTCCAGACAACCACAATCGACTCAAAAAGTGTATACCGACACCGTAATGGGAAGAAACTACGCTTTCTAAGAAGCTATCTTCAGGCCAGCCATCAAGAAGTCCGCATTGGACATGACGGTTGCTGCAGCATGCCTTTGCATCAAAATCCCCCCCAAAAAGGGGCCAGCAGTGTACTGCGGTTTGAAATGAATTTGTCCCGCAAAAGTTCCTCCTGGGAGCTAGCAAAATTTACAGTAACGGGACCAGACACGAATTCAGTCGCGAGGGAAGTAATTCTCAGCCAGAAAAACCGAGAACTAACGCAACGGATTCGTTGAAAATATCAATTCAAAATGTTCCTCGAGGTCGTCGGACATTTTTTCGGTATGAAATATTTGGATTCATCCTCTTGCAGGAAGTGATGTACTTGACCACATCATTTACCTGCGTGTTGAATTTTGTTACAGTTCTCCCTGGAAATATGGTTGCAGGTATTTTGAACGACGTTTTGATTGCGATTATATCAGAAGAAGAAGTCAGTTTGCAACCATAGTCGCTTGTGGTATGAAGTTTAAAAGTGATTGCGTGAGCTGGTTCCTACTATTGAGAAGCTGAAGCGGCGAGCTCATCTGGGGCTCATGATGGTGCTGACGTGTGGCTTACTTTGGTGGGTAGTCAGTATTGTTTATGTTTTGTGGCTACGAGAATGTACCCTACCGTTTGTGGCTGTCTGTAGCTTTATTGTTTTCACCGTTTTGGGTACGTTAGCCGAGCTGTCGCGTACAAAAGGGCTTTGCGAGTTGTGAAAAATAAAAGTAGTAGGCATCTGACAGACTTCGATTTGTTGAAAAGTCAGTGATCATCGTCCCTGTTTCGCGATGGGATTTGCGGCGGTAGTACAACCGTCAACTGTCATGCAAATGAGTTTCAAGAAGCGAATTTTCAAGTCCAGCAGGTCTAATATCTGTCGAATGGAGAGAGGAGGTACTTCACTTCGGTAAAAACATAACTATCAGAGCTCATGCCGTTGTAGTTTTATGGTTTTTTGGGATCACCGTTCGCTGCTGAACCCAAGAGCTGATAACTAGCAGCAGTCGTTGGCGTTCTGCGGTTAGGCTGGTCCTTTACGAGAGGCTATGGATTCAGATATGCGCTAGAGGTCGGTTGGGGCACCGCGCCCGACTGAGCCGTATTCATCAAAAGACATCTGATGAAAATCTATGTCCAGTGTGATGTCCGCTAAATTTGCACTCGACAAAAATCTTGAAGAAAACTAAATTTGGATACAGTATCGAATTTGCAGGATATTTTTAATTTGGATGAGTGTGGCAAATTAATAGGCTGGTTTTTTATTTTAAGACACGGTGTGATTAATAGATGGCATTACACGTCCAAGGTCGTCATAATTTTCGAAGACGTCGCAGTGGTTAAAGTTCGAAGTCGACGTCGTTAGAGGAAAAGCCCCTGCCATCAGCTACCCCATCAGCTCACCCCTTTTTTGGCCCTGAATATGACAAATGGTCCAACCGACTACGATGATTAATGTAGAAGGTTGGACCGGGAACGCATTTGGGAGTGGGTCTGCCGTAACTGCTTCGAGCAGGCAGAAGAGACAGAGGAAGAGGAGAGGTAGAGGAAGAGGAGGAAGAGGAAGAAGAAGAGTAACAAGAGGAGGTATGGGTGGACCTGTGGGAGCCACTAGTGTACAAAGTTGGTGGAGCTTCCATGGAGAATGAAGGGGAGACTGGGGAGTAATTGTGATCTCTGACTCTTCTGACGAAGATGAAGAGAAGGGTGAAGAGGAGGATGATGAGGATGAGGGGGAGGGAGACATGGAAAGGGCTGGAATAGTGGGGAAGGGGCCGGAAAATATGGACCAGGTGGTCCCGATTCTGGAACCGAATCTTCGTCTTCAGTAGTCTAGATATTTCGCAGGAGGCAATGGAGAAATCTAAGCCGTTCGCGGATATTTATGCGGACTGCTTAGGTGGAATGGATATTTTGAGGGGAATTTTTGGCTCTGATCTAGAGGACTAAGATATTAAGGAAGAAATCTAGATATTTATCCTGATAGTATCTGCTTTTAGTCTTTCTCGTTCACACGAGTCCATTTGATGCATTTTATGTTTCTTAGTACGTTTCTTTGAGACTTGAGGGTTAGCCAAAATTTCTATATAAGCTGAGCAAACTGCTTCCTTTTAAGGAGGTCAAGGAAGTTGGCAGACAACTTCAAGTCAAGTCCCGATTATTAGAAAGTTGAGAGTCAACTTCAGACCCAAGAAACGTTTTTCCTACGCTGGTCACAGGGCATCAGTGGTAGACCCTGCCCCTTCCATACTTGCTTGTAGCCCTCTCAACTGTCTTCTTTATCCACTCCTTTTTGTTGGTTCAACTATACCGCGGTAGCACTTTTGTCGCTGGTAACGCCTCCTTCCTGGGGTAGTTGGTTCTGAGTATCTCTTCTCCCAATAATTTACCCCTATCACCCTCCATTTCGGAAGGGCAGTTTGACCTGCGATCATGCTCCGTCAGACAGCGGGATAGCATGAAGCCCAGTAAAGTACGGCCGTTGCAGGGTGCCCATAGCTTCGGCAGTGGTACGGGCGTTACTCGAGTCAGCTTGTTTGAAAGCATGATCAACTGACAATCTGACGCCCCGACGCGATGCATGTGATAGCTCGCGCGGGGTTCGGCGACCTCGTGGAGAATCTCGAGGGTGCGACAGGAACTTTCAATTATTGCGCGGAGGAAATAATCGATGAATACATGATTTACGAGCGGCTTCCCAGAAATTCAAACCCGTCCGAGGGGCATCCCTCGAGGCGATGCTCTCGGAGAAAGCTTCCCGCTCTGGTCACGAGACTGTTGGACAGAAGATGCAAGTTCTGTCCAGGCCAACGTCCAGACCGTAGGCGGGTACTTCGTCACGAACGATCCGAAGGGAAAGCAGAAGGTCAGACAGTAACCCAATGATGGGGAAAGGTTTGGATGTTTTACTCTTGGAAGATATACCCGATGAGCGTGCCGTCGTTAGCATACTACTGGTTCAGGATAATACCTGTTTACTCCGCGATTATCTGGATGAAGGGCTAAATCATGAGAGAGAACAAGAGCAGGCTGATATTTTCGCCTTGCTAGGTTCCTTGAGCACTGACGATAGTCTTTCTGTCTCTATTAGGAACAATGAACTGAGGTTTCGGACGCTTTTGTACCATGTTCACGAATTGGGCAAGGCATGGGTCATGGAATGCCGGCAAAGCTAGCACGGACTGGCGATCGAGGCGTTTGAAACGAATTTTGCGTCAATGAGGACTGTAGCGGTGTTTATGGGGCAAGAGAACCGCCGGAGCAGAATTTACGTGTCATTGACGACTGAATTTATCCCTGGTCTGATCCCATTTGCAATTTGGAATAGTGCAAGGAAGGCTTTGACCGGTCGGCTAATGACGGTTGGTCTTCGATGCCTCCTTTCGAGGTGCTTTACTGAATCAACCCGATGTGGGTTAAGGTAGTCGATTTCAGTCCTCAAGAGGCCCTAGTCGTGCCACTGACGGTAACGGCGGCGGTGTTGTGTCCTCTATGTTGAAAGTATATTACGCTACGGATCCGGAGACCTGATCGTAAGTTGATCCCAAATTAATCTAATTGATTAATACTGTACCTTGGCACTCTATAGTATCGTACATGTGCTACAAAGGCACAAAAATCATCAATTACGGTGGGGAGCAGAGTCTTCATCACGAGGCGGCGGAGGAGTGACCTGATACCCATAGCCCGGATCCTGTTAGGCTTGGGCCGAAGAGGCAGCAAATATGTAATAGACAGGAGCGGAAAGACAGAACTCAGTAGATCGCCGCCCAGAACACGCGCGAAGAGTTTGGTAAGCAGCTGCTTGCAAATGACTTCGGCGTCATGTTTTACCGGAGCGCGAACGGCGAGATGGAAACAGCTTGCAGACCTGCGGCGGGGTCCAGTGGTGTTCCTTAAAATTTCACCGGTAGAAATTATAGAAGAAGACATATATCGGATATAATATCTGAATTTGCAATATATTTTTACATTATATGAATTTGAGAGATATTCTTAATTTGGAAGAGTGTGACAAATTCATGGTTTGATTTTTCTAATTATATGACACGCTGGCATTAATAGATGTCAGTACACGCAAGGTTCTGGGAGATACTAAGAGTGACTCTGAATAGTCTATATAATGGTCACATCAATTCCCACCCCTGGCCGATGGGTGGCGGGCGTGGGTATGGCACTTAGATATTTGCTTTGAGGAAATATCTCCGACTAGTCTCTCATTCACAAGATTCTCTTAAATCCATTTTAGGCTCTTATTAGGTTTACTTGAGACCTTACTGTTAGCCGAAAAGGTTATATAAGCTGGGTCAATTGCTTCCTCTTGAAAATGTCACGCAAGTTGGCAGACAACTTCGAGTCAAGTCCCATGTAGTTGGGAGGTTGAGAGTCAACTTTAGGCCCAAAGAGGTTTCTTTTACGCTGCTCACACAGCATACGTGGTAGATCCTGTACCTTCTATACTGGCTTGTAGGATTTTTAACTGTGGTCCCTATCTTCCTATTTCTGCTCGCTCAACTATACCACGGTAGCACTTTTGCTGCTTGCAGCACCTCCTTGTTGGTGTAATTGGTTCTAATTTTCTCTTCTCTCAACGATTTATACCTACCATTAATTACGGTATTGATAAATGAGCTTCGAACGCAAAGGAAACAGTTCTTGGCACCAGGCAGTTTCATGGATTCACGAAAGGCTCTACTGCGTTTGCCACATTTAGCACCTCAAGGAAGATTCTTGTATAATACAGTGTGGACTGAATCAGGCAGCTCCTTTTTTGTGAGCGAATGACTCGATAAAAAGATGCTGAATGGCAGTAAATCCTGCTGGCGACGGGAGGAGGACCATGCACTAACTGCGGCTTTGGCCTCGTCGAATGTAGCTTATTCGGTTATCGACTGAAAAAGGAAACGCCCGCGGAGCTTTTTGGTCTGGTACTAGATGCGAAAATGCGGCTGATGCCATGTTTACGGCAGATTTGAGACCAAGTCCCAGTATAGGGTGCATACCTGCGATTGGTTTGAGGGATAGATGCAACTTCATAAATATGCTGCTGAGGTGGAAGCTACCTGCCAGCGTGCGGAAAGCTGATTCCAATAAGCTATCGAAGTGTTTTGCTCATTTCGCCGTGTAGAGCAGCGGAGTTACTGGGAGTAGAGAGGGGAAGGCGGTGGAAGAGGATCGGCTGAACTTTGTTGAGCGTGATAGGGACAAATCGTCGGAAGAAGAGATACTCAGAGCCAATTACCCCAGGAAGGAGGTTTTTCAAGAAACGAAAGTGCACTAATGGTATAGTTGAAGTAAAGAAAAAGAGATCCAGCGTAAAAAAAAACAATTCATGGGTAAAAAGATGACTCTAAACTTCCTAATTAGTTGTCCCCTGGCTTTAAGTTTTCTGCCAACTTGCTTTAACTCCACAAGAGGAAGTATTCTACTCAGCTTATGTAGAACTTTTGGATAACCTTAATGTGTCAAACAAACATACTAAGTACCACAAAGTGCATGAAATTGAATCATGTGAACAAGAAAGACTAACAGCCGATACTATCAGGATAAATATCTATATTTACTCCTTATAATCTTAGTTCTCAATAAAAGAGCCAAACAATTGCTCCAAAATATCCAGACTCCCGATGCAGCCCATTCAAATCCCGTCGAACGGCCCATAGTGATGAATAGCCTCCTGGGACATATCGAGCTCCTCCAATTCCTCCTCAAGACCTTCAACTTCCGTCCCGTCCCCGTAAGAAGATTCATAATCGATTAATCCCTCACTCTATCCTCCGCCCTCCGCAACATATTCCCCACCGCGATACCCTAGTGGTTCCAATGGGTCCATCCAGTCCTCCTCACTCTTCAATTCTTCCATATCAGCCTCCGACTTCTCCTCTTGTGCCTCCTCTTCCGCCACTTTCTCCTCTGCGTTCTCGAAGCACTGACTGCTGACGCACTCCTTAACGAGTTACCAGGTCCATTCTTCTACAATAATCACCATAGTGAGTTGTTTCATTTTCCATAAATGACAGGGCGTTGGGCTGGCGGCGGGCTGTAATTGACTTGGCGAAGATGAGAGACAGGCGTAGGTTGGTCATGTTGAGGGCAAAAGGGGGTCGACCCGATGAGATGGTTGATGGCAGGGGGTTTGGCTTCAACGGCGTTGATGTCTAACTTTAAATACTAAGATGTCTTCGGAAAGTTTCATAGCCTTGGAAAAATAAAAATGGGAGGCAATGTCGCTGCTTTGAGTTTGCACGCAGTCAGTGCAGCTATACAAAATTTGCTTGATAAAATATCGGAACTGAATTTGGAGGACGAAGCGGATTAGGAGTCAAAAATTTTCTTTTTTGAAAAATGACGACCAAATTCCACAGAGATAACTTGGAAAATACAGTTCTACAGTGAACGTAAATTCGTAGGGGAAAAGTTCTTTCAGGATTTTGTTCTTATAATAAAATATGTGGTAAGAGTTGTTTCGCATTTGAAAATTTAGAGGCTAGGTATGAAAAAGACAGAAGTTTGTGGGGAGGACCGCTTTTCCTACCAAAAGGAATGTTTTTATAACATAAAAATTCGGCTTATTATGGTCATGTTGGAACCCTGTGGCCGGGGAGAGAATTTTTGATCATCGATAAACATATCACGATGGGGAAGGGCTGGGCCGGAAAGATTGGAGCATAGGGGAATTCTCATTCACAAATTGGGCACACAAATTGGGCATGGAGCAATCGAGATGCCAACGAGCTCAAAAATAAGACGAACGCAGAGCATGCTAGGACGCTGGGCAGAACTGTCTACACAGGGACACACAATAGCGTGAAAACTTGAGCCTTCAAGGATTGGTGGGGTGCGTCGTTGATAACTTTCGCAGAATGAGAGAAGCTTTGCATCAGAGAAGATCGGGAATCAGTGGCTAAAATAAATCGTGGTGCCCCACACTTCCGGTATGAAACGGGTATCGATAAAGCCTTGAGGTATAGCGGGGATTGGTCTGTCCGTTGTGACGAGGTGTAAGGTGAAGCTCCCAAAGTGGGTACGACGCCACTATGTATTTCATAGCCGGAAATAGGCTGTACCCTCAAAGATGTAATTATTTTTCTGCTGTACTTGAAAAATAAAGGAACTGGAGGTACAATATTCAGAGAGGTTTGTGACAGATCTGTGGTAGCCAAATCCAATATCCTCCGATAGAATAATGGTACAGTCCTTCCACGAAATCTGAACCAACTTCCTTCAAAGCCTGTTTTGGAACGGGAGAAGAACCCTTACCAACAGTTGTTAATATTTATCAGAAAATAATGGAACGTTTAGCCCATGTAAACATGGGCATATGTTCATGAAGAAATTAATGATGATATGGAGCTCATCATAATCCTGTGTACAGGAGGAAATCCGTATCCAAGCTCTCTTCCCTCCGATGAGAATCATTCTGTATTTGTAATAGATTAAAAGTTGTGGTTACACGTGGTCATGTATTAGAATAAATTCTTCATAACTTTGATTGAACAGCGGTAGTAACTCGCAACACCGAGGCAGCCACGTAACTAAGCCATATTTATGGGGAACTGGTGCTTCTTACTTTATGGCTGTAATCTTTTCGTTGTCTAAGTGCACCCATTCTTGTGGACGCAGTGCAGGAGCCGCGATCTTGAGCTTCAGACCTGGTTCTCCTACCCCTTCAAAAACTACACGTAGATGTGTGATGTGCTTCCCAATAGAGTTTTAAAACACTACCAAATCATCCACGTAGTCCCTAAAAAAATTAACGTACCTTAAGATTTATTCTATCATACGCAATAGTGTAGAAGGCGCATTAATTAGAGCAGACGGTATTACTTTAAACTTGAATATATTGAGACTGCGGACGAAAGTTATCATATCTTTGCAATATTCACTCATGCCAGTGAATATATTTAGAGTAGTGAAAACATAAATACCATTTAAATCGTCAAAACTTCTTCTATTCTGTGTAGCAGTCAGATCAACCTTCATGTTCTGTTTTAAAGTGTGACAGCTCGCACAAAAGCTAAGTAGTCCTTTATTCTTGGTCAAAATTACGAATGAAAACAACTAGGCGGAAGAGCAGTGGATAATGATATCAGCGTTCATCATGATGTCGATTTACGGGAAGGAGATCTCGTTGTGCCGAGGTGATATTCAACGAAACTTGTTGTAGATCAAAATAGGGTCCTTCATTTGGAAAGAATGTTCGTTGAAAAGTATGCTTGGCGTCAATCAACTATTGTCCAAGCCATTATTCCTGTTTCGTGGAGCAAAATATCAATATATCTCTGTTTTTTCCTTTCCAATGAGCCATTCAAGCCCTCAGGGCGTCATTAATATCTTTTTACTTTTCTTTTTTGCCGATAGTAGCTTCTTCGCTTCTCTGCTTTCCTTCCATTTCGGCAATTCTATCTTTTTTGATTGCCGGGACCATTTCTGCTCCCGATTAGTCCGAAAACTCCGGCCTAACGTTCGATTTGGATGTGAGATCCTCTTTGTAAGTTCGAGCACCTTCGCCCTCAACAAGCTTTTTCTCGACGGATTTGCTATCCGGCTCGAGCCAAAGTACCACTATCTCGGAACCGATGTGAAAACGCACACATTGAGCTTCGAAATCCATGTTTGCAAGAGTAGTCGAGAGCTTGAGTAGACCGATAATCACATCTAACGGAGACTTCTGAACAACAAGGAAGTCCAAGATGAATGTTTGGGCTTCAAATGTGGTTAGAATCTTGGGCACCAAGCCAAGAGATGAAGAGCTGTCACTATTTGCGATGATTATTCTTTTCGAAAAGTAGTTCGGTGAAAGATAGAACCGGATCCAGTTAGTCGGCTGGTATCAAATCTGGCACCGCTCCGAAATCCAGTTGCGCCAAGACTTCGGTACTGTACACCTTAAGTCGAACCAGTCGCATCAAACGAAGACCATAGTTCGAAAAGACTGCGACACCGGAAATTGATTGTTTTTCAAGCAAAAGAGGCATAGAATTAGCAGCCCCTTCAGCATCCTCACGAAGGAGCTGGTAAAATGTTAAAACATACCTGGCGTTTGCCTGCTGGGAGAAAACTTCGTATTTCCCGACGTATCACTGCAGCTATTAGGGTTCTTCCTGTTGCTAGATTTTGTAGCATTTCTCTTGCGGCTGATAAAGTGAAAACACCCAGACGAAAGAGCCGGTCTTGACAGCACAGTGCGATTTTGGGGTACATTTACAAGGCATGAGATGTGCACGCCACAAGATTCATCCTGCGGAGGCTGTTTCCGCAGTTGTTTTACCTCGGCGTTCCTCTTTGCGACATTAAAGCGTTCTTCCTGCTAAAACCCCGTATGAGACATATCTTCTCGAAAGAAGCTGATTCGGCTGTCTAATTCCCCGAATTAATTTTTTTTCGGCGCCTTCTCCACAATCTCCCGCATTTCGTGGTCCAGAAGATCAGCAAATAGCCTTTTATTGAACAATATTTCCATGAAGGGGACAAGGGGTATATGGTGCGGTTTTTTCTCCAGACTAATTGCAATAAGACCATTTGCAGACTCTATTTTCTCTCTGAAACTGATGTTTTTCCATCCCTTTTATTTCCTTTTGTCTCCTTCAGAAACAAAGTCAGCTTTGAGAGATCTTAAGCCGAAGCACACACATTAACTTGATTATTTCTTGACCGCGGTTCCATATGAACGAGCAACCTTATAGGAGAAACTTCAGCAACGAGACTTGAAGGACTGACAAACGCAAAACGATTAGAATAAAACCCTTCTGACGCCTTAAAGATTGCAGAATAATCGTCTTAATACGCCTAATGCCAGGAATTTCTGCAGCTCTTTATTTCGAAAGGCGGAGGTGCCCCAGAAGCCTGAACCTCGTGATACGAGAATAAAATAGCGGACAGAGACCAGTTCGGCAACCTAATAGACTACTTTGGACCAAACCACAGAATGAGCAGCGATAAAATTCTTAAGTATTCGAATTGAGTTTATTAATCCAGAAACATCTCGCAAAAATAATTTGCAGTGTTATTTTGGATATAAAGAGGTTTGAGGCATCACCAGTGCTTCCTCTTTCCATTTTAAATACTGGCATGTTAATTCCGACTTATGGTGACTTGGCTTCAACAGAACATTTGTGTATGAGTAATCATACTCTAGGGTACGGTTGATGGAAGGATATTCAGGCTTTCGTTCACTAGATTACATGAAGTAAAATGTGGAATAATCGAAACTGGTAACACTGTAAGGATAATTCGCTAATGTAATATCACTGGTCAAAAGGCATTACACATGTAGCAAGCAGCAAAGTTGCCGGTGGAAGTCTACTGTAAGCCACAAAAGCCAAGCTTATAGTACCTGGCACAACTACTGACCTTTGTGCTCGACGGGTTGGCTTCCGCATATTGCGGTAAGAACCAGTGTTCCCTTTTTCTGTCTGTTTGTGATGTTCCAAAAAGTGAACTACCAGTGACGGGTACTCACTTCTCGGAACGTCACATTCGTAATCAGTTGCATCCTTATCCACTTAATAGGCCGTATATTTTAGCAAAAAGGCAACGGAAACCATCGGAAACAGACGAAGAATAATGAAGACCCGGACACTTCGTCTTGAGCAACAAAGCTTTTCGTTTCAAAAATGCTACTTTCCGCAAACTTCTCTCCCTTTTATCCCTAGATTTATTATTGACCTACGTTTTCAAAACTATCATCCTAAATTTTCTTTGAACAAAAACATCTTGCAGTTCATTTGCTGTGCGAACTCAAATTCACTGTAAGACTCCATTTTCTATTTTATGCTTGAGAGTTTAGTCCTTTTTTTTCAAATATAAAACTTTCGACTCGTGTGCCGCTCTGTTCTCCAATCAATTCCGATATTTTATCAAGCCGAGTTTTTCTTGTTGCCCTCCATGAATACAAATTCAAATCTGCGACATTGCCTTGCATCTTTTATTTTGAACAAGGCCGTGAAACTTTTCGAAGACATTGCCCAATTCAAAACTCCATATCAACGTCGCTGAAGCAACAAATATGTCATTGATCACCCCGTTGGCTCATCCTCAGTTTGCCCTCACCATGAACAGCCTCCGCCCGTCCCTCACCATCTACAAGTCATCAAGAGCCCCCTGCCCTCTTAAAGACTAGACCTTGATGGCCAATGAGCCAACTGACTGCGACGAACATCACAGAAGGATGGACCACAAACACGTTCGGTTTTGTGTTTGCCTCCATTGCTCCGAGAAAGAAGACGAAGAGGGAGAAGAGATGGAGGAGGTAGAGAAGAAAGTAAAGGAGGAGGACGTGAAGGTGGGTATGAATTGATCGGAAGGTGAGAATGATTAAGTGGCCTTATGGGAGCCACTCGGGCACAACGGTGGGGAAGCTGCTGTGACGGATGAAGGGGAGAGTAAGGGGAGTAATCGGTTTTTATTATTTCTCTGCTGGGGATGAAACGGAGGGTTAGGGTCTTGAGGAGTGTATGCAGGAGCTTGATATGTGGGAATAGACTATCTACCATTCAGTGCCATTTGAAAGAAATTTTAGGGATGGTATTGAGGTATGGATATCTTAGAGTAATTTTTTGGCTATGATTTACAAGTAGTCCAGAAGTTAAAAGTCAACTTCAGCCCTAAAACAACTCTTCAGAACTAGTCCCTGAGCATAGGTAGTAGACCGTAAATCCCCTCGAGTCCATTGTAGACTCTCAGCCCCCCATCCTTGACCACCCCTTCTCGTTCCTACAAACATACTTCGGTAGCACATTGTCGCTTTTAACTACTTCTTCTTGGTATAAATGGCTCTGAGAATTTCATCCTTTGAATACATCTCTAACAGGCAGTGTGCAAAAATTCCTCCGTCCTCTTGCTACCCGTGACACCGAGCCCGGAGGCTCTTGAAGGCGACTAGATTCTATTTATACCCTCAGCGCGATCTGATCAATCTCCACTATACCGCAAAGCTATCTCGGAACCAGTTTCGCACCGGAAATGAGGCGCACATCAATTTATTTCAGCCTTGGATCCCCGATTTCTCCGATGCCAAGCTTTTAACATTCTGTTAAATTTCTCAACGCCGCACCATTCCAGTCCTTAACGTCTCAAGATTCCACGCTACTCTTAGTCCCTGCGTAGACGATTCTGCCTGGCTTCATAACATGCTCCGTGCTCTTCTCATTTCTGAGCTCACAGGCATCTCGGAAGAAGAGAAACTCAGAGCCAATTACACCAAGAAGGAGGTGTTGCAAGCGAAAAAAGTGCTACATGGTATAGTTGAACTAACAAACGGAGTGGTTAGGGAAGAAAGTTGAGAGGTCTACAAGCAAGTATAGAAGAGGCAGGGTCTACCACTGATGCACTGCGACCAGCGTACGAAAAATGTTTCTTTGGTCTGAAGTTGACTCTCAACTACTACTTAGGACTTGACTTGAAGTTGTCTGCCTTCTTGCTTGACCTCTCCATGAAAAAGCAATTTAATCAACTTATACATACTTTTGGATACCCCTAAAGTCCGAACAAAACTACAAAAGATACCAGGAAATGCATAAAAACACTTTGTGTGGATATACTCTAGACAAAGGTACTTAAGAAACAAACTATCGATCTGGTCCTCTTATTTCCCATTCTCTAGATCAGGCCCAAACAACTCCTCTAAAATATCCATGCTGCCCAAGCAGTCCCCAAAAATATCCCCGAACGGCTCATAGCTCTCTTTTTCCTCCTTAGAGATATCTAAACCAATAAAGATGCCGCCATCCGATTCTAGATTCTTGGCCACTTGGTCCATACTGTCCGGCCCCACCATTCCAATACTTTCCATGTATCCCTCCCCCTCATCCTCCTCGTCCTCCTCTTCATCCTCTTCATCCTCCTCGTCATCCTCCTTCTCGTAGACCAATTCCGGGACTGCCCACTCCTCGAAAGTCTCCCCAGCTCTCTCCTCGACTTCCCTCACCTGCCCCTCAGCTACCTCCCCCGCGTCATTCTCGACGAACAAGCGACGCACGAATTCGATCACCTATTTCTTAATTTGTCGGCGTAGATAGTCATCACCGTCATCTGGGCAGAAAAGGAGTAGGGGAATGGCGTTTAGGGGGCGAGGGTGGTGATTTTTGGAAACTGACTCTAGAAAGGCATAAGTTGTCCATTATGGTGGGCTTTAAGGAGGTTTCGGCAATTGAGGGTGTTCTGAAGGGGTACGAGGAGAGGTATGGTGAGTATAATGACCGGGTAAGTTTTAAAGTTGCAACAAAAAAGTTTAAATAGGCTCCCAAGGTTGCATTCTATAGACTTGTAATAGGTAAAATAAATCTACAAGGGAATTTATACTAATGCTTTTGCGCCCTTTTTCTCAAAAAAATGAATTTCGAGAAGGAGGTAATTGAAAAGGGAAAAAGAACCGTATTCGCGATCAATTTAAATGGGTGGATACAGTATAAAATATCTAGATAAAATAGAAGTGAATTTAGAGAGGACCGCGTTAAGGATAAAGAAAGATCAGGAAGGAGAAATATCTCCCCCCCGGAAGGTGGTTAGAGTGAGGGAGAGTGAGCAAGGACCAGAACTACAAGCTATTTGGAAAAGAGGAGTTAATACAGTAAATAAAAAGCCGGTAGATGACGACGGCAAAAAATCTGTCCGGATTCGCGCGCGCATAACAAACCCCCGCACTTGGGTCGAATTCGCTGTCTCTTCCTCATTGCTCTTGTTGTTATTGTGTTAGTTCTATCAATTCATCAGGAAGGGTGTATGGTTGAATGAAGGGATATGGAAGTAGCTCATTTCCGAGTTGGGGGAGGGAGTGTGTACCGTGCGATTACCAGCTCTGTTCCTTGGTCAAGAGTTTCGTAGATCCTTCGGATAGTTTCATAGTGTTCTCTAGTGAGCTCCTCTCGTTTTACATCTCTAAATCTTACAAATGTAAGATAATAGATGTAGTACGCGAATTTATCTGGTAACGGGTCCAGAAACGGGTATCTGAAGGAGAAAAAAGCTCGCAACGTAAGAATCGAGTCTTCACGAGTAAGGTGGGCTCCTTGTATGCTTTGGAAAGACATGCAAATCCTAATGGCAAAATAGGAAATTACTTCAGCTTCTTGAGGGCTTCCGTTACTTTGCAAAGCCATAGTCTACTTGGTAGCCGTTCAATAATCAAGGAGGCATAGTTTCCCCTTGAAAGACTGGGCGGTATTGGAGGTGATCTCCATGGTGATCTCCCCGTTGCTCTCGACTCCTATCCCTCTTTGACGGTCGGCCTCGATCACTGGATGGTCCTGCTCGAATCATCATGGCAGTCTCGGGAGGATCTTGGTCTTAACCTGAGCTCCGTTTCTAGACGGAGACACGTAAGGTTTCCATAGACTGTATGGGCCACTTCGTATTCGGTATCCGCAGCTAAATCATACCCTTTTCTTGATACCTCAGTATGCTCTTTTAGAGAAAAATACACGCCTCTGATAACGTTTAGATTGGAGAGAGATATTTTTTTTCTTCTGGAACCAAGCAATATCGTCCAATAAAGTAGTGGTAGATTATCTGCACAAACTAAGGGCCGATTGCTATGAATCTTCCGTCTTGAAGTGAGTATAATACCCTCAATAGTAGATTATAACCTTCGTCCGAAATATATGGTCCATTCGGCATTCGTAAGCATAAGAAAATGTTAATGAAGAAGTTAATAAGATCATCTGATGCCGAATCTTCTCGTGAAAACATCCCACCTCACTCCCACGCTCTCTTCCCACCGATCATAATCATCATATAATTACGGAATAAGATGTTCCTCGGGTGGAAAGGCTGTTCTATCATGAAAATCGATTCCACCCTCTCTAATTACTGGACGAGACGACGAGCACGAATGGGTCTCCTCGATTTCTTCCCTGAACTTGAGCAGAGTTCGTAGTATAGGTCCCTTGCCTTGGTAACGACGCATGTATTAGAGCATTTTTTCAAACGTCGGCCACCTGACCATCTGTTGAAACGCCTTTCCATGAATCACGAGAATATTAGAATCGACCGTGAATGTCCGACTCTTCGCCCCCGACTGAACGACCGCCGAATTCGTATTCACCCGCTCCGCTTGCCAATTCCTTGCAGCTGGTAGCTCCGTTTCTCTTTTTCGTTTCTCATTTCTTTACAATTTACTTTAACCCGTTTGCGTTGGATAGAGTATCAACCTTCATTATTCGTGTTATTTTCCCGTACAGTAATTCAAACGTGTATTGCCTGTTTGTTCCGTTCCACCTTTTATATCCATAGAGAAGCTTTGGGATTGCTTCCTCCCATTCCATGCTACTACCTGATAAAGTTTTTGATATAGCTCTTTTCATCTTCCCCATCATCCTCTATGCTCTGCCATTAGACATGGGTGTGTAAGCAAGAAACGTCTTCCAATGAATTCCCTTTTTTCCAAGAATTTATTAACTGCCGTTTCTGTAAAGCAGAGTGCTTTACTTGATATAATCCTTTTCGGAATACCAAAGGTTCTACAGTTTGTTCCTGTACGAATTTCAGAACTACCTCCGCAGTGGCACCCTCCGCTGGTAATGCTATAAGCCAGCCAGTAAGATGCTCCAATTCAATTTGGATACACTTCTTTCGTTTTGAAGTTTGTCGGAAAGGTCCCGCGAATTCAACGGGGAAATTCCAAAAGAGAGCGGGATTGAAAATTTCAACGTCGACTTATACTTTCGTACAAGCGCTAACTTCTGGCACCCATCACAACTTTTCACGAATTCGAATGTGTCCTTATGGAAATAATGCCACCAAAATCTATCGATAATAAACTGCTTTGTTGTTTTAAGATCCCAGTGACCAATTTCATCGGGGCAGGCCCTTAAGATCTTATTCCGCTCCTTTAGTGTGGCAAACAGTAGGAGACCTGTTCTGGTCCGTCGGAACAGCCTTTACCCCCAAAAGATAAATGCCTTCTGGTTCCTTTGAACCCAATCCTTGCGCTTGTGATCTATTATTATTATTTCCAGACTGGTAAAAAATTGAATGAGGGCCTCAATTTGGGCCTCATAGCTTCAGGGTTGCAGAAGTTTTACCCCAATTACCTATGCGACCTCATCATCAAAGCTCTTTCCCTTTTTTGGTGTTCTCTAGGCTAGAAAGGAAGTCTGCAGGTTGATTTTCCCGTCCAGGTCTGTAAGTCATCTCAAACCTGTACTCCGCAAAAAGATCAAGCCATCTCGCCAAACGGTGGTTCACGTCCTTCTTTTGAAATGCTGCTCTGAGCGACTGGTTTTCAGTCACTATATTAAACTTTTCGAGCGATGAAAGATACACCCTAAATTTCTTCAATACAAAAACAACCGCCACAGCCTCTTTTTCGCAGACAGAATCTCTTTTCTCCGCCTCTTTCAACGGTCTGCTAGCAAACTGGACCGGGTGAATTCCACATCTCTCATCCTTTTGGAACAAAGCGGCCACATCTGCATGGTCTGATGCATCTGTTCCTACTATAAATGGAACTTTGGAATCAGGAAAAATGAAGACTTGAGGGGTTCAAAGCTTCTCTTTAAGATCCTCGAAGACCTGTTTCATCTTCAGGTTCCATACGAAAATTCCTTTCTTTGACGTATAAGAATGGAGCGAGCCGCTGTTTTGGCGAATTTCTTAATGACTCTTCTGTAGTAAGAGGCGAGATCAATAAAAATTCTTAATCCCGTCTTCGAAGCTGGCCGGGGTGCCAGCTTGACTTTCGAAACCTTGTCGGGGTCTAATTTTATTCCCTACCGATCGGCTATATGGCCCAGTAGTTTTACAGATGTCTGTGCGATGAGACACTTGCTCAGCTTAGTCTTCAAACAATAATGAGATATCCTTTTAACCAATTTTCTTATATGAATCACATGATCCTCCAGTGTATTCGAAAGTATCCCCACATCATCAATGTATACCCTTGCAAAGGGCAGTCCCTTAGGACCTCGTTCATCATTCTTTGAAAGGTAGCTGGTGCGTTCATGAGACCAAAATATATCACTTGGAATCTGAGAATTCCCATTTTCCACTTGATGGTCATCTTTCCTTTGCATACTTCCTCTAAAGGAATTTGTCAGTAGCTAGTGTAAAGGTCTATCCTTGTGAAATATTTCCCATCTTTAACGTCTTCGAGAATTTCCTCCTTGTTCGGAATTGGGAACAGATCGGGTATCATTTTCCCGTTCAATAACCTCTAAAAAACACATAATCTTGGTTTTCCATCCTTCTTGGTCGCGATGAACACTGGTAACGACCATGACGAAGACGTTTGTGTCATGATAGCACTTTTAGCATCTCCTTGATGTTCTCTTCAATACCCTGATCCCACTTCTGCGGCTGGCGCCGAGTTCTGTGATATATTGGTTTTGGTTTTACAAGCTCAAAGACGTGCTTTACAGGAACATCTGCTTGACGCAAGTCTGACACATCCCATGCAATGGCTCTTGAAGATATAATTATCTCCAAAACTTTCCTGTCTGCTAGGAAAGGGAGATTCCAAACCCTTTATTGATTTCTTCTGTTCTCTTTTCTCTTTCTGTTCGGATTTGTTGGCGGAGAGCTCCTTTTTCTCCTCCCATGAGGCCAACTTATCCCTTCAAACTCTCATTTCTTACATTTGTTATCTGGTTTCCGGTTTCTGTAAATTTTCCGCATATCGAGACAAATTCAGGTCTGCAATCATCTCCGCAGTCCCTGTCATCATCCCTTTCTAAGCCAGAGTCTGAACCGCCCCACGCGAAGCTCAAGATATCCTCTTCCGAGTTGGGCAGGAGGTCATTTCTATCCTTGGTCCCCGAATCTTCACTTCCATAAACGGATGTGAAGTCTTCGCTGTTCGTTCCACTTAAATTTCCCAGACCACCGCTCCTGTCGTAGTCGATTGGCATCCTGACCTCCGTTCCATCTACTTAAATGGACACACTGTGGTTGCCAAGATGCATGCATATTTCCAATTCTTCCATCATTGGGGAGCCAATGATTACGTCAAATGGGAGTTAAGGCATGACTAGGAAATCTACATTGACTTTTGGATCTGCGAAGAACACTGTAATATTTTCGACCGTGACCGTACAGTTAGAGACATAACTTGGTATAGTTGATCGAACACAAAGAGGTGGGTAAGGACAACAGTTCAATGGGCTATAATTAAGTACAGAAGAAACATTATCTACCGCATATGCTCCGTGATCATCGCAAAAAAGGGTCTTTGATCTAAAGTTGACTTTCAGCTTCTCAGCTATTTGGGACTGGACTCGAAAATGTCCTTCAAATCGCCTGATCTCTCCAAGAGGAAGCGATTTACTCAGGTTATACAAGTTTTCAGCTAGTCATAAAGCCTTGAGGACGAATACCTAATTCCATAAAATACACCAAAAAATCATGTGGACGAAAAAAATCAGCGATAAGGTACTTCCAAGGAAAATTTCTACATCTACCCCTCACAATCGTCATAATCCAGAGCAAAAACAAGAAATTCCTGCAAAATATCCATGCTGCCAATAAAGTCCTCAAATATACCTTTGAGTGGCCCACATCTTCCCATCTCCTCCAACTACAATATTAAGAACACAAAAATACCCTTATTCGGATTTGTGACCAGTTCTCTTGGGCATCCCCCCCTAACTCCTTCCAAGGGCATTTTTCGCATTATTTTATGGCATCGAAGATTGTCCGTTTGTATCAACGCCGCTAATGCATTATGCGGACTTCTCATTTACAGTTTGAAACTCCCGAAATTTGCGGTCTCTGAGCTTTATCTAAGCCAGCGCAGAACCGTTACTTTACAGTGCACAGTATTCCCATAAAAATAACTGAAAACATATTTGATAATAAAGTTCCAGCGCAGTCTGCGCAGCATGAGAACTCAGCCAGCGCAGAATGCCAGGGTTGTAATTTTTCAAAGCTACCCAATTTTCTGACATCACAAACACGTTTGATTCACAGGCAATTGGTTGAGATACTGGAGTACTCATGGGACATCAGAGCGAGTTCTCAAAGCCTCCTATGGTAAGGGTTGTTCTGAGAGACAAAGCAGGTGTTGGAGAGATATGAAGAGTAGTAATTGATAAAGCGAAGGAAAAAAGTTGTAAATGGGGATTGCTTCTAGTACACGTACGAAGGGTACTAAAACGGAAAATGTAACTGTTGTTTCTCAGAGCGATGAAGAGGTGATACACCAATCAACGTAATTAGATTGAGCCAATAATTCAATTTACATTTGCAAAAAAGTGAAAAAAAGGTACTCAATTTTATTCAAAATTCAATGAATGGTTCATCTAGGTGCTATCGCTGTCTTAGGTATCATCTACACCCCAAAAAATTTGCCTTTAAAGTAGTCGCGGTTTGTCGCAATAATCCGTTGTAAGTTATCACTCAACTGGGCTTCCTCCCAGTGCCCATCCAAATTAAGGGACATACTGGTACTAATCATTGCCTTTCGAGCGTGTTGAAAACTAATTTAATCGCGCTGGGCATTCATATCACGTACTGTCTCTGCCGCCAGGCGCAAATAAAATCGCTTCCCAGGATTTGGAAGCTTCCCTCTGTGCTCAGACCACCGTCCAGAGTGAACGCAGTCGTACTTGTAGTTATCCCATCGAGCCCTCTAAGGGTCATTAATCTTCTGACTAATAAATGATTCACAGGGCTGAACTAAATTTGTTGCGTTTAGCGGAAGCTTCTCAAGGAATGTACGAATTCCAGCCAATAAAGCATTCGCTTCAGAGTCAACCACATGCCCAGCGCAGTTGTCAACGTACAATGCACTTCTCCGATTTTCTGTCAACGGCTTGATCGCTAGCGGCTCTGCAAACCACGCCTTGAAATGAATCCAGCCATCCCTTCCTTGGGACTAGTTCGGTAGCAAACACCAGGGACGTCGTCTGGATGCCAATTAATGGGATATCAGCAATTTTGGTTTTTGAAAATCAACATTGGGGTCTCGATTTTTGCGTTTGGGCAACAAGAGAGGCGCCCTATCGTAGTGATTGGTTCATTACCGGATAAAGCGTCTCCAAACTCGACTTGGTTGTCCCTCGTAAATCCCATCGTTTTCTCGTTATCTACATTGGAGACAAAATGCGTCTTATCGTTTTTTTCAATATTATTGTCGTCTATAAATCGCCACTCGAAACCATTTTTCAACACAACAAGATAAATTTCAACTGTACTATCACTAAATTTCGTCTTCTTGGGGCGCTTAATCAGTTTACCTGTTTGTGTTCGCAGAACAATCTTGTTACAATTCATGAAGTGCTGTACTCATCAAATTTTTACTCGACGATATATCGGAAGTCCATTATCCGTTAATTAGGAATGAAATGGGCTTCATTTTTCAGCATTTGCAATAATCGAAGTATCGCGAAGCTGAAGAACAGTGGTAAAGAACTTGATTCCCAAATTCGTCAACCTTTCAAATGCAATGAGAACCTCTATGTAGAGCGATTAACACCAATAAGTTCGCTTCCGACTCCTTCTAGGCAAACTTTTGAAGTTTATTAGCTTTTTTTCTGATGTTTTTGTTCCGGTAAACGATTACTTTCGGTTGCAGTTTTGATTAAGGCTCATCATTTTTCCCTGTGCTTCCACAGAAGCCTGTCTTTGTCTAAATGGACTTTCGTGTTGCCAGGGAAGAACTGTGGGAATTTCTCGACAGGTTTATTTATGAGATGCTTTGGTCTTTCTTTTGCAGAGGTTTCCATCATCCAATGAGCTTTGTTATATTGGTTTGAAAGAGTTATAACATGAATGATCGGCGATAGTTTCGAAAATCGGTGTTTGGATGATCAGTCAGTAGTTCGCGCTCGGCATTGTATGCTTGACTGGATTGAGTAGGTGATTCTCTTGACCGTTGTGTCGACTCCATTGACTGCCGTGCCCTGGCTATAGCTCCCTCAATGGGGCCGATAGAAGCCATTGCTTCTATTTTTGTGCTAGCCAGTGGAGCAGGTTGAGGAGGTGGTCGGGTGGTGGCTTTTGCTGTTCAATACCGGAGCATAGACAGGAACAGTATGGGAAAAAGTATAGAAAGGTATCGGGATATCCGCCGTCGCTCGTTTACTGTCATTCAAATACTTTAAATATACCAGCAGAAGGATTTAAGCAGAATGGTCGTTCATCAATTAAATTGCCATAAACAAATTCCGCACCAAACCCGATTTTGTCACCAAAAATAATTACGGTGATGTTTGTATAGGAAAGGGTGGTAAAGTTTTGTCTCCAGGTACACAGAGACAGCGAAACCGGCTAGCTGTAACTTTTCTGCACACATTAAGACCCAACAGAACCTCGAAAAACTCCACCCACTTTACAGCCCCCATGCACGGACTTTATCCTTCCATCCGATTTAAAAACCTCTTCGTTCTCGTCCCCTTACGGTCTCATCGCTATTTCCGTTGGGCCAAACCAGCGAAAATGATTACCTGTGTCTTCAAGTATGGAGCCCCTGATAAAGCTCCTCGTTCTTCATGGTAAAGATGGCAGCAAAAGAATTGGGGGAAGAGAATCTGGAAAGAAAGACTGTAAGTATTTGGAGTGCTTTGAGGAGTAAGAGGCAACAAAACTCGCCTGTTAGACGAAATAGAAAAGAAAGGGCCAAATTTAGCCCTAGAGTAAAGACTAGGAAGTAAATGAGTCCGTAGATGAAGAGAGGGAATCCGAGCCAGGTTACACGGGAGGGAAAGGAACTAAATTAATGGAATGTGCGGTCCCAGCCACAGATCCTGTTTAAGGGATATTACGTTGACAAGATTTGTTACAGAAAGGGGTAACCAATCATGAAGCGTTTACGGGTTATTGTGGAAACTAAATAGGTACTTCTGATGTCTTCTTGAGGTAAGTGCTAGGGTATGATCTATACGGTGAAGGTTGTTGGGCGTAGATTTTTTCAGTTTCTGAAAAGAATATTTTGTCGAATCATATGCTTAAGCAATAATTCCCTATTTGTTTCTGGTTTTTATATTATTTTTTCAGAGATTTTAGATTGAAAAATATATGTAAGCTGAAGAAATTGCTTCCCTCAGGAGGCAGAAGGGGAATTTGGAATAAAAGTCGAAATAAAATGTTTACTTACTGACTATTTGTCAAGAGAAGTCGAAGATCCTGTTTCTTCAAAACTTTTTATAGAGCATTGGCTCCTCTTTTGCTTTCTATCCTCCTCCTTCTCCAGTAATTTATACTTGATGTCTGTACTTTTGGCATCAGTGTAGGTTGCCAAGTGTGTCATTACCGAAGGCAGGCACCGCTCACATAGCTTGATTGTGAAAGATCTAGGAGGGAGCAAGTCGGCTGCAGTGATTTCCTTGGCTTTGGTAAAGGTGATCCCCAATTTTTCCCTCTTGTTCTCAAATTTTCTCAAGCGATAGTTTTAATTCCCGAGATATTGTAGTATCGAAGATATTTCCTGCCAACGTTATCATTTATTCTCTTAGTTTCCCCACGACTTCTATCCGCCACATCCGGGAACAAGGAACTCCAAGGTACTTCCATCTTTCTCCTCTTGTCCGTCGTCCTCGTTGTCGGTGCCACCCAGTAGCTTCCCGTAAACAATTTTACAAGGTAACTCTTGTCAGCCCTTATTCTAAAAACAACAAATACCTTGATATCTATGGTCCCATGGCCCTTCTTTCCTAGGCGAAGTCTGCCAAAGATGGCCGCTAAATCGCTCTGTGCGATAAGCTCAGAAAGGATTCCTACCCGATTTCTTTCGATATCCACGGTTTTTTGGTCCAGGAACTGAGGCCAGGCTGCATCCAATTTTTAATTATATAGCGCCCTAAAACGTTACTGTTACGGTTGCCAAACGTCATCGACTTCTAAATTTCAGAACAAAAGGGTAGAAAGGGCGCCAAGGTAAAAGGGAACCACAAAGTACCCGACATGAGAGTCTATGCGAGCGACTAAAGTGCTACAGTAGACGTTAAAGGGCGATGGAGAGTAGTGGGCGTGAAAGCTGAGTGGCTGCTCTTGGAGCCAACTCTAAAGTGGCAGGCTCTACCACCTATGCTCTGTGACTGGCATAAAAAAAGGGCACTAGGGTCTGAAGTTGACTCTCAACTTCCTAATTTTTTGGGGCATGGACTTGAAGTTGTTCCTAACTTCCCTCAGGGCTTTGATTTCCTTTAGTAAAACTATCCGTTCAAAACTCTTCTGAACATAAGTTCTCAGTAATAAAAGTAAAGGTGCTTATATCTCCTCAATAACTGACCAACTGGTCTATTTTGCAGTAAAAAATTTCGAGCTTGATTCTGCATCAAGTAAAGCTCACTGAAATTGGTGGGGGTTATTGGCTTGACGTAACTTCTCTGCAACGTCCAATATTTCTGAATTAACTCTATGCTAACTAAGCCCTCTCGTCGTCCTTTCGAACCATAAAAAGGGATATTTTCCTCTTATATAATCTTTCGGGACCTTAGTTTGGGAAAAATATATGATTTAACATACTTTCGGTGCAATTTATGAATAAATTGAGTTGACAGCTCAGCACTAACAACTTGTTACGTGCATCGAGAAACATAAATCCACACACACAACATTTTGAGGCATCTGTCTAAAACCAATAGACATGAATGGCAAGGTATATGGATGTAGTAGAATAGCAGAATTATGCGATGTTTTTCTTTCTACGTAAGTGAAAGTGAAAGGCGTAAGTGCTAATAGACACTAACATACAAGCTAACTGCGTATCAAGCAGCTTATCTGTTATCATTAACGAGCATCACCTCCCCCTCTATAGGGTGCTAACCGACGTCGCGCGGAACGTGGCCGTTAGGGCGGTGAAGGCATATGGTAAGGTCCGTGTGGTACTTACTCAGAGGCACGCTGCCGCGGCCGTAATGTCCAACGCAGCCTGTCTGCTGGGCGGGTTTGGGCCAGCTTTTTAGTGTAATTAAAGAGGTATTACCCGGCACCCTGTAAGATATTTCCGGGCCACAACCGACCATATCTTTCAAATATTAAATCACCCTACATCTACCCTCTCCCTCATGATGTGCACAGTAGCTATGTACAGTTGAGTATGTACAGTATGTACAGTACTGTAGAGGACTTTGCCGATATGGTATGGTACTCTACAGTACTCTTCTGTCCGACCGTTGGTACACGTCCTTCAATTCAATTCGCGAGGGTATCCAACAAGCCCAATTTTATAGAAATTTTTGGGCAATAGCTCAGCCGTTGCGGTCAGCTGGACCAAAAAATGTTAAAAAAAATCCACGTCATCGGTTGACGCATCCACTCAATTAAAAATTGGGGACGGAAAACAGTCTTTGAGCGTAGATACCGTATATCGGCCAAGCCATTTGCGAAACCGTACAATGCATCGAAAACTGTAGATGGCACTCCAATCTACCAGAAGGTGGAAGGGAGGCCAGCCAGCAAACAAGCGGCTTTGGAGGTTACTGTCAATGCGGAGTGCCGCTGTAAAAGAATGCATCTAACCTTCGAAAACCGTTCCATTGCGCGAGTGGCAAAAGTCCTCGCGAGTTCCTTGACGACGGAGAACGTCTCCGGATGCCATCCTCCAAGCGTTGAGATGGGAACAGGAACCAGCCTGTTTCTCCCAGGCAGTTCAGCAAGGAACCCTTAGTATTTCCGCTGCTTCTCTGCGTGGGCTGCGTTGAGGCTTGTGAGTGGGTTGAAAGCCCTGGCTCTTGCGTGGGACGGAGCGAGCGGGTTGACAAAGGTTACGTCGAAATAATCCGTGCCACCGACGGCTCCCATCGCCCTGATATCCGGCCTTGTCCTGTTTTGGAAGTGTAAACGAGGTTCAATGGAAGGACGTCGGGCGGCTCTTGCGAGATCGTTCCTCAGTAAAGTCACCTGGTTGTTGTAGCGAGTATTCCGCTCGCAGCCAAAGCGGCAATGTAGCAAGTGGTCCCCGTAGATATCCAGCATTTCAGGACACCCTGCTTTTGGGCAAGGGGTACCTGGGGCGAATAAAGGGGTTTGGCAAAAGTACTGGAACCACACGGAGAAATCTTTGCTCTTGATGTGCGTCCTCAATCCTGGGCAAGGTGCACAGTAGACCCAGCCTTTGGCTCCGGGGAGGGACATGCTAGCGCGGAAGGCGCGGGTGCGGATGTTTCCGAGCGGCAAGGCCTCTTGCGCAGCCATATGAATTGCGTCTGTTAGCTTCTTCTGCGATGGTGGGTTGGGGGAGCAGAAATTGCTAAACGGAATTCGTTCTGAGGGTCGACAAGAGGCGCTCCATGTGGCAAAGGCGGCTGTAGCATCTTCGTACTGAGTCAGGTCTTGAACACGGGACGGCAAAGACTTCTCGCATAACTGCTGCGTCGCGGCGCTAGACGCAAGAAACGAAGCGGCGGCGACGTCTCGCGCAGAGGTGAGGCCGATTCCCAAGGTCGGCTTCTTCTCCTGTAGTGGCTTAATGGGCAGTTGCAGCTCCTTGAATATAGAGTTGTCTAGCATTCCACCCGCTAAAGTACGGCAGCAGTTCTCGATTAAGCTGTCGAAATATTCAGCCCCTTTCCGCGTGCAGGAGGGCGGCACAACTCGCAAGAGGTATCCAACTTTGCAAACCCCAAAGCAATTACGTAGTAGTTGGAATGAAGCTTGTGCGTCCTCGATTTCCATGACAGCATTAAGTAAAGGCTCAAGGGAGTGTACATGGTCCAAGAAGTATTGTTCCATGAACGTTTGGGAGCCGACTGGCGCGTTCAAAACCAAAGTCCCAGCACTGTATTCCTGCCGCATATCAGAGGGGTATGCGGACTGAATCGACGCGGAGGGGGCAGTGGGCCACCATATTTTGCATTTTGAGACTGCAAGATGGAGGCCACGACGTTTGGCCTCGGGAGAAGACAGGACCTCGAGTACCTTGAGTATGGCCTCGTGTTTGGCTACAATGTAGCCATCGTCGTGATACCAAAACTCCAAAAGCAGTGTGTCTAACCCTGTGTCCTCGTCGGGGAATCCTGACTTTAGCTCTTTGATCTCCATGGCGATGGGGTGGAGCACGAGAGCGAAAAGCAACCCGCTAAGCGGGTCTCCTTGTTGGGTGCCCACAACACTCCGTATAATCTCGAATCCCGTCCAGAGGAACGCTGGGTCGTTGTTGTAGCAATACAATACCCAAGGAAGCAACTGGGGAAAGAGGTTTCGGACCGCATTGAAAAAGGAAGCACGGCTGCACAGGTTGAACGCATTCTTCAGATCGACCGACAAGAGCGCATATTCAGAGCGTGTACCAAACTTATTCACGATGCGCCGAACACCGTGAACTACTGCATCTATTCCTGACCTTGTAGCGATACCAACCTGAAGAGGCTGGAAGTACGTAGCGGCCTTCTCATTAACCCGAGTAGCAAGGCAGCTACTAACTAACGTTAGTTAGTTAGCTAACGCTAACGTTAACGCTAACGTATCGCAAAGTCTCTCCCACTGCAATGAGGCGCAGAGTCATGTCCTTCTTCGCAAGTGGTGTGAGTGGGGCTCCAGCAATCCACGGGGCGAGGGCAGTAGGAGCTTTTCCGGAAGCCAGGACGTTCACCAGTTCTGTTAATGAATCCAAGAATTTCCCCTGCGAGGAAGATGTGGGTGTCCGTAGAAGCTCTTCGACGTGAGAGGGGCGGAGTCCGGATCCACCCGGGCTGAACCGGGTTTGAAAGAGCGAACTGCCCGCAAAACCTCATGCTTTGTGATCGCTGAGATGTCGGGGGGTGCGGAAGGCGGTTCAAAGTATTCCTCATCCCCGCGGGCAGATTGAGGATGTTTAGCTCGGAGGGCATCAGACACAGATTTAGTTGCGGGTAACACCCCTAGAGATCCTAAAGCCTGTGCAGCTTTCCCATATGCTCCTTCGCGGGCGAGTCTCATAGCACGACGGACATTAGCCTGTTTCTGCTCCCGGGGCGTTAGAGTTCGCCTTGTTCGGGAGGTCGCTTGGTGAAGTGCGTTCTGCCATAAGGTTTGGAACTGTCCAGCATTCCACAATCGAGCCGTTCTTTGACTATGTCGCTGGTCGATTGGACTTGCGTTTCAAGGTTCGAACCGGTAGCACCTGAGGAGGATGACGTATTCGAAAGCATCACTGAAGGGAAAAGAAAAACTTTAGAGAGCTTCTATTCCGCATCATTATGACCGTGTGCACAAGCCCACGCTGCGTCATGCATGGCGACCGATAGGGAGTCACTCAGTGCTGACCGGAATCGTGTAGGGATATGAGATAACACAGGAATGTGGGTCATAAAGATGTCCTCATGGCAGGGCAGGGGTTGCGCTTGGAGCGGAGCGTGCCCTGGTGAGGGTTGCTGATCTGACGCGCGTCCAGGCGTGTTTGCGGGTCGCGGAGGTTGATCGTCGGCGATCAGGCGTGGGACCGGGACCGAAGACTGGCGGGGTTCATCCGCCTGCAACTGCGAGTTGTGCAACGGGGCGTACTGCCTTGGCCTAGTATCTACGGTACACTGAGGGCAGCGGACTTACGAGAACGAGTAAAGTCCTTGCGGGTCCGGACCGTGTAGTTTGGAGCCGAGATATTTGTGATGACAGGCACAGTACCAGTATCCAATTTGGGCTAGACTTTTCTGCAGTTTGTGGAGCTCGTGGCGGCGGGGCGGACCGTGTCGGGATTGTGGCGAGTGCGTCGTGCGCAGATGGGCCAGCAAGTTTGCGACAGTCTGGAGTTGTGGCTGTGGCCTGCTGCAGAGGACACAATGACCAGGAGTAGGTAGTCCCCGGGTAGGCTGGGGCGTTTTCATGTTGCGTGTTGAGGGCCAGTAATTGTCGTTGTCACTCGAAGGCCGATGTTCAAGAGTAAAAGTGTTCTTCTTGCTACGGCCTGTGCCATGGTGCTGTAAGCTCGAACGGTACAGTAAGCCTAGTGACAATTTTCCAATCCCCTGAGGTCCTAGAACAGTGCACCCTACTAAGCGATTGGACTTACTACGGTACAGTACAGTACAGTGTGCCAATCCTCGGGACTTCCTGTCCTGTACGGTCGGTATGCACTTCAAACCTCCTTGTTCAAAACTGTAATTGTCACCAGTGCTTCACTGTCAGTTGATACAGCAATGCAATCAATACGGTGCTGCGGAAATCGACCGTTTGGAATTTTGAAATTTTGTCCTCGTCAGCGGAGGACACGGGAGCCGGCGGGATAGCCGATGGGCGACGCGATGAAGAAAGCGTGGTCGGGGTGCCAATGATCTAAGCGATCGCCTTGGCAAAGAGAAGCAGGGGGGGCGCCGGGCACCGAAGTCCACGTGACTGTGGATGGTGCGAAAAGAAGAAAAACGAAAGTGAGAGTAGCGTGACACTTACACCCGATGAACGTGGCGGAAGGAGAATGTCAGTAAAAAAGCAAAGGAGATTGGACGAGTCGCGCTTGCAGGGTCCGCTTGCTGAATGGCACCGCCCGCCTCGTGGCGGTCCGCGCGCGACGACGGGTGGACGAAGAGGGGCCGATTCCCAAGGTCGGCTTCTGGATTATTAAAGTTCGATAGTTGAACTGTCACCCAGTCTTATTTCTCCACATCATAGATCATTGGTTCAGCAACGAGCTGCAATTAATATCAGTCGCCGAAAGTTGCATCGCGTTGCTCTTTAATATTGTATTCTTCGAAGGTTCAGGAATATTTCAATAAAGTCTCTCACTCGTAATCCGCGGTGTAGCATGGCAATCTACTCCTTGCATAATACAGCATGGAAGCACGACGCGGGGGAGATTACAAAACTTACATATTCCGAAGCAGCCATGCAATTCTGGTGCCTGTGCGTCTTTCGGTTCCATGTGTCTTTCGGTTGATCGATGCGTCTTTCGGTTCCATGGAGTCCATCCGTGTGACTGATTACCTGTCATTTCAAACTTCCCCGAACCTTTCCGTACGTATTTTCGGTTGCATGAAGTTTATCCGTGTATCCAGTTACCTTTTACTTAAGACTTCAGCTAGGGGACGAACGGCGCAGTCCGGAGTGTCTACCAACACTAGGTTGAACAGCAAGAATGAATAATGCATTGCGTAGGAATGAAAACATCGAACAAGTGGAGCGAATTTCGCTCTGCTATACGTTGATTGTCCCTTCTGAAAGCAAGAAACCACAACTGCCCCTAATTTGCTGAAGATGAAGCTGCGTCATGTCAGCTGAATTGGGCTATATTCCTGCCAGGCTCCATGCGTAATAAATTGGGGCCGTTGGAATTTGGAATTCGCTTCTTGAAGCTTATTTGCAAGGTAGTTGGTGGTGGCACTGCCGCCGCAAATTCGTCGTGTTGGTTCTCAGATTCTCGTGCATGAGATTACTTCCCTCGCGACTGAACTTTTGTCTGGTCCCGTTGCTGTAAACTGTGTTAGCTCTCAGGAGTAACACTTGCGGGACCAATTGAATTCAAACCGCAGTACACTGCTGGCCCATTTTGTGAAAGCCCCCAACGACAATTCTGTTTCCGAATGCTCTGCCAGAGCATTGCCCGTCCATTATAAAGGCAGACCATTCGATTCTTTCGCAAGTAATGGTTAACAGTAGAAACATCTTGTCAGGAGCCTCAGACTTTCCTCATTTCAATTCCACCCACTCTCTCGTTCCACCATGATTGCCAAGATCGCTACCCTTCTCGCTCTTGTCGGCGTCTCTGTTGCCGTTCCCGTTTCCCGTGCTTCCATCCAAGGTATCATAAGCTCTGGGGCCGGTTTCCAAAGTGACGGCACCACTACCGCTGGTGCTTCTGCTGATGCAGAGTCCGGTGTTGCCGCAGGCTCCCTCGAAGGTATCGGCTCTGTACTAGGCGTTGCCGGTCCAGGCCAGGCTGCCGCCGCTGCTCTTGCCTCTCCGTCCCTATAGATGATTTAGTGGTGGGTCGGAAGCGGGAAAATTCGCTGGTAGTGGAATGCAGTCTCCAGTTTCAAAATTGGACAAGGTATTTTGAATTTGAGATCATGTCCAAATCTCTTCCACGCTGTGAAAGGTGCATCAGAGGCCGTATGGCACGCCTCTGTTTGAAGGTAACAGGGAGAAACATGAAACTGAGTGTAACGTGAGAAACAGATGGGCTGGGGACTGGGACAAATTTATATAAGAAAGTTGCATAGAGGATAAGTTGATGGTAGGCGTCTTGGTGACGACGACGGTGGCACATGCCCCAAGGATTCCATAGACGTGGATAGACATGCAACTGCGAGAGGGATAAATAAACTGAAAAAATCTCTCATTTACGGGATTCAATGTAAACTAGACGGAGAAAATAGTTAACGAGGGTCATGTGACGGAATCGTTATTTGTAAAGGGGAAAAATTGGGTGTTGTACTGATTAGGGATATAGGACGGCTATTTGAAATAGTGTTTGACCTGGTTTTCCTTGCGCGCCTAGCTGAATAAACTCGGTAAACATGTTATGCTGGTAGAAGTCTTTTACTCTTTTTACTTATCTTAAGTGTAGTGGTCAATCTTTACCGGAATGAATCAAGGCATGCCAGATGCAGAGGGGGGAGCACGAAAGACCACTCAGAAAAGTGTCGGGGGGAATCTGACGGGCTTGTATCCCATACAAGCAGAGGACAGAGCGCGTAACGAAGCCTTCGAGCTCTGTTTGGGGATTGGATCCCAGACGCGCTGCAGCGAAGGTGGCAAGCCGTGGAAAGAAAGTTGAGCCCTCAGCACCAAGCGCACCGAAAATGTCAGTACCGACAGGAAGAAGGGAGATGTCATTCTCGCGGCAAACGGAGCCGTACTGGGAGTGGTTGACGCGCTCAGCAACGGGGCGGTGGCATCGCCGGAGACGGCATAGTGAGAAACCCGAGAACTGACATGATAAATGGTGGCAGTGATGTCCAAAGCTAGATCGCGGGGTCGGGCCCGTAAGCGCCTGGGATGTAGAGATTGACGGAAAGTGGTGACGAGGAGGCAGATGGGGGCGGATGACTGGGAGGGGGAAGGAAGACAGTATTAACTAAGAGGGGGAACATCTTTACGGCGGTGGAACAAGCACTCGGAGGCGCCGGGGAGGAGTAGGATAGAAACTAATCAAAGAGACGTTGGGAGAGGACCTGACGGGCTTGCATGCCGTGCAGGCAAACGGTGAAACGGGAAACGAAATCGTGAAACTCTTGACGGGGAGGGGAATTACGGCGCCTAGCGGCGTGGGCGGCAAGGCGGCGGAAGAACTGTATGCCTTCGGGCCGGAGGGTACCATAGATGTCGAAACGGATTGGCAGGATATCGGAGGAACGGCAAACGTCCGCGTAGTGTGAATGTTTGGACCGTTCGGCGATGGCTGCTGCGGCGGCTCCGCACAGGGTGTCCTATTGGACTCGGGACTGGATATTCACTACGGCCAGAAATTTTAACTTCCTTACAACAGCGATTCAAGGAATGGTGATGGTAAATCTTTATGGGTTGTACAATTTTGCACAGAAGCGTGCGGAGGGAATTCATAAGTTAACTACGGATGCGGGCGGAGGATGGAAACCTGTCGCGCCTGCATTACTTGGAGACTAGACGCAAAACGGTAACGAAGTCGCGGAGCTCCTGTTGAGTGGAGGAACCGCGACGAGAAGCAGCGAAGGAAGCAAGGCGGCGGAAAAAACCCTTGCCGTCGTCGCCCAAGGCGCCATAGATATCAATCCTGACGGCGGAGAAGAGGATATCGTTATGGTTGCAGTAAGTGCCGTAATAGCGATGTTTCTCGCGCTCTGCGAGCGTGGCGGCAGCGCCTGCGGTAACCGTACTTGGCGAAATGTGGCGGCGTGCGGAGGGGTGGGCAACAGTAAGGTCGACGGCGATATCGGTACTGTGAAGGAAGCAAGGCGGCGGAAAAGGAATTGCGTTGAAATCTTTTCCACGTCCTTGCTGGAGCGAAAATATCTCGATACTCTTGGCCGTGCCGAGAAGAAGAAAGTAGCATAATATTCTGCGGCCTGCGACCAAGAAGGCTTGGAACTCATCCCCTCGTCATTGACATCTATGGACAGATTGGAAAATGTGGTCTCAACGTTCTTCAAGACCTTAGCAACTTCATGGCTAAGAGGCGTGGTAGACACCGTCATTCTGAGTTTCATTCCCTACATACACGTGTCTCATCGTTCGTCCTCCGGTGCACGGCTGTGATGACGAATCATCGCAAAATACGTATCACTAGATAGCGACAGATTTCAGTAAGACTGCCTACGGCTGGGCCAGATAGTCTCTGTCCCTAATTCACAACTTTACAATAAATGGTCACCATTCCCCCCCCACTGCATGAGCCTATCGATGACGCGCTGCGAAGCCAAACAGCGGAATCCGTCCTACCGCTGTTGGGCTTCGCTACCGACGCTTACTGTTGACCTCCTAGAGGGCCGTAAAAATCCGGTCAATTTCCTTCTGAACAGTGGTGAAGGATTCAGTGACGTAAGAATCAGTGCCAATAGGAGACCCCAATACCCGAAAACCGGAGCGGAGGGAAAACGGGCACGGTAGGGGAGAGGAGGAGAGGCTGATGAAAGTGCATGGACCTGAGTCTTGATCATGTTGAGCGTGACTCCGAAAGAAGCCCTTGCCGTCTGGATAAAATTCGGAGCGACGTCAGCATGGGAATGATGGATGAGGATAGTACCGTCATCAGCGTACCAAGCATTCAGAACGGGTGAGTACCTACCCAGAAAGCTCATAATCAATGGATGCAATGCCAAAGCAACAACAACGGGCCAAGAGGGTCCCTTGCTGGGTACCAGTAGCGACGAGAATAGTATAGGGGCCGAAGAGAAGATCCGTGATGTCCTGTAACAGTATTGGACCCAACGCGCAATGCCAGGGGCATAAGTGGGGACGTAGTCGAGAATGCGCTGTATGGAGATGCGATTAAAGGCGTTGTGGATATCAATTTGGATAAGGACATGGTCACGAAGCTCCGAACATTGGCACAGGCGACGAAAACGCGTGGACAATTGCCTCCGTACCGTTGCGAACCCCAAACCGAGCGGATGAGGCACAAGATAGGAATGAACCACTGGGCGGGCTTTGTGAGCAAGAAGCCGGGAAATCATCCGCCGTAGGAACAAACCAACTGCAATAGGAATAATGCCGCTATTGTGCTTTGGAAGAGCCCTGAGACGCTCCCTTATAGGGGTAAATCGTCGGAAAAAGGGATACTCAGAACCAACTACACTAAGAAGGAGGTGTTGCAAACGACAAAAGTGCTACCGTGGTATAGTTGAACGAACAAAAAGGAGTGGATAAGGAAGAAAGTTGAGAGGGCTACAAGCAAGAATTGAAGGGGCATGGTCTACCACTGATGCTCTGTGACCAGCATTGGAAAAACATTTCTTGGGTCTGAAGCTGGCTCTCAACTTCCTACTACTCGGGACTTGACTTGAAGTTGTCTGCCAACTTGCTTGACTTCCCCAAGAGGAAGCAGTTTACTCAGCTTATATAGAATTTTTGGCTAACCCTTAAGTCTCAAAGAAACATACTAAGAACCATAAAATGCATCAAATGAAATCGTGTGAACGAGAAAGACTAACGGCAGATACTATCACGATAAACATCTAGATTCCTTCCTTAATATCTTAGTCCTATAGATCAGAGCCAACCATTTCCCCCAAAATATCCATTCCACCCAAGCAGTCCCCACAAATTTCCGCGAACGGCTTAGAATTATCCATTGTCTCCTGCGAAATATCTTGATCATTGAAGATTCCCCCATCCGGTTCCAGAGTCGAGACCACCTGGTCCATATTTTCCGGTCCCTTCCCTACTATTCCAGCACTTTCCATGTCTCTCTCCCCCTCATCCTCCTCATCCTCCTTTTCGCCCTTCTGTTCATCTTCGTCAGAAGAGTCAGAGATCACAATTACTCCCTCAGTCTCCCCTTCGTTCTGCATGGAAGCTCCCCCACCGTTGTAGACTAGTGTCTCCCACGGGTACACCCAGTCCTCCTCTTCTTCCTCCTCTTCCTCCTCTTCCTTCTCTTCCTCTACCTCCTCGTCCTCGTCCTCTCCCTCTTCTGCTCGCTCGAAGCAGTTACGGCGGACTCACTTTCGAAAGAGTTCCCGGTCCAACCTTCTACAGTAATCATCGTAGTCGGTTGGACCATTTTTCATCAGGACCAGAGTGTTGAGGGGACGGCGGCCTCGGGATGAATTGGCGATGGTGAGGGAATGGCGGAGGTTGGTCATGTTGAAGGCAAAAAAGAGGTAAACCGATGGGGTAGTTGATGGCGGGGGGTTTTCCTCAACGATATCGATTTCTGACTTTAAATAGGGCAACGTATTCGAAATTTTTCTCGGCCTTGGACGAAATAAAAAGAAAAGCAATGCCGCAGCTTTGAATTTGCATGCGATTAGGACAATAACCAAAAATCTGCTTGATAAATATCGGAACTGAACTGGAAGGGCGAAGCTGATCACGAGTCGGGAGATTCCTATTCTGAAAAAGGAGGACCAAAATTCTCAAAGAAAAAATCGAAATGGAGTTGCACAGTGAATTTGGATTCATGGGAAAAATCCGTTCCATGATTTTGTTCTTAAAAGAAAATTGATGGGAAGAGTTGTTTTTGGAGAGTCATGGGGAGGGAGAAGACAGAAGGAGAGGGCCACTCTCCTACCGAAAGGACCGTCTCCGTACCAAAACTCCCCTAAATCCCTAATTGGCGACAAGATATAGGCAGGGCCCCGTTGCAACACATATTGATAAATTTGGTCAACAGATAAATGCAGTCCCTTCCTGGTGAAACGCCCCTAGCCGGCCGAAGCAAAAAACGCAAAAACATGGGAGACATGCCGTCAGGGCCCGCAGAGGTCGAGGAATCCAAACTGTGAATAGAGCGGCGAACGTCGGCACCCGACAACGTAAAAGAATCGGGGAGGCGAGTAGAAGGGTGCGTCGTAATCGGGAAGGTGGCGAAGGGTGGAGATTCTGGAGGGAACGGTGGGTCGCGTTGGTAGGAAGCAACGGAGCCTGTGCTTGAATCAAAGCGGCGGTGGCCCGTGAGGGGCTTCCGCGGTAAAGGTGCCGATGACAACGGTGATGATGCGAACTCGGGGATGGGGGGACAGGGGATGGGGAAGAGGAGGGAGAAGTTGAAAGGGAGGAGGCGAAGAGATATTGGGCCTCAGAAAACAGGTCATCATACAGGCGAGAGGATTCTAAACGTATCCGGTCCGCCAGAGTAGAGCAGGAATCTGGACGACGGCGGCTGGTGCTGCGGGGACGATTGTGTTTGAAGACGAGTTTGGGGATGAAAAGAAACTCGAGAAGAGCCCGGGCCATTTGGTTGTCGGACGGAGCGAAGACGACGCGAACGAGTGAATGAAAGTAGAGATCGTAGGCGGCAGCTTGAACTGGCCGGGGAATATAGGAGAGGACGGGGGTACGCAAAAAACGTAGAGACTGTAAATTTAGAGCGGGCTGGGCCGGGAGGGTCGGTTTCAAGGAGACTGACATCTTAATTTGATTTCATGTAGGAGTCGGAATCCGTATAGGGAATTTTTTCAAGGGCGCCAAAGCGGCCTGTAACAGTGCTGCCATCAAGAATAGATTGGGGAGGAGAGGGAACAATTTCCGCAGAAAAGGGCCATGGAGAAGGCCGGGTATCGCGGCGGGGAATAGGTGCAGAGTTGTGGGGAAGGGCAGGAACAGGGATCCAACCGTCTGCATCGTTGGTCCCTGGCGGCAGACGGCGGCACTTTGAAACGGCGGAATTGGGAGACGCAGGGGTCAGCGGGTCTACATCTTGCGTTTTGCCCGCCGAAGTGAGCGATTAGAAGACAGCAGCTTCAGTTTCCCGCAGGGCAAGGGCAAAGGACGGAGCCGGTATCCAGGTACAGGAGTACGAATGGAGCAGCGAAATTTTGGCATGAAGACCAGGCTAGACCACTTGTAATTCAGAAAGATTTTCGGATGCCGCAAGGCCGTGAACGTCGGCAAATTGCAGTGGTGGCATTTCAAAGTTGTCCAAGTGCCGAGCGAGGGTCCGGGATATGTTGTACGAGGGCCGTAAGGAGTACAGGTCCCGTCCAGCTCCACAGACGAAGAAATTGTGGGGATCGGTTGTTTTGATAATTGAACAGGACCCAGGGAAGCCACCAATGGAAAGAGCACGACGAAACAGGGACGGCTCCTGAACAGCGAAGCCAGGAGGTGATGAAACCCGAACGAAACGCTTGCGGTTACCACTGAACAGTCCACGCGGGGCTCTGCGAACAGAGCCCGCAAATTTGTCGGAGATAAGTACGTCAGTAAGGTTGGCATGGGATTCTAGACCTCTGCGTCCAAGCACCGCAAGACGGGCCAGAGGCTTAGGGGTCTTGTTAGACATGGCGGCACGGAGGTACGGAGAAGTAGCGACGGGAGTGGACTGGTGGGCAGCACCTGGGGATCCGCTTGTAGGAGGCGCGGAGGGAGGCTCAGCGTCGGGCGTGGCAGTGGCAATATGACCGGTGAGGGTGTTCAAGATGCGGACCACTCCGCAAAACTGTGGGTTGAGCTGTAGTGAAGGTAGGATGGGCTGCGCAGCTTTCGTATCGCGGAGGTCTGAGAGGAACTGGGTAATGGAAGCGGGTTCAGAAAAGTCCACGACATCATTGAGGAAGGATGCGGACTTCACGAGGAAGTCCAGAGACGAGTGGGTGAGCGCGACGAAGATGTCGGCCGAAGACGCAGGTCGGCGAACAGAAGGCATGGCGCAGACACGAGATCACGGGGGCGTTGGTGGAGGGAAGTGATTGGATAATTAAGGGAACAAGAAGATGACGTGGGGCTCCACGTCAAATAAAAGTACTGTAGAGAAAAAGAAATACCAGCAATAAAACCGCCACCCGGTTATACACAGCTTCTAGATTCTTCCGATAGTGATGTACTTTCTCTGCTACACCGCTGTGTACTAAAGAATTGGAATAGCGACAGCGAACAATTCTCTATTACACAGTGGTGTAAAGGTACATTGTTACATTCGGATTCCTCCGCGTTACGAATGGACATTTACATTACCGCGGCCTACGGGCTTCACATTACCGATATCTACGTCGACGCTACTTCTGCCAACCCCTCCGCACGCCGCCACATTTCGCCAGGTACGGTTACCGAAAACGCTGCCGCCGCACTTGCAGAGCGCGATAAACATCGACATTACGGCAATTACTGCAACCAAAACGATATACTCCTCTCCCCGTCGGTATTGATATATATGGTGCATTTGTCGATGACGGCAAGGGTTTCTTCCGTCGCCTTGCTTCATTCGCTGCTTCCAGTCGCGGTTCCTCCCCTAAACAGTAGCTCCTCAATTTATGGACCCGTTTTGCAAATAGTCTTCAAGTTTAGTGTGTGTGTGGAAATCTCCAAGTAATGCAGGCGCGACAGGTTTATACCACCGCTCGCATCCGTAGTTAATCTATGAATACCCTCTGCATGCTTCTGTGCCACACTGTACAACTCATAAGAATTTACCACCACCATCGGTGACATCCATTACACAAGAAGCGAGTTTGGTCAAGTAAAAAGGGTAATTTCTGGCATAGAATAGATCCTCTTGGTTTTCATATTCCCTTCTATATTTCACTCCACCTCTACCAGACCCATATGCCTCTTTCAGCTCAATTTTGTCATCATTTCTCTTCTCTACTCTTCTTCTTGTACAGTTTTACTTCTTCCTGGAATATTTTGTCCTGATATCATGGCATTACCAGCCTGCCTTTGCCATTGTCCAGTGTCTGTCCTCGATAAGTATGCAGAAAGCAATGTTCGTATTGTACAACATGGTGGCCATCCCAGGAAACTCCCCGGATTTCGTGAACTCCGATATTAAAGATGTGAACACTCCACTACATTTGGTTCGGTTACTCATTACTAGATTTTAGTACTAATTTCCAGTGTTATTCAGGTTTGCTCTTAGCTTAACATGTTGCACAATGCATAGACTAAAATTAACGTTGGGAAGAGAGTAAAATGAGTTCTAGATATTACCACTAACGTTGCAAAGACTACGACATTGTCCTAGGACGCGACGGATATGCAACAGGTCGTCCTCTGGAAGCGCGCGTATGGAATAACGTCATGGTACGGTTTGAGATTGTGTTTCCTATACGAAACAGGCTCTATCGTACGATATGCGGGTTTTCATAGCGTATGTAGATTGGGTCCATGGCGTCATGCTGACCCCGTCAAGGCCCATGTGGCCCAATGACAAGCCATAAATGTTATTTCCAGTGCCCTCGACGCTCCACGTGGAGGATGCTCGTGAAATCCCTGCACGAGTACGAGCTATGTTTTGGCACTGTACCTCAGTTATAAATTAAATCTTTGCTGGAGTTTAATTTCTATGATCTTACTATTTGGCACAGTAATAATTATGGCTTTTCAGTATAACTTTTACAGTTGCAAATTATTTGCATTACAAACTATAAAAAGGAAATCGAATTCGTGATATTGCTGCACTGCAATTTTCCCGAAAAAGCTATGTTTGGTGCCTGGGATCAAACTGCCGGTTGGTTAGCTCCATCATGTTCACAGAAATTGATTATACTACTCGTTTCTATGAGCACTACGGCCAACAATACGCCTTTTTCTTTACGTATTCCCTTTTCGACCCACTTTTCAAGGATTGGATATCCCTAATAAATCTTCATATGTAGAGTTAACTGTACATATTTTTTGAAGCCTTTTCAGTACAAGCAAATGGATGTCTCCCGCAAAATAAGGCGAAAAGGAGACTACAGAAGTTTCTACGTGTCCAAGTCATTACTTTGGGGACCCGAACCAAAAAGGAAATTTCTATTTATTTCCATGCAATATGGGCCATTTAACTCTCTCCCGAATCGAAAAATACCATTATATGCCGTGTACCTTACATTCTGTACATCAAAAAGTTCTCTTTATTCACTATTTACGACTTCAACTGGGCCTCAAAACATCTTCCGGTCCCACCGACTGGTCTCGCTTCTTGCGTCTAGCTGTATTTTGCGTCACGGTATCATCTGTTTTTCCAGGAGAAAGACTCGCACAACGAGGCTATAACTACCTCTTGGAATGCCAGATGTCCGAACAGGAGAGCCAAGTCCCAGAATAGGTTCGTAAATATAAAAGTACATCACAGTTGGAACATTTAAAGTTAGACTGATGACCCTTGAATACTTCTGTTCTGTTCCTACGAAGAGCACGCCATTTATCCCAAGAAATATGCTTTTGTCTGTGATCCGGGACTTTCAGACGGAGATTGACACTAACAGAACTATTAAAGAAGGTAAGCATGCTTCTCTTCCACCAATCGGCCAGGTTGCGCAATATATCTGCTTCAATTCCACAATTGGGGCCCTATCTCTGTTTGAGTCCAATAATGCTGCAGCGTAGGCTCGTTCGAGTATATTCGAGTACTGTAGAGGCTCTTTACATGAATCACAAGTAAATTCAGATGGCGATTGCATATTTTCAGTGCAGTTCTATACTTTTCCAGATTCTGGAAGCCATATCCATTGTGGAGGAGATCATCGGAGTTGCTACATGTACCATGTCACTGACGGGCCTGCAGATGATAACAATCAATCAAATCTGGACTGTAGAAAATCATAAGGGAAATAGATGAGTGTGCATGATAGCAGAGGCGTCTCTGAACATGAAACCTAGAGGTTGTATTCAACCTAAATAACACCCATTTTTCCAATTATTTGGCCGATGTGTTCACGGTGTATATGCTGCTCGAGCTGAGTATCACCCACTCTAACAAATGAAGTATCAGCGTTTTCATTTACAACTGCTCGAGACTAGGCTCGTTTCTATTTCAGTATAGTATAACGTCTGTCTGTTTTTTACATCTTGTTGGGATTCCAAGGCGGTATTCGAGATATCAATTGATAGCAGGTGGTCTGGTGCGCAAGGGAACATGAGAATGTCCTTCACTCCAATTATTCCACATTCGTTAATACCCAAAATAAACTCCTTCTCTTGCAGTGATTTTACAGCCGCAGAATCGTTCTACGTCCCACGCATCATATCCTCTGTGGATCTCTCTGAACCAAACCAAGCACCTGTAAGCCTTTTAAACTTCTTTGCTAATGTTTGTTCAGTTTGAGTTTGGAATGGTTGCTCGAGAAAAGTGGAGACTTGCGAGTTATTCAATAGGACCTGTCCCGCAACTGTACCAGTAATTCTGAATTGTCTCAGAATAAACTAGTCACAGCGTTGTTGGTCAATTTTAAACACATTGCAGTTATCGATGAGATTTATCTCCAACAACTCTCTGTTGTTGTTCTCAGGAACTGCTTGCGGGAGGAATATCCTTCCTTCCCTGCTGTGTTGGCTCAATAGCATTTGCTTTTGTTTAATTGCTTTTGGGACGTCAATGCACTTCTGTAAAACATTTGAAGTCTTTCTGGAAGTCAGAAAGCGAAACCGAGTACTTTCGAAAACGCGCTTGTCCCACGGTCCCTTACAGCAACCGTGGTTATAGATTGACGAGCTTTCGATGCCACATTTTTGAATACCTTCTCAAAGTGCTTGCCTAACGGACCCAGGTTTGGACTGTTATCAAGATTATAACATCGTCTAGATCACAAGCCTCCCTGGTCTCCATAGTTCAACTTTCATTCAAAGTCGCGGTATCAGTCTGCGTTTCCGCCAAATTAGGGTCTTCCTGTTGACTATCTGTTTCATTTTAAGCCTCTATATCTGCGCGATCTGGAGCAAAATAGCATGAACCAACAAAAGGATGGCATCTATGCAGTTGTTCTGGCATAATGAGAATAAACCCGATACTTCTCCTAACAAATCCGGGAATCAACGTAAAGTTTCCGTACCCTTGATCCGCAGTTAACTTAAATCCTGTCAAGTTCCGTTCACCTCAAGACTCCATCAGGGCACCTATGAATTTTTCAACATTGTCAGCCTGTGATTCCCGCCTTCGGCGAAACTTAACCATTAGTTTTATTCTGAAAAGGGCGTCAGCAATGGCATCAACAGTGTCCCTCTTTGCCCACTTTGCGAGCATACAATTTTTCACCTGATTGTCGCTTGCCGTAGTGCCATACAGATCGTCATCAAGTGCCGTAAAGATATACCACGGTGATTAGAAGACCCAGGAACTCTTGCATTATACAGCCATCTCAAATTCTGTTCATCGCACTGTTTGATCCCTTTGGGTGTCCCATACCGACTCACCACAGTCTTGCCTTCCAGTTGCAGAAAACGACAAAATGTTACTGATAATAAACTGCACGAGAGATAGGGAAGGAACAGGTCGATCAAGTTTCTTTATTAGGGTGATAGACTTTACCAAGCTGAAGCCAATAGATTGGTAAAACATAAGTAATGCAAGAAAAAGATACATTGACGCAATTGAAAACTCGGGAATGTTGATATGGCGGATTGAGATGCGCTGATTAAGCCATGTTATACAGCTTTGCAGCATATCTTCACAAAAAGTATAATGTATGCAGATAGACAGTGTGATAGTCGGCAAACAAAAAGTTCTGTTCGCATTTGTCCAACAGCCGCGCGGCAAAATAGTCTTGAACGCTCCGTAAATAACGCAGAGGTTAAATCTCATTCCATGACTCTCGTCTCATTCGTTATCGTCTTGATCTTGCAGCCGTCTGATTCACCCCTTTTGTCATTCTGCCTTGTTTCTCGTCCCCTCCTGGGCTGACCCCTACCTCTGGTACGTCCAACTTCTCGTTTTACATGCCCGCGTCCACCACACCGAACTTGCTGGACTGACATTGGATTGGTTGGAAATGATGCACGGACTGAGGCGGTTTCGGATCTTGTTCCGGAGAGCAATCGGGTCAGAAGGGGGTTGTGAAGGGGGTTGCATAGCGCAATGAACAGACCAAATACCGTCGAATGGAAGGTATTAGAACTGCAAATATTAAACGATACAGATAGACGATAAAGAGCGGTAAATAGGGTCTTGTTGGGAAGATTAGTGATGACGATCCTCGTCTAGGACAAGGTTAATTTATTGCAAGAAAGAATGCGGGGGCTACTGTTGGGAACCCCATGGGGCAGTGCAGAACGACCGCCATCGCCGTTCGTGAGCCTGGAATTGAGAAATTTTGCAAGATTCTACGATTCATGTACAAGGTAAAGTCCTCGGTGCAGGACAATCTGAAGACATAGATTGCTGTCCCAAAACATAATTATAGTCTCGACAAGGTTCTTTTCAAGAATAAAAGATCTGACGAGGCTACTGCGGAAGGCGCGAATTTTGCGCTGAAAGAATTGCTGGAACACGCCCTCCGTGAGAATTGCGAGCTGCTTACTTTCGGTCAGCGATGTGCAAACTGGTTCATTCTGCGGCAGTTACTCGTAAAGGGCACAAACACTGGCGTCATTAAAATCAGAAACAGAGAAGTGAGATCTGTGTTAGGACTATCCACTGGCGGAAGTCAAGAAAAATCACCGCGCGAATGGTTCGAGTTATTATTTCAGAGCTGGTTCAGCTCTAAAGTGTCAACCAAGGCCATGAAAAGGGAAAGCATAGATGAAGATGCGGTCATGAGTGCTCTGCGAGCCCGGCCACTAGTTAAGGAAAGTTTCGAGGTGGGAATGTTTTGCATGAGGACAGCGCGGTATTTAGCCGGTTCGCCTGATGGTTTGGCTTTGCATAACCCTGATTTTATTTGTTACCTGGCGCCGGAGCTGAGAGACCTCAATTCGGAGTCTTACATTTTAGATCATTTCGTGTCGGCTCCTGTAGAGATCGAAACCAGAGTCGCCTCGTCAAGCCTTGGCCAAGCTATTACTTTGCCGAGCGCAGACGTCACTCAATACGAAGTTGGAGAAGAATGTTTTAAAAAGTACGTACCAAAAGAGCACATGGGCCAGTTATTACAGCAGCTCTTTGTGCCTGACCTAAGGTACGCCGTGGATGTCGCCGCAGTAGAAGCTGGAATTCTATACACAGTTGTAATGAGGTGTTCGGACGACACACTACAAAAATATTTTCAGATATTGGAGGCTGTTGTCGGCGCCGTCTTTGAATGATCGCATGAGCATAATTTAGCGGTTCCCGCATTCATACCGGCAGAATACAGAGCGATGCTGGTTTCTCGGCACAAGTTTTGGCGACTTTTTGACCAGAGTGTTAAAGAAAACGGCACTTTTCTGCCCTTGAAACTCTTTAACACGATGCGCAGAGCTTCTACTCCAAAAACAAAGGGATTTGTGGACGGAGCTACTCAACAGAGGGCTATGCTCAGAAATTTAAAATCGTACTTCAAGTGGGAACAAAAGCTTTTCTGCCAAACAATCAAGACGCTAGTTAAAAATGCGTTCATTGCGTGGCGTATGGTTGAGAGAAAAGAACTTTTAGAGACGGCCGAAAGATTTCGCTCCTTAGACATCTATCGCAATCTTCTTAGCAAGGTACAGGCCACAGTTGATTTTATGTTTGATGCTGCTGCGGAGCTCCTTAGCTATGCGAAAACAGTTGTTGTTTGTGATGCAAAAGCAGAAATAGGGACATTTGGGGCCTAAGCCCACGTGAGATGGACCACTTCATTGATAAAACCCATGCACTGAATCAAAACCGTCTGATTTTCTTTAATGGAAGTAATGTTGTCGCTCTACGCATGTCCATTCTCGACCATACCCCCAAGCAGGGGTCAAAAATCCTCTACTGCTCTTTGTGTGGTGAGAACAAGGGGAGCTTGAGGGGAAACCGTTAATCTTCTTTCTCTTTTTCTCTGCGTAATGTTCATCTCTGCATCAGAAAATACTGCGGGATTCGCAAGAGCTGTTGGAACGTTTGGCACACCTCCAAAGTTCTGAAACTCCGACAGGCATCAGTTCCATCGCCTTCAACAGGGGAACATGGAAACTAGTCAGTAAATCCATCCCAAAACGAAGACGCGACCAACGAAACTGCGGAAAACGAGGGCTCGGGTAACGAGGCCGCTGGTATTGTTGATGAGGGGAAATAACACTCGGAGAATGAATTCGGGTACGGTGAACTGCAACAAAAGCCAACAAGCGGGACAATAACACATTCAGCTGCCCGTAAATGGAGCTTGACGGATGATGATAACTTTGATGTGTCTCCCTAACCTGTGCAAAGAACCCGCAGGACGAAATATTAAGTGCTTGGAAAGTGTAGCAGTCTTGTTTGCGGCCTTTTTGCAGCCACATTTATGAATAAAAGAATAAAAGTGAGGAGATTCAAGGCTTTATTGATCACTACAGTGATCAAAACTTATTGATCACTATAGTGATCAAAACTTGATTTTCGCTTCTCCGGAAGTGTCTTGAACGACGCATGTTTGACACTCTCACGTTCTTTCCTTTCTTCACCGTTGGCCTCCAAACATGGGCAGATGGCCTCCCACCTCGTCTTCTACGAGCCCATATACTTTATTCACCGAAAGAACGACAAGTGGCGAACTACTGCATCATAAAAAGTTTTGATCACTATACAGTAGTGATTTGATCATTAAATCCTGGCATTAGGGATATACTGTACAGTGTCTTCCAACAGTAAAACACCCAAACATTTCCCGATTTTTAAGGTACTTTGAGCTGCAGTGGTTGCTATATAATTGCACCGAGGTGGCGGATCTCCACTTGGTGCAATTAATGTATTGATGCAATTCCAACACGTGTATGACTACACGTGTCGGACGATTCAGCTGACTTAACTACCATCACTTCCCACCACTGCGACAGCTGCCACGTCCAACGCGGTCTGCCCGCTGGCTGGTTTCGCGGCGGCCTTCTAGCGACTTTGACCCGGATTAGCTTCGTTTCTTTGTTTCTCCATGCCGACCATGTGTACCAATTATTTAATGCGTTTGCAAAAATCCGCTGCATGGTAACCTCGGTTGTCCATGGGCCTGTTGCACTCCGCGCATTGCACCGGCACAGTGTCGTCAATCACGTGAACTCCCAGGTGGCGGCGTAGCATCACTGACCACATCTTATTGTAGGTCCGGCTGACCGCAGACGGATGTGCGGTGAGAAAGGCTGCAGCAGGCGTCTCTAAGTATGCCTGGCGGCGGATCCTTCGCCGAGTATCAGCTTCCGTATGCAGCGTAGTGCTTGGGAACCTCTCCCATTCGTCTTCTTTCCAGAATACCTTTGCTGCCGACTTAAACCAGGCTCGATACAAAATACTGTGTGTATTATCGGGCTTGTTTCCCTTCTTGGCTGGGGATGTCTTGTGTCGATGCCGCAGGCAAGATTAGGGACGGCATTTGACGGGCATACAACATGTTCAGAAAACGGCATAACGACGGCACTTTGGTCGGCAGGAGGTCGATCATTTTCTGTCTCGAGAAGCGGTTGAACGCATTATGTGCATCCACTGAAACCAGTAGGGTGCTGTTATCGAGAAACCCCTGTAATTCCTTTTGATATATGCTCTTTGACGGTCATGTATGCGCCCACTGACAGAGGGACAGGTTGCAGAGCTTTTTCAGAGGGGTGTGATTTGCTTAACGAAAACAGAGCCCATTCTGTGTCTACTTTGATTTCTCTTGTGCGTTGCACAAATTGTACTTTGCAAGTGGACGGCAAGCTACGATCCGCACGGGTTCCTGGCGTCAGTCTTTTCATCACAGAGAGCTTCGGGGCCTGCGCATGAAATACTTGATAATACCGATCAGAGACTTGGTGGAGACCGTGGAATTCTTGTGTTCCGGATGCTAAACTTGAGAGTTTGTTCCTCTGATATTTCACATACGCTGTCTTGTGACACAAGACATAATCCACGGCAAAAAGGGACGCTTTGTAATGCTATGAGAAGACAAGTTTCACAGCACAGTTTGCAGTCCGATACGGTATTGGATTAGGGTTCAAAGTGTATCAGACGGTCTTGACTGTAATTGGAAAGACACGGAATTTCGGCAAGGTAACCGAGTGTACAAGCGCCTGCGAACATGGCACGGAAGATTGACAAATCTGGTAGGGCACGTGCGACGACCGCGAGTATGATTCTCAACAGTGATGATTTACTTAGATGTTGAGCGAGCGCAATATCGGCAGATGTAAGCCAAGAAGCTCACGAAATATTAGTCCATTGCAGAGGCCCATCAATATACCAACGATTCCTGCGACGAGCGTTTCCTCGGCCATTGCATATAAGCGTTAGGCATTACTTCAAAGTTGACTTCAGGCCCTGGCTATAGCTTGATAGTTTGTGTGCAGATGCAAAGAGTGATCCGAACATGAATCTTTGCCGGATTTGTGATTCGCATCTGACTATGCAATTGATGAATGCGCTAGGAAGTTGGAAGTTGCCCACAGTCAGACACCAAATCGGCGTCAAGTCTTCTCGCAGTCCATGCTATTTTCTAGGGTCTTATTTCGGAGTAAGATGAATTGCATCAGCGTTTCATGAAGTCAACTTTGGTACGAAAGCTGTCGTGCGACAAGACCTTTACCTTGACTAATTGCATTTTCCGTGAACTTCGATACCGATTTCGTCCTGCTACATAAAAATCCGAGGGATCACTCTCCCCCGTGCTGGAAGACCGTTGCTAGGCAGTTGCCTGCTGTTATATCCATTCAAAAAACTGCAAGCAACCACGTTCCCTGGCATACGAGATAACCTCGGGCACAGACTCTAGTCATACCGAGGTTATCACGTATGAGGATTGAAAGAGATGTCATATTGTATGTCCAGCTTTATCATACCTTCACACACGATAGCTTTCTACGGCGCTGTGGCGGGTGCGAAATCACAATCGGTATTTGCAGAGCCCAACCTAGCGTGCCACGCGCGAAGTCCTTTATACATGGTCTTACCCTGGATGAATTCCTTTCCTCGATCGGTGGCAGAGACAACAGGATGATGAATAGTAAACCCTAGTCCAACATCACATCGTACCGCCGACTTGCCAACCGAGCTTGAACGCCTAGCGTAACAATCCGACCCCCCCTTACCCCTCTGCGGCGTTAGAGTTGGGTATCTCTTCCGAACAAGGTCTTGTGAAAGTTTCCTTGTGTCATTAAGCGATGACACTCGAAAGTTCATCCACTGAAAAACCATGTGACCTTTGCCTCCTACTTGCGCATTGGCACTATCAAGTACAGTGGAGGCAGGGGCTGATTCAAATGAGGAGCCCGGTGTCACCGGAACGGGCGCCAAAAATTCGTCCATGTCATAGCTCACCGCCCACTGGAGACAAACACACTAGGGTCAGCTTGCCTGAATTTCACCCAATTACACCCACGCAGCAACAGGGGGAATGGAGTGACAGGAGCGCCGCAGAAAATCAGTATAGTAAGATTAACTTACCTTAAAATAAGGAGCCAGCATGGCATACGAAAACATAGTGGCATGATACTGCCCATACCGCTTTGACATGCGACAGGGGTCCCCTTTCTCACTCGCCACCGCATCCGTGCCCAAGCGACAAGCCGGAATCAACAAAACCCTCCCAAACAACTCAGGCGGGACACCAATTTCCGTCATTTCCTCCTCCACCACCGCTGCAATATTCATCAACAACTTTGCATTCTGCGCCTCCATCTCCGCACGACAAGACGGCGGCTGTCCCTGACAACGATGTTGAATGTCCGAAACGGAAAAGTCGGTGACTACACTCATGGCGACTACATCAAACCGCAAGGGGCCTAGCAAAGCACGAGCGGCAAAGTTGGCTACTTCACGGTATTGATTTCGGTCACGCTTTTTAGAGCCGTAGAGTGCACTGCCACTGATGAGGACGGATGCGGTGCCTTGACCACCGCCGTTAGGAGCGCATTGAGGTTGACGATGGGTCATGCCGGGCATGTGGACACCCATGATGCAACGCAGGTCCATTTGCAGTGACCACGGGATGACGACCTCATCGAAGCGAATTACTTGGAGTTGGGCGGAGAGACGCGAATTTGCATGAATGGTATCCCAGACTGCAGTGTCTGGGGCTCCGCTTGCGGGGGTGAAGAGTATGCCTATTGCCCATTGGGTGACAGTTTGACCGTAATGTGAGCGCAGGCCTGGCCTGTATCGAACTCCGTTAGGTAGGGAAGGGATGATGAACGGGTTGAGATGAGACACATACTCGACGGTAGAATGAATTGAATGATCAGAGGGGGTAAGTGTGACGGTTGAGTTTTCGCGGGTTAAACGAGCGGAGAGATGGGTAGTGATGTATAGAACGATTCGGACGGAACCAGGGGGTTCAGGAGATGTGAGTGATGAGAGGAGTTCAGGAATGCGAGGTCGGCGATCAATAACGGCGTCACGGACGAGAGCGTAGGGGAAATGGTTGTGGGAGTTGATGGCAGGGGTGGTATTCCAGTGGCCGGAGCAGTTGGAAGGAGAATGCCAGACGTTAACGAGCGGGGTGATGGTTGCGGTAGAGTCGGTATTGATGAGAGTTGTGTTGGTGGGTGAGGAGGTGGTATGCAGGGATTGGATTTGGAGAGGGGCCGAGGAACGGACGGCGACGATACGATAGAGAGAGAGGAAGAGTAGGGAGAAGATGGAGAGGGTGATGAAGATGATGGTTGTGGGGCTGCGAGGGGATTTGGGGAAGAGATGGGTGAAGGTGGCGAGAGAAATCATGGGAGACTCAATGGGGGAGAGAGGCGGCGAGCATTCGCGCAGCGTTGTTGGTTTTGTGAGGCGCTAATGTGGATGTGAGTCCCTCACGATTTGCTTTTCGTTCCATAGGTGGATCATGTGACTCAAGAACGTTTTCTGATGTCCTGATCTACTATAGTAGACTGTGGCTTACAGTAAGTAAATTTATAATACTGTACTGTTGATACGGCACAGTGCTGTATTACGTTGCACTGCAGGAACGTCATTTCGTACAGTACGTGGTCTTCAACGGTAAAATATGTTCCCTCAGGGAACAGCTGACCAAATTTGTCATGGATTAAAAACACCCAAATTTCCCTCTCGTAACGGTACTGTACGTACTGTAAGGGACGAAATATCTGTTTCCTTCTTGGAAAGTACTGTACAATACTGTAAATGGTTGCTGGGAACTAGCTGGGTTTGCTATGGCACCACCAAAATGCTATGCCATCTCAAAACAGGATGGTTCGCTATATTTGCTTCTCGTAGGCCCGAAAAACAGGGTCCTTTGTCGCTTACGGGCTTTCTGCAGACTTCCGAAACATTGAAACATTGAAAATGTCAAAAGGCATATCATAACTTTTTGAATGTGTCATTGTGTGGATCCTTTCTATTTGTAGAGTTAGTTCCGCGGATAGCGTCCAAGTGTCACTCGACACCCGGCCTTATCCGCCGCCGTATCTACCAGCGACTGAGTTGCACCCTCTGGTCATCCGTCGCTCAAGCTATCCTGTCCCGAGCCCTGATGCGCATGGACGACGAGGTACATCCGGTTAGATCTTAGCCGTATAGTTATGACGTGCGAAGGCCCCAGTAGATACTGAATGCATTAAACTTCTTCCATTGGCTCTGGGAAAAATTGAAACTTGAAATGGTGGAACAAGCATTTTGCGCGTTCCGCCATTTTCCATTTCGATCTGGACATGGTCTGTTGCCAACATGCCGTGCTGCTCTCGTCTTAGAAGGTCATACTGCACGATTACTCCACAACACCCAGAACATCGGCGATGACAATGCGGTCAACTAATGGGGCCTTCCTTCGACCCTGTACCAAGCAAACCGTGTCCCTGCTGTTTTAAATCGAGGACTGGCAAAAGGAGTTCAGGCCACGCTAAACTGCATACTTATTTTGGGATCTGTGGCCATCTTGTCAACTGCAGCCCAAGCAGTGGCACGGCTATCCGACTGCCGAAGAAACAGATTCGTTCGTGCGCGTGACCCGTATGATTGATTCCGACAAACATGTCTCATCAATACGTAAAGACAACTTCCACCGCTTGCATCAAGTAATTACTTGTTAGGCAGCAATTTTTGATACTATATTCATACTTTAAACCCCTACTTTTGCGTCTATCACAACGTGCAGCAGACAAAAACGCAAATAGGACAACAGAGGTCATGTTGTGTGTGACATTGAGCATTATGGTGGGGGCAAGCTACTTGCATCAGGGGTGGTCTTACGGTACAGGTTCTTCTACTACAAATTTAGTATTCTCAGGCACTGAGTGCTCCAAATAGTTGTCTTGGTTCTATTACGTTCACACAAACCGAACAAGATTGTCGAGAAGAAGCAGCTAGGTTTACGCGTGACGCCGCACTGGATGCAATAGCGATTACTATCCAAAAAACAAAGTTGCCAGATACACCGAACCCAAGAAAATACTGTGACAGGAAGGGCTTTTGCGGTGTGCCTTAGGTGAAACAGAGCGGGGGGTAGCCGGGGCACTGCTAGAGGAACAGTAGAGACGATGGTAGTGGGTTTCAGAAAGTTGGGGGCAAAGGGTGTATGGAGTGTCCCTGGATTCCCACGAGAATCCAGATGAGCCCCCCTTTTATAGACAGTACGGAAGCTCTTCTAAACAGCTCTCAGAGTTGTGCCAGCTCAGTAGAAAACACTAGAAATTAGAGCTGAAACTAGAAAGTAGAGCTTTAACTAAATAATAATGCTATCTAGAACATAAACAAGACGATGACGTGGGCTCCACGTCAAATAAAAATACTGTAGAGAAAATAAATACTCAGCAATAAAACCGCTACACGGTTACACACAGCTCCTAGATTCTTCCAAGAGTGATGCACTTTCTCTGTTACACCACTGTGTAATAGAGAATTGGAATAACGACAGCGAACAAGTCTCTATTACACAGTGGTGTAACAGAGACCTTGTTACACTATTCCCTCCCCGGGCTATTGACGTCCTCGTCAATGATACTGCGGAAGTATATTATGTTTTCGAAAATACTCTTGGAAAGCATCCGTTACTACAGCAGATCCATCTTCCGTGACATCAAGAAAGTCCTTCGTTGGTTGCCCCTCCGCCTCATGAAGTGGCACTCCACGCATCAAAACCAAGAACTTGTAACCGCGTCCAACCTTTTTGTGATCCAAGATAACCTCAACTTCCTGTTGTAGTCCACGAGGCAGTTCAAGCGGTGCAGGTGCAGGAGGAATGGGTAAAGCAATGTTATCGGGCTGCTCCAAATGTGGTGTGGTGTGAATGATATGAATGACTGGATGGATTCTAAAATGAGCAGGGAGATCCAGTCGAACAGCATTCTTGCCAATTAGCTCCTTAACCACAAATGGCCCATATCTGCGCGCACCAAGCTTTTTAGAATCCTGGGACCTAAAATAAACAACCATAAACAACGAACGATTGATCCATAGCTTTGAACCGACTTTATAATCTGGAACCTTGTATCGCCTTGAAGTATATGCAGCTTGCAGAGCTTTTGCCACTTTGTAGGCAAATTGCGCGTCCTCAAGAGAAACCTTGAGCTTGGCACGAAATTCGCCCAAACTCTGAAGAGGTATGCTGCTGCTAGCCAAGAAGTCCAATGGCGGTTTAAGTGTCCATCCCAAGTCCAGCCCAAAGGGTGACACACCCAGATAATCGCTCACAGCCGAGTTGTTTGCAAATTCTGCAGAAGGAAGCAGTTCATACCAGTCATCCTGATGATACGAGCAATAGCAACGGAGAAAGTTCTCGATCATCCTATTCATAATCTCGGAAGCGCCATCTGTTTGTGGGTGTCTACTTGTAGACATTCTTAATTTCCCCACAAAGAGTCATCAGTGTCTTCCAAAACTTTGAAATGAACTTGCTGTCCCTATCTGAGGTCAAATTGTCCGGCAACCCGTGGTTCTTGAAGATGTTCGCGAAGAAGTCTCGAGCCGTGTCCTCAGCAGTATCTGATGTTTTAGATTTCAGAAAATGGACGCGACGAGTAAATCGATCAACCCAAGTCGTGATCGCATCATGACCGCTCCTTGTCAGGGGTAGCCTCACAATGAAATCTGTAGCTAATGATCCCCATCTGCGGTCAGGCAATTCCAGTGACATTGGATCAGTCAACTTTTTTGATTAGAGTCCTTATACTGCTGACACGTGAGACATCCTTCACAGTACTTTCGAACATCCCGGCTCTTATGTTTCCAATGGAAGTTATCTAATCTTGACAGTGTCTTCTCAAATTTAAAATGTCCAGCAAATTTCGAGTCGTAAGCAATTTGCAAAATATCCGAAACTGACCTTCTTGGTACGCACAGCTTTCCATTGTAAAACAGCCTCGAACCATCTTTTCGGAACATCGGCAAAATTCTTTCAAGTTTCTGCTTCTGAAACATATCCTCTGGCTACTCTTCTTCCATGGCTTTTACCACTGGACCGAAGAAGTGGTCGTCATCATACCAAGGAATGATCTGATCAACATCAAGGTAGATAACTTCAACGCCATTCACTGAGACGACACGATCTCCTCTCATCACGTGCGAAGCTCGGGATAATGCGTCTCCCAAGACGTGAATTCTTCCAGGCTTCAGTGTGATGGAAAAGATTCCGAAGTTACCGAGAGTTTCCAACCAACGTGCTTCTTTCCGACTCAGTTTCGCTTTTGTGAAGAAGCTCTTAAGCACCTGGTTTTCTGTGAAAATATCAAATTCACAACCTTCAAGATAGCGCCTGAATCTTTCTAGAAAATTAATCAAAGCCAAAAGCTCTCTGTCATTTGCAGTGTAGTCTGACTCAGTTGGTGAAAGCTTCTTTGAATAGAAAGAAATTACACGATCCCTTCCATTCACATCCAACTGTGTTAGACTCCCACCGACAGCGAGCTTTGAAGCATCTACATGACCACGAAATGGCTTTTTCCAATTAGGAGCGACTAAGACTGGAGCCAATGCCATCGCTTCCTTTAGCTTCTGGAAAGCTTTATCACACCGTTGATCCCATTTCCCTATACTTCGACCTTTCTTAGTCAGATCTGTAAGAGTTGCAGCAATTGCAGAGAACTTCGGAATGAACCTACGGAAAAGCTGTATTAGACGTAAGAAACTTCTAAACTCCGTTAGAGATTCAGGTTTAGGCCAAGTTTGTAGGACTTCGACCGTCTCAGGATTGACACAAATGCCGTCCTTCCCGACTATTAAACCCAAAAACTTCAGCTCAGTATAAAAGAAAGAACATTCCTTCGGACAGATGTACAGCTTGTGATCCTTAAGTCTCTTTAATACAATTTCCAGATGTTCGTAAGGTTCTTAATCATTCTTACTGAATATAAGAAGATAATCCATATAGACAACCAAGAAGACATCGATGCAATAATAGAAGACCTGGTTCATCAAAGTTTGGAAAGTAGCAGGAGCGTTGCAAAGTCCCATTGGCATAACCAGATATTCAAATTGCCCATACTTTGTATTGAACACAGTCTTTTCGATGTCCTCTGGTTTCACCCTTATCTGATGGAATCTCGTTTTCAGATCAAGCTTGGAGAAAAATATCGCATCTCCAAGTCGATCGAAAATTTCATCAGAACGAGGGAGTGGAGCATTATTCTTTTTGGTGATGCGATTCAAAGCGCGATAATCGACGACACCTCTAAGTTTTCCATCCTCTTCTTTCAAAAAGGAAAGTGGTGCTTCATATGGCGATTTACTGGACCTGATCTTCCCTTTCCTCAAAAGAGACTCGACGTACTCTTTTGCTGCCCTAAGTTCGGATGGGGACAACTGGAATAAAGGTCGATGAGGTGCCTTTGCTCCTTCCTCCACTTTGATCTCATGATCAACTGATCGAATCGGAGGAAGCCCTCTTGTCAATTCATCCTGAAAGACCTCTTTAAAATTATCCAGTAATCTGCTCAGTCTTCCATCGAACTTTGAATCTGTCACTCCTCTCATACTGTGAACTTCAAGTAACTGAAATACTTCGAAATCACCCCCATGCCTCAGCATTCGTCTAAATTTCTTCACTCTCAAATTGGACATATTAACACAGTTTTCGTCATCTGGATAATCACTGGAATGGAAGCATCTTTCACCATCACAATCCGTTTCCGATAGTCGCCACGTGGATTGTGGGCAACATATTGTATGTTGACATGTATTGTTCGCCACTATGCGAGTACCATCCCTGTTACCAATATTCCCGGTATCAGTGAGTCGGAAAAATTGGCGCGGTTCTGTGAAGGTCTCAAAACCCACATTCTGTTAGAGGTTCGGAAAGGGAACCAATCCAATTTTGAAGCAGCGACTACCATTGCTCTTAACGTTGATGGAGCATTTTACGGTGCAGGGATCTTCAGTGTCAGAGGTTCATTTCACAACAATCGAAATCCCTCAGGTCCTATGCCGATGGAGATCGGAAACCTGGAACGTAAAAGCGATGGGCAGCGCCAGAAACACTTGATGGAGAACCGATGCTTTACGTTCTATAAGGTGGGATGTAGACCTAGGAAACACAGGAAAAGAAAAGGGAATAAAAGTAACAGGGATGGTACTCGCATAGTGGCGAACAATACACAGGCAGAACACAGTAATGATTTGAATGGATTTGACTCGGAAAACTAGTTGGTCCACCGGACTTGGTGAAAACTCAGGTGAGACCAGTAGTGAGTGTGAACAGATGTCCCAATGAGCAGAGTGAAACTGTGGCGGACATCACCGGAGCTAAATTCTCAGAGGACAAGAAAAAGTCGAGAATCTCCGAAGCCGAATCTAATGGAATCACGTCTAGTCATGATGACAGCATCCCCACTGATGGACCTATACCAGTGGAGAATTTGTTAGTAATTGAAGGTAGACTGAGTGGAATAGCAGTCAAAGTACTAAAGGACGATGGATGAAATACCAGCGTGGTTTCAGCCGAGTTACTGAAGCGAAATAGGAACTTGTTTGAGATTCGGGGGAGTTACTGAGGAAGTATTTGAGATCATTTCCAACGTATATATTAAGTTAGGCGATGCTACCAGTGAAACAGAGGGGGAGGCAGCCTGGGCACTGCTAGAGGAACAGTAGAGACGATGGTAGTGGGTTTCAGAAAGTTGGGGGCAAAAGGTGTATGGAGTGTCCCTGGATTCCCACGAGAATCCAGATGAGCCCCCCTTTTATAGACAGTACGGAAGCTCTTCTAAACAGCTCTCAGAGTTGTGCCAGCTCAGTAGAAAACACTAGAAATTAGAGCTGAAACTAGAAAGTAGAGCTGCAACTAAATAATAATACTATCTAGAACATAAACAAGACGATGACGTGGGGCTCCACGTCAAATGAAAATACTGTAGAGAAAATAAATACTCAGCAATAAAACCGCTACACGGTTACGTACAGCTTCTATATTCTTCCAAGAGTGATGCACTTTCTCTGTTACACCACTGTGTAATAGAGAATTGGAATACCGACAGCGAACAAATCTCTATTACACAGTGGTGTAACAGAGACATTGTTACATTAGGCAGCAGTAAGTGCAAACTATACTTTTATTTTTTCTCTGCTATACACGCCGGTTCTACTCTCGACTCGGCTGTCTTCCGGTCAACTAAGCTCTCGGAAGTGCTTATTTCAAACGTGTTAACGGAATCGGCAGCAATAGTAGCAGATGACGCAATCAAGAACAGGGTTCATCTTATCACGCCGTACAGCGGGCAAAACTGGACAGTGCCACAAGATTCCTTCAACTATTTTTTATAATCCCTGCGTATTCCCATCAAGGAGGCTTTCGATATTATTTTAACTAGATTTCAGATCGTTTGGTCTCCAATGAGGTTTGATTTAAGGAGGGGCATTCTGAGTATACTGGTTGGATGCAAGATCCATGACTTTAGTATCGATCATTCTGAAAACGGCGAAAATTATGATAGGGATAAATCGTGGGGAGAAGAGATACTGAGAACCAATTACCCCAAGAAAGAGATGTTGCGAGTGACAAAAGTGCTACTGCGGCACAGTTGAGCGAACAGAAAGATGTGGGTAGGGACTAAAGTTGAGAGGGCTACAAGCGAGTATAAGTAGAAGGGGCAGTGTCTACCACTTATGCTCTGTGATCAGCGTAAGAAAAACTGAAGCTGACTCTCAACTTTCTTACTACTTGGGACTTGACTTGAAGTTGTCTGCCAACTTGTCTGACCTCTACAAAAGGAAGCCCTTTACTGAGCTTATACAGAATTTTCGGCTAACCATAAAGTCTCGAAAAGCATAATAAGAATTATAAAACGCATCAAAAGGAATCGTGTGAATGAGAGATACTGGTACAAGATTTTTTTCAATGTAAATATCTAGGTGCCATACCCATACCCGCCACCCATTGGCCAGGGGAGGTACTTGATGTGTTCATTATATAGAATTTTTGGAGTCACCCTTAATATAACTCAGAAACTTGGCGTGTACTGACATCTATAATGCCAGCGTGTCATAAAATTAAAAATCAACCAATAGATTTGCCATAATAATTTCAAACTAAAAAAATCTCTCAAAATCAGACATTGTAAAATATCTTGCAAATTCAGATACTGTATCCGAAATAGGTTCTATTCTAGATTTTTTTTGCGGGTGCAAGTTTAGTGTTTATCAAATTCTATTCTACAAAATGCTGAAGAGAAAAAATTCAAAAGAAGGCCTATTTTCATTTACAAAATGTCCTATATACAAACCAGAAGTACGACAGGAACCGAAACTGTTGCAGAGATAATTTTATTGTCTGTGGTGTTATTGCTACTAAACTGAATCAATTGGTATTCATTCTTCCAGGTAATTTGTATAACTTTCAGGCCTAAGAACATTTTATGACTTTATACTTCTCATATTATCATAAGAAACACTCAATATTTTGTTATGTGTTCGTTTTTCTTCCTCTTCGTCTATAAGCAAAAGAACTTATTCATTTTATATAATTGCGCTTAGTAGAGACTGCAAACTTTTCCTTCTATCATCAGCAGCCTCAAATCGCGCCTTGTCATTCGTCGCTTCTCCTTTATATATTTGGGCGCTTTCATTCAAAGGTTTAGAGCAGTAGACAGATATATCTCCCTAAAATGCTTATTTCTTGCCTCCCTTGCTTTTATTTTTTTTATTTGACGGCATAAATCTTGAGTGGGCCGAACAACGTCCCCTAATACCTTTCCCTTCTGCGCGTCACAATTTATGGCCCAAGTGGAGCGTGGAATAAGCACCGCAAATCGCTTCAAAAAGAAATTTGCGTACAGAATGTAAGACTTTCCAACACCATGGTAGACAATTGATTTTGAATCTCCACTTCCGCCTTCCTCAAAATGGCAGAGGCGAGTTCCGTACAAACTTTCAAACTCGGCAAAAATACTTCTTAGAACAACTCACTCTCTTTTGTGCAAGCAAACCCTGTAATATAGTCCTGATATATCGCTGGAAGATTCGACACCACTCAATGATTGAATCTCCTCTGGATCAATGGATTGATCTTTAAAGGGAGGTGAGATTGGCTCTTTTCAGGGATACGAGTGTTTTATCAAGGTCTTCTCGTGTTCCCGGTTGCATGCTTTGTGTTTTTTCCAGATTAACCGGTGCACCAGCACGAATATGTAGAAATTGGCAGTACTTTGACGCTTCAAAGTCTACCTTTCCCGCACAAGCAGAAGCTCCCCCATTTACGAAAGGCGGCTGGTCTGCTTTTACCTCGCCATCCTTAATGAATGGACAGTCAACTCTTACCCACTGTATTATTTCGTTTGCATTGTGAGCTTGAGGAATTTTACAGTGGTCGCTCTGATACAATCAGTAATGGAACTTGGCTCCCCTTCCTCTCGTAATCGTTTGTAGTCCACCAGGAAAGGTGCTTCATTCAGTTCAAAATGACACTGCGTTAACTTTTTCGCAATTATGTCAATCTTAATCGGCAGCTTTGCGTTTCTCGCACCACTGATTTTCTTAGCTCTAACTATTTCCTTCACAGATTATTGCTTAGCAATTCTTTCTTGACTGGATCTCTAGCAGAGTCCAAGTTTGCGGGCACGAGTCCCTGCGGGTCCAAATCTTCTTCGTCTCCAAGGGTCTTTGTCCCAGGTACATCTTGTGACTGTAACAATGAAGTACTTCGCTCTACCGACTGCAGACGTGGTCCGCCGTACCCAACTGTTTGATTCGCTGTTTCTTGTGTTGCTTGGAGAAGTTGTGTCAACGTTAGCGCCAAAGACTGGAACTCTCGGGCCGATTAATCTCTGTTTGTTGAGGAATAGAAGGAAGAACAATAACTGCTGGGATGGAGAGCAGGGGGTACTAAGTGGATATTGGAAACGGGTTATGTTTTGAATTTCAAGGTGATCCTGGTCCGTGATCTCGGGGTTTACCTATCTAACCCAGCTTATCTGAGTCTACTGACAGGTATGAAGCGCCCTGGTTTACAGTGTCGAGCCCAGCGCATCCCTACCTTGCTGGCTTGTGCTGCTGACAGTTGTCCATTTTGGGCTACTCTACGGTGGGACTATCCTACAGTATATATGGGCTCTTTCCACCTACCCCTTTTGCCAAGTGGCAAGCTACCCCATTTTTCCTTATTTTTAGCCATCCCTTTTATTTAGGCCTTTAGGGCAATTTTTCCGTTAGTCTATTTTGGGCAATTTTAGTACTTATTCTATCGAACCTTCAATCTACACTAGTGGTATCGATGTTGCCCCTAACCTTCCGATCCCCGTCCTTTGGTACGCCAAGCCCGGGCTCGTCCCTGTTCAACCAGCCCGGTCACCCGCTTTAGTGCGCGCATGGACCCCCTTTGTAGCCACTTTATTTGCGTTAACCAAGGTTCTCGTCCCCGCTCCCGGTTATTCGTTCTACAGTCCCGGCTATTTCTTCGGATAGTACTAGCTCCACCACCCCTACCGGCTCTTTTTATCCTTTTTGCGTTTCATCGCTGCCCGTCCGTGTTCCCACTGCTGTATCAGTTCATCTGTAGGCCTTGAGGCGATTATACCCGAGCTACGTGCCGCGCGTGTCGTCCCACGATCCCCGTTATTTTACTACATGTTTAATAAAGGGCAAGAAAATAGAGAGCAGTTAATGTGTCGTATACATAGTAAATAGGAGAGGAGCTTCGCAGAGATGCGTTCGTTTTGATTAAGGGTGTAAGAAGGGGAAAAAACTGCTCCTGGGGTCTTTCTTTCTTTTGGAAGATATAGTAGTAGCTGATGCTCAATGCGTGGAATAGATATGTATTTCACTCGATTTCTTCTCGTTTCAAGTTTTATGGTTTTACCAGTAAATATAGTAATTCATATTTACAATTAGTTGGAACACACGTGGCTAGTTTCCTAGTGCTGATTTCCTGAGCCAATAATCCCTGTGCTTCAACTTTTCACTGCTTAAAGTTTGAAAAGGCTATATAATGCCCCTTAGTTCGGATTTTGATATGATTGATCTATTTGTGAGAAACAAAACCACAAACCTGTAGGAATGCAATAATGAAAGTACCCTTTTTATCTCATACAGACTTATCGGTATCCTTTTAACTTGAAACTTGAGATTGGTCAGGCAAATGTTGTCAGAATCAATTTAGCATTCTCGAGCCTCCATTTTAATGGCATGTCAGCTTAGTATGGGCGAATGTTATCACCGCGACGGTGAAGTTGATGAGGGTGCCATTAGAAAAGAAGATTCTGTTGAAGTAATTATTCCTGGGTCGTGTTGGACCTACCGAATAGCTGGAAACCGTGATAACTGGTAAGTCGGAACGTAAGGGGAAGGCTTGTGCCTGGATTCAGGGAACAATCTAAAGACAAACCTTGAAATTGACTGATTCAGGTGATAACATAAGAAGCATCTAGGAGAAATCGGTGTTACTACGAAGTATGCTTCCTCTATTCCAATTGCTCACAATATAGATTACGCGCATTATTTTGGGTTATCATCGCACAATGTTGACATCGGAGACGTCGACTTTCATGCCCTACTTTTGGTTGAAATAAACTGTGACCTGCGCTTTGATGAAATTAAGAAGATTAAACTCGAATATTTCACATGTAATTCGCATCAATTTTCCTCTAAAATAGGAGAAAACAATAAAAATTCATTGAATGTAAATAGTTACTCTATCCTGTAAGCCTAGCATGGTAACTACTTCACTGTTATTGCTACTATGGACCCATTTTTGGTAGTCTCAGCTTGTCTCTAGGTGCGTGGGGATACATACAGTGTTTTTATGTTTATGGAAGCAGCGGATCGCGTCACATATTTATGCATGAGTATCCGTTGCCCGCAGAAAAGTGGTCTGTATGGTATTTTTGACTGCGGAAACGGTCAGTGAGAATGATTCCATGAAGATAATGGAGGGAATTCCTGTAGAGGTCGCCGATTAGATTGGCAGGGAAACGGTGAGAGTGAAGTAGGTCTCTAAGGCGAAAGTAGTGGATTATGAGGTAGGAGAAGGAGCGTACTGGAACCAGGGAGGGGGATGAAATGACTAGGAAAACGTTATTAAAGGGCTAGAGGGGCCCTAAAGTGCGCAGGTCGTTGACTTCAACTCCTAGAGGCTTGCGTAATTGGCGGGTAGCGTTTCCATACAGGGCGTCTGCGCAGAGCTCACCAACCATTCACGGGCAGTGGGCATCAGTAGTAACGATATGTGAGGGAGGATGGCTTTTCCGAATCCTTTCAGCGAGTTTAGACAGCATGGGACAAGTGAGCACTCCAGTGGGTCCCAGTGCGGGCAAGGCGGATGCGACTAGCTACAGCAGAAGGTATCGTGCAGATTGGTTCTAGCAGCGTGGATCCCACCGGTGCGTACGCCCAAGGTCGGCTGTTTGAAGCGTAAAAAATATCAGGAAAGCACAATATATTGAGTCAGGCTCACCCGTAAGGGCGGCGGTTTAAATGAGCTTGCTGCAGAGCATAATATAATCCATGCAGGGCACAGGAATATCTAGAGAGATTCCATATTCTCGACAGAGTGTATAGATATATTGGTAGGGGTTGATAATTTCGTTAGAGGTGGAGTAGTCATAAGTCGTTGGTGAGCGGTGAGCTATTCGTAGCATTTAGTTGGATGCGAGGTTAAGGAGAGTAAAGGTGTTTTGGTGGTACCGCAGACCTGGGAAAGAGTGGGATAAGACTGGAGTGTATGTTTTGGTAAGTATTTGAGGTATATTCGTGGCCGCATATGGGCCTGAGAATATAGCCTGGTCGGGAAAAGGAACTGAAGAGGTGTAGGAAGCAGCTATATAGTTCTTGGGCGACTAAATCGTGTACTGATACTTTACGTTCTCTTCTGTCCATACCAGTAGCCTTTTCGATAGCTAAGTCTTCAAGGAGGCGCAAATAACATGCCTTAAAGTGGAAATTGTTTCGATTTTTTAAAGAAAAACCGTTTCTGTTTGATGTGCCTTTACTTGGAGTCCATATTCGGATTCAATGCCTTACTTTTCTTCAAAAATGCAGCTGACTAGTAACGCAGCCTCAATGAAGGACCGTTCTTGGCCCCCGCCGATGGTGTATTTATAACTATTTCGTGCACTGTACAGTATAACCTGCAAATCACGGGTCAGAGAACCATTGCGAAACATCGAAACTACGATAAAACTTTTCAGCAATGGGTCATCTGGAGTTTGTAGCGCTCGATATTTTGGGAACGTTAACCAAAACTAAAATATTAATAAACTGGACACTACCCGTGACTACCGATAGGTCTACCGAGATACGCAGAGCTATAAAATTAAGAGATAAAAGATCTAATACCATGAATGAGGCCTATTTAATTCACTGGATTTACTCCTATGAATAGCCACTCCAGGTCCATATGGCTAGCCGCCTCCAATTCTCGAGCGAGTTCTTTTCTGCGGTTTGAAAAAAATTTTGATTTAACGTATGGCCTAAAAGGCGTAACAACCCCAATACAATAGACAGTTGGAACGTAAAAATAAGCTTAGCACAGGGGTTGCGACATTATTTCGCAGAAGCTAAGAGGATTGGGAAAGATGCGTGGAACCGTTGATCTATTTTCAAAACATTCGCGTCCAACGTACAACTGGGAAGAAACAGTTCGAAGTAGTACTGGCTCGTCATCCGCCTTCTATCAATTTGGAAACAAAAACAGCTGTGGAATTATCTCGGTTTGGTAATGATGAGGTCTATACGGCCCGATTCAGGGTATCAACCGATCGAGAATAGCTTAAACGCCCTACATGACAAAGAAAAAATGATATCAGTCCGGTAGAAGTACAAAAAAACTTCGATCGAAAGGTTAAAAATCCCATTGTGGTTAATGTGAGCGACATGGTTTACCTCAATAAAAAGAGGTTCACGAAGCCGAACTCTTACTATCCATCAATCACGGGCGGTTTGTGGGAAGAGGTGGCTGCTACACAGTACTTCTAACTTTTAAGTGGGCTGTAAATTTACTGATATTATGATACTTCCAAAAAAGCATTCCAGTACGTGACGCATTACATATCGCTGCTTAAACTTGATTTGTTCTAAAGACATTTGATCCCCTTGGTAGCCCACTCTGGTCAATTTCCACATTTTAAATGTAAGTATACAGTGCGATATCAAAAACACATTTTACCATTTAATTTTACCGGCTGAGAATGTCTAACATTGCCTTCATTTTTAAGAAATAGCGGTAATTATCGAGTTATTTGAAAAATAATGTGATTTAAAGAGTTTATTGAAGCTATTTTGCTGAGTGAACCGCACCGTATGTACAGTACCAAAGTACAGTAGCACTATGCAGCATTACTCTGACGGGACTGAAATTTTCTGTCTATTAAAATGTTTACTTAATAGGCTGATAAGTTTCTCTTAATTGGGATTTTTTTAAAACGCAACTGCGGTTACCTGTTGTGCTTACAGCATGGACCAGAGGATGTCTGAAATAAATGAAAGAAATTGTTCATTATCGATAAATTTCGCGGTCTGTTGCAATTTACTTCTTTTTGTCAGAGCATTTTAGAGCGGTCGCAGGGATTCGGTGGGAGTTTTTATTATATGTTTTGCTCATTATGGCTTCTGAAAATCCTCAGAAACCCGTACCAAAGCGATTTGGACCTGAAATACGGTTTGAACTCGACAGAAGCGAAAATTACGTTCAAGTAATAATGCAGTTCTAAATTGAGCGGTCTTTTCTGCAATTTCATGGACGGAGGCATTACTTTTTGGTTACGGTGTGGATATAACTCTCGATTTAGACTACATATATATATATATATATATTTTTGAATACACTCTTGTCGCAGAAACTGTGTTAGGCTTAGTGGAGTTACTGATTAAGACGCCAAATAAACCTCTGTTATCAGTTAACATGGAAAAGGACACATTTTTCCTAGAGACGGGCTCAATATCAGACTTGATAGAGAACGAAACGTCGAATTCATAAAACGCGTAGAGTTCATCAACTAGTACTGCGCGAACACGGCCCTTGCTCTTCATTATCTTTTACGCAAATACGTTGCATCTGATACATTTGTCACATGCGACAACGACACATGCGAGTTGAGATGTGAAATACGGATTATCGCAGAATGATGAATCAGCGTAGACGCGAAGAATAAGACTTCTGGAATCACTTTTTCTCAGAACTATTCCTCCCTTTGGATCTTTCTTTGCGTGTAAGATGGCGCGGTTTGGCAGGCGAATCGCTTTAACGTCACATAAATCTTCGGTAATCAGCTGTCTCTTCGCAATAGGAAAATGTAGTTCAGGCCTATTGTGTACCATCCAGGCCATTTTTGCCGACAGGACCTGAACTAACTAATCTTTAAGTCGAAATCCAGTAGCGTCAAGAGAGCAATTTGGCGGTTTTGATGTAGCAGAGTCTCAGTTCCAGTGGCGCCCTGGTCAATGCAAATACCTGTAAATGTAAACTTTTCGTAGATCCAAGGGTGGGACTCGAATTTCGCAAGGGTTGCTTCGCTGTCTTTCTCAAACGTACTATCGCCAGCGTGTATGATATCGTCAACCTATGTACCTAAAAGTTCCTGGAGATTTGGGCCATCACGATTCTAGTAAAGTTATCTGCCATTCACGAAAGGTGTCGGACCTAGACTTGTTTTGATGTGGTTATGGATTGCGTGTCAAAATTAAATGAAATTCATAGAACCAAAATAGATAATTGCAAATAAATGAATGATAAAAGTATCTAAATAGGGCTGAGAATAGTAACAAAGAGAAAACCAATATTTTTGATAGTAATAAGGAGGGTAAGAATCCCGGTAAGTAGCAGAGAGGTGGTTTGAGCTCCGGTGGTGGTTTCAAATAAATTTCAGGGGTCAGCGGCAACTGGGATTGTAAATAGGACTTGGTAAATCGTGAGTGTGGAGTCTAAAGCTAAACAAAGTAGCAATGTAAGCAAGTATGAGGAGGAAAGAGTACCGAAGAGTGGAAAAAGTATGAGCAAGATCGGCTTTGTCAAGTTCGTTCTGTCCCTGCACTACAAGGCGTGCTCTGTAATGTTAAGTGTCGGTATCAACATTATTGATCGAAAGAAAAAAGCGAGAGCCAAGGATATTAGAATCGGAGGGAACTGACTCAAATGTCACGACTTTCCAAACTTCAAGCCTCTTTAAACCTGTAAATTCCTTTTGGTTGACTTCAGGGATTCAGGACAGTGCGCATCTGTGGCGTTCCAAAACTTTGGTCACATAAACATCAGACGGTAAGGGGATTTTTTGTTGGAGAAAAACGCGGGGGTGGTGCGTTCCAGATTAGTGAGAATTCAGTCGTCATTAAGTGCATTGTCTGAGATGACTTAGGCAATACTGTTGCATACTTCTTTTCCGTCAGTGTAAATATAGACCAGTTTTTCAAAGAAACAAGTTATTTCGTATGTATCTCACAGTTTGTGAACAGAATCACTGCGTACATGCACGAGAAAGCCAGGGGAAATAGTGTATTCCACAGATGGAGGTACTTTAGAGGCGAGAGCTTTGAGGACGCGGGGTTCCGCGTTGACAGTATGCATGTCAGTCTGAACGACGAATGTCGCGCTTGTGAGCCCATTTTGCGAAGTAAACTTTGTATTGAAGGATGGAAAGCAACAGAGCACACCAAATAAGAGCAGTTAAGGTGCTATAACTTCAGGAACCATTGTGTATTTCCTCGTCTTCATGGCTAAGCGAAGTGCTAAAGCGGCATATAGCTTCGGGAAAAATGACTCAATGTTGAGATACATGCGTCTGAAAGGGTCTTGGTAGCGCTCCTCAGTGCAGACGAATTATAAAATTTTACGTCCGATATTTTGAGTGTAATACCAAAGGCCTATGTAAGCTGTTGCCAGCGAGATTTAAAAAATTGCCTTGGGAAGTCCATGTATTACTTGAGTAGCCAACGTATAAATAAAACCAGCATGCAAGGAAAATTCCATAAATGGGTCTTTCCTGAAAATACAAATTGTCCCAGGACTTATTTTATGTTTTGGTACTAAATTTATGCTCCATTTTGTGTTTGGTCACTGAAATTGGTTTGATTAAAATAAGCTCCGGCATCATACTCATCAATACAAGATTGAGCGTCACCGGCCATCATACGAGAGAAGCAGCTCGATTTCTTCGTTCAGTGGTATCGAAGCGAAATGAAGATATCGACTCGTCTCCCTATTCTTCTCCTTTTTCGAAAAAGGCAAGCTCAGATCACACATCGTAGCTTTTTCAGCTCACCACCAGCTATTGGACGTAAGTGACGAGACTGACGCTTTACGAGGAGGGCTTTCGAAAGCCCATCCATTTCTTATTTTGGATACTTGTTCTCTTCAGACTGCGATCGATCGCCCATCACATTTACGGGCTTTGATTATAAGGCATTTAAATACATGCTCACGCCATTTACAGAACTCTACCAACGATATTCACCACACCCAGATAATATATTCATGCGGCTTCTACCAGTCCACCAAACGCGAAGAGGAATACCACGCAGTATGACTGAATCTCATTACTTTTCATTGGTGCTGGCCTGGACTCGTACCAGATGGTCTGCGATGATTCTTTGCACGCTATTTTTTGTGAATACTTCTTTTTGCTCTCTTTTCTAGATTTGGTAGGAGCATTTTGCTGCGTATCCTGCCAATAGATGTTCACGCTGCCTCGAATCTTCCTTCCTTTCAGGGAATCGAAATGTATGTGTCAGTAATTTGCATAAATTACTCTCTACTTCAAGAAGCTTTTGTTGTTTCAAATGGAGTGAAAATATATCTGGAGCAGTCTGTTGACGCTGTGATCCGGAGCATGTTCTATAAAGATTGGCAACACGACCGGTTCGTTAGCAACGTTTTATTGTTTGCCCCAAGTGGGATTATAATTGCATGCACCCTCAATGTTACAGGCTGATTTCTCGAATCGATGATAGCAAAATGGGGAAGCGTATACATTAAGTTAGATAAGAAATTTCAAGAGACAGGTGCAAAATGCATCGTACATTCTGCATTCTCTAAATGGAACTATCCGCTCCTTATTATTTCATCCAAGGATCATGTCTCAAACACGAAAAACGATATTGAGGTTCTCAAAATCAAGCAGGCTACCTCTGCTCGAAAAGCGTCAGAATGGGGAATGAGGGCATTTCAAGGACCCTTCCCTGGCATTAAGGGTAGACTTGTATATGAGGGGCGGGGAGATCGAAAGATGATTATTTTGCATTTGCACTTTTGTTCAATCCTCGTTCTAGACTTGTAGGTATCAATCAGATCCTTTCATATTTCATGCAAAATACAAGTCAAGAAGAAATAGATTTACTGCACCGCTTATGTAAACTTTGCCATGCTGGAATTTAAGTAAAACTTAGGATGACCTGTTGCCTTGCTTATCTATCATTATCATTATCATTTCCATTAACTGAGAATATCGCTTGATTTCTTCCTCCCGACGCGCCCAGTCTTCCTCACGGCGCAATCTCTCCTCTTGACGTGCCAAGCAATCATCCTCTCTATCCTATTCCCTTTTCTTCTGCTCCTGAATCATCTTCATTTTCAAAAAAGAAAGCAGTATTCCGGAGAAGAGCTACAAGTTGTTGCTTGTTTCAAGCGCTTGCGCACGAGCGAACGTGGGGCATTAGGGGGTTTTTCGGATGCTCTTCCTCTTCGTCATCAACTACAAAATGAGTGCACTTCGCGACTGGAACTTTGTTAACATCTGTAGCCTCGCATCTGCAGCCTCTATATTACGATTTTCCACGATCTCTATGCAATTACCTTCAATATAATTGTTATGATCCGTAGGCAGGGTTTCATCAACATATGCTCCAGCTTCCTCACCATCTCCAAGATCCGCGCGCTCATTCATGCCTTGACGAATGCGTTTCGGTAATAAACCGTCACGCGGGATCATAGAATCTCCTTTCGGCGTTTATTGCCAATGCAAAGATGCGAATTTGTGTTTCAGTGAGTCAGCATTCCTGAAATTTTCCGGGAACCGTAACATCTGTTTTAGCAGAACATCAGCTCACTCGTTACGGCAAAGAGTCATATAGGCCTGAGGTAACTCCAAAGACTATCCGTTTCAGTCTGTCTAAATCTGCTTCAGCGGCCGCCGTTTGGGGAAGTACTTTTTTCATGGAATGGTTTCTTCCCCACTCGTTTTTTGACGGTTGTAATTGGCGCAACGCGGGGGGCTCTTGAGTTAGTCGGCGAGTGACTACGTGCGCCGGTGGTTCTGGGCGTGGATGCGGCCTGGGCGTGGCTGAGAGCTGACCTTAAGGAACGGGATGGATCGGCGAAGTGGTCATTTGTGGTTGACGGGTTTGGCGCCGATCCGGTAGATGTATCTGAGGGAATTTATTTCTCCACCTCCCGAACAGAGTTGAATGAGTTGAATGAGTATTAGGTAAGAGTGGTTGTAGGAGCTATATGTTCCATGGAAGATCTGTTAAGAAGATGATGGGCATGTCAACGAAGAGTTTTTCCGCCGTAAAGATGGTAGAAATGGGAAACATCTAAATTTTTGCGCACTCTCTTTTAACCGTGCACATGAAAGAAACTACGAAAATATAACATCTTTGTGTCTAGACATTTCTCATTTTGAGTAGACAAAAATAACTACTTCGGTGTACACAAATACAAAATTTTATTTTCAGGAACGGCCAAATCATTGACTGTGTAGCCTAAGAGAAAGATAGTGGCGTTTGAATGTGACGCAACATCGAAAACATGCAAGACGGGCTCCTCTTCGAGATAAAAAATATCCAGATGCAGATCTTGTGCAAATCGGATCTTATCATCCAGAATGGCCACTTTAAAGAGGTTAAAGGACGTAGAGAGTGATTAGCACGTAGTACAAGCCAGTGATATGAGCTGTAAGCTGCAAAGTGTATCAGAGTAAGCACTCAAAGAGCAAGCGCGTCGGAGAAACTTGAAAAGTCTGTCTGTTTTGGGATGGAACAAATGCCGATGGAGCTTGGTCAACTCAGTACGGGTAAACCAAATGTTCGCAAGGCACCGGCGGTAAAAAGCATGCCCATAATCCCAGGTTAATTAGTCGCGTCAAAAGTGGTAGAAAGGCTATCGGAGAGACGACGTCGACGTTCAAGAACGGTTTCAACAGTGTTCAAGACGAATGAAAGCGCATAAATAACATCTAATGGGAGTAAAAAAGGTGTATCAGTGGGTACCAAGTGCATATCCTTGAAAATAAAATGGCCGCCGTCAGTAAGAATCCGGAAGAGTAATGTTCCAAGGCTGCTTTGTTCGCTATCACCGAAATGGTATCGGACTCTGGAGGGTTGAAGCTGCTGCGGGATTGTAGTGGACTCGCAATACAAACAAGCTTGATGAGTACCAATAATAATATTTGAAGCGTCATTGTCGATTAAAGCGCCGAACAAGGTTACACTATTGAGTAGTATGTCGTAGAGTGGAATATTGATATGATGCACGGAAGACACAGGGTCTATGGAGCAGAAGAGACAATTCTTAGGCTTGAAACCGGAAGTACTGCCGTAGAATCACCGGGGAAGCGGGAGAAAGCGCAGTGAATCGGCCGAGAGACAATACAGATGAAAGCAGTGAAACCAGATGATGAATAGTATAAAATATATATTTAGAGCAAGAGAAAAATGAAAAAAAGACAGATAAGGTTTTTAAGAGAAGATTAAACGTCAGAAACAATACTAAAATCCCTGGATGTCATTTGAGCTTGTGGGTGGAAGCACGACGAGAAGATGAGTTTCCTGCTACAAAAACAAGTCCGAATCAATTTCCGGGGGAAGCCTTGTTTCGCATCAATAGATAAGTAGCGAATTAAAGCAGCGAGAGGAAAGTTCAGCGTTTTTCACTTGCTTAGTAGGGCAACCCGAGGACGGAAGGAAGAAGTGGTTAGAACTGTGGGTGTTTTGGTCGAGATTCGACGGCGCCGGGAGCTCGTCAGTGCCTGGCGCGGCATGGCTTGTAATGCGGACAAGTTGTCCGTATTCCTCATCAAGAGAGTCCTAGGAGTTTGACGAGAGTACTGTATATCACCGGACATAGTAAAGTGAATGTCGTCCTCTACATCCTCAGCAAACTCCACTAAAACACAACACTAGTCTTTCTATCGAGTAGAAACCTCAGTAGATTGTATGTCTTGTACTTTTTTCGCAAATAAGCTCTTCGTAAAAAGTTCATATTGAGCGCACGGGCTTGCAATTTTGCCCATCTAATCACATTTGTAACACATGATGCTCGGTTTTTGCCTTTGTGAAAGGCAAACTTGCTAAAATACATACCAAGAGGCTTTTGCGTCCATCTGTGATCATAGGGTTGTTAACATCGACCTCGATTCTTATCAAACATGCCCGGTATGGTGTTTTCGGAATTTCCATTACCACATTGATTGTCGTAGAGGTGGATACGGAGGTTCAATTGCAAGTATGTAGCTAGATCCGTTAAGAAACAATGAAAGTCCTTGGGTGATGCTCTGTTGGACCGAACGATAGTTTCAGTAGCCCATGCTTCCCTTATGACTATGTTCTTCAGGAAATCAATCCTAGAGGATTCATCATGATTAGTTAAAGGGAAATTTTAAATGCATCGGACAATGGTTGAGCAAATAGTTTGCAAGAGCCTTGATCGATGTTTTAGAATATGCACACTGAACAGTGAACTTGAGTGTGTTCAGGTGGTCATGTATGCTTTTCTTCTGAGCTTCATAGTTGAACCTCCTTGAAATCATAGTATAAAATGTATCGTATAAATCATCGTCAGGAAGAACTTCTATCTCAAAGTAGTCATCAGCTTCATCATACAGTTCATCCTGAAACAACCGGACAGCTTGGGTGTTCGAGAAATTTTAGTCTCCTATGATGCGTCTCCATAGTTCACCATGCTTTTACCGTATATAGCTAGTAACGTCACCACTAAAATTGCTATTCCAATCTTTATAACGCTGGTCAATATCATGCTGTGCATTGACACCGCGATTGACTGTGTCAATAAAAATTTCATCCAGAACAACTGTATCTGTGGGATACCTTAGAAGTATTATTGCTGTATTTGGTTCAATCATTGTTTGGTAAGGGGCTGTTTGCTGAAGCTGGTATGGCCGCGGATAAAGTAGAGGCAGATACGGCGGAGAAAGTCGTATGAGGGGCTCCAGTAACAGTTTTTGACTGACGATTTTCATGGAAGATTTGAAACGCGATGTCCTACTCTTCAGACTACTCAGGTCCAGCATGGATCGTGCCACCAATTTGAAAGTGTTTTAAGCACTTAGGGTACTTAAACCTATCAGAAAATTCAACACCGACCATACTCATGACAAACTTTTTGAGGTTAATGATAATGTTCTTGCGATCTAGTATATCACCTTGCAAAATTGATGCAATGGGGAATTGTCTGCATTACAGTCCAAAAAATCTTCAGTAGAAAGCTCTTTTCCGTCTTCTTGCAACTCCGCAATAATATCACGAATAAATTCGACCAGTTCAAGTTGAGGGCCTTCATTAATGTCTTTGCCTTGGGCAATACAGAATCTGGATCGATTTAGTTAAGATTCTGGTTCGGCATGCTTGCCTGAAAGGCAGCGTTACGTTATTGTCCTGTCATTTCGAAGTTGTAGTCCACACGTTGTACTTAAGATTGTCGCCCAAATGTCTGGATTGAAACAGGAGTGTGAGGTTAGAACCCCGGTCCGATTGGAGAGCTTTCACAGCAGAATAAATCTTACTAATGTCTTGAGAGTTCAAGAAATATCAATTTACTGAGTCAACGATATAGATAATGGTGGGTCAGAGAGAGTAGTTCAAAGAGACTGGGGTTAGGGGTAACCATATATTGGTCAGTGACACTTGGAAAAATGGTCGCGAATGAATTCAAGTGCATCAAATGCAATACAGTATTCAACTTCAGCGACAGTGCCGTTTATTTCAAACATAAGTGTTGACAGGAATTGCCGCCTCCTGTGGTTATGTACCTGTACAATTTAATCACTTAAATGGTGATTTTATTACTGTACTAGGAGCTGCATTAGAATCCAAAATCTCAGTACCGCTCAATTCAGTGCTTACTTGCTTTAGGGACCACATATCTACATCTCCCTTGAAATCCCACCCGCGTTTTCATGTATGCTTGACGGCGGCTTCTTTACCCAGTTTAATGTTTCAAGTGCGGCTCTGGCCCCTTTTTTCTCATCTAATCGTCTTATTTCCAGAGCAAGATACAAAAAAGGTGTGTAATATCTGATTTGGTAGGAATAATGGCCTCTGAAAGTGCTTATGGAAGGCCATCATAAACGTCAGAAACGTATATGGAGTGGTAGGGAAAATCCAGGGACACCTCTATCAGCTTTCGTGTGAGTCTGTGCACAATGCCTTGCTACGCTAAAGTCGTCGGGGCATATCACCTTTTCAAAGCCCATTTTCTATGCTTCTGGCATTAAAACCATTGCTGAACTCCTGTTCCGCTGCTAATGGCGTGCTCTTTGCACCACAAGTAGGCCGGCTCCGTCAAATACGTATACACGACTCAGATCCGAGAAAGAAGCTTCCACTCTCTCCAGAAATAGGCCATGACTAACCAGATTTAACGCGTTTGTGAGGTCAATAGTGAGCATTGCGTGGCTTGCGGCGTTTTTGAAGTGCCTGTACACTCTGAGCGTGGCGTGGACAACAATCTCGGTTCCTCCCGAGGTCGGTAAGACGATCTGAAGCGGTTGAAAGTGCAATTGTTCTGAGTCGGTGACACGAGACATGAAGCAACTCCCGACGAGTCGACGAAGCATCTCGTCAACTGCAGTGGTCCGTATTCCTGCCGAGGTCTTGATGAGGGCAGTTATAGTAGCAAAATATGTCCAAGGGGCGAGGAAAGCAGGGCGGTTGCCCGCTGCAAGCAGATTGACTACTTTAGTGAGACTGGCGAGCATTCCTCAACCCCTTTCTTTAATTGCGGAGCTCTCGAATGTGGCCGGGGCAGAAGTCAGATCCTCCCGCCGCACACCCCCTTCGGAACTTTAGCACTCCTCTCATCACCTCTTCTGGTTTGAATGGGACGAAATTGTACGCCGTAGAAGGGCAGATGTACGTAGAGGACTCCCTATACGGGATGGACTAAAGTTGTTTCTCCCTGAGTGCTTCCAACACCTCAGAGGATGGGGCCACGATATCAGTGAATTCTAAAGCCCTTGTAGCCTTTCCTTAAGCACCCCCTTTTGCCAACTGAGCAGTACATTTGCAGTTGAAAGTAGTTTGCTTCTCCGGTGATGTATCGGAAAATGGGGGAGAGACAGAAAGCTGCTGGGTGCGCTGTGAGAGCAGCACGTACTTCCGTCCAAACCATAGCTGGAGATGAGTAGAAAACATCTGAGAGTTGCTTGCTGCGTATGTAACGGGAACTTAGGAGCTGCTGGTTTGGGGGTTCGCGAGAATTGAAGAGGGAAAGAGAATGGGTGTCTTGAAACCTCATTCTGCCTTGCGGGACCATTTCGGTGCCTCAGTACATTCTTACAGTATGCGACTGAACTCCTTAGCGATGATCTTCCGCTCATGCCTTGTAATTCCCTACACCCAGAGGAGAGTGGTAAACCCCCGCACTATCCCGATTCTTGCAGGAATCGGATAAACTGCTTCGCTTAGGCGCCGTGTTCCCAAAGAAATCTGTCAACAGCATCCCTGCACACGGACTCGTTCTACCGCTACTCACTGGGTCACTGGCCCTCTTTTTCGTCAATAACAGGGAATCGCATTGAGGCAAATGCACGAAAAGGTCGTGGACTTGATACTGCTGCACCGTGGTAAATCTAAGGGCATTGGAAAAAAATGTAATATACTGCAGTATATGTTAATCACGCTTCTGTGCGACATTGTGCAACCCATAAAGATTTACCACAAAGTACCGCGACCTTGTTTTTCGGAACAGGTCACATATCCAATGTACCTTTCAATGCACTTTTAATGTACTGCTAAACGACACGACTTCTCTAACGCCGCCGATCTTATCCCTTCATTACATTAACTCGATCTCTTCCAATTCGCAATCATACCAGCATCAGGTTTACCGCATTCTAGTTTATAACACCAAGATTTCAGCATCAAGATTAAAGCACAGCAGCATAGCAACTTAGTCGCTTGCCCTTAGGTGAGCCCCGGTCTTCATGGCCCACCTACGCTCCTTACCAGGGTATCAATAAAATGTTCGACCGATCACTTGACATATTCAGCCGTACCGCGATGTACAGTAACCCCTACGATATATTGATGTAGTGCTACCCCACTACATCACGGGCTTTTCCAGGCACTAGTGGGAATCAGCAGTATTCGGTAAAGCTCTAGAGAGCATTTCAGGAACCAGAACTTGACGCGTTTTTTTCGTGTTGGCTTGTTGAATGGCGCTAAGGAAGCCGTTCAGTGCGCAATGAAGACCGGCACTTGCCTCTAGAGCGTTGCAGTCGTATGCAAGATTCTGAAGCGGTTGAAAAAGCGCGTATACTCAAGACTCTGATGTTAGTTCGCTAACAGCAAAGAAGTCGCTCGTATCCTCATCCTTTCATCCGCCATGAGCCCAGTATGAGAACCCGAAGCCCGGAAGTCGTGAAGAAACGTGTTCCGCGGCCCTAAATTTGCTCGGGATATGGTACATGGCCTTGGTAGTGTCTATTCGACAAGGTCAATGTCATCAATTGATTAAGTTGTTGTAATCAATTGATGTCATGGATATTTGCACAATTTTCTCAGAAAAAATAATGCCGCAATTACTTTTTCGCATCTCTGTGCATCAGCCTATCTATAGCCCGCAACGCCAGTCCCGCTGCGAATGCCTTCGATGCTCCATAGAAGTCTTGCTACCAGGCGTTGTACGTAATTGCTCTCACCAAACTTCGAGGGCTCGAGGATAGGGTGCCTGCGGCTTTGGAGAGGTCTGCGACAAACAAAACATGTTTACGAACGTGCCATAGGCACAGCGCAGCGCGTGGTCACCGTACTAATCCATGAGTGGCGTCCGTCTCCCCTTGTGGCATATTGAAGCGGGAGGAAACAGTTAAGAATAGTTAGAGGTACTCCACTGTACTAAGTCGACAAGGTCGAAGAGGTAGAGTGTACAAAGAATAGAGTGTAGAAGAACTTACAAAATCGATTTTGAGTCGGTTGCTCCGTCTTCCGTGGTTTACAAACGCATCACACCGACATTTAAGTACACAATAATACAATTACTAGGCGGATGCAACTTAGCTAACAAGCGGTTTCCACTTGATTCATACAAACTCAAAAACATTAAGCGGCCGTTACTCGCCATGAGGGACATGCAGTCGATCATTCCATAACAGTGGTGCCCCGAAAAAGGACTGCGATCACATCTTATAATTGCGGTCCGAGTTGTAGATGCCCAGGCCTGGAGCCGGTTGGCATGAAAGCCAATCCTTGCAACAATCCACTGACAACGAGGCCCGGAATGCCACGGTCCTCTCATCCCCCTTTGCCATGGCGTCAAAGGCGCTTTACTCAACTGGGCGAGCGAGTTGGCCTTGCCCAAACTGCTGCTTTGAATCGATAGCTGTGAACTGGACAACCTTCTCGAGTGCCAATTGTGTCTCCTACTCATCATGCGCCCGAACTGCGGATGTCTAAGATTGGAGAGCAGTGTTCGGTAGCACAGAGAGGAGGGTAGAGCACAGAGCACGTGTGAGGGATACGGACGAAAGGAAGGCAGCCGCCGCAGTCAGATTTGCGGAGCGGCGTCCGATGCCAAATGTTGTCTTGCGGGACCCAAAGGGCGCAATAGGAAGTTGTAATTCCCAAAAGTGTCGGCGTCCAGAACCCCGCCCACCAACCGCCGCAGCGTGTCTTTAACATCGGTGTCGAATTCCGCAGCTCCTTTGACAGTGTAATTAGGGAGAACTACACGTAAGAGGTAGTTGATCCGACATACACCAAAGCAGGTCCGCAGTAGGTGGAGAGCTACATGAGCATCCTCCAGGGTTAACAGGGATATGAGGAGAGGCTGTAACGAGGTGACGTCCGTTGAAAACTCGTGCTGCATGAATAGGTCCGACCCGATTGGAGTGCGGAGCACTTTTGTCCCGTCGTCATAGTTCTGCCGAAGCTCATATGGGAGGGACTGCTGACCAGATAGGGACGGGATAGTTGGCCACCAGCCGGCACACTTATTTTTGCGGAGGTTTAAACCCAAACTGCTCACCTCCAGGGAGTAGAGGAACTGCAGTGACTTCGAATGTCTCCATAGGTGCCAACTACAGTATATATCCATCGTCTAGTACCACAGATGTAGGAGTAGGGAAGGCCCGCCTGTAGTGTGGCCCACATTTTCCAGGGGGTTTTTGAGTTCCCGCGTCACTTCTTGCAGCGTCACTTCTTGCAGAACAAGGGAGAATTAAAGTAGACCCAGCGGAACCCCCTTCTGTACAATAGCCGGTTCCTGCATTGGATCCCTGATACTATTTCCATAAAGTTTGATCTTTGCTGATCTGTGCCAAAACTAGCACCAGCCCCAGAACGCCTTGGAAGACCATTCAGCTGACCATTACCCGCATGGGTTCGGCCGACTCCACAGGTACAAACACCCACGCAATCCTATTGCTTCCCAGCTTGTGCGCACCGCTTTTCTTGATCCCGGGCACCGAGTTTCGACCCACTTACCTCCTGGCTCACCCCCCGCCGATCCGAGTAACAAAGAGACACCACCCGTCGCCTGTGACATCACAGTCGTCCCCGTTCAAAGCCAAAGTCCGCGCCGGGGCTAACGCTGTAGATAGTCAATAAAGTAATATGGACCCTTAAAGAGAACACACACCAGGTGGTTGGGGTTTTAGAAGCAAAGCTTCATCGGGAGACCAGTCTTGGATTCCTAGACAGCTAAGTGGGTTAGCACGGTAGGGCGACTGTAGGTCGCGCTTGGAAGGCAGAAGGATACTCTACGGTCCTCCGGGAATTTCTTCTGGGTCAGAAAGGATTGAAAAAAGGGGTAAAGGAAAGGAACATAAAAGGGGAAAAGGAACAAAGGTGGGTCAGGGAAATGGTAGGCAATCCTACTCCGGAGGCCCCTGAAATGGTTAACAAAAAGGGGTAGCGCCGACTAATTCGGTCGCACGCTAGTTATATCTAGCTATAGTGAGCCCGTCCAGCGCTTTTCTTGCCGGTCACTAGCTAGGAATCCTATTTTGTTTCGAACTTCCGGACTACTGTACTCCGGTCACAGAGGTAAAAAGATAGACTTTTGGATCGAGGTTTGGTTGATGATTTACTGTGGGGCGCCCAAGACCGGCAAACCTAAGTAGTAAAAGTGCCACCTACTGTGGCACTGTCAGCTAATTAGTCCTACAGTAATTACTAAAATAAAAGGATAATTAAAGGAAAAATAAGTAATTGCCAGCGATCTTACACGTAGGTCTTAAACGTGGCAACTACACGTAGAGTTGGACAGAAAAGTCTGTCCATACTGTGATAGATACAATATGCACGCGAAACGTAAGGGCCAGGTTCCAACATAAATCACTTGCTCCTGCCACACTGGAATCATTTATTGACGGAATTGGGTTAGTACCTTGGAGCGAGTGACAGAGGGGCGATGTTGCAAAATAGTATAATTTTTGCTTCCTCATTAGAGTACGCAGTGCACTGGAACTGAAAAATTGGACCTTTAACCATCATTGGCGACTGCTAGTGACTGTAAGCTCCGCTATAGTCTTACAATAGCAGTCAGCACAGCTTTCAGTAGCTGGTAACTTACACAAACACGCCTTGTTAAAACTAGAATCTGAAGCTCAATGCGCTCCATCGAATTAGAACCTTATGAAAGTACTACTTGCGAAGAAGTCGCTTGGAAATTCCCAGAGTATCACTAAATTCAACAAACTTGACACGAAGTAAAGGTTTTGTTAAGATATCCGAGACTTGTCCCTCAGTGCGACAACAGGATACGAGTTCTTTTTTTTCTCATACAGCCTCGCGGACAAATTAAAAGTGTATGTCGATTTGTTTGTTACGCTCATTAGTTGATTAGTTTCGCACAAAGCTGATGAAGGCGGATTTATAGATCAGAATCGATATGAGAGTTGGTTCTTTTGCACCAATTAGACCGCAAAGAAGATTGGACAATCAGACGGCCTCCTTAGAAGCTGTAAAGAGCCGAATACAATCTGTTTCGCGGGAAAACAAAATTACGCACCCTTGCTTCTTGAAACGGCAGGAAATCGGTCTTCCTGACATCATGAAGACGAATTTTTTGTTGACTTTCGATTCGACCGACAAGCGGCCCGTTCAGAGTCGCTGTTTCCTTGAATTTTGAGTGACTAAGAAGAACTGTAGCAAACCCATAGATCTCTGGTGTCATTGATATAAAGATAGACTTTTTTGGCTGCTTTCCAATGGCTTATGAGAGGAATTTCGCAGCGTCCACACAGCAGATTGCCAGAAATGTTGTGTTGACGCGCATTGACCACTCCTTTACATCGAATTTCCTTTCCAGATTCAGCTCATCATGATGACGGCGGTTGTGGCGGTCAATCTGAGCACAGTTAAGGAAATATCTCTCACAAACCTTCGCAATATCTATTTCAGAACGCAATATCTATTTCAGAACTGACAAGTTGTGCTATTCTTGCAATATATCTCCATCGCGCGCGATAAATCGGAGTACCAGCATCCGTAGTTCCAAACGTACTGACAAAGTATCTTCTCTCTCGATCAACACATATGACAGCTGCAATTGCCTTATTGTCATCTGTAGTAGTTTTCATTGCCATGTACTGACCCTGGTTTGCAACCTCGTGACCCGAAAGATACGCCATCGTAAACTGACGATTGGAATACTCGACAACCCCAATGAAACGTAAGCCCTTCTCCAGCAAGGCTTCCGCAGCCTGAACTAAGGAAAAGAAAGAATCATCGCATGCAGCCCTATCTGAACCGAACCATGTTTCCAAAAGCTCTAACTGTGGGGTGTTGAGCGCACAAAAGGTAATCGATGGCTGAACTGTTGGTTGATGCTTCCGGTAAACAGGCCGGAACATCAGACCAGGGTTTATATAGAAAAAGTACTCAACACCAGCAGGATAAATTGTAACTAAACGATACTGAATTCAAAGGTATTCTAGATAAAGCGACCCGAGGTATCAAACTACAAGGTTCTGAAGGCTCATGTAGCATCCATCAGTATAACAGACAGCAACAAACGTCATGGCAAAGTCCCATTGGTCCAATTGGCAAGGAAGCATAAAGTGGTTGCTGATTGGTGTGTGCGAAATGTTTCGAGAACCACGCGAGACAGCCATGATGGATCCATGTCATTGGCTAGGTACAAAGAGCTATGATATTATGCTTTTACACTGGTGCGTGAGTACAGTGCACAAGTTGCAATGATGTCTTCTTACAGTGTAAATCCTTGGTACAGGTTACCGGAGGGATACTGTCAGGGTATTTGGTGATTTATGGGCATAATCGCAACATCACTCCCCCCTACGAAGAAGAATCGCCCCGATTCTTGTATTCGTATAGCAGATCTTGACAATTTTTCAGTTCATTTTCTGATAGCCATGAGTTCTCGTATCTGCATATCCTTTCCATTTAATGAGATATTTTGTTTTTCCGTATTGTTTCTTGTGACTGAGAATTGATTCGACTTCGTATTCTTTATGTCCATCTTGAACCTGTATACGTGGTGGCGGCGGAATTTGGCGATAGAATTCATCTTCAAAGTACGGCTTAAGGGACTAGCATGGAAAGCATTGTGAATTCCCCTGTCGATCATTGGCTGGGAAAGATTTAAACGGTACGTAACTCCGTTTATATCCTCAGATATTTGAAATGGACCACAAAACTTTGGGTTCAGTTTTCGAGATCCTGCACCATCTTCAAAAGCTAGGTTTTTCGTGGACAACCAGACTTTGTCACCAACTTTATAAGAAGAAGGTCTTCTACTTCTGTTGACATACAAGGCAGTGGATTCATTTGATTTTTTGATTTGTTCTTGGGCTTTTTTCAGTGATTCTTGCATGTTTTTTAGGAACTGTGCCGCAGCAGGGTTGTCTGCGGAGAGTATGTCCAAAGGGACAGTTCTAGGGTGGATTCCATAATTGAGGAAGAACGGAGAAAATGTTGTAGTGGCATTAATAGATGAGTTGTAAGCAACTTCGAAGTCTACCAAGTATTTGTCCCAATCTGACTTGTCGAAGCCTAACAAAAGAACGAATCATTTCTTCGATCTTTCTGTTCATAATCTCAGATTGTCCATCTGTTTGTGGGTGATATGCTGAAGAAGGGGATATCTTGGTACCCAGAAGTGGAACAGACTCTTCCAAACTTGCTCATAAAAATAGCATCCCTATCACAAATGATATTCGTTGGAATTCCGTGGTTTCTGTAGACATGATCCTTGAACAACCTGGAGTTGAAGGAGCATCTATTTTGGGCTGGTTGGTATAATTCTGATCATCTTTGATAATCTTCAACGACAGTTAAGATGCCATTGTTTCCTTCCGTTGACCTTGGAAGGGGTGTAATAAAGTCCATCGTTATGTGAGTCCATTTGGTTTTCGGTGGGTCAAGAGGTTTTAAAAGACCTGCGGGTTTCTGATTTGATGGTTTGTCTCTTTGGCAGTGGCAAGAACGAACGTATCGAAGTACATCTGTACGAAGGTTTTTCCAGTAAAACTTCGGTGATATTCTATTGATTGTTTTTGAAATTCCCAAATGTCCAGTATTTGGAGTAGAATGGTAGTCATGTAATAGCTTGACTTTAAATTTTCCTTCTGGTACGCAAATCTTTCCGTTCCTTAGTAAAAGCAACCCTTTCTTTTCGAAAGGTGCCTTTGGATCTTTGTATTGTGTTTTCAGGTTTTCATCTAGCCTGTAATCTTTGGCCAGATCTTCTATCTCAGAATCCGCAAAATAAGGTACGGATATATTGTTCGATTCTAGGTATGTCTTTGTTATCACTTCCTTGAGTAGTTCTCTGTTTCGATGTTTAGGTGAGGGATAATTCTGAGGTTTCTTGACAGGGCATCGGCAACGATGTTTGCTTTCCCGGAGATGGGTATAATTTTGAAATCAAAGTTCGCTAATCTTTCCAACCACCTAACCTGTCTTTGGGACAGATTTTCCTGGGTCTCGAGGTATCTTAAAGGGTAGTGATCAGAATGAACTGTGAAAAAGTTTCCGTGTAGGTATGCTCTCCACCATTTCAAGCACTCTACAATGGCCAAGAGCTCTCTCTCATGAGCGGCATAATTTTGCTCAGCATCATTCAAAGTCCTAGACGCAAAGGCAACTGGTCTTCTGGATTTTGGATCCCCCTGTTCCAACACAGCTCCAATTGCGTACTGAGAGGCATCTGTAGTGACATATATTGGAAGTTCAGAGTCAAAAGTTCTAAGGACTGGGGCACTGCATAACGATTTCTTCAAGGTCTGGAATGATTTGTCCTGAGTAGCTGTCCACAGAAATGAAACGTTCTTCGTCAGCTCTGTAAGAGGTTTAGCAACCAATGAGCATCCTCTTATGAATCTTCTGTAATAGTTGACGAGTCCTAAGAATGACTGAATTTGTTGCTTGTTCTTTGGTGAGGGCCATTCCATGACTGCCTTTATCTTGTTGGGATCCACAGCAATTCCCTCTTGACAGATTACATGTCCAAGATACTCGACTTCTTTAACACCGAAGACACATTTTGACAATTTTGCGAACATATTCTCCTTCCTAAGAATCTCTAGTACTACATCAATGTGTTCTAAATGTTCTTTCCATGTCTTACTGAAGATAAGAATGTCATCTAAATAAACGATAACGAATACATCCAGGACATCTTTGAATATTCGTTCATGAGATTCATAAAAGTTGCTGGTGCGTTGGTCAATCCAAAAGGTAGTACGAGAAATTCAAAATGTCCGTATCTGGTTCGAAACGCTGTGAGAGGGATTGAAGATTCCTCCAGTCTGATCTGATGGTAACCCATCCTCAGATCTATTTTCGAGAAGTACCTGGCTCCCTTAAGTCGATCAAAGATATCATCGATGCGCGGCAGGGGGTAGCTGTTTTTTACAGTAAGCCGATTAAGTGCTCTGTAATCCACACACATACGCAAACCGCTGTCCTTTTTCGTTACAAAGAGTATTGGCGCTCCCCAGGGGCTTTTGCTTGGTCTAATGAATTCACTCTCTAGTATATCATCTAGTTGTTTACGAAGCTCCATCATTTCTTTTCCTGAAAGTCTGTAGAGACCCTTTTTCTGTGGCTTAGCATCTTTTTCCAATTCGATCTTGAAATCATACTTTCGCTTCGGAGGAAGGCCCTTCGGAAGTTTTTCCGGGAAAACGTCTGTATACTTTTTCAGTACACCTTGAATATCTTCTGGGTAAGAATCTGGAACATTTGGATTTGAGTCTAATGGTCGAATTAGCACAGCATAAGTGCTACATTTCTCCAAATCAGTAAGTACTGAGTTTGCAGAAACGAAAGGGTGCTTGTCATTTCATTGGCAGTGACGGAGTAATTTCATCCTTGTAGTTGAAAAAACTTGATTGCTTGTAGAGTCGATAATTGCTCTATGGGCTCCACACCATTCCTTTCCTAGGATTGCATCATATCTCTTGAGGGGGATCACGGCGAAGTACAGTGGTTCTGTGTAGTTCTTTATTTGGACGATTGCCGGACCGGCGTTTCTCTCAACTTCTGGTTAGCACCGTTCGCCATTTCGGCAAGCTCTGCTGATTCTCTTGTTTTAATCTTATGGTAATCGCAGAACAATTCACTGAGGAAATTGATCTCACCACCTGGGTCGATGAGAATTTTTGCTGGTCCATTGGAAATGACTCCTTTAACATAAGAAGTCTCTATGATTTCGTTGGAAAGTTGGGGTTGGTGTTCCCTAAATGCTTCCTGGGATCTTATTGTTGAAACAATAAGATTTCTGTCATCCAGAACTGATTGAGGACCTTCAGTCAGTTCCTTCGGGCTTTTGGGCAGTTTTTTGCAATGTGCCCTCTCTGTCTGCATCTCAAGCAGAGGCCTTCACGTATGCATCTCTCACGTTCTGCTTGATCCAATTTCGGTAAGTTAACATTTGAGGACTGTATACCCGGTTTCATTTCCACGTTCCCAATTTCCATGGGCACAGGAGCACTATTTCCAGTACTTGAACTTCCGTTCAGCGATTTTGTACTCGATTTGTTGTTATCTAACGGCCCTGAACGCCTGTAAGCAGCTTCGATTCTTTCCACATCTGCCATTAAATCAGAAAGCTTAGAGTATTCTTTCGTGCATAAGGCTTTCCAAATGTACGGTTTCAGGCCGCGTGAATAGCGATCAATCTGATCTTTGACTCCTATGTCTGGTATATCCAATAATATTTTGTTAAAATCTTCATTGAACGCAGTAACGTCTTTAACTTGTTTCCAGCGAGCCAGCTTGTCTCGGGCGATTTTTTCCTTGTTTAACGTCTCGAAGCGATTGAGAAGGGCAGTCTCAGTTCCTTCCATGTTTGAATCTCCTGCCCCGCGCGCTCTTGGAATGGACCATCACCACTCATGGGCATTTCCAGAGAGATAGCTTAGTGCAATGTTCATGGTAGCTTGCCCATCTGCTTCACCAAGATAATTCTGCATCTGCACGCACCAGCTCCCGACGGACCCTTTTCCGCTGAATGATCCCGGCTTGTTCTTCTTAGGGGCGTCCTTGGTTTCTTTTTGACCATTTGAGCTACCGGCATTGATCCTGACGAGAGAAAGCTCATTCTCGAGAGCTCCCACCTTGCGAGCAGCGTTATTGAGATGGTTCTGTTGTGCGCAGATCTGGTTATGAGCCCTGACAGCTGGCGTTGAAGTTCGCTTACAGCTGTGCCAGAGACTCTACAGTAATGCCCGAAGTTTCCATTGTCTTTTCCTATTGGTCGAAAGAGTCACACGTGTAGTTTTGGGTTTTTTTCTTTAAATAGAATTTTTTCAAATTGGCCAGTAAGAATGGGTATGCACTGTGGCCGAGTTGGCTAGACCAGCGAAAGACCAGTGAGAGGTCTCGAGTTCGAATCCCAGTCGATAACTTGGGAAAGTTGATTTTCTCTGATGTAAGGGTTTGACGTCAGTCACGTCGGGTGTGCTATAGTGGCCCTCCTTCCGATGCTTTACAGAACGGTTGTTTTCCTGTCTAGAACCTGGCGGCGATACGGGCTTACAAGCCCTACTGCAAGGAACTGGGGAAAGCGAGTTCGTAAGGTAGCCATAGCGGGAGGTTGAACACAGCACAAACGAAGTCGGTTGAGAAAGCAACTTTTGGAGTTTTTCTTGCTTCCTCTTCCCTAAATTTATTCAAATTTTAACTACTGACGGGCAGTCTCTCGATGACGGCGGCCAAGACGGTGGCGCTCAAGGTCTGCCTTACTTGGGACTTTGATTTTGCAAATTTCGCAGATGTGCCTCGTCTTATCGGCGCGGTGCTGGTGCTTGCGGGATCGGAGGTGCTCGTGGTACTGCACTCGGCCTGTGCAGGTGACTTGACAGTGACGGCAGTGGAAGGGCGACGATCGCGGGTTCTTGGTCAGGCGAGGCTTTCTGGTCTTCTTACGAATGCGGTGGTTGGCGGTTCTCTGAATGACGATGGAAGCCGCGTCAGGGAGAATCGGTAGGGTCTTCTTAGGCTTCTGCGGCTTGGAGCGAGGGACTGCGGGCCTTCTCGGTATCGGCGGTAGAGCGGGTAGCGATACAGCCTCGGGAAGGCAGAAAATGGAGGGTCTTGGTGTCGTTGGTTCCTCCACCATGATTCTGGTGGGTGTTCTTGGCTCCACTCCAAATCGAACGTTGTCAGCTCCTGACAATTTTCGGCGAAGAACGATTGTACGTCTTCTGCGTTGTACTTGTCCGGCGACGAGGGGCGGTCCCTGGAAGTCTTGTTTTTCGGCACTGAGCGCTATTCAAAAAGAATCAGAGTAAAAAACAAAATGTTAGTCTCTGCTTGCAATCGGGCAGAAAGTCAAATCTAATAGAGATTTTAACTTACTGTCATATTGGAAGAACTCGCAGTACTGACAAACGAATATGCGATGCTACCAAATGTGGGGTGTTGAGCGCACAAAAGGTAATCGATGGTTGAACTGTTGGTTGATGCTTCCGGTAAACAGGCCGGAACATCAGACCAGGGTTTATATAGAAAAAGTACTCAACACCAGCAGAGATAAATTGTAACTAAACGATACTGAATTCAAAGGTATTCTAGATAAAGCGACCCAGAGGTATCAAACTACAAGGTTCTGAAGGCTCATGTAGCATCCATCAGTATAACAGACAGCAACAAACGTCATGGCAAAGTCCCATTGGTCCAATTGGCAAGGAAGCATAAAGTGGTTGCTGATTGGTGTGTGCGAAATGTTTCGAGAACCACGCGAGACAGCCATGATGGATCCATGTCATTGGCTAGGTACAAAGAGCTATGATATTATGCTTTTACACTGGTGCGTGAGTACAGTGCACAAGTTGCAATGATGTCTTCTTACAGTGTAAATCCTTGGTACAGGTTACCGAAGGGATACTGTCAAGGTATTTGGTGATTTATTGGCATAATCGCAACACCAACATCTCTCTTGTGCCCTATAAACATTCCGTGTCTGAGCTTTCAGTGTCTTCTGACGACTTACGGTTCTTGATTTTGATAACTATTCCACTTTCTCCGCACGCAGCAGTCCGTAGCTCACACATATTTTCATGTTTTCTGTCAAGAGCGATGTAGTGGGGAAGTCCTTTCTGAATCCACTTACCCCCAATTTCATACCACCTTGACATGCTTTAATCCACACAAATTGACTCTGCTGGCTTGACATGGACATGGAGATGTCTGCTGATTACCAAGGCAAAGTCGCTAATCAGGTTCCAACGCCTGATTGTACTGGATTCTTCTTCTTTTGTAAGTGGTTGAGATTCCGAAAAGGATATGTAACGGCAATTAATCTCAAACTTTCCATGTGGCATGATATTTCCAAAGTTTGGACTTTTTATGTACTTCGGCGGAGAAGAATTACCCCATACGATCTTGCGATGGCCAAATTCGAAACGTGTCAGAAGAGTCAGAACCCCAAAACTATGCAAAATTTCACCTGCTATGCAAGGAATGAAACCATTACTTTCCAAAGCGAAGTTTATTGACTGCACCATAGTAGAAAGGAATGGCATGGGAAACATCCACCTAAAATATTGATAAGGTGCCATACCTTGGGGGTCGATACCTGCAAGAATAAACTCATCCACCGGGCCATGCACTTTCCAACGTCTTGGTGTGATCGTTCCATTCAAATTTAGTGTTATCTCTTTCCGAGTCCACTCTATGCCATGTGCAGCTGTTTTCGGTCAATTAGATTCCACTATATCTGTTCTAACACCTGCAAAATTAGCTTCTGAGACTTGAACTGGGCTTGCACACGGCCTTGTACTCGGGCTCCTCCCATCGGATCCTGCGGGATTTTCAGTCTCCATTTGGGTACCAACCTCAACTTCTATTTCATCCACTGTCCTCCCAATGCTCAATGAATTGGGCGCCAAACCGGTGATTTCCTCGAAGGAAGGCGCCTCTCCTTCTTTGACTCTCGATAAGTGAATTGCCAACTCTTTCGAACCGTCCAGCAATTCTCACTTACAGACAACCATTCTCTGGAATCGTCCACCTTTAGCCACTTTTTTGATCACCACGACGGTTCCTGAAACCATTTTGTCTTTCAATTAGATCCATACAACCTCCTACACTTGACGTCAGGTGTAAGTAAGCGCGCTTTGGTGTGTACCCTACTTTCAGGGAGCAAACGTCCGTCGTTTGATTCCACCATCTTCAAGGGATTTTGAGTGGGATTGCGAGAGGGTATAGAACATGCCGAAGACGGTTGTGGCGGCGCAATGCACCCAAACAACCTTTGCAAGTTGTTGCTTGATGGCCCATGGTGTCCAGGAGATGGGGGATAGTGTAGTTACCTTCAAGGCAGGTAGGGCAGCGCTGGAGGCCGCAGAATATTTGGATGCCTAAGCGAAGGTCGACTATTGTGCGCCTTATCTACCCGAAGGTGTATTGGTCGGCGGAGGGCAGCGGGTGTGTTGAGAAGGGGGCGGAAGCCGTAGAGCAGGCAGTAGTGGTCAGACGAGAAAAGAGGTGCGAAAAGAGGCGGTAGGGACCGATGAGTGTAGCAGGGAGAGGTAGAAGTGACAGGTAATCTCTTCCTGGAGGGAACGGGCGGCGTTTTGGTCGAGGTGGTGCGAGCGTGATACGAGTGCCTGTTGTTGCAGTTCTGCAGGGAGGTCCAAACTCATGGCCAGGGTGTCATCGGATGGGACCAGAAGCCTTGCGACATGCGTGGAGGTAACAGGAAAGAGAGTTACTTGTAACTACGTAGGGGTCTCTCGGTACTGCGATGTATGTTCGGCGCCTCTTCCGTGGTGAATTCCTACCGTCCACCACCCCTCTTCGCGGTAGCATCGCCCCTGCCCGCCCCAGCCCCACTCGGAAAATATCCGGCCGATTGTAATCGGCCATAGCACTTGGTCGCTAAGGTGCTCCTGCCTATGGCCTGTCCGACTCTATGGATTTCTCCGCGCCCTCCTAACTCGCTAACGGTTCCCCGCTGGCCTTGACTCCATCATTCATGGTGCCCCGATGATCATGAATCGCAAAGGTGGGGATTCAGACTACGCTATGGTCTCTGTTGGTGCGAAAAATGTATTTAGTGCCTTCTGCCTTCAACACATATTGTGGACCTTCCCATCTCACGCCCCGGCCCTCAGCCGTATTGCCTACATGATCTACGGTCTTGAATCTCCTGCTTTCTTGCAACTTTCCCTCCCCAATCCCTTCCATCCAGTAACGAGGGATCTCAACAAGGTGATCCCGCCACCATGATCTTGTTCTTCCTTGTTCTCCAGCATCTCATCAACCGCGTATCCGCTGACCGTGACCCTTTGCTGAACCGCTACAGCGCAGACGACGGCTCGCTCATTGGTCCCGACCTCGAGGTTGTCAAGGGCGCTCCAGATCATGCAAGAACTCGGTTCCCGAATCAACTTTGAAATCAACGTCTCCAAGCCACTGTGGATCCAACCGAATGTTCTACGTCGGCCACATCTTAGCCAAAGAGTCGGAGCAGTTAGTGTGCCGCACAAATAAAGTTTGAACAGTCTGCCGCCTTCCGGAGCAAAGCTTCGTTTACTTTCCTCCGGCGCTTAAGCAACACATCCTCAGATACATCTGCACGGCGCCACGTGGGAAAGTGTAGGTAGGTAATGACGGAGTACACTTAGAGATGTTGAAGACAAAGCCCGTCCTCTCCGCCACCCTGTTATACGCATGGTGGACGGCAATCGGGCGAACTCATCAATACCCGCACAATTGGGCCACAGGCATCTTGATCCCGGTACACAAAAGCGGGGATGAACATACCCCAGAGAACTTCCGCCCACTCTGCCTCTTATCTCACTGAAGGAAAGCCATCGAAGGAGGAATTGCCTCCTTGGCTGACCTCAGCGCCCTCCACCTCATGCAGCTCGGCTTCCAATCAAGAATAGGGCCCCTTCACGCCCTCATCGCCGCAGAAGCAGCTATTCGGTAAGGGGACCACTGGCTCGCCTCCCTACGTATGCTGAAGGCCTACAACCGAGTCATCCGCCAACTGCTCCTACAGGACTGCGGACGCATGTTTCCCCAAACAGAAACAGACATGATAAGAGCATGGTTCTTGCACTGGTTCCCACATCACCGGCTGCCAAGGAGTACGCCCCACACAGGTGCAATCCGGACCATATAATTCCTGCGGAACAATCCCCTCACCGAAGGACAGCCTCTGCAGCTGCGAGAAGCCATCACTGTACTATGCCCCCATCGGTAACGTTTCGCTGCGTTCGGCCACTCTACCACATGCATCTAGAAAGGCCATTACATTGCATATTCCATATAGCCAAACAAGGCCATTTTTACCCTGACAATATAGCCCTTTAGGGGGTTTTCGTCAGGAGTCTAAAAGTTTAACCACACCATGTGTCCGATCCGCCCCCGTGGCGTGGCCGATGCTGTACCCGTTGACCTGGTGTGTGACGATAGCATTTGGCTTCTCGGTAGCCCCAGCTCTTTGGGCTACGACGTCTTCATGCGCCAACACGTTCATGCTTCCATACACTGCGACAAATTTGCGTGGGTCCTGATCGACACAATCCCCAATGGACGTACCCGCTTCTATCTCCACGGTCACCTCGTCGTTCCGCCGCGTTCAACATATTTTCCGCCTGGTGGCCCGGACATTTCACATTCCCTCGCGATCCGGTGCGATGAAATCCCCAGTGGAGGCCTACGCCCGTCTCAACCACGTCTCTCTTACATCGTCCGCTCGCTCTCACGTCATACTCCCCATCCGGTTTAGTAGCCATGCATTTCAACCACTTACCAGTTACCCATGCTCCCTACGCCGCAAGCCTGATGGCCGCTGGACAGCATCGGGTTAGTGGCCCGAACCATCCTCACGCCATCTGTCGCCGCATCCGTCGCATTGCCGTCTGCGGGTACGTTGCACTCCTCCTCGAACGCCCTCGGCCCTAGGCTCTGCATTCGACGCGCACGACTTCGGCCCCTTCCAGCGTGAGACACTCGCCCAGCGTACTGACCATCCCCTCACCCCGCTGGTGCAGATGCTGCAAGCCGCGAGGCGCGCCCATTCTCGGATGATGACCTTTAAGACGCCAACCCCAACCCCCGAGACCTGAGCGCCGCGTCTCCACCGACGCGAAAAGTTGCCTTTCTGCTGGCTGGCTCCGCCGATCGCCCCGCTAACATCCTCATCCAACCCAGCACCCTAGCCCATGGTTCGCCTCCTTTCAAGCCCACGCTGTACTGAATTACGGCTCGCTCTCCGTCTGTCTATGGTGCGATGCGACACGCAGCTGAAAGCGCTGCTAGTGCCGCCGAGCTCGCGGACGCTTCGAATCTTAGAGCGTTTCAGTGGAGAGTGTGCGACGCCGTCTTTCTGGAGGACACCGAGCTATCCACTCACGTACTCTGGCTTTTGTCCCGCTTGCATTTGACATCCTTGCCGCACTCTCTGCACGTTCTCGGCGTTTCCTCGACTCTAACGCTGAACGGGTTTCCTTCCGCTCCGCCCTTCAACCTGCCGTCGATGACGCCCAGTTGTATCAATTTAGCCGCTGGCCTCCTACAGTAGTTAACATGCGGTTTCGGTTTCATGGAGGTAGTCTTTCACTGGAGGAACCCTTAATCCTTCGCATTACACTGTAAAGTCCATTACTGTACAGTAGTGCGACTACCCCTTATTCAATGAAATTAAAGAAAAGATTACATCGGACAATTAATAATACTGTACCGTAGAATGAATGCCATTACTCGTTTCAGATCTCAGCAACTTTACAGCTGACCTTCGCAAAAGCATCCCCCGTTTGAATTCCGGCATCTCAAGACACCTGTCTCGGCTCTTCATCAGTACACCACCGTCATGCTGAAGCACCGGAAACCTCAACATCTGACCCCAACACAGGGCTCATGGTTTGATCCCAACTCCCCAAATACTGTACTGCAGAAATGAACAGAAATGAAACATACTCTACCCTCTTTCTTGATGTAAGTAATTCTTATCCATACACTGATACCAGCCCAGTCAAATCACTGCAAAGGTGACACTCCCAAGCTGATGATCTCATCCAGATCCATCAATTCCTGCACTCCTCTTCTTCGAACTGCAGTAAATGATTCCTTCCCCGTCCTCACCCCCAATTCAGTCCCTCATTCGAGTCGAAGCCCGCGCCCATTCTTCAATCTCTGGCTCCATCCAACACCCCCCTCCCGCCCCACTCTTCGCTACGAAATGGCTTTCATTAACCACCCTTTCCTATAGATACCAGCACGATCCCGCCGAGACCTATCCACGCAAATGGGACGTTGCCTCGCGTACCACTCGTTCCACTTCTTCCTCAACAGATGCCGTCGTTGTCTTGGCCCGGCTTGATATTGGTGACGACTCAACCCGCATCTTACTTGTGCGTCAATTCCGTCCCCCCTTGGGCGCCGTGTCTGTCGAGTTACCAGCAGGTTTGGTTGACCCTGAAGAGTCCGTAGAGGGCGCCGCACTGAGGGAGCTCAAGGAGGAGACCGGTTTTGAGGGTGTAGTAACAAAAGTTCATAGCCCCTCTTCTTTATCCCCAGGTATGACTAGTGAGCTTGTTGCCTTGGTCGAGGTCGAAGTGCAAGGCGGACCCAGTGGTCAACAACTCGATGTCGGTGAAAATATTGAAGTTGTTAGTGTCCCACTTGACAGATTTGAGGAGGCTCTGCAGTATATGGTCCACCACGAGGGATGCGTTATCAAGCATGCTGTATCCGCGCTGGCTGTGGGCATGAGGATGGGTCGTGAAAACGACGTGCGGTAGCCATCTGACATTAGCAAGTGAGTGGCCTTACCGTAACGTTCCTGAGTCGTGATTGAGGTGAGCGAGGGCGAGCGACCAACACCGTCATGTTTTCCGCAGACAGGAATGTGTGTGGAGGAAGGGCAGGATGAGGAACAGATGCGTACTGCAGATGCACAATTGTACTATTCGTGGAATATCGATTACGTCTTGAAGTTTTCCTCCGGCAAATTTGCCAGATTACACTGACTCTATGTCCATTCCATCCGTTACCTCGAGCGACAGAAGCCACAGGACAGTGTTTCGTCTCATTTTTTTCTACTTCATTGCTATCGCGCTCATTCGCAGGTCATGTGTCAGTGTCACTTGTAAAGAAAATTGATAGAGTACTCCAAAGCCGCATCAAGTGGTCAAACTTGAGTAGAGTGGAATTGCCGCCGAGATATTGTCAAGCTCAGTGCGTGCATGATTCAATATGGTGAGTGCCTGTTCGTAGTTAGTCCCCAATGTAGAGCATATTTAACCCTTTGCCCCATACCCTTTCGTCGATTTAGCATCACTGGAATGTTCTTCGACTTGTGGCTCTGCCTGAGATGAGCTGTTTTCTATTTCAATATCAATTTCAACTGCCGTTATCTTGTTCGATTGAGCAGTACGGGAAAAATCTTCGACCCGTGGCTCTGCCAAAGATGAGGTATTTTCCAGTTTTCTCTCAGTTTCAACTTCCTTTGTCGCGTTGGGCTCAACAGTAACGGAAAATTCGTCCACTCGTGGCTCTGCCTGAGATGAGCTTTTTGCTTTTTCAATTTCAATTTCAACTGCCGTTGTCGCGTTCGGCTCAGCAGTCACGGAAAATTCTTCCACTCGTGGCTCTGCCTGAGATGAGCTTTTTGCTTTTTCAGTTTCAATTTCAACTGCCGTTGTCGCGTTCGGCTCAGCAGTCACGGAAAATTCTTCCACTCGTGGCTCTGCCTGAGATGAGCTTTTTGCTTTTTCAGTTTCAATTTCAACTGCCGTTGTCGCGTTCGGCTCAGCAGTAACCGAAAATTCGTCCACTCGTGGCTCTGCCTGAGATGAGCTTTTTGCTTTTTCAATTTCAATTTCAACTGCCGTTGTCGCGTTCGGCTCAGCAGTCACGGAAAATTCTTCCACTCGTGGCTCTGCCTGAGATGAGCTTTTTGCTTTTTCAGTTTCAATTTCAACTGCCGTTGTCGCGTTCGGCTCAGCAGTAACCGAAAATTCGTCCACTCGTGGCTCTGCCTGAGATGAGCTTTTTGCTTTTTCAATTTCAATTTCAACTGCCGTTGTCGCGTTCGGCTCAGCAGTCACGGAAAATTCTTCCACTCGTGGCTCTGCCTGAGATGAGCTTTTTGCTTTTTCAGTTTCAATTTCAACTGCCGTTGTCGCGTTCGGCTCAGCAGTAACCGAAAATTCGTCCACTCGTGGCTCTGCCTGAGATGAGCTTTTTGCTTTTTCAATTTCAATTTCGACTGCCGTTGTCGCGTTCGGCTCAGCAGTAACGGAAAATTCTTCCACTCGTGGCTCTGCCTGAGATGAGCTTTTTGCTTTTTCAATTTCAATTTCGACTGCCGTTGTCGCGTTTGATTCAGTGGTGACGGAAAATTGTTCAACTCGTGGCTCTGCTTGAGACGGCCTATTTTCCAGTGCACTTTCAATTTCAACTGCTGTTGTCGTGTTGGATTTAAAAGTAACGACTCGTGGCTCTGCCTGAGGCAAGTTATTTTCCATTGCACCAGCAATTTCAACTGCTGTTGTGGTATCCTGCACGGCTGATGTAACTGGTTGACTGGAATGCGACGTTCCTGTTGCCGGTTGACTTGAATACGGCGTCCCTGTGTCTGTTTCAGCCACATTACTTTGACGAGCCCGCGTACTGATTGCCACAAGGCTATGTTGCCCAGTTTCAATGTCCTGCTGAGAATCCAGACTTGAAGAACGAGCTGCATTATTTTGCCTTGCCGTTCGTCTTTCATGCATTCTCCGTGCTAGTGCAATCGGCCAGAGAACCGCAGTGACAATCTTGCGCAAGTAGCGCTTGTCCGACAAGTGCTCTAGTCGCGCATCGGCTCTGCAGGTCGGACATGAGGCATTGTTTTCGGTGAGCCACGGCTGGTGACAGCAACCAACAAATGAAACACAAAGTCATACAGTAAATGAAGTTTGGTCAGTAAGAAACGCTTGCGCCTACTCAAACCAGATCCCAGATACAACCTTGGAGAGTACCTCCCCCTCAACTAAATTCAAGCCAACTGTCGACTCGAAGACACTTACATCCAGACACTCGCTATGATACATATGTCCACAACGCAGTTGCCTAACCAATTCGCCGCGTTCAAACGGGCTGAGGCAAATCAAACACTCGTCCTCCGTGTCACGTTGGTCAAGATTTGCATCTCCGAACTTCTTCCTCGGATACATGCGATCCAATTCCTTATCGGTCAAGCGATCTATCGGGTTTGTAAACCCATGTCGTCGATCCAACCACAGCATGATCAGAGTGGCCAGTCCCGTGATGGAGATGATAACAACGGACAACGGCACGACGATCCACGGAAACACACCGACGGTGCACGAGGGGCGGTCAGAAGACGGGCCGCCACATGTGCGATTTGTAAAACTGACCATGCCGCCACCGCTGCGCTGGGCCTGTGTGCTGTTGGCAACGATAGCAAGGGTGACCTGACGTTTTTCAACTGCATCATCGTCCGGGGTGAACAGTATAAGGCAGGAGTAATCGGTGTTATCTTCAACGCTACTAACGTCGAAACATACATCTCCACTGTCAAAGGCGGTAGGAAGCGGTGGGGGGCTGTCCAGGATATAATTTGTGGGCGTTTCGGAGACCTTTCGCGCCATGATGCGGACATCCTGTGTATTGCCCTCTAACAAGCGGAAGAAGAATTGAACGCCAGCGTTGGACATAGTAGGCTCTGTCCACTGGAAATAGGATGTCTGAAAGGGCTCTACCTTGATTATATTGCCATCTCTAAATGGCTCCTTGGCGTCTTCGCGGGGTGGCTCAACGTTAGGTAGGTCCTCCTTGGAAGTGTAAAGAGTGGCTTCGCAGACCCTGCCGCCGACTTTTCTATCGCATTGACAGCCATTCTCCGTACATGTTCCTCGGCCGAGACATTGTTGTTGGGTTTCGCCAGCATATCCCGCACAGGGCCGCTGTGAGGTGAAAGAAATCCTAAGCTGGCCGTCAATTTGCGGTTGGACAGCGGTTTCGTTAATGGTGAAACCGCGGTCGTAATTGAGCAGGGTGGCATAGTAGGTGACGGGTTGACTGTCAGCTTCTAGACGGTAGATGAGGGAAGCGTGGATAGAGCGAGTGTAAAACGACTCTGCGTCGACGAGGGGAAACTGTGTGAAGCAGGGGAAGGTGACATTGCAGGTATAGTCAAGGGACTTTTCGGGGTTTGCTTGTTTGGCAGTACCAGTTGTGACGTAGGGGATGTCGTGAGGTTGGTTGGAAAGTGAGAGGAGGAGATTAGGAACGCCGTGCAGGACGCGGGATTCGCGAAGAGCATTTGTGTCAGGGATATAATCGAGGAGTAGAAAGCCGGGGCCGGTGTCGGTGACGGTGACGGGGACTGTTATGTTTTCAGCGAGTTTGACGGAGACAGGGGTGGTTATTGCCTGGTCGAGAGTGAGATTTGATTGAGCGGTTGTAAGAGTTGGAAGGAAGAGGAGGAGGAAACAGACAAGGAGGAAGGGGAGGGTCATGACATGGCGGCGGTGCAAGAGGTGAGGCGAGGGCATGAATAGGAGGTCGTGTGCTGATTGAAATGAGGGTACGGGGAAGCGTGGGGCGGGAAACAGGAAGGGGAGGATGTGGGTAGTTGACAGGTGGCAAGGGATGGATGTGCGGACGAGGAGATGAGGAGGAGGAGGCAGTCAAAGACGAACGGAACGACAAGTCGGGCGGGGGCGAACAAGTGGCGGATAGAAACATGGGCGGTTTGTCAGTAAAACGGCGAATCCATGAATGTTATGTGGTGGTACTGTAGTCAAATGGAGGCGAGGAGGTTAATCGTAACGAAAGCATTCCTAGAGCAAACGCAATGGGAGGAAAGGCAGTCGGTGCTATGTATCATACGTGTGAGAATCGGCACATTTCATTTATCGAGTTTCTTCCTACAGCCATGGTACTTTATACGGTAATGTAGATAAACGTTATTGATTTTGTTTCATTGTTGTGCGCCATGCTTACAGTAAAACTGTGTCAAATGGAGAGAAAAACAAAAGGCGAAGAAATGACCACAGATTTGCTGATGGTGCCGCCGCAGGATTGTTATCACAGATTGCTACACCCCCAGCAATGCTATATCCTATCCCATACAATACAGTGTCCTGTGCAATATTATTCACTCGATACAAGAGACATGAATAATTTCTCCTAAATAATAGCAATAATGTACAGTACAGTACTGAACTGTACGGTACAAAACAAAGTACAGTAATCCCGGAGCGGGTAATCGCGAAAAGGCCAAAATTATGCCCCAAAATTGGCGCACTGAAAGGACCGCGTGATACCTACCATTCCACCGTACAGTACTGTACAGTACAGTACAAGAAATACCGTATCATATCCATCAAAGTGAAGATTGGAGCCTACGCCAGAGCACAAGTTTTACGTACCGTCAAAGGTATTGCACTAGAGTAAGCATCAATTTCTCTGCACCCCAGCTGCAAGTCGAGGTTTATAATAACTTTTACGCCATTACCAAGACAGGTGTCCCCTGGAGGATCCGAGAATCCAACTATACAGTACTGCTAGACTGCAATACTGCTAAGCCAGGAGCGAACCGGGTTGTCCACGTCGGCCACGTGTAAAAACATGCGCGATAAAATATCCGTGCGATAGACGACCACACTGTACAACAAATGTGCCCGATAGATGCGCTTGCAGATACTGATGTGTTTAACTTTTCCGCACAGCACGGCAAGAGACCTTCTCCGAACAGAGTAGTAGCAGGGGAAGGCGAACCGAAGGATTCAAAGGCCACCGGTTGGAACTCGAAATTAGGGGCCTGTGTGGGGTTGTCTGAGGGGGAGGAGGGAGTCGGAGCAACAGTTTTCGCGGTTGGGACCCAGTGTCAGATTACTCCCAACTTGAGCCCCGGTACTCAACGGGCCGCTTGTCCAGGCGCGAAGCTTCAAAACTCCATACTGAGGCACACGGGAAGCTCATTCACGCTTGTTGGGCACTCTGATCTGTTTTCATGCCGCACATTTACCCAACTGTCGGGACTTATTTATAACAAACGCAAATGGTCACATTTGCACACCGTACGTATCAACCCATTTGCGCCAACTGACACACTCTGGCGTAGCCGAGAGACCACCGCAGGCGTTCGTTAACGCCAACGTGGATGCAGCCGCAAATTTTGTAAAAGAAAACGTATTTTTGGACAATGCGGAATGTCATGGAAAGAAGGCCTGCATTTGCTCGCGCAATGGCCCATACCACTACATCAATGAATCTGGCCTGAAAAAGTAGAGCAGCCAAAAAGAAGGGGTATAGCGCCCGCCCAAAATATCTTGGACATGCTGCTCAAGTAAATTGTTACGTTATGGCCCTGCATCGCGCCTTTCAGAACGATTGATCAACATTTACTATTACCCGACAGGAAAGCTGGAGCTGCGAACAGCATGCCTTAGACGCTTCACACAGTGAATCCGCTATTGATGTTATGGGTCAACCGCCCAATGGCAAAAAAGCGGCTTCGTCATGTACGCCGTTTTGACCCCTGTCCTCGCAATCCTGCCGTGTTGTATGTTTGCTACAAATCGCATGTCATGCAGCCATTGTTCGCGCCCTAGAGAAAGGACGGTTTATAATGCGTCTGGAGGCCATCAAGCAATGAATTTGGAACATCAGGCTTTGACTCGTTGAGCGCGCACGAGTCTGTATTCCTCAATTGAAAAGTGCCGAGTTTTTTAAGTTTTCGCCGCACACTGCAGCAGGATGTTTTCGGAACTAGAAAAAGGACAACATATTGTTAATGAGTCCCTTCCGTACCGCAGAGGTACCTGCCTTGCTGAATGCATCACGTTGAGACATCCAAGGTCACATTATTTTTAACTTGCGTGCCATCTAGTCCGCGGAGGGCATAGAGGTTGCAAACCGATAGATCAACACTATTCTCAAAGGTTGACTGTTAGCATCAGTGAGTTGAGCGATTGCGGGCATCGGTTTTCAACTCGAATGGACCATGTCCCGCTACTTTCACACAGGCCACGCAACAACTTATCCACATTGCAGCCTTGTCTGCTCCTTGGAATAGAGTAGCGTGCCCCACGCCACCCCTGCTCAAGAACGGCCACCGCAGTAACGCTGGTGTTCAATTAACGAGCTGCATGTAGCACTGCTTTCATTTTTTGTCGTTCCTCACAAATGGTGCCAGATATCTCAAGCTCCACAAGCACAAGGCAGTAACCACCCTTCCCCATGTGCAGCTTGAGAACCAAGGGCCTGGGGCTACGCACATTGCGTGCAATGCAGCAACGCCTCCTAACGTACCATCTTTTGGTAATTCTGTATTATCCATCCCACCCCTCCAGCGACCCGGGGTTCCGATTCTAGCCCCTGGTTTTTGATTTCCTCAGTGCCCCTTCTCCCGAAGCAGTGTTGTAACGGAGAAGTCGGTCAGTCGGTGCACACTCTTGATAAGTAGTGAGAAAAGACTATCTTCTCAACGTGGCCAGCGACAAAAAGGGTTTAACCCTAATGTTACAGTCAAGGGGTACAAAATAATAGATAAATGTTACCCTTATCAAGACAGTGCACATTCCAGTCCACACCCAAACAGAGAAATACTACGTCATTCCAGTAGAAAACACGAGTTTCTCATTTCTACCTCCTCATCCAAACCGCCGCCCTACATACTATCGACCCATGACGTAGCGGCATTCCGTCCCCGACCCGCACTAAAACCCTATCACTGAACGCATTAAACTTCTTTCCCCACTATCGCCATAACAAAGCCTTGCAAACTTTCCGAACCTCCTGTCCCGCCAACCACTCAACCATGTAGCCTCTGGCCTTCTGGCGCCCAACAAACAACCCCCAGTCCATACGGTATGAAGAAGTATATTGTACTTTACACCCCGGTGCCGCGCTCCCCCGCATGCTTTTTAGACCTTGTCATAACACCATGCCACTTGATCACCAAGGGGCGTCGGACTTGAACGTTCTCTCGCCAGGCGTTCACTTTCACATCCACTCGATAATTAAGTTACGTATGGGGTTCCTTATCAGCCGTCACATGGGGTGAATTGAGTTCCGAGATAGGGTTAAGATTTACGTATTAATATTCATTCACCTCGCGTGACCATCTAACCACATGGCTTAGATTGATTTTCACATAAATTAGTCATCTCCGCCGCCTTAAATGTTGCATTTAAAGTGTAGGTCGTTTCCTTAGTTTCCACTCGGATGAATGATAATCGACTTTCTGCGCATGAACGACAAGAGAACGCGTTTTTGACCCATTTTCTGCGCTGTAATGTTCGTTTTTTTCTTTAGTCTTGATAAGCGGCTGTGCTTGTCGCGGATTTAGCGTAGTGTATCTTGTTTTCGTGCGACAATAATCACGGGTGGAGAAGAGGCGCGCTTTTTGCCGTTGTCGCGTTGCACTCGACCTTTGTTTCTATGCCTAAATGAGCAGGTGAAACACATCGGTGGCCACCGTAAAACTATCACTCAGCCTTACTGAAATGGTGTCTTATACAGTATAATGTACAGTACTGTAGTTGGCAGGCAACACGTCCCGTAAAATGAATAGCCGAGAAAAGTTTCCGGTTCAGTTCACTTTACAATATACAGTACGTGTATTTGGTGCAAAACTGTGCCCTGCACGTACAGTACAGTACTGTACTATAGCTATTGTCTTGTGCAACGTGGCATAGTCATTCGGACACATTGTACTGTACTGTATAATACACGAATACTGTACTGTACAAGGCACCGGGGTCCACTTTTGCATCTGTAACAAAGGCAATCCTCTTTCGACTTTGACACGGAAACTCTTTTTTCTTGAGCGACGGCAGCAGGATTCTACGCCGACTGCCTAGCCTGGGTCGCCTTTGCGCTCAATAGCCGATCAATCATTCCTCATTGTCAACATTCCTTGTTTGGGTTCCTCCCGTAGAACTGGCAGGCAGGGTGGAATTGGCGAGAGAGGGCTTTTGGTGTCTTGAAAAGTTCAGCTGGAAATCGGAATACGTCTTCGCAGATCGCGTGTGGGGAAGCGAAGCGTCAGTGATGCTCTTCTCGCGAGGAGTCTCCCTACCCCTAGTTTGGGCAGGTGTGACGTTGAAACATGTCAACTCCGCAAGGCGCTACTTTACAGCTGTCTGCATTCCCTACGTGATCATACATAGCAATTGACATCAGCACAAAACATATTCCGCCGATACTGACATGAACAAAACAATCGACCAAACTCTCACGACTTGCGCCAGTCACATACCCTATACTGTACGTTATTCATAAAATCAAACGTGCCAAGCTTTATACAAGACTGCGTACAGTAAAATACAGCGAAATATATATGTACCGTACAGAACAAGCAGCCTGTCCATCGCGCCATCGCGCCATCGCGTCATCAGGTCACTACTACTCAGCGGTACCTCGCATCAGCTCCTACTCGCACCCACAGTACTGCCGCTACTTGCTTCCCCTTGCGCTCCTCAAACTTTCCCATCTCCACGGTATCCCAAGCCCCGCCCTCTTCCCTACTGCCCCCTCTTCTCAACCTCCACCAACAATACCAAAACACTACACCCACCACAACAACCAATCCGCCAACCACCCCCAATCCAATAAACAACCCCGCAAATCCTCTTCCCTCCTCACACTCCGCCCAGCCATCCCCACACTCCTCCCTCCTTACAGAATACACCACCTCCCCCTCCCCCACCGTAACATTCCTCATCAACCACACCAACCATTCCCCTCCCCCACCCCCTTCACCCACTCATACACATCCCCCTCCCCCCGTTCCCATTCCTCCCAACCATAAGTTCCCCGCCTCCCACCTCCCCTCCTCCCGACCCACATCCCACTCCCCCCCCTCCTTGCCCCACCTGCACCACATCCCCCTGCACCAACACCCCCCTCTCAACACCCGCGCCCGTATTATCCCACTCCTTCCAAACCGCCACTGATACACCAATCCCCTTCCACAATCACACCCTCCGCCAATGGTTCCACCCCGCCCTCCCCAACATCCCCCGTCGCCTCGTCCTCCAACTGCGGCTCTGCAACCGTCTGTACGTCACAAAAGCGCCCCGTCCATCCACTCGCGCATCGACAAACGCCCAACATCTGCGCCCTCATATCGTCGCCTCGTTCACACACCCCATTTCCTTCACAACCGCGACCACATACGGGGCCATTGTCGGTGGATACTTGGCGGTAACTCAAGGCACCTGTGAGGGTAGGGCGTAAGGGGTGCGTTGGAATGTGCGACTGCGGTTGTAGTTTTCGAGACGTATGTAGATGGGTTGGGAGGGGGAATGGAAGATTAAGGAGGCGCGATTTGCGTGGGTGTTAAATGCTATTGAGTCGGAGAGTGGTGGGAGACAGGGTTGGAATTGAGAGCAGGAAGGGGCGGAGGTGTTGGGAGAGGGGGAGGGGTTTCGGAGGAGAGGGATAGGATTATGTCTGGTTGGGAGTGGGTGGAAATAATGGGGGAGAGGAGGAGGTCCACTCGATGAGAAGCGGGTTAGGTTGAGGGGGTAGTTGCAAAAGGGTGAAAGACGAATAGGGGAGAGAAAGCGGCACGGAGAATGGCGGCGGGGGGAGGGAAGTCTGAGAAGAGACGGGTATGAGGAGGAGGGAGAGGCGGAATAAGTGGAGGAGAAGTAAGGGGGCATGGTGGATGAGCATGGTAAGGGGGAGGGAGAGAGGGGAAGGAAGAGAAGGGGGAGGTGATGTTGAGCGGTGATAGGTTTTGTGTAGGGATTTGATTGCAATGAGGAACGGAGCGGTGGAGGGGGAGATGAGCGGAGTGGGAGGGTAACTGTCGGCGTATGTGTGACGATGTGGATTCGGCAAGTGGAGAGGTTGGTAAAAACGGGGCGGTCCCCTGGGTGATTAGTTGAGGCGCCGGCGACAGTGCCGCAGAAACAGCGAGAGGTTTCGAGGGACAAGTTGATGTGGTTTAAACATGGGGCTGCGAGAGGCGGGGAGTAGAGCGAATGACCGGTAAATGCGGGGTACCATAGGCACGTGTATGAATGAATGCGATTGATGATGGCTAAGCGAGGTTGAAAGTTGGCGGGTGTAACATGACGGTAAGAGAATGTCAGGTAGAGTCAGTAAGGGTCGTTGTTGCGGCGGCAAGGGCGTATTTGGGGCGTCAGGAATGGGAAGCAGAGGCACTTGAATGGCTGTGACTGGCGGATTACGGTAGTGATGTGGCGGTAGTACAGGGCTTTACTGGGTAAGAGTGCTTGCAGGGCTCAGTAACTGAGGTTACGGAACTGTGGCAAGGCCACAGGATCATACTGTATCGTAGACAGGCGACGGTGGAATGCGCCGTGGTAGGGAGAAACCTCCCTCAAGCTGTCCTATGATTGGTGGATGCATAACAATTTAGTTGTGTAAAAAGAGCTTGGGTATGAGGGCTGTATACATTCAAATGGCCGAGGAGTCGTTGCGGCCGTCGGGTGACAAGGTGTATCCGGTGGAATAGAGAACTGTGGGACTTTACGGAACCACTTGTCCAATATCGACTATTTTGAGCCGGAGGCGTACGTTTGAAGGCAATTCTAAACAAAGTAGCCCATTCGCGACATGAGGCGGAGTGAGGCGCACAATTTTATGGCGCTGGCATCTGCGCAATCAAGGGCGATAATGAATGACACTGACTAAAGGATGAGCTTGACTAAAAAAAGATGATGATGTTCGCGTAAACTGCGATTGAGATCTGGGCTTCATAATCACGAGGCATTGGGGTGAGATCTATTTTAGAAATTATCGTCTTGTCAGGTTGGCGTCATCACCGCACCACCTGCGCCATCTCTGGCGAAGGTATAGCACCTCTGCAGACACACTTCACCGTCATCGGTTTAATACTGCCTCGTCAGCAGTATGACCACCATCATGCCAGTTTCTTTGTCATCCTCACAGTGTTCGACCTATTTTTGCCCACTTTCATTTTCATTCCCTCTTGCACCCTTAAATTATACAGCACGAGCGTATTCCTATCACCACCAGGAAGCAATCTCGTTATAGTACCCGCTTTTGTCCACGCCTTGAGCAACAGTCGTTCACTCCAACCAAATTTCTCGAAACGGGAAGGAAGCTCCATCTCCATCCATTCCAGTCCTTGTCCCACCGCACCGTTCTAATTCACCTAACCTAACTTTTCCTTTCCTGGACAAAATATCCTCCGACACACCATGTCTTTGCCAAACCAGCCCCTCTCAACCCATTGTCAGCACAGCTCTATACTACTCTCGCTACTACTTCCGCCCTGCACTTCCTCGATATGCAATTCAACCTCCACATAATATCTCCTGTAACCCGATACTTTTCACTCTTCGCTTACAATGTCCTCTCCTCTTCATCTCCCATCCATGCCTCCTTAGGCCTCAACCAAACCCATCGAAAGCTTCTCATCCTGCTTGTGTCCATTCCACTCAACATCTTGCCCTCTCATATTCTACCAAACCCATCACTGTCCAGGCACAGTTGGGACTACTACCTTACCCTATCTCGCTTGCGCAACATATGCGCCCACTCAACCAATCCCAATACTACCCTCAGAATGATGTCAGTTAATTGCTCCCAATCCTTACCCACTCACCACTCGCGCTCCCGCCAACTTGAGTCTTGTGCAACTCCCGTAGGACCGTTGCCGTTTAAATTATCAGTTGCTGAAATTATCAGTTGCTTCCCAGGAACCAACCAATGTAAGAAACCACATGTTTTTCACAGTACCACCTGACACAACTCACCAATCGCCGTCCACCTTGGATCACATGCCAATCCGTTTACAACCCGTTTGTATCTCACAAATTTATCAAACCGATATTGCTCATCACAGCCCTGCCATTTGCTATTTTTTTATCACCCAGCACAAAGGCATCATCCCAGTCACATCCTTCGGGCTCAAACAGCACCTTTGCAGCATACAAACACACCCGGCAGATGGAACGGAACAGTTGTAGCCACAATTTACCAGACCCCGTTTTCCAAGCAATCGCGATATCTCGCAAGACCCGTCCCCAGTCCTCTGCCAAACCTCAGCCTGACACACTCGATGCATCGTTGTCCCAATTGCTTTCGTCAACGGACTCTCCATAGACACCCCCCTCATGCATCCGATGGAGCGAACTGCACCTTCCGTAGTAACACAATATACATCAACCAACTCGCCCCTACCCACTTCTTCGTTCATCCGACGCGTTCCCTCTCACTCTTAAACACCCCACCACAGCTGCCCACGCCCACACAGTCGCAACGCCCTAAACCTTGCGTATTGGAACCCTTGCAGATGCGTCGTGCTACGACGCATCTCCAAAGGCCACAGTATCGTAGCACGACGCATCTGGCAATACTCGAACGACGTGACGATGACGTCTACCTACAAGTGGTGGCTCGTCGACTTGCAAGAATTAGGATTGTCTGAATGGACGACCCGAGCGGGCGCATGGCGGACCCACTGTACCGGTAAGTGGTCTGGGCGAGTGGCCCTCCTTATAGTTGCAGGTGGAGTAGAGGAGGAAAGCGCGCAGTTGAGTTGCAGTGGGTGCGTCCCGTTCTGTGCAACGTGTTGCTATGACTGCCACATGTTTTGGGGTGACGGTCCCGGATCTTCGTCTTACGGGTATGGGATGTGAGGACTTTTTTTTGTGGGAATACCCAGGCCACGGTGCAAAGGAGCTGGGGTGTAGTCGGCTGCTTTGCACGTCAAGAACATGTGATCGGGCAGAAAGTAGCCATGTTCTAGTGCTCAGCTGGAAGCGAGACGTGTAGATGCGAGGCACTGGCTGTTCGTCGCACAATCTTTTAGTGTCTTGATGATGGCAAAAGGGTGCTGCTCCATTCTTCACAAGGAAATTTTTGGACAAAACAAAAAGCTGTTCGGTCTGTACACATACAGTGCGGCGATTTTATCCAAAAAACCTGTCGAAATCAGAGCTTCCCTCCGGCGTCGAAAGTATTACCTTCATCATTCTTTACTGTACACCTTACATTATGTCTTTGCTTTGGGCGAGAAAGCCGGTCTTGCAAAGGTACTCAAAATTCGTATTCACTGGTAAGCCAAACTCGGCTAGAGAGGAACGTGGGTGTTTCAGTTGTGGTAGGTGCGTCGCGGTCTGGGCAATGTGTTCTTGCCTTGACCACATGGCTCGGCGCTGCGTTCCAATATTTTCGTCTCGCGGGCATGGGCTGCAATGGTTCTACGTGTGCGCGGGGGATACCCAGGCCAGGTGCAACAGAGCCGGGGCGTAGAAGGCTGCGGTGTACATCAGGGTTATGCGATCGTGCAAAAGTTGGAAATGTTCTACCGCTAACCTCGAAGTGCGCGACGTGTAGATGCAAGGCATTTGCTGTTAGTCGCACAGTCTTTTACCTTCCTGTGGGCAGCTGAGAGTTTCTTCTCCAAGAGGCAAAATTTGGTCAAAGCATAATGAACGTTGCCTTGTTAACATCACCAGTACAAATCAGTGCTTTACTCCAATGTCTGCACTATTCGTCTCCTCGAGTATCAAAAGGAAGCTGAGCTTGCAAAGCTACTCAAAATTCCAATTACCTGGTAAGCCCAACTCAAACCCTCCATCACCATCCCTTCCGTACATGTCGCACATTCCTCTGACTTCTCCGCGGCCCTCCGTCAACAACCTTATGTACCACTCTACGCGACAACCCACCACCAGATGACCTAGCACGTTCCCGTGCCTCCCGCTGCAACCTTCTGACCGCCTCCATTCGCGCCGCTTGCTTGTCCAACTTTCCGCCCTGGCTTGTCCGGCTCCTACTACTCTTTCTCGCCACCCGATCATTTGCCCGTGAAGAGTTTGCAGCAACGCCATCAGCGCTGCCTCCCAACACACCACTGACTCTCGACACCACCCTCTTCTTGGTTGCCGATCGCAGCCTACCGCGCATGCTTCCCTCTTCATGACCGGACTTTCTGCATCCCTCGACAGAAATACTTTCGCGTGCGGGATCCGGAGCTTGAATACTGGAGCGAGCTGCTGTACCATTCGTGTCGAGAAAATTGCTCCTCGCAGTGTCGCTCAACCTGCGCTTTTGCCGCTTGGCGGGTCTCTTGGGGTGTTCTGCCGGCTCCATTTCTCCCGTTTCCTCCTCATGGCGTTTTTCCTGTGCCTCTAATGTTTGAAGATGCGTGGAGCGTCGACGCCGCCTCGACCTCCCTTCCTCGCCACCCTCAAGCCCGCTGTTCTCCCCGAGCTTCCTGCACGATTGGAGTCACGGACACCTTCCGTAGATGTCCTCTGACAAACCTCCGTGCGGTGTCCCTCACCACAAGACTCTGCTGGCAAACTTTTTGCAGGCTTGTCATCTCCGCTCTTATTTTCCTTAAACTTGATAACTGTATCGTTTGCCCATGATCCCACCGGGGTTCCCGCGACGAGGCGCAAGACGAGTCTCCAACCCCAGACACTTTTGCCTGCGTTGCCCTGGAACTTTGGGCCGGACTAGAAAAATACATGTCCTCATACTCCACCTTTGTCCCCCAATCGACGCACCCGCAACATCTTCCGTCGCCACATGGTTCACGTCCGTGTGACTTTCCTCACGCTTCCTCCTGTCCTCCTCATCCTCTTCATACAAGCGAAAAATGACATCATCAACAATAGCGGAGACGGTGCGACAGAAACTATCCTTTGACTCTGGAAAGACCGTTGCATCAGCCAAGCGACGATACTCAATGGGTGCACCTCTCTCACGGTGCTTTTCAACGACTGTGGCGCCCAAAGTAGGTGCGATGACACGCATCATTTCGCGGACTGCATAGACGTCAATGGATGCGCAGAGGTGGGAGACGTCACGATGCAAGGCATTGAGAAAGCAGTGGTATGCGAGCAGAGCCTCGTCGATAATGGCTGGACGCCAACGATCGGCCTCCTCCTGAGCGCCGACACCTGTGACTTTTCTGCAGATGGGGGGAGTGGAGGGGGATGGTGATGGGATGGGAGACGGTGGTTCAAAGGGGAGCGAGATGCGGGCGGTCTTCTTGTTCGTCATCCGTACACTCGGCTAATATCTGGGTGACAAGCTGGAGACCTGACATTGGTGTTCCGTCGGGGTTTGCATTGGTGTGGTCATGGTGGGGTAGATTGGTCGGGAGCGGGATGTTGGAGTGGGATGCGGTTGGAAGTTGGAGGTAGGGGAGAATTGCGGGGCAGTTTGTTGGGGTTTGGCGGATGGGATCAAGGAGTTGTGGGGTGTGAGATGGTTGAGTGTTGAGGGGAGTTTTGAGGGGGAGTTGGAGGGGGAGGTTGGGGGTGTAAAGTCTTGGGATTGAGAGGGTTGAGTAGAAAAGTTTGCGGTGGAATGAGGGGAGGGGGAGTGAGGGGGAGAGGGGATACGGTTGGGGTTTGGGCGAGGCGGGGTGGGAGGGCGAATGGGAGGTGGAAAGGGACGGCGTTTGAGAATCGGGGGACGGGAGAGGGGGGAGGGAGTGGGAGGGTTGGGGTGAAGATGAAGAAGAGGAGGATGAAATGAGGTCGATGATGATGGGGGAGGTGGTCATGGTGGGGGTGTGTGTGGAAGTTAGAAAGACAAGATTGTGGTGTGTTTGGGGTGAAAGGTTGGAGGATTGGTGGGCATGTTCGGGTGGGTGGAGGAAGGAGGTTAGGATTAAATGAGAATGGTGAGTTGAAAAGAGTTTGGGTGGATGCAACGTCGTAATGGGTCGACGGTTGACTGGCAGTCGGGCGTGAAGCAAAGACAATGAGACCTGATCGGTGTGCGATGTAGGCCATGATGGTCGGGGCTACGATATGCACGTGACTTGTACAAATTAAAAGAGTATTACAATTCCAAAAATCGATTTAGAATTTAAATTTTATTTTAATTTTAATCGCCGGGATTTATGCTTGCATTTCTTTTGGATTTTTTTTTCTTTATCATGCGAATAGATGCACATAAAATTGCAAATGACAACGTTTTTACACTACTGTAATTCATTCTGTGGGACATAAAAAACTTGGCGTGCATTACATTACTGCACTGCACACTTTCCCTAAATAATACAGTGCGTGGCTAAAATGCACTGAATAAAAAAAGACAGTACAATACAGTATAGGCCAGCCTCTAATGCATCGCTTCTTTATTACACCTGATCCGATAGGCTGATTCCGCGCCCCCGGCAATCCCATATCTCCCACCTTCCAGCGTCTCGGCCAGTCCGCAGTCGCGCCAACACCTGCCCAGCCAATACATCATCTCCCAACTCCTTCCAAACCCTATCACAAACTCTCCCCTGCCTTCCCGCAACGAGAAAAACTATGGTCGTCAACGGTATCTCCCTATCCAATCTGGACCGCGAAACATCCCCCAAGCACAACTTTTACCGTTTTGCAAACGGCGGCTGGTTGGCCACAAACCCTATTCCGCATCCTATTCCCGCTGGGGCGCCTTTGAGGAACTCAATGAAAAGTCCAATGAGCAACTTCGTAACATTCTCGACGACTGTGTCGCCAATCCCTCGCATGATCCCAACCGCATCGCCTGTGCTATTCTCTATGCCACCGGTATGGATCATGCCAACCGCGATAAAGTAGGCTTGTCTTGTCTTTCCGATGTCTTTGATGCTATTCACACAGCAAACACAGGCCATGATGTCCTGTGTCTTGCTGCACGTTTACGCGCCGTCTACGGTGTCACGCCGGGCTTGTTTTCAGTCTATTCTCTCCCGGATGCAAAGAATTCTTCCTGGGAGGTTGTCATGTTGTCTCAGTCGGGATCCTTGGGTATAGGTGATCGTGACTTTTATCTTCGGGAGGACAAGCACGAAATCCGTGACAAGTATGTCTCTCATGTTGCCCAAATGTTGCAGTTGGCTCACTTTTGCTCTGGTGACGAGCACGCCAATCGCGCCGCTCAAGACATAATGAATTTGGAGACCAAATTGGCAGAGAGTTGTATGACCAAGACAGAGAGGCGTGACCCTTTGAAAACGTACAACAAGTGTGCGGGTGTATCCGAGTTGGAGCGTATGACCATGGTCCACCAAACAGCCCAAACCTTGCCATGGGCTCGCTATTTTGATGACTTGGGCTTACCGGAGGAGGATCGCGGCACCATTATCGTTGATAATCCACGCTTCTTTGCCACCTTGAACCGCCTTTTGCAAGATACTCCGATACAAGTCTGGCGCATGTACCTGCGGTTTCATGTCTTGACTAGGATGGCCGATTATCTGGGCAACGACATTGAGGAAAAGGATTTTGCGTTTTTTGGCACTGTCATGACGGGGCAGCCGGAAATGAAGCCGAGGTGGAAGAGGGTGTTGAACACTGGCGTCACCGCCATGTTGGAGGATTCCCTGGGTGTTTTATACACAGATGAGTACTTTAATGCTCAAGCAAAGCAGGCATGTTTGGACATGGTCAACGTCTTGACCGATGTGCTACGGACAAGAATTGACCAAGTCGATTGGATGCAGCAGGAGACAAAGGAAAAGGCAAAGCAAAAGTTGAACAAATTTCGTCCCATGATCGGCTACCCGGATAGATGGGATGTGGATGATGTCCCGGAATTGCTGAAACACATATCCATGGAACACTCGTTTTGCCAAAACGTGCGTGCGTGCAACGTTCGCAAATTTCGAAAAGTGATTGAGAGAATCAACAAGCCAGTAGATCCGCACCGTTGGGAGATGCCATCGACATTGGTCAATGCCTACTTTCATCCGTTGAAAAACGTTATCGTGTTTCCAGCCGCCATTTTGCAACCGCCATTCTTCTTCCACCCTAGCGAAGAGTCTCCGTATGGCGATCCGGCTGTCAATTTCTCAGCCATCGGTGCCGTCATCTGTCACGAAATTTCCACGGGTACGACGACCAGGGAAGAAAGTTTGATGCCAAGGGAGAGCTCTCCGACTGGTGGACTGAGAACGACGCTGCGGAGTATGAGCGGCGGGCAGCCAACATGGTAAAGCTATGCGACGATTACGAAGTGTTTGGCAAGAACTTGAACGGCAAGCTATGCCTCGGGGAGAACCTCGCCGATTACGGCGGAGTCAAACTCTCGTTTAAGGGCCTCAAGACCTTTATGGAAAAGTATGGGCGGCTACCCGATGTTGACGGCTTTACTCCAGAGCAGCGCTTCTTTTTGGGCTGGGCGAGCATCTGGCGCAATAATATCCGCGAGGAAATGGCGTTGCAGCGCATCATTACGGACCCCCATGCGCCGGGGGAGTTTCGTGCCAATATTGTGCAAGTCATCGAGGAGTTTCACGAAGCGTTTGGTGTAGAGGAGGGCGACTCCATGTGGCAACCGCCAGAGGCTCGCTGCGAGATATGGTAACCGCCGGAATACGGAAGCTCGCTAGGGGATACGGTAAATGCGCTGTGAATGCCATGCAAAGGCCGGTAGATTGCGTCACGTTTTTGCGCTGATATACGGCAAATAAAATGGGACCCATGGCTGCTTGGGGCTGTGTGGGCTGTGTAAACTAGCTCAATATCGATTCATGCAATCGCGAGTTTGTTGGTGTGGATCCCGACAGACAGTGAAATGTGCAATAGGAGAGGAATCTTTGATCATCCTTTACAGCTCTGAATGACGCTCCGAATGGTCGTGAGAAACTGGGTAAGTGCGCGCTATCGTGATCTCTTCTGCGATCGGCGATTCAAATGGCATTTGCTTCTCGCCTTTGGTTGTTGTGCGTGTGCAGAAAGCTCAGTAGGTGACTCCAGCGACTGACGTTCTGTTGTGCTTTGCGATCGTCCATACTTTTCTGCTCCTGATTCTCAGAACCGTGCGCATCATCCGACACGTTACCCTCTCCACTCGGGCCCGTACGTTGAGAGCCTTGTTCTTCTTCCTCCGGTGCAGCATGCATGGAGGTGGTCGGGTGTTCGGATAAGGACGGCGGATTTGGATCGATGTGAGGATGTGGCCTGTCAGATGCAGGGTGTGAAGGGACAGCGGGGTTGAGTGATGGCAGGGGCGGTTGCCCCCGACCTTTGGTAGCCTTAAGGCTCAAATCGGCCTGCGCAGCCTCTGAAATCGTGGTAGATCGCGGCGCATCGTTTGTCCCGGCCGCTTCCTCATCAGCATATGAATGGCGGCATTGAGTAACCTAACCGGTGCGGTGACTATTTTCACAGCCGGTCTGACAAGAAAGACGGCTGTATTGGAACGTGCTAGGCGACGATGCACGACGTAACCGGCGACGAGAAAAAAAAGATAAAACTGAGAAAGACGGCGACATTTGCAATGAGATCGACGGTTCTCAATTGCTTCAATGTGACGGCACCCGAGGCAACGGCATGACCATAAGCGGCATGACGATCGCGAGTGATTCTCAAACGACGACTACTCATCCAGGACCCACCTGCAGCGCGACTACGATCAACCTGTCCTTGACCAACGCAGTCACTCTACGCAAGCCGTCATTAATTTCCCGTGCGACATGAGCGGTAGCGGGGGATTGTGCCGGGGTGGATTGGGTCGCGTGTGTGGGGTTGGTCGGGGTTTCAAAAAGGGCATGACGATTGTGAGCTAGGGCGGCGTGACGGGCTTGGTTTCTGGCGGTGAGAGCGGCTGCACGGGCCATGTCGACTTGCTCCATGAGGCGTGACGGGTGGAGGGGTGTGAAGTTTCGGCGGCGGCGACTTCGGCGTCGTCGGCGGCACGGGAGACGAGGCGTGCATGGCGGGCGAGTGGTTTGGGGGGAGTTTAAAAGGGAGGAGAGGGCGGATGATAGGGCTGTTGATTCGGGGGAGGGGTTGTCATGGATGGGATGGGGATGGGGATGGGGATGGGGATGGGGAGGGAGGAGGTGGATGGGATATGGGATGAAGGGGTGGGCGCGGCTCGGGATACTGCTGTGGTACAGTACTGTGGTGTGGTGTGAAAAGGTTGAGGTTGGTGTAAAGCGGGATGAACGTACAGTAAGGCTTTACAGTATTGTGCTGTAAGCAAGTTATTGACGATGAATGGTGGCTTTTCGACGAATCACCCCACAGAGTACGAGTCTCCATGGCCTTTACTGTATCATGTACTGTACAGTACTGCTCATGCATCATAGACCTCCGTATAGACTGCAGTTTCTCGTGAGCAGTCTACTGATGCCATAAAGTTAATCGCAGTGCTGAGCACTAAATTAATTTACTGTACAGTACTTGATGGCGCCTCCGACTGTCGTTGACGTCAGAATTTTCTGGCTCGCTCCCTCCCTGTACGCTAGTAGCTACTGTACTTGCAGTTGCTTGATCAAATACTGTTCAACTACCGTACAGTACAGTAAGAGCGCATTTTCTCTAGTTGTAGTACAGTACAGTACAGTATATAATGTGCAATAGTCGACATTCCTCTCTCCATACCTCCGCACTTGCCCCGTCGTCAACCACTTGCCAACTTTCCAAATCATGGACGCCGGTCTCCTTGTTCGCCTCAACCCCTTGGGTGGCAACCAACTCAACGTCCGCGAACTCCTCCGTCTCCTCCATCCACTCCCCTCCACCCCCTCCGATGAAAATTCAGGACCCGACGACCCACCGGAGGACCTTCGTCGCTCTATCGTCGATGACTACGACTACGACGACGATTTCATCGACGATGGAGATCTCATCGAAGAACAACCTCCCCATCCCTTACTCTCTGACAATGATCCTCTTGATGAAGACCATGATGATGACTTTGTACCCCCACCTACCTCAGAATCCGATGAACCGACCGCCCCTGACCAATCTCGCAAGGACAAAATCCCTCACACTCAAACCGTCCATTACGGTTTTGGTCGCTTTTTTGTCAACCGTGGTGACATTCCTTCTCTTACCAAACTCAAACCCCGCCCAATCCTCCCACACCTGTCGGCAACGTCCACGTCGAGATCCCCACCCTTTCCCATCCTTCTCCGCCCGTCAAGTCCACCCCCACCCCCTCAAATCCCGCCCCTACCGCAAAAAAACCTCCTCTACCACCAAGCCAAACCCTGCTCCACCCCCACTCACCAACCCTCCGCACCAGTCCCAGATCCTTCCGCCCCGCCCCCGAAAAAGAAACCCCATCCGATACCCCTCCTCTTCCACCGCCCCTAAATCAAAATCCTCTCTCCCACCTGCCGTTCTCGCTGAAATTACAAAGCTCGCCACACTTTGTCAAACCGAATTCGGCGACAAAAAGCCTAAACTCCAGGATTCCAGAATCCAACAACAACTCGCCGTCCTTTTTCGTGAGGCCCTCTCTGCTGGAGTCGCTCGCTTATTCTCAGACATTGCAAAAGACAAGCGCATTATTCATATTTCCGGCGAAATGTGGTCACAGCTCTCCCGTTTTCTCCGCGCCAAACGCACCACTTTGGAAGCATTGGGTCATGCCCTGCACTGGCAGGGCAAGGAAAACAATGCCAAACGTCGCGTTGAACAAGCAGAGGCCGCAGTGGATACCGTCATGGAGGCACAACGAACCGCACTTATGGATGTCAGGTCCACTACCGCTGCTACTGTGCAGCGGGGAGTGCAGTGGACACGCGCATTGGATGAGGTTATGTTTGAATGGTACAGCGCAAAGGGCGAGCTTCAGGCCGCGAAGAACCAGCTCGGTTCCAGAATTCGTAGTGTGAAAAAGGCCTTTCCTGGCTGGGTCGCCGCGTTGAAAGGCAGGAGTTTTGGAGGTTTTGCTGTCGCGGAACAGGAATTGGTGGATTCAGTGAAGAGGATTGAGGAGGAGAGGGCAGTCAAGGAGAGGCAGAAGAGAGAATTGGACCGTATGGAGAGGAAGCGCAAAAAGGAAGAGGCCGCCGCAGCAGTGGCCGCCAAGAGGCAGGCTACGGCTAGTGCGAAAGCTGCGATCGCAGGACCGGCCAAACCGTCAAACGTTGGCGGCAAGGCCGTAAACAACGGGGGCGCTGGTAAGCAAGGAGCGAATGGAAATGGAAAGGCCTTGCCGAATACCGCTGGAAAGCAGGGAGCGAGTAAAGGGGCGGGGAATGCAGCTGGTGCGAAGCAAATGGGGAATGCTGGTGCGAAGTCCTTAGCACCTGGGGGAGGAGGGAAGCAGTCAGGGAATGCTGCAGGAAAAGTGGCTGGCAATGCGAGCGGAGATAAACAGGAAGCGACTGGAGGAGGGAATGCGGTGGCGAAAGTGGTGAAGGGGGCGGGAGTGAAAGGGGCGTCTTCATCGAACGGAGGAGAGAATGCCAGTGGGAATAAGAATGCAGTAGCAGCCGGGAAGGGAGCGACACCGAAATCGAATAAGGCAGTGTCGAAGAACGGAGGCAAGGTAACTCCGCAGAGGTCCGTCACACAAAAGGCGCAAAAGAACGGCGGGAAACAGGCTCCAAATGCGACGGGAACCGGCCAAAAGCAGGGCAAACTGACATCGATGATCAGGAAATCTGCAAAGGAGGGGAGTTCGACAGGAAAGAGGATGCTGTCGACAAAACCGAGCAAGTCCGCGAGCACGAGTGGGAATGTAGTTGGGAATGGACCGAAAGGCGGGGGTGGTAGTGGCGCTTGCAGTGGGAAGGGTACTAAAGCGAATCCGGGGGCGGGGTTCAAACCAGCGGGTTACACCAGACCTGTTGTTGCGGTCAGGTCATCTGCAGGGATGAAGCCACCAACAAATGGGTCTGGCGCCGCTCAAGGAGCGGGGATTAAGGCGCAGAAAAGTTCTAAGAACGGTGGAGGAAAGGCAGTAAACCCAGCCAAGGGGAGTGGGAAGAATGGAGGGGGAAAGAACGGAGCAGGAAAGGGAGGAATAACACAAGGTAAGGGTGCGGCAAAGGCTGGTGGAATAAAGACAGGGGGAGGTAACAAAGCAGCCGGGAGCAAGTTGGGAATAAGCAAACCGACTGTGATTGACTCCAAGGGGGCGTCCGACAATGTGCCATCGAGTAAACCGTCGGCTAACAAGGCAGCGAGCGGGGACAACCCCAATGGTACAGAAACTCAGGGCGATGTTGTTCTACCTGCCGCGCATAGCGGGACTCCGGAGGACAGGACCGCAGCTCCTGGATTTCCTCCGAGCAATATGCAACCGGAGGACTTGAAAGTCAAGAGTGGCCCTCTACCGAAAGTGGCGAGAAGCTCCAACGCAGAAGCCGTTAGTGTTGCGAGACTGATACTGCAGGAGGACGTAGAGCCAGGGTTACCAGTGAGGGAAGTCATTGAGTTAGACTGAAGGCTGCCGCCCCGCGTCCCTTGTCCCGCAGTTCAAATCATCGGGATTCAATCATCTCCAGCAACTCCACGGTGCTTCTCGGCGCGAAGCAAACGAAGAAGCCAAGCTTCCGTTCCTCCAAAACTACGCCAACAATTAATAACTGTTATTCGCCGATCTTATCATGCCTTGGGCGAAGCGTTATCATCATAATCATTTGTAGCGTCTCCCAGGGCGTCCATCTACAGTTTTACCTTCGCACGCTCTCAATTAAATTGCGTATCCACAATCCCCTATCCACCTCGCGCCTGAACCGCTCTACTCGCATTTATAAAACGGCACAGCTAACGCCGCCAGCGCCTTTACACATACTATACTTCACCTGCAGACTCCCAAGTCATACAATCGTTATTTCCCGTGATCCATCCCTCGCATTCATCTGTACAGCATGAAACCATACGCCTTGCGTATGGCGTTGCATTTTACAAGATCATGTCTACAGGCGAGATCGTTGGGAGCGGAACATGGTGTCAAGGGTGCAATACCTTGTTGCAATCAATAAGTCGGTGACGGCAATCGACGGCAGATATTGTCCAGATTTGCTATCACGCCTATGAGATTACTGTGCCGCAATACAGTACGTTTGACTTTTTTTGAACATGGGAGTTGCCTAATTCCATTTGCAATTTTTACAAAAATTGACCGCGCCGAATGAAAATTTTCAATACAATACTGTAAGCTATTTTCGAATTGAGCATCACCGATCGCCTTCAGTACCATGCCCACGAATGCGAATTAAGAACCATTACACGCACATGCAAGTGCATATTTCAAAATTCCTCGCATATTCACCCCAACTCGGGACTGCGTTCGCAAGTACTTTCCTCATCGTGGAAGATAGCAACCAACGCGGCGGGACTCTCCCTTATCGAGCTTATCCCATTGTAGCTTACGTAAGAAACAAAAACTCAGTTGACAACACTGCATAGTGCTCTTGTTCGTGCGAATTAAATAGGGGGAATTTTAGGGTTACTTTAATGTATGGAAGATGTGGTCGGTTGTATTCACGCCGCTCGGAGTGCGTTGTGCGGGACAAGTCGTCACTGGGTAACACTAAATAACCTTCCATACGGGCCCGGCTCAATGCCAGCGACCAGGCATGCCGCGTTGGACATGACGGCCGCGGCGGCGTTCCTTTGGGTGAGCACCGCTCTAACCTCGAATTACATGTGCGGGGCAGTACACAGTTGGGGCCAAAAAACGCTCGGTCTGGTTTATTGCGCCGCGATTGGTTTTTACACCCACAAGTTGAGTTGTTCTGCGGCAGTCCAATGAGAGGCGGCGCAGGGCTAGGCAATGGAGGGGTGGGGAATGATGGTAGTGAAGAGCGGGACAGGACATGGAAGCATGGAGTGTTTTGAATAATTAACAGAGAGGGCCGCCCGACGTGTGGGAAGCATTAACCTACAGGACGGGATATGTACTTTGCGATAGGGGAACATGCAGAGATTGTAAGAGACAGTAAGGCACATGCGAGAGAGGGAGATATTGTTGGTGAAGCGGAGCGTAGGACACAAATGCAATGGGATGGTGTGGAAAGGAGCTGGGTATTTGCATTGTTTGGAATCGTAGGAGAGGGAACGGTCGAAACTTTATTTTTAATACCCCGATAAGGAGCCTTCGTGGGCTATGAACACCGGGATGAGTTCTGTGGAAGAGATGAGTAACGGCACAGGCTCGAGCAGGTACAAGGAGTTTGTTAGTTGTTGTGTCGGCACAGGGGAAGATGTGATGATGGTGGACATCAGCTCCCCTGAGCATGCTCTGCTTTGTATTCAGGTCGTTCGAAGCTATAAGTGAAAAACATTTTGGTTAAACTGCCACTTTGCTGCAGCTGGCGGGAACAATGATTGAACTTTGGTTCCATCCAGCAATCCCATCTGCCGACTATGCGCTACAGGCACACCACAGCATTGCTGGGCGAGAAATACTGCGACCTGCTCTGCCTCAACTTGACAAGTCCAATCGACCAGCGACATAGTCAAAGAACGGCTCGAATTGTGGAATGCTGGACAGTTCCAAACCTTATGGCAGAACGCACTTCACCAAGCGACCTCCCGAACAAAGCGAACTTTAACGCCCCGGGAGCAGAAACAGGCTAATGTCCGTCGTGCTATGAGACTCGCCCGCGAAGGAGCATATGGGAAAGCTGCACAGCACATAGGATCTCTAGGGGTGTTACCCGCAACTAAATCTGTGTCTGACGCCCTCCGAGCTAAACATCCTCAATCTGCCCGCGGGGATGAAGAATACTTTGAACCGCCTTCCGCACCCCCCGACATCTCAGCGATCACAAAGGATGATGTTTTGCGGGCAGTCCGCTCTTTCAAACCCGGTTCAGCCCCGGGGGGATTTGGACTTCGCCCCTCTCACGTCGAAGAGCTTCTACGGACACCCACATCTTCCTCGCAGGGGAAATTCTTGGATTCATTAACAGAACTGGTGAACGTCCTGGCTTCCGGAAAAGCTCCTACTGCCCTCGCCCCGTGGATTGCTGGAGCCGCACTCACACCACTTGCGAAGAAGGACATGACTCCGCGCCCCATTGCAGTGGGAGAGACTTTGCGAAGGTTAGTTAGTAGCTGCCTTGCTACTCGGGTTAATGAGAAGGCCGCTACGTACTTCCAGCCTCTTCAGGTTGGTATCGCTACAAGGTCAGGAATAGATGCAGTAGTTCACGGTGTTCGGCGCATCGTGAATAAGTTTGGTACACGCTCTGAATATGCGCTCTTGTCGGTCGATCTGAAGAATGCGTTCAACCTGTGCAGCCGTGCTTCCTTTTTCAATGCGGTCCGGAACCTCTTTCCCCAGTTGCTTCCTTGGGTATTGTATTGCTACAACAACGACCCAGCGTTCCTCTGGACGGGATTCGAGATTATACGGAGTGTTGTGGGCACCCAGCAAGGAGACCCGCTTAGCGGGTTGCTTTTCGCTCTCGTGCTCGACCCCATTGCCCTGGAGATCAAAGAGCTAAAGTCAGGATTCCCCGACGAGGACACAGGGTTAGACACACTGCTTTTGGAGTTTTGGTATCACGACGATGGCTACATTGTAGCCAAACACGAGGCCATACTCAAGGTAATCGAGGTTCTGTCTTCTCCCGAGGCCAAACGTCGTGGCCTCCATCTGGCAGTCTCGAAATGCAAAGTATGGTGGCCCACTGCCCCCTCCGCGTCGGTTCAGTCCGCATACCCCTCTGATATGCGGCAGGAATACAGTGCTGTGACTTTGGTTTTAAACGCGCCAGTCGGCTCCCAAACGTTCATGGAACAATACTTCTTGGACCATGTACACTCCCCTGAGCCTTTACTTAATGCTGTCATGGAAATCGAGGACGCACAAGCTTCATTCCAACTACTACGTAATTGCTTTGGGGTTTGCAAAGTGGGATACCTCTTGCGAGTTGTGCAGCCCTCCTGCACGCGGAAAAGGGCTGAATATTTCGACAGCTTAATCGAGCGCTGCTGCCGTACTTTAGCGGGTGGAATGCTAGACAACTCTATATTCAAGGAGCTGCAACTGCCCATTAAGCCACTACAGGAGAAGAAGCCGACCTTGGGAAGCGGCCTCACCTCTGCGCGAGACGTCGCCGCTGCTTCGTTTCTTGCGTCTAGCGCCGCGACGCAGCAGTTATGCGAGAAGTCTTTGCCTTCCTGTGTTCAAGACCTGACACAGTACGAGGATGCTACAGCCGCCTTTGCCACATGGAGCGCCTCTTGTCGACCCTCAGAAAGAATTCCGTTTAGCAATTTCTGCTCCTCCAACCCACCACCGCAGAAGAAGCTAACAGACGCAATTCGTATGGCTGCGCAAGAGGCCTTGCCGCTCGGAAACATCCGCACCCGCGCCTTCCGCGCTAGCATGTCCCTCCCCGGAGCGAAAGGCTGGGTCTACTGTGCACCTTGCCCAGGATTGAGGACGCTTATCAAAAGCAAAGACTTCTCCTTGTGGTTCCAGTACTTTTGCCAAACCCCTTTATTCGCCCCAGGTACCCCTTGCCCCAAAGCAGGGTGTCCTGAAATGCTGGATATCTACGGGGACCACTTGCTACATTCTCGCTTTGGCTGCGAGCGGAATACTCGCCACAACAACCAGGTGACTTTACTGGGGAACGATCTCGCAAGAGCCGCCCGACGTCCTTCCATTGAACCTCGTTTACACTTCCAAAACAGGACAAGGCCGGATATCAGGGCGATGGGAGCCGTCGGTGGCACGGATTATTTCGACGTAACCTTTGTCAACCCGCTCGCTCCGTCCCACGCAAGAGCCAGGGCTTTCAACCCACTCACAAGCCTCAACGCAGCCCACGCAGAGAAGCAGCGGAAATACCAAGGGTTGCTTGCTGAACTGCCTGGGAGAAACAGGCTGGTTCCTGTTCCCATCTCAACGCTTGGAGGATGGCATCCGGCGGCGTTCTCCGTCGTCAAGGAACTCGCGAGAACTGTTGCCACTCGCGCAATGGAACGGTTTTCGAAGGTTAGATGCATTCTTTTACAGCGGCACTCCGCATTGACAGTAACCTCCAATGCCGCTTGTTTGCTGGCTGGCCTCCCTTCCACCTTCTGGTAGATTGGAGTGCCATCTACAGTTTTCGATGCATTGTACGGTTTCGCGAATGGCTTGGCCAATATACGGTATCTACGCTCCGGTACAAATTTACTGGGTACCAACCCACATATCTACCACAGTAAATTAACCCCCCATTTCACTTGACATCTCGGCCATATCCCCATCGCTTCGTCACGTTGTTATTTCTGTACCAGTGGTGCAGAGCTATACTGTACACCGTCCAATGGAGCGCCATATTTGTTGGCACCCGGTATTCCTGCATTGTTGCTTGATTCATAGAGTCCTGTACTTCTGTCTCACACATGAAACGATGAAAAATACAATCATCATCCATCCTGAACAAGGGATGCCCATATCGTAGGCTTTCATTGCAGCAAATAAGTATGGCCAGTGTAGAGTTGGCCATGCTGACCAGCTGCAGTTGACCTGATTCCTTGCGAAAAGTACGAGTGCTCATTCCACAAAGATAAAGGCGGTTTGCGAGAGAAGACGATTGAAAGAAGTGGGCTTTAGCCTAATATTTGACCACGGGGAAAATGGGTGAAGGGAGTAGGTTTCGAGACGAGAGATAGAAGTTTTTCACAAGTGATAAGGATCATTCCTCCATTTCGACAAATTGCATTTCATTGTCTTTCCAGGGCCACAGTTTTAGGCCTTAACGACGTCATCAGAACGGCTCCGGGGGATTGTAAAGAGTCGGGATTGTAAAGAGTCGGGATTGTAAAGAGTTTCATGCAGGTACCGTACTGCAGCCATTCAGACTAGGATACACTCCAACTGAGTCTAGTCGATATCGCTGTTCTTGAAACGAAAAGGTACGTTTAACCTTCTGGTTTGTATCAGCTAATAATCAACCCAGATTGATTCAGCTTGCTTGCTGTTTGGCTAACTGCATCTTGGTCATTTGCGTATGTTTGGCAGGAAGTACTGGTACGTTATACTAAAGTCCCTGCAGGACGGAAAAATATCCCTTCGAGACAAAGAAGCATTCATAATTGGATACGCGAAAGGGTATCCAAGTAATATTTCTACCTTCTGATGTATACTTTCTTTAAGCATTTCCATCCATCAAAACTAAGAGTTACTCTTCTAATCTATTATCTCAAATATAAGAGTGAATGTAACAGAATAGAATAGCATAAACATTGTAAATATCATATTTATACTCTCACATCTAAGAATGAATGTATCGCTACAATTTTCATTCAAATAGTTATTTAAGCATGATCTCTAGTTCGAATGATTCGGGAAAGGCTTTTCCCGAATTTTGTAACTATATATATTTCATTCAGAACATTCAAATACCTTCAGGGGGCGTTAGTGGTAATACTAGGGACCGCTCACAGGCGAAAGGAACTAAGAGGTTCGAATTGAGGTCGCTACATATTTATGCTAGGCTTGTCCTACTCCTTGAAAGTGTTTTGATTTTTGGTTTCACAACAGTTTGTTAAATTGTGTTGCAAACAATCTGGATTGTTCACCTAGATCAAATGATTCGTTGACAAGTCGCTGGATTTTTCGAAGAGAGCCTGCCATATACGTGCAATTTCAGTGAATATACAGAGAGCTCCGAAATGAATTAGAGAAATTGAATGAAAACGGTTTCTAACTCACCTTTAATCACTAACTCATTCCATAAATGTGAAAATTGAAAAACTGCTTTTACAAGTAATGTAAAACTAACCAATTTTTCCATATCGAATACAGTGACGGAAAATTGTGGAACAATGTTGTATCAGAGGCTCACGATTTTTGTTTATTGTAAATTATCGAAAAATCATTTATCTATTTCTCACCGGCCCATATTTTATACTGCACTACACGTGAATCAATTTTTATGTCTATCAGTTGGTTTTTAAATTCTACAGTTGTAATTAATGGAGCTACTGAATATTGTCAGCAAATTATTATTTGGATTAATGCTCACCTGGAGAATTATTCTGTAATTATTGCTGAGCATGAATTTGGTCTACAAAATTTATTATACTACCGGAATCATTTTTCCGCTTTTCTACCATGATATACAATACAGTATAAATAGTCTTAGACTATTAGGGAATTTTAGCAAGCCTCGGGCCATCGAACTACTACTGTCGATCAAGAAATATTGCTTTTCTTTTTCTTTTTATTCTAAGTCCTGTTCAAGGAATTTATTATTCATTTATTTGGAATTATCTATTTTTGATCCACGCATTTTATTTAAGTTGCACAATGAAAGGGTCAAATGGCAAATCATGATTAATTCCGGGATGTATTGTCACCATGTCAGGGAAAGACATTATTCCTCTCTTTTCAGTCATAACACCTTAGGAAGTGTAATAAAACAATATGTTTTATAGAATATTACCAGCTTAACTGTTCTCGGCAATCTGGACTTAAATCGTACTATGTACTGATGGAATAACATCAAACAGGACCATAACGCAACAAAAGCACTAAAAAGGTCAAAAATATGACTGCTTGAAGACTTTCTGTAGCTCATTGGAGCGTTTCAGAAAGTAGATAGAGAAAATTTACCACCGCAATTTACCACCGATAACCGTGTGACGGGTTATTTAGTTGTCCACGGATCCTGTTGTTTAATTTTTGGTCATCTAGAAACGTTACAAAGTAATGAAAGTGATTTTTAATTGTAATAAAGAAAAATTTCAAGCTACGGAACTCCGTCGGATAATGAGAAAAACAACACAGATAAAATACGACTACATGGTGTTCACGGTTCCTCTTTCTCTTTAAGAAACATGAGATGCAGTAGCACAGTTCCATCGATGGTGAGGAGAAGTTGGGTTTACAGAGAGGAGGTGATTACCTGGACGTCTGGACGGTACAATTGTTCCATGGGTTTAAGGATGGACAGTTAGGCGCGGATTGAAAATAACTTGCGAAGAATAGGATCAAGAGAACGGAGGACACCAGGGATGCAAAAAGGGAGACAAGCGATGTAAAAGAGGCCCAGGAACGCTGAGTTTCTCCTATAAAGATAAGAGTGTTGTCACCAACGACAACCTTGAAGGTCCTATTTGTATGTCGACGCCGGGTTTCGGGGCGCATGAGATGATTAAATACCACAGACGAAAAATAAAAGTAACAAGGGGTGGAGAGGAGAAACAGGGGGAATCCAAGAGATAAACGTTGCTATAGCCAATGTAGCCTTTGGCAGGGAGTTTCAGAGGCCAATTCCTGGAGTCAAGTTAAGAGGCAACAACGGGGTGGCTGTTTATTAGGGGCTCTTGTGGTCAGGTAGCTTTAAATAATATTAAGCTAACTTCAACAGAGCGATAAGTAAAGACAAAATCAGCCAATTAATAAATAGAAAAGTTAGAGATGAGAAAGCTTAGCACTTAACCCGGTTGGGGCTTTGACCTGCGAAAATATCAGGTCCAAGTTAGGGGCCGAGTGGTCCGGACCACGGGCCATGCGTCCCACATGGGTAATTGTACAGCAACATTATCAATGGTGGTTGACAGTTGACAGAAGTGGTCGAACTGCACTGTATTGTTGTGAGATTGTAAGTGGTCATCGGTGGTTCGAATGCAAGTGTAAGTATCGAGCGCGCGCATCGAATTGCATTTAACAAGTATGCAAAGGGTCGCGAAGGCTTAGAATCGCAGCGTATAAGATCGACCATATACAAGAAAGTGAGCCGCGAAGTGGCGTCAGTATACAACTGACGCCCATGTTTTCTCATAATCCCAAATTCCAGTTTGAGAAAAGCTGCTTCAGATATTAGAGTAAGTAACACATAAACTGTATGCAGCCGAAATCAACGCTGAGACATCAAACGCATTCAATTTTTTCTTGGTTCTAGAAATTCTGAGAAATTTGTGACGAAAATGCGCATTGAAAGAGGAATAAACTGAAACACACAACGGCTGCAGCGCATGATATGTATAATTAGGTAGTCTAATAGCAATAATTTCATGCTTTGTCAAAGTATAAGTAACTCTAATTGAACATGGCATGAGTATCCGTCCATTACGAGCAGCAAGAACTTGCCGCCCTCTCTCAAAGCAGATATCTCCTCAATAAACTGCTTGGGACAGTCAAGAAAAATTGCAGAGTCCACCCCCGCTGGAATACGCTGGTAGAAATAGCACTAAGAAAGGAAGTCCAATGCAGTTTTCACATTGCCACGAACTCATCTGAAGTAAGGATTCTTCCCAGGGAACACTACGAATGGCCTGTATCAATTAAAGGCAGCATTTTAGACAAACATCATTGTAACTCGGTCAAGGTTACTTCTTGTGCTAAAGACTGCCGCAAGTAATTTCTATTCACGATAGCCATTTGCCTGTCTGGTACACTTATCAGACATAACACGAGAAGATATCATTATTTCATCAAAATTGAATATATCGCTGGGGTCTGCGATCCTGAAATGATGCATTGCGGCCTTAATCTGAGCAAAATTATGTCAAAAAATTGCTGTAGTTACGGCCTTGATTCCTTTTTTCATCTGCACTCATTGCTTTGATTTTCAACGTATGATGCTGGGATGTGAACGCCGATATCCAATGTTTATATTGATTACCATTAACAAATTTCACATGCACTCTTCTACTCGGCAGTAGGTCTTGCACCACGGACGAGACATATTTAGTCCGATCTTGTTTGGTCAGGGGCATACATATGTTGACGTAATGATTGACTGCTTCACAGGTCATTCTCTCCTCGCTTTCCGCAAGCAATTTTGATCTCCCTCGCTTCCTTATAATCAAATTGATGTCATCTACACCTTCGGGTTCACGTCCTCCAGCACCCGCCCATTGAATAAGCACGCGATGAAGTTTTTCAACGGAATACTTGGTTGCTAGTTTGCGACGGGACCTTCCTTGTTTGATTTGGTGGGAAATGGCTACCCGAAGCCGTTAATATGTCGAGACACCATCAAAGTGGACATCCAGATCTGTCTCATTCATGGTAGCCGTTGCTGAGAGCGCAATTGCTTACGTTAAACTACTCCATTTCCTGCTTTATAAACTGTATTGGATTTTAATACTCCTCCTCCATTTTCACACCCATTTTGGCGGTGGTCTAATGTTCCATTTGCTAATGGGATGAATTGGCAGTTTCGGTTCTCCCGCCAGAGTTTTGATAGTGACTCGAAATTAGGCTACTTTTATCGAGAAATAATGACTCAAATGACATATTTTGTCTCAATATACCGGCCGAATGGTAATAGTATCTGCTTTTAGCAATGGGCGGACTTGTGCAAAATGAAATCAAGAAAAGATAACAAAAATCAGCTTTCCCAGTGACAGTACAGTGCAAGTACTAATCGTACTGTTGCAAGGTTGTGTATGACAAGCTTTTGCGCGAACTTAGTACTGTACATGGACGGGAAAAGTTGACTGTTATCACGCTTATAATGCGATACAGTTTAGGTTTGTATTTGAAATTTCGTATTTGCCAGTTGAGCCCGAAGTGGCAATACTGTAGCTCTGTAAACTTCCGTTGATTTGCGACGAAGAAATTGAATAATCCATGCACACGATCGATCTGCCCGACCTGCGGAAGACAGTTAGGTGAGTAAAGAGTGGAGCTTCGTATGCATCACTTCACTATAGTAGTGTGTATAGCCCTTTGTTTGCCTGTCTCGGTCTGAGTAGGGCCACTGCTGTAGTCGAAAACGGTTTTTTCTAATAGTTTATGGGCCCAGAGTACTGCAACTGACTGCCCTACGATTTTTTTCCCTCTCTTCCGTGCGAAATGACATTCTGAGTAGCAGCATCAAGCACATTGGAATCAACATCGTCGTCGCGAGTTTTGGAAATTTACGAGGATTTCGTCAAGCATCGCATGGCTCGACTACCAGCGACCAACTACCATGCATGGTCAAACGATATGGAAATCGTGTTGCGTGGGAAAGGGTTTTGGAAATATGATACGGGTGGGGATAAGAGTTCCAGGCGTATTGAGCGTGCCAGATCGAGGACAGAGGCAGCCAGCGGCTCAGGTGATGTTCAAGAGAGGGTAGAAATCCCCGCACTGTAACGATTATGCCTATAAATTACCTCAAATGCTCTGGCAGTATCCCTCCAGTAACTTTTACCAAGGATTTATACTCTAAGAAGACATCAATACAACTTGTGAACTGTACGCACGCACCAGTGTAAAACACAAGATGATACCACTTTGTGCCAAGACAATTAGATGGAGACATCTTAGCTATCTCGCGTGGGTCTCGAAACATTTCGGACCTGACCGATCGGTCAGATCAGCAACTACTTTTGCCTCCTTGCCATGTGGACCAATGGAACTTTACCATGATGCTTAGTACTGCCGGTATCAATGATAGCTGCTACGTAAGCCTTCAGAACCTTTTCGTTTGATACCTCTAGAGTCGTATTTCCTAGAATACCTTTGAATTCGGTACCGTTTGCAGCAATTTATTTCTGCTGGTTTTTGAGTGCTTTTTCTATATAAACCCTGGTGTGATGCTTCGGCCTGTTTACCGGAAGCATCAAGCAAAAGGTCAACCATCGACGAACTTTTGTGCGCTCAACACCCCACGGGCACGAGGCGGTACGGCAAATATTGAAGCTGATTGCCAAAAGAGTGACTTGGCACTTGCATACATTGTTACCACGATCGATCCGTCATGCAAGGCTAAGGCATGTTCAATAAGATGCCCACGTGAAGTTTGAAACACCTTAAGGGTGTTGTTTCGGTCGGTTTCTGAGACAGCAATTGACGCAAAAGATTACCCAGCTACAGAGTGTAAATTTGGGTAAAGGGGAAAGCGCGGTGGATTACTCAAGTCGTATTTTGGGGCTAGTCAGTGAGATGGAAAGCGCTAGATATGCAGTGAGCAACATTGAAAAAAGACGTGCATTGTTGCGAGGCCTGCCGAAGGAGTTTGACATAACCTCTGATTCAATTCTGAGTCTAAATGACTCATATTTCGATGCAGTCTCAAAGATGATACTGAGAGAACCACGAATAGAGGCTTTAGATGAGGAACCAAAGCAAGTTTTGATGACAAAGGTGAAGTCGTCAAGTTTGAAATGCTACAGCTGTGGGAAAATAGGTCATTTTGCTCACGACTGCAGACATGGAAAGTCGGGTAGCTATAAATCAAAGGAGTGCAAGACTGGAAAGGCAACGCGTACCTATTTCAAATGTGAAGGGAAAGGACGTATTGCGCGAGATTATAAGCAAGCTGAAAGCAACTGCGACAATACATTAGATTCAGATATGATTTCGAGGGAAGGTGCGCTCCAGATGACTCACCGGGAACATAGCATTCATGTTTGGATGTTTTACTCTGCATGTACGAGTCATTTTTCAACCAGTAGAGAGCACTTTAGGACATTTACTTCTCGTTCTGGTCTGGTACAAGTGGGAAACAATGAAACCGCTGAATAGTGTGGCGTCGGTTCAGTAATTGTGGAGACGACAGTGAATGGTAAGAAACATCGATTGATGTTGACGGGAGTGGTGTATGCACCTAGTATGATGCATAATATGATTTAGATATCCAAAGTGGTAAGAACTGATGCTCGAGTAACAGTTGACGAAGATCCCTTTGGTTTCGAAATCATAGAAATAATGCACAAACCGACGGCTGATGTTCACATGATTGGTGTAGAGAATAAAGAGGGTCTCTATCAAGCTCAGCTGCGGGTTAGTATGGACGAAGAAGCGCACGTATATATCAAATAGACCAAATGGCAGAGTCGGCTCACATTCAGCTAAGGAGAACGATATGAGCAAACCTGTTGAGAGAATCTACTCGGAAATGGTAGGGCCGATGAAGTATATGTCATTAGGGGGAGCTCGGTACTTTTTCACTCTACTTCATTCCTGCAGCGGATAAGAAGATTAGTGTATGCGATGCGAGGCGGATGTGTGAAATTGGAGAGCCTCCCAAGGGCCAAAAGGGTTGGGTGAAATGTGTGGCTGTTCCGCTGGATGGAAACGTGATTGTGTCGGGTTCATTGGACGAGAATTTGCGCATGTGGGATATGAGAAACCATTTTGAAAGAGGTGAGTTGCTTACGCATGATTCTACGGCGATGGCACATGCAGCTGGGTCGAGCAACGGACGACCGCTCCTCTATGAGATTGAGAAGCGGAGTAATCAGTTTGAAATATGTCCCCAACTCCGAGATGATTGCAGATTTCTGATAAAGATCTTGGGAGTCCAGAAATTCGGAGGACTGGTCAAGATGGCTAGAATGGCATAGAAAGTTTGCACGAAGGAAGAATTTTGCAATTTTATGTATGACAAGCTGTCGCGCAAACTTACTGCTGTACATGGACGGGAAAAGTCGACTGCTATCACGCTTACCATGCGATATAATTTATGTTTATATTTAATATCTCGTCTTTGCCAGTTGAGCCCAGAGTGGCAATATCTCTGTACACTTCCGTTTATTTGCAACGAAGAAATTTTATACCTAATCTGTGCACTCGATCGAGCTGCCTGAACTGCGAAAGACAGGTAGGTGAGTAAAAAGTTGAGCCTCGTGTGCATCACTTCACTACAGTAGTGTGTATAGCCCTTTGAGTGTCTTTCACGGTCTGATTAGGGTCACTGCTGTAGTCGACAACGGTTTTGTCAAATATACACTTCAATCATTGCCAAATATTATGCAGAAATTGCTGTAACGTGTTCAAATGAGAAGTGAGAGTTAATGTGCTACATTATCGTAATCATGAAGCCAAATTACCCTTCATAACATCAAAGTTGCTCTCAACCTGACGACATGGTACTTTCAAAAAGTCAGGGCTTGGCAGCTCATGAACCTTCCGATAAATAAGTGTTCAAAATTTCGACAAAAAGTATGAGGTGAAGAAATTTATTCTAGAAACAAGGAAAATGTTGGGAAAGATTTCTTTTTTCTATTTTTTCATTAATATATTAAATACAGATGGGTTCATAGAACAACTTATAACAACAAAAATGCGAAATCTAGTTTTCTGGAATCTCATAGAGTCATGGTATGAATCATTTCGTCATTTATTTAAAGTAACTAAATAATACAGTAGGTGATACACAGTAAGTTTTAATGTGAAAATTAGCCTTGCGATAGCAGTTTAAATTTATTCTTCGATGGGGTGCAGTTTTCATTTTGCACCCGAAGTTTTTGCGTAACTTTTTTCAATTTTTTTGCAGATACTCAGGAAATTTAATACATAATTAACAAAAGTGAGAAATGGTTCACAAGTCGAAGAATGAATCAAAGTATTGGATCTTTCTTCCTAGAACCTAATCTAATTTTCACCTTTTATGTGCATCTGTGTTGATATGTTACATTATTGGGGACCATTTCACATTATTATTGGGGACCATTTGAAAAAGAGCAGAGCAATAAAAACAGCGATCGTATAGTTTTATTGGAATACTTGGAAATAAGAAACCACAGAAACAACTGAATGCGGTTCAAAATTTGAAAATTTTGAAAAAATTTAATCGATATGAATAAGTAGACATACATATATCAACATAAATTATTGAAAAACATGAAACAAGATTTCACAAAAGATCGGAATACCTCTACATTTTTATAATACTGAATATCTGCATTCAGATTAAGATCCGGATAAAGTTCTTGAATTATTCTCTAGTCAAGTTTTAGTGAAGGTACCTTTGACATATAAACACGTTTTGGAGAAAACCAAGAACTGGATGTCGAGCAGTTCAGTAACGACTAGTTACTCTGAATTTAGGAGGTTAACTGCAATGAATTGGGCAAAAATAATGTACTGACTTTGATGGAGCTGTTTTCAGTGATTTTTTCTCGATGTAAATTTTGGATGTGTCATACATGATGGATAGAACGATAAAGAGGGAGCGAGGAAGCCAGACAGGAGTGAGGGAGAGAGCGGGAGAGCAGGAGAAAGAGAGAGAGAAGGGTAGAAAGAGTGAGGGGCCGAGAAGGAGACATGAGAGAGGAGAAGGTGGTGAGGAACTTTACTCAGGTAGAAGATGAAGAGGGACCGGGGCTTATATAGACTTCAAGGCGAGTCGACTGATGCTTTCTGTTGATCAAGGGAAGTTTCCAGAAGATATGTAGATGACGGTGAGTGTCTAACCCTAAACTTGCTTGAGCTGATCTAAAGTAGACCAGCTCAAGCTTACAGCACTGTACAGTGCATAAACATAACGGTCAAGTTCTAGGTTGAATGGTAAAGTACAGAAATAACTGTAAGCCTCTTTGCGAGTTTTCAGCTGTGAGAAAAAGGCAAAGAAGTGAAATTACACTAACAATACAACGACCAGCAGCAGGTATTGTAAAGAAATTCTTATATTCGGTGACCTGGTTCCTGTATTTTGGTCATCTATAGTGAAATTCAATCTTAACTGGGAGTGGAAATGTAATCTGGATATATTTCAAAGTAATTAAGTATATTCTAAAACGAGGAGCTGTTTAATTTAATTATTTCCCTCCATTCATCACATTAAGTGCGCAATCAATACTTAAATTCGAAAAAAAAAGTCGAAGATGAATTACTAATGGAAGCTATTTACTCAACTAATGCTCATTTATTTCAGGGGTTTGGCTTTGTATTACAGTTTTAATACTTGGATAACTGTATTCAAAATTATGGAGTGTTAAAATTTACCCTATTCTAATAGAATAATAGAAAATCAATCAGAACGTAATTTGGTAATTTAGCTGAGAAGTGTTTGAGAAATTTTTTTGGGACAATAATTGACAGCATTTCACTTTTAAGTGTAGAATCGCTCATTTACATTATTTAACTGAAACAAAATCTTTTGAAACTAAACATAATGAGGAATAAAATTCCAAGAGCTTCGTTATAAAAGTAGACATATTTTAAAAGAATGTTTTTAAGGTCGTAGTGAATTATATGACTGCCTGAGAGAAATATGGAAACATAAATTGATTAGGAAAAATGTTGATCGCGAGTGTAAAATATGAATTGGAGACATTATTGTAATTTTCTGGTGTCGATTTCAATACAAAGGGACAGGAAATTAATGAAAAATTAAGCATGGAGTAGGGTAACATTTGCAAGGCGAAATTCGACAAGTCCCGACCCAAATAAATCAATTACTATTACAATGGATACTTTTACGAGGAAATTTGACCTTAGAGAAATGATGAAGACTGGACGGAGAACTTTGCGTGTTATGTGTGTCTTGGGAGCGGGGATGCAGGATCTAGTTGAGAGACGGGTGGAGGCCTCAACAGCAAAGATGTTCTTGGAACGAGGGCGAGGTCAATGGAAGAAGACAGCGTGCAAATATTATCTGAAAGGGCGGGTCGTAGATGAGTCTGAATTCCAAGCTGGAATCCGTTCTAGCGCCACTACAAAGATCGTAGTGCTTAATGGCAACCAGGGACAGGATGATAAACAGGGCCATCATATTAAGTAGATAAATAGCCGAATTAGTGTTTCCATAAGACTGACGGCACAATTTTTTTTTCTGAGTGATGGATTTGGCTGCAAAGATCCGATTTGAAGAACGCCGGACTTGGAAGATTGAATAATTTTTTCTTTAACTACAAAGACACCGAACATAAAAATAAAGCTGTAATACTATAAACCAAAAAACTAAAAATACACCGCTATAATATTAATTTAGAGCTCAAGCGTTAGAAAATAAGATAATCGAAAAGTCTAGAACTTTGCTGACGCTTTCATAACTAACTAGAGATGTCTAAGGCATCAGATAGTGGTGCAGTTTAAATAAAATTATGTGCTTTTAGGCAGTCAAATGAAGAATTTTCACGAAGTTGAAGAAAACTGCCGGCGAAGTTCTCCGCAGAGTGATCGCAAGGAAAATTTCATTTTCAATCATTACGATACATCTAATAGAATATCTTCCTATCTAAAAAACATTACGAAATAGGTTCCTTTCTGAGGACTCACAAATTGGTCATCAATTGCGATATTTTTTTAGCAAAAAGTTATGATGATAAGTAATATAGTTTCCGAATTTTGCACTTAGTCGGAAGAAAAAACAAGTTGGAACTATTTGCATTGTAAGAAAGATGGGTATCAGGAACCCACGAATTGTATGCTCTTTAGGATACTCTTCGAGTGTAAATGCGTAGTTGGTTGCCGTTAAAAGACAGCAAGAATATAATCGGCTATATTTTCAGTGTCGAGTAAACTTACCTTTTTCAAGCAAATGATCAGTAAGACTTATATAGAAAAGGTAAAGACAAGAAGTCAGTTTGGAAAACATTAAATTCTTACTAAGGATCGGATCACAACTTATTTTCGCAAAAATGGGAAGAGAACAAAAATTGGTGTTAATTACTAAAATTGCTAGTAAGATTGCCTTTTTCTGAGTCAAATCTCCATTGACTCATTATCTGTCGCCTAGGAACGCTAAATTTCTTGGAACCGCATTCAAAGGGTGTTTCTACGAAGCTTTCATTCATTTTTCGCCTCATTTTACTTGAGAAATGTTGCACTCTTCATAGAAAACAGTGGTTCCCATAGCATTGAATCAGATTAAATTAGAGAGTCGTATAAGATCCTTAAAGTATCATCGAAACTCACTGCTATAAATCAGCCGATGGATGTAGGAGTTATAGGTATATGAAAGTTACACTATTGCAATTTAATACTTAATGGAGTAATGGAAGATATTGAGACTCCTCGGAACCAAGAAAACGACATTCACTCCTCAAAGATTGGAATATGAGGTCCGATAGAAGTTCATATTGGATATATGACGCCTTGGCGAAAAAATGGGATGAAGCAATTGAAATTTCCGTTTTAGGTGCTTGGTTAAGGCTAAAATTTATCCTACAATAATTAGAAATGAGATTAATACGAAACTTGAGAAATTGATAACTTAATAGAGAGAAAGTTGAAAAGGGAATGATTAATGCTAATTTGTAAGATTTGGCCTGAACCTTACTTTGAGAAGTTATGAGAAACATTCTCCTCAGAGGAAGTGCAAAGATTACTGGATACAGAGAAAAACGCGTAGATGAAAGAGGTGCTATTTGAAGATGAAAGAGGTGCTATTAGGAGATGAAATATTGATTTTTGCAGCGGTGTACTAAAAGCAGTTTCCGCAGATATGAATGAGGGCAGCCTTGATGGAAAAGATGCTAAGGGGGAGGGAAAGACTACTTAATAGCAACACGTGATATAATCCTGCGGCACCATCAGCGAATCTTTTTTCAATTCTCCGTCGCCTGTTTTTATCTACATTTGAGAAACTTATATTCTAAGCGCAGTGCTCAAAAATCAAAAGCAATAAAGTTTACCTACATTAATTTATAAAGTACCATGGCTCCAAGAAGAAACTCGATAAATGAAATGTGCCGATTCTCACATGTATGGTATATTACCAGCTCCTGTTCCTCCCATTTTGATTGCTCTATGATTTGCTTCCTTACAGTAAGCCTTCCTGACTAAATTTGATTACATTATCACATAACATTCATGGATTCACGCTTTTACTGACAGATCGCGGATATTTTCCCGCTGCTTTTCGCCCCCACTCTCCGTTCTGTTCGTCTTTGACTGTCTCCTCCTCATTTTGTATTCTTCTCCACATCCATCCCTTGTTACCCGTTAACTGCCAACTTTCTGCTCACATTCTGCTTTTTGCTTCCTGTTTCCAGCTCCTCGCTCCCCCTGCACCATTTTAATCAGCCAACGCCCTCCTATTATGACCTCGACTCATCTCTTGCAATGCCTTCATATCATGACTGTCATCTCCCACCCTGTCGTTTTCCTCCTCTTCTTCCTTCCAAATGTGACAACTGCGCGATCAAAACTCACTCTAGACGTTAGTAACCACCTGTATCCCTTAACTTCGCTGCAAACATAACATTTCCAGTCAGTGTCACAGGCCCCGGCTATCTACTCCTTGATTAAATCCCTGACACAGATGATCTTCGCGGATGTCGCGCCCACAACAGCATTCCTAAAATACCAATCTCACTTTTCGACCAACCTGAAGAGATCCCCTATCTCGCAACTGTTTTACTTCAAGGCCTTTGAATAAATTGGGAGATTTGCCCTACATTGGCTATATTTCTGATTCTATTCATCATTGCCTTCATCAGTGGATGGGTTTATGGCATCGAAAGGCCAAGGAAAGCGATAGGAAAAGGCAGCTTCTCATAACTGAAAATTTGCCGTGAATTTGAACTCAAATGATAGTATTAAATCATCCATAGAGCGATATTTATGCAAATGGAACAGACCAAACCATACTTTTACCCCTTTCTTAATAGATTCTGGCTTTCTTGAAACATAAACACATTATTTTTTGCGCAAATATAATTTTTCTCATCAAACGATTCCATCTTTATGTAATGCGTAATTGATTTCTTAAACTTTTTAGCCAAAAATTGAAGAAATTGATACCTCTCTATTAAAATTTTCTCTTAAATTATATGCAGTTCTGCAAAGACTACAGTAAAATTCCATAATATGAGCACAAACATTTCAAGTCAGGTAAAACTTAGGTGTTTGTTTGGTCTTGCAACACTAAAAATTTCATCTTTCTATATTTTACATAAATATCACTAAAAAAATTTTCAAATTGGTAAAGTATGGTTTTTAGGGTTCAATTAAGCAGCTCAAATAAATTAAAAATTAATAAAAGTTACAATTTGTGTTATATAAATCTGGTCAATCATTTTGCTACAGAATCTGGTACTATTTTCACACCGAGAACTATTCGGGAATTTCATGCATGGACGAAATTCTCTCTTCATCACCTTTTAGAACTGGAAAATGTGTGGGGCGTGAAAAATTAGCTTCAACTAAGCCATATTTCTACAAAAAGTACTGTATAAATAATGAATATATCAGTTATTATCCTTTTTACATATAACGAAAGTTGATATCATTTAGTGTATAATGGTACATTTACCACGAAAGAATTCTGCCTAAAATATTTTATAATAGCAACAAGGGCCGAAAGAGTTCTAAAAATCCGACAACATGCAAGAAATACGAAATAAAATTTCACACTACAAAGTACTTTCAGTCTCGTCGAAAGTGGATTAATAACGTACGATAGACTGAACAAATAAGTTCTAAAATAAATAAACAGGGAGAAATATGTAGATATCTTGGAGATTTATTACTATATTTTGCGAGTCGCGCTTTAGACTCTTGTATAGGAGGCAGCTATTAAATTGGCTTGTGATAAAGGGAAGAATAGTGTCCAGAGGACAACTTTACACATATGAGTCCAAATTTACGCATACAAGCAAATATTTGAAACCACTAGAATTTATCAAAAAAAAGAATGATACCTTTAACTTTTCACTATATCTAATTGGGCTTCTGGTAGTCAAGCGTGAAAAACTTCGGATTTTAAAATTTAAATTTACACTCGAACGCACAACAAGTTTGTACACGTTGAAAATTTTAACCAAAAATTTAGAATCCAAATGACCCCCATCAACAGCTTTGAAACCTTTTCAACAATCTTGAACCATTTTAAGATGAGTTTAAACGTAAGGTTTGCTTCCTTTGGAGAAGTAAAGAGCGTCAACAAAAGCTCGTTCAGCATCCCAGTTGACATATCTTTCGGAAGAATTCAGACTTCGGTCTTCGGAAAATTGGTCTACCGATGATAGAACAAAATGTGATCGATACAGATTTCTCAGCCTCAAGACAGATGAAGCATCCGCAGGTAGACCACTAGCCTCCAATGAAACAGAGATGCTCACTGTCAAAGTGGAGCTACTGAATCGTCAAACTTCAGAAGAAGAACCTTAAGAATCCAATGGCATGACCGGAGCATGCATAGTATGCAAAGAAATGCATGGAAAGAAGTGAGACACTCAAGGGTTGATATTAATTTTGAATTGAACAATCGCATGCAAGCCGTGGATATTAATTTACGGAGCAACTGATAGGCACATTAAAGTTTACACCAATTATTCACCACATACAGCAGCTGCTGTCTGGAAGCGATCAAAAGGTGTATAGGAAGAAAACGTACATTTCGTCTTTGAAATTGGACAATAAAAGGCACGTTTAGACTGGGTTAAGGAACGAATCACATGGAGCATGTCAGACTGGAAAGATATTTTCGGACGAGAAGAAGTCTAATTTGTATGGCCTGATGATTTCGCGTATTATAGGCACAATTTACGGAAGGAACAACAACATTTTTCATCTCGCCAAAAAGGGGGAAAGTCTGTTATCCTTTGGGGTTCAATTCGTAACAGTGTGTCGAATATATTTTTATTTCCGAAAAACAGTAGTCAAAACATTACTGCACTGAACTGGAAGAGGTTCTATTACCATTTGCCAAAAAATATGTTGGGCACTTTTATTTTGCAACGTGGCCATGCCGCAACTCATAGGAGCAATCATATGAAGGAGTGGTTGGAAGGCATTGACGTTTATATACTACCTTGGCCTACAAAGTTTCCTGATTTACACCAGTAAGAAAATGGTTTTTTCACAACATTTTTGTCAAAATAAACGTTAATTTGACTCGGTCGAGGACTATTAGGAGTGAATAAATGACACCTGGCACAAGATCAGTAGGAGTGTGATTAAGAACCTTATTAAATCCCTACCTAATATTCGCATCTAGGTTATTGGGGAAAAAGTAATTGCACCCGTTACTAGTCTTGAGTCTAAGTAAACCGTTGAAATCATTTCTTGGTCCTATTTTTCGCCAAAAATTTTAGCCTTAGTGTATTTTTTGTTAATATTTTGAATATGGCCGTTTTTTTAATTCTTTTGCTTTTGTGTATGACTTCTTGGATATTTATGTACTTTTTCCTACAATAATGATTATTTGTTGTGTACCCAAGTCAGTTACATAAAAATAAAACATTTTGAGTTGGTCCTATTATTTTTTCGGGGAGTCTACATCAAAGAGAGCTGAGGCGTGTTGGTATGCTTTGCTGGAATAATTCTTTTTCTGCAAATATTTATTTATTTATGAGTTTTTAGTATTTCCTGCCTTTTTTTATTATTTTTGCTTTACGCTCGCCCACCTCCCACTCGGTTGTCCATGAAATTATCGTAAGTTTACTTTCTTAGCCAAAAGAAATTATTGGGACAAGCGAAACCTCTACCCTTTCTTTTTTCCTTCTCCACCTCTAAACGTCTACCACCTTACTGTATGCTTCAGATACCTTGGCGGCTCTTGGGGCATACAGTAACGAACCAGCCTGAGCTCCACGTTGGGGCACATGTCCCGACGAAATGCCCCTCGCCTCACTGTGTGCTACTCCCACCGCATACAGATGAACAGCTTTTTTCCTTGTGGACACTGCAATGCCCTCACTCCGCAGGGTTCTGCTCCGACCACAGGACTCACCGAAACACTCCGGTGTCGAGCTCCGGCCTCAAAATATCCCGAAGCACCGACCTTATTCCACAGCGCTCTGCTCCCACCTCCAGCCCCACAACGCTACGGCTTTGCCAAAACGCTCCGACCTCCAGCACCACAGCGCTATGGCCTTCAGCCCACAACGCCTCGGCCTCCATTTTTTTCTGCACCTTTCTCCTCACGCCGCCCTCAGGCATACAGTCTTCATCGCCCTCACTGCAACCTCTGTGCACTGCGGCTTCCTACACTCGAATCCAGCGAACGACTCAAGTGTGGTCCCAAAACACCGGTATACGCAGATATCATCACGCAGCGCAGCATTGTACGTGTTCGTGGGGTGGCACGTTTGTTGTACTTTTTCGTTAGATTGCTACATGGGTTGAAGGGCGTCGTCGCAGATTACGGTGGCCTCTACAGTTTTCCTCACCTTCCACATCTCCCCTTCCTTCTTGGCATCCGAAACCCCCCGGATCCTCAGAGTGACTGCTTGTTCCGCCCTATAAGCCCTCTTCCATTGCTTACCACTTCTCTCTGTCGTTAATTGAACGCACTAAAGCTTGAGTAAGTGGATAGGACGCTTCTAATAACGAACAATCCTTAGCGAATGAATTCTCTGGCATGTGATGCGACCCGTAGACGAAACTAACTCATACCGCGGGTGATTAGCTTTGATCGCACGGCACGGGCCGTAGAGTTACGATTCAAACGCGGCCTATTTACGGGTTTTATTGAAAGCCGGACCATGTGCCACTAGCACTTCATCTCCCACTTCGAACTTCTTCTCGTTCCTCGCACTCTTCGTTGATTCTACTGACTTAGTGGCCGCAGCAGCGCGCATCCCCGACTCACCAAACATCTCTAGCAACCTCTGATGATGGCCTTCATCGGTGAGGAGCGCCACTGCGTCGCTTTCTAACATCCTCGGGTTGGTGTCGTACATCATACGGAACGGAAAAGGGGAGGGACCACGATCACGAAGACGATAACGATAAAGAACTTGTGGAAATAACTTGGCCAAATCTCCTTCATTTTCCACGAATGACTTTTTGATAGCATACGTGATTGTTCCAACCGTCCTATCCGTCCCGTCCATCACTGGAGCGTAAGCGAGTACTACCTTCCAGTCCACCACCTTGCGATGCATGAAATACTGCGTCGAAACGGCCATGAAGTCGGTAGAATTGTATGGAAAAATCCTCCTCGGCGGTCCAAACTGCATTATTACCTCCTGTTGGATGAACCGTGCAACGGTTCTTGCTGCTTAATCCTCTGTTGCACTTGCAATCTTTCCTCTCCTAAGGTGTTCCACCGCGATCAGCACGAACCTTTTCCCGGTCATTTACGGCTTGAATGAGCCAGCGAAGTCAGTATAAAACGTCTCGAATAACCCATTCACTGGCGCTCGAAAGCTCTTGTGGTACGTCGGAAGCTTTCTCGCCTTTTGACAACCGGCGCGTGAACTAAAATAATCCGTCAAGTAGCGATAGACTCCGAGTCACCAAAAGCAATTTCTTAAAAACTTCCTTGTCGAAACCACGTCACAATGCCCTATGTTGTCATGGAACTTAGCCAGAAGTTCCGTACGCTGGCCAGGATGCGGCACGAATCGAATGACAATTTCCTCCTTAATGGACAAGGTGTTGTTGCACAGCATGAAATTCTTTGCGCTTCGCTCTGAAGCAAATATTATCTTCTGATCTATCTCCTGAACCTGCTCCCCGCCAATAACCTTACTGAGTCCAGTAATTGTGGTTCCAAATCGGACAGCGTAGGGTTTGGCCATGGAACGGTGGCAAAGAACCACTCCGTCAAATTTCCTTCCCCCTTTTTACCTCCTCCCTCTATGGGCCGACGAGAGAGGAATTCAACCGCTCCGTTCGAAGACCTCGGGGCAGTAATTAACCTCAAATATGTACTCGGTCATCAGATCCAACCATCGTGCCAACCATCCATGAATATTTTACTTCTTCTTAAATGCCATTTTCAAAGCCTGGTGATACAAGTAAACAATAAAGGGTTTCGTGGAGAGTAGGCAGACCTGAAACGTATTCAAAGCGAACACGACACCGAGCGCTTCTCTTCCGCTGGTGGAGCACTGTCGCTCTTACTTGATAATTGTGCGGGACGAGAACTGAATCGGGTGCACCTTTCCATCCTCCATCCTCTGGGCAAGCACTACTCCCAACGCCACCGAGGACACTTTCTTTTCCACAACGAATAGGGAGTCAAAATCAGAAAAGGAAAGAACGGATGTCGTTTTTAGCTTCTTCTTGAGATTCTCGAAAGCCTCTTGCATCTCTTCTGTCCATTTAAAGGACTCCTTCTCGAACGTGGCAGCAAGCTATACTGCTGAACTTTTTGCGAAATTCATTACGAACCGGCGATAGTATCCGGCAAGACCGAGAAAACTCCTGGACTCAGTTACATTCTTCGGTGCAGGAGCCTCCAAATTGTCTCTGATCTTATCTGCTTCCACTTTCGCCCCAGCAGCGTTGACGACGTTTCCGTGCAGCTTTACCCCAGAGTGAGCGAAGCTTCTCTTGTTCACCTTGATCTTCATGTTTGCCTTCTTAATCCTTTCGAAGACTTCCTTGCAATGCCCGATGTGTTCGTCCATGTTTTGGAAGAATATAGCCACGTAATCTACATAAATCATTGCGAACGGCAAGCCGTGAAGAAGGCCATCCATCATCTTCTGGAATGTCGAAGGTGCGTTCATTGAACTTAATGGAATCACTTCTAATTTGTACGTTCCATAGCTACATACAAATCACGTTATATTGTGACGAATATGCCCAGTAGTATCCCGCTAGTAGCCTTCAAACGGCATGAGCACCGTAGAGAGGCACCAGTGCAACATAAGCACTGTAAGGAGACATCAGCGCAACTAATGTACTGTAATCTGGCACCGACGCAACGCAATACCACAGACCAATCAGACGAAGCCATTATGGATACCTGGCGTACTCCTAGATACTTTCAAGGCAAGACCAATCAGCAAGTGCTTTGTGCTGTCTCGCCAAGTGGATCAATGGAACTCTGCCATGATGGGCAATATTGTCAGTCTCACCGCAATATACTAGGTGAACTCTCAAAACCTTGTAGTATTACGCCCCTAGGCCTGTTCTTCTAGAATACCTTTGAATTTAGTATTGTTTGCTTACCATTCATTGTCACTCTCGTTGAATTCTTCTCTATATAAACCATGGTCAGAAGCTCCGGTCTGTTCACCGGAAGCTTCAACCATCAGTTCAACCATCTATTACCTCTTGTGCGCCCAAACCCCCACATATATCCTTACATTTCTCCGACATCCACACCTGCCAAAAGCCCGTATAGGGATCCAACGTCGTTAACACACTGGCGCCCGCAATTTCATCGAATAATTCCTCTATCTTCGGCAACGGTCAACATTCAGGCTTCATGATTCTGTTTAGCTGGCAGCAGTCGACACAAAAATGGGACATTACATCCTCCTTCGTCGCTATAGCGACCAGAAACGACCAGGCAGGAGTCTCAAGTGTGGTTATACCTGCTTCCAGAAGCTCGTTTACCTCCTTCGTCACAACGTCATTGTGATTGGGTGACATACAGAGAACCTTTAAGTGAATCGGAGTGTCGTCCGTCAACTCAAAAGAATGCACCATCTGGACGTTAGCCGACTCGCGTCCCTTTCATTTAGACTCTCCACCCTCTCAAATCCAGCCCGCAATGTTCCTTGTTCAGGATTGCCAGGACAAGCTCATGCTAGGGATCCAATCCACCATCACTGCCACCCAACTCCGATGAGAATGAAACGGGAACCTGCTCGTCCTCCAATTCCTCGGCAGTCGTGAAATTATCACTGTCAGTGCGCGTTCCATCTAACACGGGAGGTTCGCCGAATAGTGATAAAAGTACCTCCCTCTTCCCAACCGTCAGCGTGACCTGTTGGCGTCCGAATTCAAGGTTCTCTTGCAGAGACTCCACGGTCTGACTCCCGATAATGGCATAGAACGGTTCGTTATGCACCACTAAGAAATTCAACCGCACGACCAACGATCCGCAAAGTACTAGGACCTCTCCTACGCAACCAAAAACATGGCCGACCGCCCCGTCTGCGACGGTCACTAAATGATCCGTAGCCGTCGGAGATAGCGCTATTTTCTTGCAAAGATCCCATGACATCAGATTTGGAACGGCTCCCGTGTCCAACAGAGCATGTTTATCCATCCCATAAGCCTTTACCGAGACAAACTTCAACCGGCGAAGGTTAAGCGTAGGGTTGGCCACGGAGGCTTGCGTCACAGGAACGAAATTTTCTTCGCAACTAGTCTTCTCAGTTGCTCCCTAGCTTTATCAGCATCCCCGCGAAGAAGCTGGCAAATTTTAATACCTGACGAAGTCTATGAAAGCTTTATGATCACATTATACTTTCCTGCGTGATCCTGCAAGCTGCCTGATACTTTCTTGGTTATCTGGACCTTTCACTTCTTCTAGAAGGACGTTGGGGCTCCCGTTGTTTTCTTCATAATGGCATCTTCGTCCATTATGTTATTGTAGTGTATTGGCACTCGCACTATACTGTCATCGGCAGAGCTAATTTTGTGATCTTTTTTTGATCTGATTCACTGCTAACTAGAAGGTGCTGTACTGTACAGTAAGGGCAATTTTCGCTTGTCGCCCACTATTACTCTTGGTACCGTATAACCACCCGAGAGGGTTTGAGGGCTTGTAGTCCGAACCATTCGGCCCCCAAATTGGACCTTATATTTTCGCAGGTGAAAGGCACCTATTGGGCCAAGTGTCTACTTTACTTATCTCTAACTTGGATCTCCATGACTCGGCTGGCCTCAACTTTACTTACCCCGCCATCGTAGATAACCCTAACCTACCTAACTACTATTTATACCCACCTGGCCACTAGGGCCCCAGATTAAACAGCCACCCCAGTGTTGGATCTGAACTTGACTCCCAACTTCCGCCTTTGCAGAAACCTTACCAGCGGCAACTTTGGCTATAGACACGTTTATCCGCCCGGGTCCCCATTTTTATTTCCCCCTCTCTATCCAATATTATAATAACCCTCTTGTTGTTTTTTGTGACATTTACTCACACTTGGCGCCACGGACTCCGTTGTCTATATATACAAGTAGAAACTTCAAGATTGTCGTTGGTGACAACATCCTTATCTCCAAAGGAGATATTCGGCACAGCTGACACAATACTACATCTTCTTTGTCCATTATTACACCCCTGGTGTATACGATTCTTTGGAATCGATCCTTATCAAGTTTCTAGCATTTCGCGGACCACTGCCCGGCCCTACAACCGGGAGGACAAGTATACCGCCCAGCCGTCTAAGGAATTACACCCGCTCTTCCAACTCCATTTCTCCTCGCCGTCGGCGATCTGTGCTACTGCATCGCAGGGTGCTTAAAGAGAAAGAGGGGCAGTGAACACCCTGTGGGTCTTCGTGTGTGTATGTGTTGGGTTTCTCATTGTCTGACGGCGTTCCGTTCCTAGACGAGAAGAACTGCGCACCGCGCATTGCACTACACGAGGATCTATCGGCGCATTGGTCACACGATCTGATCGTCTCTGGCGAACGCTATTGTGTCTCGCTTCCCTGTGCACGTGGCCTACGTGGACTACCTGGTTAGCACTTTGCTAGCAACATAATCGGTTCCAGCACTGGACCCCGACATCAATGCAGTATATTTTCTTCCAGATATGTTCTAGCAAGCGGATAGGGGAAATTTGGGGTGTTTTTAATCCATGAAAAATGAGGTCAGCTGTTCCCTAAGGGATGTCGTGATATGGGTAAAGGCTTACAGTTTAAAGGATTGGCGGGAAGCCTTTCAAAACGCTAGAAACTGGCCGGAGACCAGCCAGCAGGCACGCCGCATTGGACATCGCTGCCGCTGCGGCATGACGTGTTAAGACTTGTTTGACCTTTGCGTAGGTATCCCTTGCCCTCGTAGCGACGATGCGTGCGACGTCTAGCGGATGCTCCTGAATGTATTTGTGGTGTTATACAGTACACTAGCTGAAATTAAAAAAAATCAGATGCACTATGCATGAGATTTTAAAATGTTTTCAGCGGTTAAAGTTGTTTATTTCTTGCCCCTTCGAGTATCATGAGGGCATTTTTTTCGTCCGTGCTGGGTGATTTTCTTAGAAACGGTGGGCTTGAATGGCGAGAGCATCTTGATATCGAAGGTGGTAGGGTCAGCAGTGAGGAGGGTAGGAGGGTGGAACCAGTATGTCCGCGGGCCTGAGTTCCGTACCCGAGACGAAGAGTGGGAATTACTTTAACTGCTTATTGAGTATAGGCTCCCAAATACTTACAGTTGGGACTATCAACTTGCAGGAGGATCTGAGCCAGTTGTCCACGCTATATGGTGACTTTACGAAGAGCACGGCGAATCGGTGGAGTATGCACTGTTAAGCGTTAACTTTCAAAACTCTTTTTAACTTGGTCAGCCGCAGTGCGATTTTGACGGAGCTCGAACAGAGATTCCCGGAGCTCTTACCATGGGCCATTACACGTACGTTGTAAACTGGTGTCAACTGTGGTGAGGGAATTATATGCCACGGAGCGTGGTAGGCGTTCAGCAGGGGGATCCGCTGGTTCCACTTTAATTCTCCTTTGTGCAGCAAAAAGTGACGCGGGAACTCAAAACCCGCCTGGATAATGTGGGCAACACCACAGGCGGGCCTTCTGTGCTCCTTCAGCTGTGGTACTTGACGACGGGTATATTCTGTAGTTCTACTCATTTTTACTCACTACAGTACAGTCTCTGAAGGGTACACTGACTGACCAACTATTTACTCAAGATCTAACTGGCACCCATGAAGCTATTCGAACTGCACTACAGCTCCTCTCCTCCCCGGAAGTGTAAAGTTTGAGTTTACACCTGCGCATGGATAAGTGTGCCCTCTAGTGGCCACCCGCCTCACCCCCACATGTTCAGCAGTACCTATCGTGTGAGCACTTTACTTCGTTACATCCTCTCCTCAAATCGCTGTTAACCCTGGAGGATACTCATGTAGCTCTCCACCTACTGCAGGCCTGCTTTGGTGTAAGTCGGATCAACTACCTCTTAAGTGTAGATCCCCCTCATTCCACTCTCAAGGGAGCTACTAAGTTCGACACCGTTGTTGAAGACACGCTGCGGGGGTTGATGGGCGAGGTTCTGGACGCCGACACTTTTCGGGCATTTCAACTCCCTATTGCGCCCTTTGCGCCCCGGCAGCCAACATTTGGCATCGGTCTCCGCTCCGCTAAGCTACTGCGGCAGCGGCCTTGCTTTCCTCCGTATCCCTCACACGTGCCCTGTGTTCTACCCTTCTCCTTGTGCTACCAAACACTGCTCTCCAACCTTATACATCCGCAGTTCAGGCTCATGACGAGTGAGTGATACAAGTGGCACACGAGAAGGTTGTCCAGTTCACGGCTATCGACTCAATTCAGCGATTTGGGCAAGGTAAAATAGCTCGCCTAGTGGAGGAAAAGACCTTTGACGCCACAGGGGGAGGCGAGGACTGTGGCATTCCAGGCCTGGATGCGAGGACTGGCCTTCATGCCAACCGGCTCCAGGCTTGGATACCGAGATCTCGGACCGCAATTACAAGACTTGGCTGCAGTTCTATTGCAGGGTATCACTGTTTACTCCCACTTCAAAATGCCACAAGGGTGGATACAGAATACTTATGGATCAATAAGGAGTCCACGCGCTGTGCTGAGCCTACGGATCTACCCGCGGATGCCTGCATGACTTGCGAACATAGTTGTTTGCTGCAGACCTCTCCAAGGCCGCCCGGCACCCTGCACTCGAACACCCGGCGAATGGCACCCGGAGAATGGCACTACGCTTTCTCGACCTGTTGGCCAAAATACTAGTCTCCTCGCAAGCAGGTATGACCGGCATATCGGCCGTAACTGCAGTTGGTTTTAGTGTGGCGGAGGAGGAGCTTTCAAAGGAGACAATTCTGCTCATCTCGTCAGCTACACTTTTGCCTATTCTACCGCGCCCCGACAAGATCCGTCCAATCGCCATTGGGAGAGGTATCCGGCGGCATTTTGCAGTAAGAATGCGAAAGATGGAGGTGGAGAGTCTTGGGATTTCCTGATTCATCACTTTGGCAACGGCGCAAAATGCTGGATATTTTGCATCGCGCCGGGGCGAAAGAATCGTCGGGAGCGGTTGGCAGCACAGGGATGTCGGATATGGCTCGATACTTGAGGGTGGGATTTGAATTGATCTTCTTCATTCTGTTGACATCGGCCCTGAGGGCAGTCGCAGTCGTGGCCCGTGATTGGCTACGAAAGGTTGTGCTGTGTGCGCTGTAGAAGAGAATTTGTGTCTCGCTCATTTTCGTGTATGTCGTACAGTTTTCCAAATGAAACTTCTACGAAAATGATACAGCCTAAACTTTCCAGAGCTAGCGTCCAATTATTAACTAAATATATTCGAAAATCATTTTTGAATACATATTTTGAATATTCTTCTGTCGTGAACGTTGGGATTCCGGCTGTATTGATTTGCCGTACATTTCCTTGATGTTCCCGTCCACTAAAACTCGATTCTGAAGATTTCAGTTTTGCTCATTACGCGCTATTTTCATTCGTGCGCGTTATTTTGTAAAATTCCTCATCCATTTCATGACTTGTGTCTTGTTGAAACTTGGTCGGGAAATTTGTACAAGTTTTTACATGCAAGTTTTTCCACCTACAACTAATGTTATTTACGGGCCCATGCCAAAGCAGAATGCGTTAATCCGTTTTTTCGTTTTTTTTTTTTTTTTCTCGATACAGTCCTCCTGTACACACACACAGTGCTGTACCCATGCCTAACACGTCACAGGTTGACAACCTCCCGTCGCTCTACTCCACCCTCTACTCCACCGCTACTTTATCCCAACCCAGAATCGCTCACCTCTCCCAGCTCGCCCTCCAACCCCACACACCACCTTCACCACAACAACCCCGAAACCAACTCCCAACCATGCAAACTCCGCCCACCCTCCTCAACTCCGATGACGACACCTGCTCCCTCACCAGTTCCGTAGCCAACGACTACTACAACAACCTCCTCGAAGCCGGGCTCCACATGATGCCGCCCGAGCAAAACGACGCCCTCAACCTTGCAGCGGCCTTCCCTCTCCCTCGCCCTCCCCTCCTCGCCACTCCCCTCTGCCCACGGCACCCCCGCTCGACCCCATGCTCCCATCCACCCAGCCCCCGACCGCACCCCGAATCCCGACATTCTCCCCGCAGCACCACCTGCTCCCACGGCACCCACCCCCGATTCGACCCCTCCCACACCTGCGTCCGCCTCGAACCGCCACGCCTTGTCCGCATCGCCAATGCCACGCCATGATCAAGTCGTGGAAACTACCTTCTCTTCGTTGGCGTTATCACCCGGCGATACATCTTCCTCGGAGCGCCGTGTGTCGCAGGGTGTGTCATCGTCCATGTCTCCGCGTGTGGGCCGTCCTTCTGTCCCGTCATCCCCGGCTTCGGGCTGCGGGTTGGAGCCGCTCGCGGTACGCCGCCCGGGTATGGGTGATGCCGCCCGAAAGACCTGGGATTTGATCGAACGTGAGACAATTACCGCGTTTCGATATTTCCATAGTAATCCAGTCAAGGGCTCGTCGTATACATGTGAGCCGATGGGCTCAGCAAAGGTTCGTCTTGCGATGCACCGTGCCGCGGAGGTTTTGGGATGTCGCTCGTCGGCATGTGGTAACGGCGCGGAACGTCGGGTTGTGTTGTCATGGACGAAGAATGGCACATTCCCGATTGGTGAGCGTGCGGTTGTTGCGTCGGTGCGTGGGGTGTTGGCCGAGTTGTTTCCCAGGAAGGAGGTTGTGGAGGGGGGTTCCAGTCGTACGCAGAAGAAGGGTATGCGACAGAGGCAACGGAGTATGAGACGGAGGGAGAGACGATTGGAGAATGAGGCCAAGGTTGCGGATTTGGCGGTGGATGGTGAGGTGGTGGAGGAGTTGATGGCGGAGATGGATTGGCGTGCGTTGGACCAATTATACCAGGGGTTGCGTGTGCCAGGAATTGAACGGAAGAAGAGGCAGGCGAAACAAAGGGGTAGGGCAGCGCAGAGGGAGGCAATGCAGGGTAGGGAGATGTACGCAGAGGGGAGTATGGGGATATGGGACGGTATGCAGGGGGTGTGGAGGGGTATGGAATGGATTTGCCGAGCATGTACGCGGGAATGGAATGTTTGTGGGATACCCAGGGGATGGATTTGGAGAGAAGGACGAGGGTGTGGCAGGGGTCGGGGCACAGGGGCGTGGGCGAGGGATGTATGGACGGTGGGATATGAATGAGTTGGGCGGAGGAGAGAGAGGGTATGTGGAAAGTGGGTCGTCGACGGGCGGGGGGCCAAGAGAAGGGGCGTTGAATGCAAGGCCCTTGGAAAAGGATAACAAGGGCTTTGCGATGCTGGAGAAGATGGGATGGAAGAAGGGGGACGGTTTGGGCAGTGAAAGGGAGGGTAGAAGGGAGCCAGTGATTGCGGAGGTAAGACGACGCCGGGCTGGGCTGGGCGGTTAGGTTGATACAGAGTACAAGAGTGGATGGGCAAAGTTTTCTGCACAGAAAATTCCTTTCTTGTAGACGTAGAGCTAGCGAACAGAAACAGCAGACGGCTTTGTCAGAGTGATGATGAGCTGAGATGGGCGGTGCGGGGAAAAGCGCGCAATATCCTTGAATCCGCGTAACTGTGTAAAAGTGGACAACAGTGTACAAACATTAGCCTTTCATCGTCTACTGGCAGTGGCGATTTGTGTACCGGATGCGCCAGGGCGATAACAGGGGATTACGGGATACCATTTGCGCAAAGCGAGGGCGGGCGTCTATCAAACACTACGACTTGCTCGTTGCTCCATTTGTTCGGCCAGCACTCACGAAAGATCTCTTCTCATGTTCCAAAGCGCGGCACAAAAGACAAACAAAAAGACCGCCGCAAACACTGAGTCAGCAAACTAACAGCGCCTCAAACGCAATGAACAAACAAACCGGTGACATTTAACTCACGTGTCATCAAAGTCCGCGCCGACCAAGTGCGGGTAAAACGGGACAAACACGGCATCCTCCCTTGTCACGAGGGAATTGGGCGAGTGTTCCGCCGCACTCGGATCCACAAGCAAGTTGACATGCTCTGCGGAATCGTTGTTGACAGGGATGTCCATATCATCCAGGAGATCGTCATCGTCCTGATGGTTAAGGTCTTGCATGGTAACTTCGTTTTGCGGAGGGGTTGGAATATTGCGGGAGGGTAGAAAGTCAGCGCGGTATGAAGCGGCGCCGTTGGGTAGACCGGTTTGATTGAGCGGATGTTGATTTGTCACGTGCGCTTGATCACGGAAGCGTTTGCGCGACACGAGAGTGGTGGTGGCGGCGACAGCGGCAGCGGGAGACATGCCGGGTGGAGGATGGATGGGGGTGTTGGGGCGGCGAAGAGAGGGCGGGGTATTGGGCGTCATGGTTTGAAGAGGATGGGAAGTGGGGGAATGGTGACCTTTTAATGTAAAGTTGTGAAGTGGGGACAGAGACTAGGGAAGGGACGGTGGCTTCGAAAGGCAGACTACAGCGTGTAGCTGAAAGGGCAAGGGCAAATGATTTGCTCCGCCTAAATCCACTCAGCGGTGTCGAATTAACAAAAAAAATTCAGCCACCATTCCAGTCACACAGCAGCTGCACAACCCCCAACTTGCCTCTCATCGACCTCCTCGCCAACCAAAACGCGCCCATCACTCAACCACCAAACCCTCCCCTCCACACCGGAAACGCGTTTCCAATTCGGGCTATCCTCATCCTCCCTCAGCCACAAAAAGTCAGCCACCCCCTTCCACGCCGCTTCCCCCTTTCCCACATCCCACAGCGCTCCAAACCGCATACCATAACACGCCTCTATCACAGGTGCACCCGACGCCTCCACCCACGCGGTACATTCCTCACACTCATGTAATCTAACCTGTCTCGCACACACCCACATGTGACATGCCTTCATTCGTGTCGCATGCATACTTCCGTTCACACTGCGTACCATGATACGACACCGATGTATATCCGTTAGTTGTACAGCGCCTGCGCAAAATGGCACCACTACCTGCGCGTCTGTTAAACCGCGTATAGTAACGTCCTGTCCGTCTTGACCTTGCGCGACAGCGAGTTTGTTGTGAAGAGTGGATGTATCGATGACAACTGTGTTGTGTTGGGGGGGAGGGGAGTGTTGCGGTTGCATGGGGTGTGTGGTGGGTGGTGTTGTGTAATTAATTGTAGTGGTTTGGTTTGCGCTGGGGCGTTGGCGTTGGCGGAAGCGAAAGCGGCTGCGTGGTCGGATACGCTTCACTGCGGTGTCGACATGTTGCTCCGCTTCTTGGAGGGCTTGTTGCGCTTTGCGCAGTTCATATCCGACCCACCATTCTGTCCCGCAGCTGCATTGAACTCGGGCTTGCGAAATGAGAGTACGGAGAGTTTGCACATCTTGCTCGGTTGTGGCATGGGTGCTGCGGTCGTTGATTGTGAGGAGGAGGTTGTAGAAGCGTGTTGTGAATGTTGCAGATGTTTCTGCGGGATGTGGAGTCATGGCCGATGGTACCGATGGAACTTGATGGAAGAGATGCGCGCTGGGGACGCTGCTGTTTGTGTTTACTTTTTTTCATTTTCCTGTATATTAAGGCAAAGGCAAGACCATTACTTGACAAAAACGGAACGAAACCACAACGTTGACAAAAAGTACAAAATGGAAAAAAAAAAGTCCAAAAAGTTATCGCGACCAAGACTTGGTCTTCATTGACGAGTGAGGTTGGGGAATGACGGCAACGCTGCGGTAAGATCCGCCCCGCCGCCTACCACGGCGCCATTTCGGTGTATCAGTTCATTGTCCGCCTCTCCTACAAGCAAGCCGCCATCGCCGATAAGTCGCCGCCCTCCCAGTCCAAGCACCCCATCCAGTCCTTGGTCGCCCACCAGGTCCCCGATTCCCCCCAGCCCTCCCAATGCTCCCATGCCATTCACTCCGCCAATCTCAGCTCCTCTAATCCCTCCAATTGCTTCGCCACCTGCTCCGCTTCCGCCGTCTACTCCTGCTCCCATTCCCATTCCCGCGCTCCCACTCCCACCCCGCTCTCACTCCCACCCACAACTCCAACACCGCCTCCACTCCCAGGTCCATTAACCATTCCACCTGTATTCACAGCAGCCGCTGCCGCAGCAGCAGCATTTCTTTTCTGCGCCCGAAAATCCTTGGGTGTCAATCCGCTTCTCGCAATCATCCGGTCCTTTTCCGCCTTTCGTTGTTTCAGGATTAAATGTCTTCTCCGATTCGTCCGCGCGTAGATCTTACATTGTGCCGTTGCGGGGCAAATTTGTCGGCAATGGAGACAAGTCCACACATTCTCCGGCAATCGATCCAACTGTCCGCAATGCATCTGTCGGATTATTTCGCGATTCTTGCAAGCATTGGCCCACTCATGTGCAAACCCGTGCTTATCAAAGCACTTTTGGCACACAGCTTTGCGACACACAGACCCAACCACATTTGCGCACGGTACCAACGTCACTTGTTCCCCGGACCTTACACAGATGTGACAAAACTTCGATGTTTGCGTCACCTTGCACCGTTTCGACGACCCACTGGACCCTGCCGTCGCCTTGCGTTTACTCCCCACTCCCACTATTGCCTCACCGCCCAGCCCTATGCCTCCTTGCGTGCACACGTCCGAAATGCTCAACATTTTCCTCTCCGGATATGATCCCACCCCACAGGCCCCAGAGACTGCTCGCGTGATGATACCGAATCGGCGCTGAATTTGCTAAACGTCTCCACATCACTTTCACCGGGTGCAATGTTGAGGTAACGGAGTACGTCGTTTTGATTCACCTGTTCCGACGCCGCGCGATTCAGAGTCGGAAACGGCGACTGCAGCGCTTTCATTAGGATTTCTTCCCCTTGCACATAGTCCGGCTCTATCGGCATTGGCAGGGGTGGGAAGCTGTTTCCCTGTCCGCCCCCGCTGGTCCCCGCTTCCTCTTCGTTTCCAACGTCAAGCCCAAGCCCGTTTAGGTCCTGGAACGCTGTAGGACACACGCTGGTGTTGACCTCGGAAAATGAGTTGAGAATCATCTCGTAATCTTGGGATTGAGGCGATTTTGCCGTTCCCACTAGCCCAAATTCAATCCTTCCTTCCTAGTACTCTCTGTCTTGGCCTTTTTCCTGCTTTGCCTGACAGTGTACCAGTCTGCTCTCCACTCGTTGTAATGCGTTCTCCTCCCCTACCTTTGATTTGCAAAACGATTTCAAATGTGCGGGATGTCTTCGCAATGTCCTTTGTTGCGCCCGAGAGAATTGCTCTCGTCCCCCTAAATTAGCTTCTGATTCCACTCGCCATGCCACTCGTGCGTTGATCACAGCAAATACTCTTATGTATCTCTCTCACCGTCCTCCACCATCTCGCCCCGACGACATCACCGGATACTTTCTCAGTGCCGGCTATCCACAGGTCATTGCGCATGGCCCAAAGGCAAAACAGTAATGGTATAGACAGAGAAATGACAGCCAGCGCCTTTCCAGCCTCGTCCCGTCCTCAGTATCCCACGTACCACACAACTCCTCGATGACTTGGAAGTTTTGCCAAACCTCATTACAGAAGCTCTGGTCTGGACCTTTGGCCGGGACTCCTTTGAGCGGACAACGGGACGCGTTACACCGCCACCTGCTTGGGAAAAATACAGGAAAGGCACTACACATGTGGCCCGTTGATAGCCCACCTTAGACTCATATTCCAGTTGCCGTTTGGACCAGTCCTATTTAAAATTGTGGGGATTTTCATGAGGAGCAGGTACGGCTCGTACAGGTTTCGCCTCAAGATGATGCGGCTATTGCGGGATGCCTCACGCCCTGCTGAGACTGATAGTTCTTGCCTTTCTGACGGGGTCTTGCCTTTTGGTAGGGTGAGATCCTATGCGACATTGTCAAGGAACAAATAAACCCATGTTTGTGCCGCATATGCTTGGACAAGGTTTCGCTAGGAACGCATTCCTTAATGTGATAATAAGTCGTAATCGAATGTTTTGCCCCGAGAAATCTCATCTCTTCTTTATTTATTACATGGTTCCTTCTCCTATCCTTACAGAGCTGCACCAACATACTCTGTTACCCTCTAGCCGTCATGACTGAAGATATCCTGCGGCTTCGGGACAGAAAGCCGCGGGGGCCTGCACGTGAATGTGCAGTGTCAACCTCGCCCTGTGTGAACATTACAACCGGATGGGAGTAATCACATGCTTCTGATCAACGCTACATGCGATAATTACAGCTTTATAGCCGGGTCAGCGAGACGCTTAGGGACAATGCCCCTCGGTACCCTATTATTGTATGCCCGGTAATGTGTTGAGGTTCTCGCTTGCAAGAAAAACCATGGCCCATGGTCCATGATTGTAAACAAGTAGGAAGGCACGACATGATCGTACAATCTGTTTGGTTATCCAGTATTGCATGCTCAGTACTTCAAGTCTTCTATACAGAGCATGAGCAGGGTCCAGGGTTCTGGACTGATAGGGAACCCAGTGCTCGAAGACACGATCATGCGGCTTACTCAACGGGGTACGCACCCGCCTCCTTAAGCCCTACTTGCAGTGCCTCAGGGTAGAGTGATTCTTTGCGCCATTGCATTTTCAAAGAGCCCCGCCAGTTTTCCTCCACGTCGAGAACTGTCACCGGAGAAGGAAACCCCAGCGTTGCAGCAAATTGATGGGTTAAGAAGGACTTCCTTGTCGGGGACTAGTTTGTGTATACGTTCTTGTTTACAAAGATGAACAGGTTGACATGTGTTTTGCGTTTTTCCGGCTATGACATCTCTTAAGTATAAAAATGAACAGCTTATCCTACTCATTTACACTTTTTGAGCTACGACGGAACAGTTGTTCGTGATATTAGTCGTACTCAACTACTAGTGATCTGCTAAGACGTTTACTGATGATAGCGGACAGGTGTATTGTACTTTTGACGCAACAAACGTCGTCTCACTGCAGTGCACACTATAGATCAGCACCTGCATCTCAACTGCAAACTTTTATGTCAATGTTGGAAAGCGTGAGCAAAGCTCACATTTCAGTATTAAATTTTCTGGAGGGCCGGCCACGGATACTTTGTAATGATAACAGCATAGAACCCTACAAAGCTTTCCAGAACCACCCAAAGCAGCAAAAACATTCACCAGTGAGAGTACGGATTTTCAACTCAAAGTCCCGCATCCATCAAGACAAAACATCGAAGTTTAGATGTGGCAGACGCGTGTCGAGTTCAAAAGAATTGTAGATTAGACGTAAATAGTCCCGTTCAAGTAGAGTCCCACGTCTTCATGGCTATTGACATGGGCAAAAGCGCCATTTCGGGACATATTTGCACCTTATCCCCTGTGCCGAAGTACAAACCTGTAATTGTTTATCAATTCAAGAATCAAATTCGATAGATAACGGATAAACATCTACTAAGCAATTCATCCATTTCAACAATATCTAGGCGGTTATCAGTTTCTAATTTGTATCTTAGGTATAGTAGATTCTCTAAGAAGAAGAAGAAGAAGAAGAAGACTTTACCAAGCAGGAAAGGGGGGCTAGCGGCCCTCAAAAGGGGAAAAATCTATCAGAGCCAAGAGCGGTTGAGTTGTCGTCGGTTGATCGCGACAGAAGTTCGTTGTTGCATGAGCGAGCTGATAATCGTGAACAAGCGATCGCGCTCGAAGGTAGGGCTACTGCCTTTGCGTAGAGCGATGTACTCAGCAATTCTGGACAGACCTCGTTCGGCACCGGGACCGGCAGACCCGTATATATCGAAAGCCATCGGGTGGAAGTCGATACGTAGTTCTAACCCTGCTAGGAGTCTACTTGACGTATCACTGTATGTATCAGTTGGAGGTCGAGATGTCTTAACCCCTTTACAAAATAAACTTTGTTGGAGGTCGAGAGGTCTTAACCTCTTTACAAACTAATCTTTCATCATTTCCGAAATCGGGGCAACTCTCAGCTTGCTCACTACCCTTCACCATCACAACCGCTGATGTCATCTGCTCCACGAAATGCAGCTAAGCTATTTCGGCATTAGACCTCGGAATAGAATGGCAGAGAAGCTGTTCGATTGGTTGAGGCACCTATCAAGGTGCCCCTGGGGAACTGTCGAATAAAAACTTGTGCTTGCCGTGAAAATCTAATGCTGCCACCCGGTTCCCTCAAATATTTCAAGTAATTGTGTTGGTAGGATCCCATTACTATTGAACCGCATGGACTTCTTTAGCAAACTAGCAAGCCGAGTTGAGTCCAAGCAGCTCCGCCTTTACTTCTCTTAGAAATTACCTCACGCTCACTCGACCGGCTTCTCTGTTAGACGTGTCTCGCGGACCACGGATGCCCCTTCCGCTCCGCATATTACGTCCACCTTGTTTCCAATCCCCTCCTTTGCGATCTCCTCCATCCTCTTTTCTATCGATGCGGTCCACACCTCCAGTCTTTGCATCCATTAGCTTTTCGTTGTTATCAGTCATGTTTGCTACTTTAGACGCAAGCTGCAGTGCAAGGGACTGCAATCTGCTCGGCTCGGTACGGCGCATGACAATGCTGGCAGTCGGTTGATCCCAGCTTGCTCGCATCTCCATGTTAATAATCATTTTTGACAACACGGAGTGTACCTTTGCGGCTGGGAGCCCAAAGAGCTCAGCAAGTTGAAGAGTTGACATTGACTCAAAGTATGAAGAGTAACTCAATGAAAATGTTCGTAATGCTTCAACCTTAAGGAGTTCTTTCAACCTCTCCAGCGTTTCCTCCCTCGTTGCGATTGACAGAGCCTTCCACGAACGAATGGAGCTGATGTAGTTGTAAGCTCCATCCCAGTCGCCCCGCATCAAACACCGTGTGGCCGCCATCACAAAATCGCGTGTGTTTTCCGGCGGACCTGGGAAAGCTTGCTTCATTGAATTACGAAGAAAATATTGGAAGGATTTTGAGATAGGCCAGCGACGGACATCACCTCGCGACCTGCTTAAAGCCATAGCGGGGACTTCAAGCAGCATGGCTGAGGTCAGATGGGCAGTCTCAATGAAATCCAGGTTGATATGCATGTGATAGGGAACTTGCCTCCTCGCTTCCGCCTTTTCTTGCTCAGGGGTCTTTTCGTAACCTCGCTGCTGTGTGATTCCCTGGGCGAGTAGTTCCTTCATTCGAGCAAGACCCCCCCCTCCGCCTCCATAGCTTGGAGAGCACAGTTCCTGCAAACAACTGTGAGCCTCCCAAGGCTTCCCGATACGGAACGCACACAGGCCAAGCTGGGTCATCGTACGGTTGAACATTACTTGAAGCGGAACGTCTGCCTCAGCAATTGTCTCCTGTAGATGGGACATCAGGAGCATATCACGGGCTTCAAAGAAACGGTTCTCAAGAGCATGATTGTAAATATGGGCGAGCATCGTCATTGACTTTGCGCGATCATCCCCATATCTGTAAACCAGCCCCGCTAGTTCCGTAAGACTCTTGTCCGAGGACTTCCGCCCACAGAGGTCCTCAATTTTGTTGTTCAATTCCTCTGGTTTGTAGTACATATGTGTCACTCTGCGCGCAGCCACCCTTGCGGATCTCTCTCTCAAAGCGTTTAAACGGACTTCACTTGGATCTTCCTTGGCTTCCTCTCTCTCCGCGGCTATCTCAAAGTAAGTCTGTACCTCCGACGCAAGATCCAACAGAATATTCTCGTCCTTTAGGCGCTCCACATACTCAGGGGTATAGGCGTCGGTGTGTTGCCAGGCGCGGTATAGTTCGTCGTCAAAACGCTCAAAAGTCGTGACGATATCACCCCTAACAATGATCTGTCCCTCAGCATCAACTTCCATTTTCTTGACTTGCTCCTCGGCGATGGACCTAGTGCCCGTTCCCATCAACGCCTCCCCCGATGGATCAATAATCTCCCCACCAAGCTCTCCTTTCAGCATGATACCAAGGTCTTCAACTTGGGCATCCGCCTCATCCGAAAAGCGTATACCAGGAAATTCGGCCCTGGCCAGCTTGATGACCTTATCAGCATCTGCAATAGCTGATCGCCACAGCTCCGCGGGCATAAACAATTTTGAGGCTGGAATACCGTCAAACTTGGCAGCAATGAGATTGAGCATCACCTCCAGCTGCTGACGAGGACTCTTCGCACACGGCAAAAGCGACTCAATCAGCTGAACTTGCTCAAACTTGTTTGTACCCTTTCGGCCACGTGCCTGCAAAATCTCCAGCATCTTTGCGTCAACCGATTCCTCAGTCATCTCGTCCGGCTTGAAAACCTCCCTGGCCACGGCCTTTGTCCTCGAGACTACTGTAAATCCTTCATCATCTTCATTCTCAGTCTGGTCTGCGCCTTCCTTGGCGGCCATTGCCCTGCGTTCCTTCTTCGCACTCTTTGTTGCAGCAGCAGAGTCACCAGTGGTCTCCTTTTTGAGCCATATAGAACGTTTTGCACCGCCACCAACGTCGTCTTCCGATTCGGAAGACTCATCGCTGGAATCATCAAAGTCAGAATCATCAGAGTCATCCTTTACAACTGTGCGTTTCCTGGCAGTGTACGTATCTTCATCATCAGAAGAAGACGACTCCGACTCTGAGTCTGACGAGTCATCCTCCTCCGGCATGTCAAACAAGGACGGTTTACCAGTCGCACGAAGGGCATCAATATCTGCCTTGTACGAGCGGTTATTCTTGGGGACCTTGAGCTTCATACGATTCAAACTAGTGGCATTAGTCTTGCTCAAGCGGGGCTTTTCTTTCAGAGTCTTGGTGACAAAATCCTCAATTGTAATAACAGCACGCAGGTAAATCTCCGGCACCGGGGGTTTCTTTCCCGACACCATATCAGTCTTCATGATCTTCTTAAGCGCATCGTTCAAAGCGTCAAAATCCTCCTGCAACTTAGACCAATCCGAATTTTTCATATGGTTCTTAACATCAGTAGAAATAGAAATCAGGGCATCATGTCGACGATCCTTTGCGGAACGGGAGACACGTTTCACGTCATCGTCATCCGAATCCGATTGCAATAAACGGGATCGTTGCACACCGCCAACTGTGGTGCGCGAGGTTCCGATCTCCTCGTCGGAGGAGGAGGACGACGACTCTGTCGACGAGTCCGAGTCATCCCCGGGGCGGAAAAAACGCGACATCTTATAGGCGGGTAATAGTGCGGGTGGTATGCGTGGGTGCAAATGGGGACAGCCTGTAGACACAGTAGTCCTCTGTTGAATGCGTTGCAGGGCTGCAGAGCTCTACTCCTGTACTTCGGGGGTGCAAGAGGTTCTTTGCAACGGTCCGGCGACTGGAGCACCGAGTTTGTCTAATGGCAGTTGACGATGTTTCTGGTACTGTTGGACAAGGGATCGGCCAGCCGTCGACGAGAAAATGAAAATAGCGAGAGATGGAGTTTGCCACTATACCACGAGTACCACGTGTACATATATTACAAACTTGGATTTTCATATTTTGGATCTAGATTCAGCTCTAGCTCTAGACACTGATTCCACCTACACTGGCATAGCTCCAACCGTTACGCCACCGCGTGCCTTCCACGCTGTGGATGTGGACTGCAAGGTTCGAGGTCCCTCTGTCAAATTCTGGAGCCGATCGTAGGCCTGCTGACCACCTCGGGCAAATCCCCGCCCCTGCCATCGACCCCAAGGAACGGCCGATTGCCTGTGACGTTACTGTTGTTTTGCGTTCAAACAGGCCTCTCACGAAAGCAACGCAAGCCGCCGCAGGCGCTGCTACTCAAGCTTACCGCAACAAGGTCCAGGACCTTGAGCGTAAGCTCTCCGGGCGCCTTGTACCATAGGCGCCTTGTAGCACCACCTGAAAACCCGTCTGGTCAGCCGAATTTCTGCTTCCAACCACTCGCCCTCGACTCCCTTGGAGCGGCACCCTCGGCCACTGTTCTGTTTCTGGAAAAGTTCATTCCGCGTATTGCGACCAGATACCACATCTCTAACGCCACTATTCGCACGCGAATCCATCAGCGCCTCAGCTGTGTTCTATGGTCCTCGGTGGCTATGGTCATCATTTCCCGCGCCCAACTGCACGTGACCGATGTTGACCAGTCAGTTCTTAACTTAATAGTCGGTCAGTGAGTATACACTCCAGAAACCATGAGTATCGAACTCGATCATAATGTCACCCTTACAACTGCTGGGAGATATATTCGACCCAAAATGACATCCACGAGTGAACATGTCATCTCCGTCGCCTACAGGCTGAGCGCATGGGTTCTCGATGATCGTCCCCCCCTGCACGGCGCTGTCGCTCTCAGCATTCTTGACGCTGCCAAGAGCCAAGTGCCCCCGCCACCTTAAGCACAGCCGCCCACCGTACACCCCGCTCCGTCATCGTATTTGGGAAACGTGCTTGCGGCGCGTTTCCCAGTGTCCTTCGTGGTCAACCAGGCACACTCGCCGCGGCTCAACTTTGGCCGCCGGATCCAAGGCGATTCGTTTGTCACCGACCTAGGCGCCTTTGACCCTGTCTCCCTTGCAGACATGCCTGTCAATCTTCAATGCCATCTAAATCGCGCATGGCAAGGGGCCATGGCAAAGGTATTTTGAGCAGGTGACCTATGGAAGAGAGTGCCCCATCCCAGCTGCCACTCTGTGGAAGCCACCAATCGCTGCATACGTTGCCTGACCTTTCGGCATAGCGCCGCCGCTGCGTTCCTATTAGTGCATCCCACCACTGCGACGAAGGTGTCGTCTGAGCACTGAAGCATCATGCTGCGTATGCACCTCAGTCCCCTCATCTACACGGACTCGTTGCCCTTGAGATGCCACCACTGCCAGTAGGACCTCGATGCCCACGGTGACCATGCTGCAGACTGCTGCGTTTCGTAGTTTGGTCAAATTCACCGTCACAACTCCGTCCGCAACATGTTCGCGTCCCACGTTTTCCGCTTTGCCGGTCCGGACTGTGATTTTGAGGTTCAGAATCTCGTCCCCGGTACGGACTACAAGTCAGCCAACATCATCCTTGTGCAATCCATCCGTGCCGACCGGCCCATCGCGTGTGAAGTCGTTGGGACGTTCCCGTTCAAGCAGTCCTCCCTCACGAAAACGACGCAAGTCGTCGGTGGGGCTGCCATCCTCACGCGCTACGGCAAGGTCCAACACAAGCTCTCAAGGCGCCTGATGCCCCCCCACCCCTCTCGCGACCCGGGTTTCCGATTCCCGCCGCTGGTTCTTGACTCACTCGGTGCCCCCACTACTGAAGCAGTGTAATTTATCGGAGAGTTCGTACCCCGCGTTGCTAGGAAATGCCCAACCGAGGACGCTACTATCCACACGCGCATCTACCAACGCATCAATTGCGCGTTGTGGTCGTCAGTGGATATGGCCATCATATTGCGCGCCTCACTGCGCGTAGCCGACGTGGTCCATCCAGTTACCTCTTAACTGAATAGTCGGAAACTCGGTGTACACTCTAGATGAACGTCCCTATGTTCGACTTGTTACACGATTACAGAGAGGAAGGCGAGGACGAAGGAAATTGCCATGATTTGGACATCCCGGAGCACCCAGCAACGCCTTTCGCGGAGGAGGCCGCTTGGACGGACGTCCCGCGGAAGCTTGAGCCGCCCGGAGAATCTTTCCGTCGTTTGCGATTGGTCATCGGGAAGCCCCAATCTGCCACCGTGGTAGAAGCCGCCGAATTCCTAAAACCACCCATAGGCGTCTATGGGCAGACGTCATGGCGCAAGAGTGGGGTCATTACGGCCACGGAGCTAAGGACATTAACCTACCTGCGATGGGACCATACGGCACGGAGCGGTTGTGGGTGCCTGCTCGCTGGACGGACTGGTCTGAAGGCGACGACGTTGGTGATGTCGTTGTCGATATGCAGGGCTTAGAAAGCGGTGGGGAGGAGGATGAGTAGGGAATGAGCACACATCTCGTGGAACACTCGAAGTACAGTACTTTGCTTCATACTGTACAAGATTTCAGGTAACATAAGTGAGTTTACGCAAAAACAGAACTCTGTAAAAATTCAGGAATCGGTGAATTATATTTCTCAAATTTATTACTGAAAAATTAAATAAGTTTTACGAGGTACAACAAATATGAGTATTACGTCTTTGAGGGCTACGAGTGCTATCAAGACTAAGACACTACCACCATGAATTAAGCAAGACAGAAGGATTTTTCGAAGAAGCTCTGTGAGCAAAGGGAAATGAAATGGAAGGCTGAGTTCTTGTCCATTTCGAAGCGTCGAATGAGTAGTACGAACTCTTCCTTTACAGCGTCGAAAACCCTTGGCATAGTGGCTTCAGGTAGGATAATGCCCGGATCGGATCTAGCGAAGGTTCTCCATACACGTACCAGGAAAAGTGCATCCCAGTTTGAATTCAATTTCAACCGCCTTAGTCAAGGTGCATGTGTGACTCTGCTTAGGTTTCATAAGTGTGATATGAAATTGTCATGAATGTCGTGGACTGGCCTCTAGAAATGAAGACAACGAGTGGAAATCGTTAAGCTGTTACTCCCTTATTGGTCACTTACATTATTCTACGTAGACTTGCTACTCCATCACGTTGGACAGATATGGAATTGATGTTTGGAAAACAAAGTGGGAATGGAGCGTCTGGTGGACAAAAGAGTTCATTTTTTAAAATAAGGACTAAGAAAGATGTTTATGGAAACAAGAGGATCAATATATGAAAATGGAGTATATGAAAAGACAAGGGGACTTCCTAACTGTGTTGGATTCGTAGATGGAACTGTTACTGAAATTGAAAGACCTTCTGGGGAAATGTATGTACGAAAAAGTAGTGTACATGGACACAAAAGAAAACATAGTTTGAAGTAACAAGTTGTGAGGGGTCCAGACGGCCTAATTTTGCATTCCTATGGGCTAATTGAGGGAAACAGATATGATTAGACGCTATACGTAAGAATTGGACTAGAAGAGCTTCTATCAGAGACTTTACGAGTGAGGGAAGAAAGATTTTTTTTGTATGGGGACTCAAAGTATAATTGCCGATGTTTTTTGCAGCTTCCGTACCAAGGAAGCCACCTATGTACATATGAAAGTGCTCTCAAAAAGGAAATGACCGGAGGAAGTGTTTAAGTCGAGTGGATATTTAAGAAAATCAAACTGTTCTTCACGACAATGGACTTTAAGATGAAATTTTAGCCATTTGAATAACCAATTGGAATGATTTACAATGCTTCTATGATATTGATAAACATGCAAAACTATATCTATCCTAATCAGATATCTTTACTATTCAAATGCAGTACCCATTCTAAAGATGCTTACATCAGTTTAGCGGACCAATAAATTAAGAATAATTGCAAATGCGAAGCGTTTGCAACCTTCTTAGGCTCTTCGGCTCAAATTTTATAAAATAATCGGCGGCTTGCATGGGACAGGAGGGAGGGCAATGGACGTAGCTAGCGGTGGTCGCGAGCTTGCGAGCGACCGGAACGCATAAGAGCACTTTGCCTGAACGACGAGCGAAGCGCATGACCGCCGACCAATCTCCGTGACTACGTCTAATGGGATTCGCCCCCGCGACGTCGGCTTCAGCAGCTAAGTATACATATATTAAAGAATACCATAGTATTCAAAGAAAGGCCCGTCTAACAAACAGTAAGTTTACTTAAGGAATAGATGAGGTACTACTTACGTTGCAAGGCTTCAAGCAGACATTTGAACTTCTCAAGTTCCGAGTTTTGCTGCTCCTCGCTCTCGTTATGTCGCTCGGCTCTCTCTTTCTCTCTTTCCTCGCGCTCCACAGAAACACGTTGCTTATCAAATTATATTCGCTCGCGATCAAGAGCGACACGCCCTAAGTCGGCATCCAGCAGGGCAATACGAAACCGATCTACGTCGCTTTTCGCACCTCCCCCGCTGCCATTTCCTCTCGATAAACGCTGTTCTTGGACCTTGGTTCCTCCCCTTACTTTCCGGTTCATTGCGCTTTGCTTTCGCTTTGTAGCGCTCTCGACCAATTCTCTTCCAACCCTTTCCTTCTCTCTGTCTAATGCCTTCGCCGCTGAACGATCCGCATTTTTCTCGCGTCCAGATCGTACTGCGCTTCCCCCATAGATATCAGCAGCTTACCTAGCTCCCTGACCTCTCCTCCTATTCCAGACATGCGAAGCTCCATATATTCCCAGCTATCGAAAAGTTCCTGTAAAAGGATTGTAATAATTCTGCACGATTTTAAAAGTTACGCGCTATTGCGTCGATAGATTTTCGTTTTCGCGCGTCGCCGCATCCGCAGATTGCGTGCGGGTTTCCTCAAAACTCGCTATATGCGCTTTTGACGCAGCAACTTAGCGGACAATGATGATGTCCTCATCGGGCGTGAAGCGAGAATGGGGGCTCTTTTTCTCAATCGCAACGGTTGCAATTAAATTGTACTCATACCTCAGTGCAGCTACAGAAAAGGGAGGGGGAAGAGGAGACGGAGAGGGCGGGGAAATATCAGGCGCAGGTGGGGACATAATTACAGGCGGGGCGGGTGAAGGGGAAGATGAAGGGGATGGACCTCATCATCGGTGCGGTTGTTGGATTTCTCCATGCTGATGGGGTGGATAGACAGCAGACACCCGCGAAAAATAGAACCAATCGCCTCTATTTACTCACGTTTATTTCTCACGGCTCCTCACTAACTTGCCAAATTTAAGCAATTTTCTCGCGGCTTTATTGCAGAATTCAGCAATTAAATTACAGACTGTATTTTCATTTCTGAAATTTGAAATTCTGTTTCAGAATTCTTTTTGCTTCAGCTCTTTATTGCTGGCGAATAGGACTTTCAATCACTTGTAAAACTCCAGGATATTCCGGGCCCCAACCATACAGCTTTTCAAATCTTTCAATTACAGTATAAAAAGTATTAAAGCACCAAGACTGTGGTATTCTGGCGGTCAATTTGGCGGGTTACTGTAGCTGTAGTTTCGTTGAAGTGCCTTAAGCCAATAGCAAAGTGGCTGGAGAATGGAGAGCAAACTATAAATTACACCCCCGGTCTCCGCCGTCAACCGAGGGGGTAGGCAATTTTTGCTACCCGGCAACCCTGCCTTTCTCCGAGAATCCCGCCTCAATGCCCCTCGACCGAGACCGTGCCCACACTATCTCTGACGCAGTACTGCCAGAACCTCCCTACCAATCCTACCGCTGCGCTCGCCGCTGACGCTACTGCACAGTTACCATCTACGTGTCAAGGCTATTACCTCACCGCGTAACCGTAATTATGGACCCAGGGGGCTTTTCATCTCTGAGTGGTGGAATTTTCTTTGATACACCTGAGCTCCATCGGAAAATGGACTTGAAGAATGGCACAAGAGCGTTAACAAATGGAACGACCTAATCAAAGCAGCCCATGATGAAGGAGAAGACTCAAAAATCAAAACCATGTTCAAGATAATTGGACAGACTCTCTATCAAGTCGGACTCCATCGCGAACAACATTCGATCGCTGATGAGTCCCAGATTGACTACCATCATACAAAAGATACAGTTAAAGCTGCTCTTGATATTGTGAACCTGGTGGCAGTCGATCTGCCGATTACAGTTCCATCCGCTTGATCAACTATTTCAACAAGGTCACTTCGATTCGACGCAAAAAGAATGAGGATCTAGCTATACTTGCGTCAGGATTTCGTGGCGCAGCCGCGGAACATTTACAGAACACCAACTCAACCAAGCCTTCCCAGGTGGGACAAGTGCTGGCAATCAAATCGCTGAACAACTTCAACTTGGACGAAAATTTTCTCGCAAATGCCAAATTACAGCTCATATCTATTGCAAAACAGCACAATTAATCGGATTCAAAAGAGGATAACGTAAGAATAAACAAGGACTGTGTCGATAAGTTGCAGCCTGTTTGCGATAATTGTGTTCTCGTCAAGGAGTCCAACTTTTGCGGTGTTAGAACGAACAAGTTGACTAGGGGTTCAAAAGAAATTTTTTCTCTGCTTGATAAATTCAATGATGCTTTACAGGAGGAAAGAAGTGGCAATAATGATGCTCGTAAGACAGGATAAGTTGCTCATTTATTCACAAGCTCATGTTCCAATTGCAAACTACATCTGGATGATACCTTATCTGTCCTTCGTAACATTGGACAGACTGGTAGACACCCGTCGATGTCACCAGGTTTGGCAACTAAATCGGAAATCCAAGCAATGATGATCAAGATGAAAAATTTCATGAGCTCATTCAACGGTGCCGGAAAAAGCAACTTCAACACAGGTTCTGTTAGGGACTTGACTACATGCAACGGTCGCCGTAGTGATTTCAGCTCACGAGGACGCAGATCAAGCGGAAAGGAATTCAAGGAGCTTGATGCCAATGGGGCTTCAGTTGTCGAAGACGAAGTTTGCTACAATTGCGGAGAAAAAGGATTCTGGAGGAGAGACCAAAAGTGCTCGAATTCAAATTAATCACGAGGAAGCGTCGCACTTCGAAAGATAGTGTAGCAAAGGACAGTGACGACAAGACCAACCAGGGTTTTCGGCCTCGAATATACCACCCCAGAAACAGTGAGCCTGAAAATCGGCCCCAAGGGTCGATCAGACGTTGTGAATAGTGTGGATAACAACAACCCCATTCTAGATAGCGGCTTTCCCAAAAGTGTTGGAGGTGAGGATAGAATCAAGGCTCTGTGCAAGGCCATCGGTATCCCGTTCAAGTTGAAGGAATTAGACTATGAGCCGTTCGTCCACAGCTATGGCAAGGAATGTGAAAATCCTCGAGTGTAGTGTCCAGGTCTCTTGGGCATAATGGCACGTAGCCTCGATCCTGACGAAGTGTATGACACTGTGAAATGTAAGGGAATATTCCACACCCTTATCCAAACGGCTCTCTATTGCTACCAACAGCTCATCTTTACAGCTCCTAGGCACGCACGCCATTAGTTACTGTATTTACTGTATTTTATTTGTATTTTTAAGGTTTATTCTAACTGTTAGCTGGATAGTGGATAGTCTAACTTTATTTAACCTATATATATCCTTTGGAACTTTTGCCATCCACTGAGTAAACGAGCAACCAACTGTCTACGCTGGGATATCCCCCATACTTGCAACTATGCGGCACTGGCACAGTTTTGCAACTTGGGCAAAAGAGCCCCGTCGTAATAATAGTTATTCAGGCAAACCAGTGGTTGCTTTCCTGTCGTAGGTGGGTTTCTTATTGTTTCATTCAAACCACTCAGCGTTTAGCGCTAAAACAAGTGCCAACACCTCTAGTGAGTCTTGTACTCAATCTAGGTTTTGAACCCAGTAGCTCTACCAACCTACCAAGAAAGTGGGCTTCGAACACCCAAATAGCTTTACTAATAACCAGCTGGTATTGCACCACAAATCTGATCACCCGACCTAGAAGAGTGCTTCCGCATTTTTTCGTATTCCTTTTTTTGTGTTCTTTGCGTTTGTTCATTGGAATTAGATTTCATCGTTGGCAATACTACCACAATGCACAATCGAGAGCAATCATGGGCGAGAAAGACTGATACGCGTTCACAAACCGTTTCTCGTCGAGCAAATTTGGAGATCGCTGCCGCTTTCCGTGAAGGACAGCAGTTGGAGATTCCGATCATGCAGACATTCCTAGCCACAAGAGACTCTTAAGTTCCTCAATCACGGGCCCCAATGCCAACACAGGGCAAAAAAACGAGCCGCATGCTACCGAACCACTAGACCAACCGGAAAAGAGTTCCATCCAAAACGGTCACTCTGATCCCTTGGTTAAGGCGATATGCCAGATCGAGGACAAGATATTTTACGAACACATGGTCAAACATATGGACTTAGTACCAAACACAATTTGTGGGGATGTCCAGAGGACTTTCACGGAGCGCAAAGAGTAGTCCAAGACCGCAGGCCTTGTGGCCAGAACTGGCGAATATGCTATCTTACGTGAGTTAAGAACTCTTCGAGGTGATGTGAATCATCTCACGGAATCGCAGTCGGAAGGGCCCACTGCCCTGGTGAACACGAAGTATATTGACGTCGAGGCCAAGGCAAGAGCGGAATGGATCCAATAAAGGGAAACGATGCCAATAAGGGAAAAGATCCCATCTATCGTTATGAGTTGGGGGAAATTGTAGATCAAAATCAGGAAAAGAAGTCCAACAGGCGTAGTCGCCGCGAAAGCAAGACCCTCGGCGCCAAAGGCCGCAGATGACACAAGAAGAAGGGCAAGAACCGTTACCAATACTCGGATGACAGTTCATTGTCATCAGACTCGTCGACGGACGATCCTGACTCTCCCTCGGAGTCTGAAAGTGAGGACAAAACGTCGTCATCTGATGACTAAAGCAGTGAGTATGAACTCAGGAGCACTCGAAAGCACAGAAAAGTCCTGAAGTACAGAGAGTTGAAGGGTTTCAAGCCCAACAACCCTCACTTCGATAGGACGATATCGTACAGAACGTACAGATTGTTAGACAGAAGCAACTCGAGGACGAGCAGCTAAAAAGGGAAGGTCAAGGACCAAATGAAGAGACCTGAGCTCACGCTAAGGGAGAATTTATTCTCAGGTGAGGACCCTATCCTTATATTGGAATTCGTCCCAGGTTTGGCGATGAGGCCGACATTTTGGAAATGAATGAGGCCCAGGTACTCATCGCTCTTCCTCACCTCCTCAATGGGGAAGCAGCCGATCAATTCCGTAGCGTCAAGACTGCTTGTTCATCGCTCTCAAGTGAAGGATTCTTCATTTAGCCGTAGTCTGTATAATAAATTATTCGTACTTACGTAACCCCAATGCCATTTGTGCCGCGATATAGCAGTTAAGTTCGCTGGCACAGAAGCCAAGAGAAGAAGAAGTTACATTCCCAATAAGGATTTACAAAGCTGGCAGCCATTCCGAGAATGTATTCCCAGAATGGTAGAAGACCACCTATTCCGTGGATTATCTCATACCAACCATAAGGGCATTAGTTAACAATCATACATTATGCATTATTCATAATTGTGAACAAGACGAAGTTGATACCTTCTGTGCGCGTCTTGGAGTCCCAAAGTCCCGTCGGGCGCCAGCCCTACTATCAAGGGCCAAAAGTGAAAGTCCATTAGCGGCATTCATTACCGACTCATAGTAAGAATTACGTGAGGGTTCGTCCCAATTTGAGCAATCATCTCACCAAGGCGAAGGTTATGCTTACTTAATGCAGGAAGGATCGTCGGTCCCTACGTCAGATCTCCCCAGCACAACAGTGACATCGTCATCAGAGACAGAAAAAGATCCACTGTTAGCTATGGTACCTCGCATCATAGCAGCGCCCTGTGTCGCATTTCACGAGAATTCCTCTAATTTGGGACGAATTCGTCCAGGTTGGAGGGAAAAACGTCCGGCTAACAGACTTAGTTTGATCATGTGAAACTTATGTTATGCTACGGGACATATTTCGCCAGAGTGCGAAATCTCAGCACGCGAATTGGGGAACTTAATGTATTTTGATTCACGGACTCCCGAAGAACAGGCCATAGTGCCAAAGCAGAGTTACCTCAGGGTACTCGTTGCTATGAAAGCGGAAGCTACTGCTGGTCATTCGTCAACCACGTCATCACGGCTGACTCTAGTGGCAAATAAAAGCCACCCAGTTGTCTTGCAATGCCCCGCGAACATTCAATCGACGGCGGAAAACTAGGCAAGGTTCACATTCCCGATACTGAGAAGTATCCCCGGAGGCTTCTGAAGCCGAAGGGAAGGCTAGAGCTAGGGAGCCCAAGTTTGTTTATTAGCTGAAAGGGGAAGAAAGAACACCGTTAAAGGAACTATATTACACATCAAATCACTTAAGATCCTACAAAGATCTCACGAAGCCCAAAATATGGCAACTTCGCCGCCCATGGCATTGTGTTGTGGACGAGACGCGACCAAATGGGATAATTTTCATGACCCGTCGCAATTACAAGGTATATGCAGACGATGGCCACAGTACTGAAAATTTAGTTAGGCAGCTGACGGTCTTGGACACGGGAATTGGTCCAAACTTTGTTCGTAAAGAACTCGTACCATCGTCTATTCTTGACCAAATGAAAATGGGTCCGATGCCCAGCATTGCCGATGATAATGGCAAACCAGTACTTTCAATGGGGACGGTACCCCTTGTGGTCCCACTAGGAGATTTGGTAGTCAAGGTTGAGTTTGTTGTCCGTGAAAGACTTGTTGCATCCGTAATATTGGGTTGCGATTCTGCGATCGTTGAGTTGAAGGTATCTTCCCTCAGGTGAGAGCCGTTGAACTGGATGACGGTTACTATGTGATGGTCATACGGAGACCTTTGGCGAGACCGCCAAACGCGGTCCCATTACCGCTGGAACCTGAGTATGAAGATCAGAAGAGCCGTATTACTCAGAAGATTCGCTTTGATATGGCCGATGAGATCCCAGCGATGTCTCAGAAGATATTAATAGTAACCACGAAGCGTAAAGGTGCCATATTTGTACAACCAGGACAACTATTGTATAAGAAGTGAGGAATGTTAGCCACAAATGGGATAGTCCAAGTGATCGAAGACGAAAAGTTTGAGATCCTCGTGAACTATTTCAGTCCGAAGCCTCAAAGGCTAATGAATGGTTAGATAGTTGGTTTGGTACTACCAAATACCACCGCGACGTTCCCCAGTCATCTACCCCTCAAGGATGCGTTAGGACTAAAAAACAGTGAGGTACAGCTAGAACCAGTCCTACTAACGGACGAGAATGTCCAAGAGTACAAGTTGAAGGAGAAATTGAATTAAAGTAAGGCTAAAGCGGCGGATGGGGAGGACAGCAATGTTGATCATCACCCAGAGGCCCAGCGACCACGAGTCAGGGAACTCCTAATGAAGTTCCATGCTACTCGTAATGGAAAAATTGGTGAAATAAACACCAAGGAACACCCTATTGACCTTGTAATAGGAATATCACAGTTTCTTTGTCCCCTCTATCGTACTGGCCCAAAGCAACGCGAGGTGGTTCGATCCGAAGCAGAGCGCATGCGCAGAAATGGTGTTATTGGACCAAAATATTCTCCCTGGACTTCACCGTTTGTGTTAGCCCCAAAGAAGGACAGAGAGTTTAGGTTTCGTATCGAATATTGCCGCCTCAAAGAAATGAAGGTTCGCGGAAATTACCCGATTCCAAAGATGAAAGAGTGCATAGACTCACATGGTTATGCAGACACCTTTACCAAATTTTAGTGCAACTGTGATTATTGGTAGGTGCCCCTTGCGAAATAAGATCTCGACAAGGCGGATTTCACTTGCCATGCTGGCTTATATCGCTTTAAGTGAACGCCATTTGGGCTTACAAATATCACAGAGAACTTTCAACGAGCACTGGATATCTTGCTAGAGAGGGTCAAAAGGTAATCATGCCTATTTTATCTTAACGATATTATCATCTACTCTCAAGATATCGAGACCCAATATCGTCGTGTTGAGGAAATCCTCACGATATTGCACAACAAAGGATTCAATCGTAATCTTAAGAAGTTTAATATATTCCGCGATACTGTCAACTATTTGGCCCACATTATTAGACCATGAAAGTTGGAAATTGGTAAGGCTTTCACCGCAGCTCTAAGATTGGCGAAGCAGCCATGTGACCAAAAGGAACTTCGGTCTTTCGTAGGCTTGTGCAATGTGTATCGCAGGTTCTTACCGAGTTACTCGAACATCGCTTCCCTATTGAGCAAGTTGCCCCGCAAGGAATAGGTGATTATCATGTTGGATGTACCTTGTTGCAGACTTACGCAGATAGTACTCGGAAATCGCTTGATTGCATGAGAAGATCGCTCTTGGAGTCCCAGAAACACTATTACGTTTACGAGAAAGAGTTCTTTGCTATTGCATGCGGCCTTACTGTTCTTCGAAAGTACCTTTGAATGGAACAATTATAGGTAAAAAAAGACCGCAATGACCTTAGATGGCTTATAGAGATCAACGATCCGTCTGGCAGAGTTCGACTTTGTTGTCACATACAAGAAAGAAATTGAGAAATGCCAAGCGGATGCACTATCCAGGTTGTTTACCGTGAAGGAAACAAAATTCCAACAGGATTTTGAGATAATGTGTTACGCAGCAGAAGTCGATGCTTTTTGCAACCTTGAGTTTGAAACTCATCAGGAGCTTAAAGCTCACAAAGGGACCAAACATGTTCATTATTTTCGACGCGAGTCACCCTGTGAGTTGAAATTCGTCAACGACTATTCTTATTCCGAATGTAACCACAAGAGAGTATTAATCGACTCACGTAGAGAGAACTAAGATAAGGAAACGTCATTTTCAACCCTTGGTCATGATGGGATTTTGTCCCTTGAGTTCGAAGAATACGACCAACTCGTTGCAGCAGCAGATTTACCAACTCCCGTTAAGCTTCGACGCATTAAGGTGGAGGAAATTCTCTTCAATCAGATCAGAGATACGTTTGGTCACGAGATCCGCTGCTGACTTAACCGCGGGGAAGTTTGCCGTTTTTTGTTAACTCCCATGGACTCTTGGTCGGACCGGTAGAATCGAATCATCAAATTTTTATTCGGGTAATATTGCAACCTCGAGTGCTTCACTTGAGTCATTACTCACCATTGGCAGGAAATCCAGGGGCAGAAGGTTTTACAGCTCCCCTCGCCAATACTTCTATTGGATTGTCACGGCCGTTGATTGCTACGCTATAGCAAAGAATTGTTCTAAATGCATACACAAAAGAGTTAAGCCACGTCGTTCTTCAACAGCTATGGAGCCTTTTCCGGCCAAGGAGCCACTGGAATTTGCCTCCAGTGATACCTAAATCTTAGGTGAGGTGATACGCTCACAACGTGGTGGTAGATATCTCTTGGCCATGGTACACCGCTACTCGACACTGGTAAGGACCCTACCAATGAAGAAGGTTTCGGCTATTAATACCGCAAAGGCTTTTGCACTCCGTTGGGTCTCTGTGTACGGACCACCGAAATAGCTGTTGTTGGATAATGGCCCACAGTTTACCGCTAAGCTTTTCCAAGCGTCTGAAAGTTGATTGGTGTAGAGAGCTTCTTCACCTACATCTTTAGTACACAGTGCTACGGACAAGTGGAGAGGTTTAAAAGAGCCATTTTGGCAGCGTTATGCCACTACATTGCCGATCACCCGCGCGAATTGGACCTGTTCACCTTTACCCTTACCTGGGCGTATAATACGCAACCGCATTGCTCAACAAATGTTGAACCATTTGAGCTTGTTATCAGCAGAGAACTCCCCTGGCGCTCGCATTATACGGAGAGCCTGAGGTCTAGGAAGTGGGTGACCGAGGACAGTATGCCCTCGAGTGGCAGACTTGGTTAAGTTAAATGGTGTCTAATACATCCAATGAGCTGGCTAAAAGCCGAAAGCGTTACAAAGAATAAATTTGATCCAATCTTTAGACCAAAGCAAGGTTCATTTGAGAGAGGTTCTCATTATTCCCTAGAAAGGAATATTGGAGTAACAATACTCCCAGACATAAGTTGGTAACTGTTGTCAATGGACCTTACAGGGTCATTGATGTTAACGATAAGACCGTTGTGGCCGACATCTGAAATAATAAAGAACGTGTCTCACGTGACCGCGTAGTGTGAGTACCAAGGCCAGTACCATCGCCATCCACTAACGTGTCATAGAGTGACAACCAAAAAAGGGTTAAACCTCTGGTGTCCTCCGACATGGGACTCCATATGCCAAGATCAGATCAGCGAATTGCTAACGATACCAAAGTGAGGGATGTAGCTCCAAAGGTAACTCAAGATTGACTACAGTCCAATAGAGGATTGGATCCCTGTGACACAGCACTAGATGCCACCTAAAGGTCAAGAGTACCCATGACTAACGAAGAGTCAAATATTTTTATGAGGACGCACCCCAATCTTAGGGAGGGGGGTGACCGATGAGTACGATCAGTCCAGTGTGTGAAAAAGTGACATCGAAGTCGAAGGTCTCGAAGATGATTGGGAAAAACCATACAGAAGCCGCGAAGGAGTGTGCGCATTAAGGCGCAACGTCAACGTCAAGAGAGAATGGACCTTAGAATTCATCGTGAACGGTATGTTAAACCTAGATCAATCCTGGGTAATGTATCTATTACAGGCATAGATGCAGATGAGGAAGAAAAATCGAATCGAATGACACCGATCGCTTCGCCTCCCGGTCAGAAACCAGATCCCAGAATGACTACGGGGTTGAAACCCGTGGATGCTGTCACAACAGCCGATGTGCCGCAAAGCAAAGAAGGTCTACCGATACTAGATACCACGCAGGGTGTTACACCCAAAAAAGGGGTTACTGAAAACACAGAAAGAGGCCATACTATGGACCAAGCAGTAAGCCATTACTCGCAAATGGTTCCCAAAATCGCGCATTTCATAGGCCTTAAGTGAGGGAAGCCTTGACGAGCTTACAGGCATCGCACACCCAAAATATGGCACTACAGCCTCTGAAACTTTGTCAGGAGTTGGGGAGGGTACTCTAAAACTTCGTGACCAAAATGTGACAAGTCAGAATGAACACGAAGTTCAGAATCTAAAAGGTAATATAGCCACTTTAGAAAAAGTTGTAAGGAGCAAAACAGTTTGGAGCAGGGCGCGCACCCGCAAGAGTCAAGCCAAGTTGCGAGAGATAGTAATGTACTACCAACTTCCGCAACACGCACAGCTTTTACTAGCGCAAAAGGATCCAAGCTAATAGATGGTCGATGAGTCACCGCAAAGGCCGTATTCATTTTAGGATTCCTCCTCATACAGCAGAGGGAAGGTCAAACAACAGCACAGCGGGGCATTACATCCAAATCGGCAATTTATACCCACGAAGTTTTATCAGGAGCTAATCAGTGCCCATTAATTGACTTAATCGGCACATTAGTGGAGTCGCAACTCCAGTGCACGGGCCGTGATTTGAGATTGGCAGTAATTATGGAAACGCTCGCACTTTGCAACCTTTTACAGAGATCGGAAGGACCGTCAAGGAGACCGCAATTTCAGTTGAGCATGTTGGAGGCCCTGAGATTGCAGTAGCGGTTTAATACCCTATTATGCCGCTGATGAGGCCTCCAGTCCAGAGAGCTGCGGGAAGAGCTACTTTACGCGGCTCGAATTACCGTAGTGCTGCAGATAGTCCGACTCTCATCACTACCAAGGAATTCGAAGCCAACCAACGGGAGAAATCTCTGTCTTCTTTATTCACTTCGGGCGTTCAGAAAAAAGAGCCACTATATTCGGGGCTCCAAACTCAACCCAGGGGTCATGAACCCAAGTTTTGGGTCTTGAACCCAATATAGAATTGCAGGAAAATTCAAAAGGGGTTAAATTCAACCAAGAAAAAATGAATCAACTTCAAGGCGGATGTGGCTAGGCCCATAGTGAGGCGAAAAGCTTATTCGGAGAAGGCGAGGCGATGCAGCGCCATAACAAGATCTAATTCCACAAACAAAGGGGTTGGGTCTAACAAGGGGGTCTACTTACCCAGGGCACCAAAACCAACCTTGGTGTCAACAGAAAAGGTATTAGGGACTTTTAGTCCAGGAGGGGATATAACCACGACGCTAAAGGCTCAGTGAAAGCCACTTCATCCGGGGCACCAAATCCCAACGCAGAAGCAAGAGCGATGGCCGCTTCTGATTCAGTATTGGCCTCGTTTGCATTCCAGCCACGAACGCCAAATTATCAAAGTTATATTTTACCGAAAAAAGGTTCCGAGTGAAACCTGGCTTCGTCTTGACTCTCTTCTTTATATAACTGAGAGCTTCGGAGTTGAACTGAGATCTCTGGACTGTTGAGTTCAATTCCGAGAACTTGAAAAGAATAAATGAAGACACCGGTTGAGAACACGCAAGTTGCTGCTCATTCTCACGTAGGCTTTTCTCTCATTTTAAGTCCACTTATACTTTTCTCCTAGCTTCTTAAACCCACCTTAAGTCGAACGAAGTCTGTCGATCGGTTCATGTTCTGTGATATTGATACTGTGTATTCGGTGTGTCGGCGTTGCGATATTTTCTAGGCTTAATTTGTCCTTTTTTGGCTATTTTTGGCCTAACTTTGGCCCATTTATAATGGCCCATTTTAATCAATTTTTAGGATCGGACTGAGTGTTAGACCGAGCATTCGATGCCCACACTCATCCGTCCACACATTAGGACAATTACTGTCAGGCGTCGTAGGGGATGGAAAGGGAGCAAGCATAGAAGTAGGACGTAAACCAACCCTTTGGTCTTCTTCGTTCGCTGAGGTGCTCTGCCCAGCCTTTCTTTGCTACACGGCAAGCTATGCGCCATGGAAGAGTATTTCGCCCCGCAACAGATTGTGCTCTCGTGTAATACTCGTGGGTCTACAACGAGGAGTCAACGACAATCCAGATTTGAACCTTTTCGTAGGCTTCTTGTTCTCAATCAAGAATGAGCTCTGGTACTAAAACGCGCGGACAACTAGCCGCACGTTTTGAGCGCCCCAAAAAGCCCGTGGAACACGCGAAAATACCCAATGGATTGCAGAAAGACCTCGTATCGGTGGCGATCGCCATCATAGAAACGTATGCAATTACTGATGCTGCAACGTCTTCAGCAGCTATGACTGATTCAGAAGAAGTCGAAGAGATGATGAAAAGTTTGCTTCCTTCTCTAATTGACATACATGGATTCTTACTTTCGGGCTCCTCTCTTCTCCCTCGTGTCGTATTACAATGTCGGACTTGCAATGTTGTGTGAGGCTTCAAAATCAGATCTACGAGCTCTTGGCTCCCGGTAATGAGGACCGAGCGAACAAGAACGTCAAAATTCATTTCTAGTTTGCAGATTTTCTTGCTTGCGATCTCCAAAACATCCCCGCTTCCATCCAATGTTTCAAATCAATCCGGGGATATCCGGATTTTCTTCATCGCCGTTCGTTTCTCCCGTCACGTAGCGTTCCTCGAACTGAGCAGGGTAGAACCTCCGATAATAATCCTATAGTCGAGAGAGAGAACATTGGGAGGCTTGAATCTGGTGCAAAATAAATTAACAGAAACAAAGATGGTCCCAGATCTGCCGCAACTCGTGCAGAGATTCGTACACTACCTTCTGCTTCTCCCTTTAACATACAAACTGATGAATTTGATGACTCCCGAAAGGCCACCAACATCTCTCAGTACTTCAAGGACAGAAATTTTACCGGCAATTTATCCCAGCCTATTGATTTGACGCTCCGTTACTACACCGCCTGCATTCGCCAGCATCGCCTGTGCGCCATACAGAAAGCGTATTTCTTCATCAATATGTTCTCCGGTTCTGCTCGCACATTCTTCTTCAACAATGCTCCAGATGACATGAGCTTCGAAGAAATGGCGAAGATGATGGCCAGCGAGTACAACAGCGATTATCGTTCGTTGCAAATCCAAGGGATGCTTGAGATACTTCGATTGGATAAGCACATGTCGGAACATCAGATATATAGCCCTTATGAAGGACTGACGCAGATCGTTGATCTGATCGAGCGTTTGACGCCCCAATGCCAACCGCAGTTCCGCTCGGACGCGGATAAGATCAACTATCTTCGCAAAGCCGTCATGTGTTTCTCGTGGTCTGTGACTTCGATTAATAACATAATTATCGCAAAATACTCGTTCAATGGCTTCGTGGTTGCACTTTGTGAGTACCTACAGCTCGAGAACGGAATTATGATGGTCTCTGCACCTTCAGCTGGATCAAAACTTACTAAGAGCAGTACTAAATATCAATAGTACGACGCAAAGCCCAAATTTGTCCAAAATCATGGGAAGCGTACTCACCCTTCGCCATAATCTCGTCCTCCTCCTCCAGCTGGATCCTTCGCAAAGAGCCGTCGCAAGGGTCTATGACACCATTGCAAGGAGAAGTGGCGTTTTAGACATCGTTGTGAGCCAGGAAGTACCCGTGGCTATGTGTGTGATCGATTTAAGAATGGAGATGCCGCCGTTCACATCCTGTCTCACCTGGTCTTCGGAATAGAGGGAGAGCTGGAGCGCGATACAGCTCCCACCAACTACGATAGCAAAGGTCATCGTCCCGAGAATTCTGTGTACTTCAACAGAATAGAGGACGAACTGGCTATCTTTGATGTTCTTCTGGATACAGAGAATGCCACAGGAACTCATTTCATTGTGAAACCCAACAAAGAATGGCTCGCCAACCACTTATAAACGTCCCCTGAATTTTGCCTTGGGCGACGATCAAAAAAGCTTCAGTATTGTCGCCCTTGTAAATGGTATATGCCCCGTAGAACCGCTCATCCTAGGCGTAGAAGGGTTTTTGATATCAACTTTACTCCTATTTTCATTTCAGAGCTCTCAAAGGAAAAGAAACGATCGCGAACTAATCGAAATGGACGACCAGTTTTCTGCGTGGATATCGGTGCCCTATTGCCAAACATCGCACAGAAGTGCTAGGTACTAACAGACTGAGAGCTGGAATGATCAAGGCGTAGGTGAGGAGAGCACGGGAAAAGAAAGGAGAAGACAGGGACAGAGTGGGTTCACACGCGCGGCTTGACTGCTCGTCTCCAAGTTGCCTTCCCGGTACCGGAAGGCTTTTATATGCGCCCGTCTTCTTTTCGGCTGACAGCTTTTCGGCTGACAGCCGAAAGAGTGTGACAGAGTGATTGATACTTCAATCGCTACTGCCTAATACTGAGCTAACAGTACTGAATTGAGATATTACTTCTGATGTAATAAATTCAGGCGCATTTGCGAAATTAAATTGTGACGCATCTGCGCTGACAGATCTCGCAACAATACCATGGCGCTGCGAATTATGCAACATGCCCCTAAATCTTGCATTGGTTTCAAGTAGCTGAAATTTGTTTTCGCCGCTTTTGGACGGCGAATACCTCAGCTTGAGAGGTCACCGAGCTGCTGTCATTTTGCTGATCCATTTTATATCTCACTCGGGAAGGCTTCCCTATCTTTCCCAACACCACCTGGGAAACCATCGAACTTGACTGAGATGGACGTTGTCGAAGCGGATATTTCCGCACCCTTGGTCTTGGACGTGCTATACCGTAAGTCACTCATGGCTGATAAAGTAGCTGATAGGCTCAAGAAGCGAGGTTTTGCGCAAGATAATGGCTCATAGTACTACTTCGACGAGTGGAATGTGCCTCTGGTCCGATCAAAAAGTGGTCACATCTATGTGGAGATGGAATTGTCCACAGCGGTGATTTTTTAAATGATCTCAGTTGGAAAAACTATATATAAAATTCTCCAATCTCTCTGTGAAGAAGCTCTTCAACCTTCTGAAGAAATTTCAACTAGGATAGACCTCTCCAAAAACTCTGGAGACACTTCAAGACCTAGCGAAAGACTTTGACTCATGTCAAAGGATCCATACTGCACCAACGCGCTTCAGAGTCTCTTTTGGTGCAAATAATGTACGGTTTAATGAGAAAATTGTGCTTGACATAGTCACGATTGATTGCAAGCCAGTCCTTCAAATTGTAGATGAAGGCAATCGTTTCAGTGCCCTCAAGTTTGTCCCAGAAGTTTCGACTAAGTCTCTCTGGTCAACCATCTGAGAATGCTGGGCAATGATATACACGGGCCTACCGAATCGCATGCTGGTTGATCAAGGCCCTTATTTCGGTGACCCATTCGTCAAACTTGGATCCATGTCGAACGTTGACGTAAAGGACACCGGAATCGAAACCCAAAACAGCCTTGGCCTAGGAGAGCGATATAATCAACTCCTCCGACAGGGTTATCGCAATATAAATTCCTAGCACCCTCAAATACCGTCTGAAGCAGAGTTGACTGCCTCTGTTGAGGCCATGAACGGTACTTTAGGGCCTGAAGGAAGTTTTCTATCTGTTCTTTTGTTTGGTGAGTTTCCATGCTTGCTAACACGATCTGAAACCCCATCACAAAGACCAGCATTAGAAGAAAGGGCTTCTATCGATCAGTAGGCGCGCAAGGGGATGGAAAAGATAATGGAGGAGATGAAGATTCGTTGCGCCTTACAGCGCTGCCGCTAGTAAATTCTACCAGCCTGGTGAAAAAGTGCTCGTCTGGAGGGAGAAAATTATCAACCACCGTATTGGTGAATGGCTTGGACCATTCACTACTGTGGAAAATGGTAAATCAAGGAGCTTGTTTTAGTTCAAGACGCAAAGATAGTAACAGCTCGACCGTTTAACGTTTTGAAAGTCAAACATTATTTTACTGGTGATAGGGTGTAAGCAACATCGGAAAACCTGGTTCACCCCATGATGGAGATTGGGGAATAATTCCACGAATTTGGCACCCAATTGACCAAATTAGCCGATAAAGACACGGAGACAAAGGTTTTTCTAACAGAGATAATCAATCAGGTGATCCCAGGGCGTATATGACTGAGACGAATGCAGCAAGGAGGGCCGACATAAGAAATAGACTTGAAAGAGGCACATTTAAAGTGATTATCAAGGAGGAGCTTCCCCCAAATCGCAAAAAACTACCCAATCGCTTCGTTCTTGCTATCAAGTCAACCGCAGATGGAAAAATCAATTATAAAGCTGGATACGTAATCGCAGGGCACCGTGAAAAGTTCAAAAACTCGATGGTTCACTCGAAATCGGCGCTTCAGCCTCAGTCGGTATGGCTTCTACTCGCATTAGCGTCAATCTTCAATTTCGATATCTGGAATTCTGATTTTCGTCAAGCATATCTTCAAGCCGCATAATCATTAAGACGGGACATTTTCATCGAAGGGCCTGTCCCAGAGTTTGAGCTAGACCCTTCGCAGTGCTTAAAGCTTCTAAAGCCGCTCTACGGGCTTTGCGAATCTGGGGAATTGTTGCACGAGACGCTTGCAAAGCATCACCGGTACGATCTAAGTATGAATCAACTGTGTCCTGACCCGGCACCGTATGTTCTCCCTGAACGTATTGAAAGGTATGTCGGAGGGCTACGTAGATGATCTCATCCGCGCCGGAGATAAGCAATTCAAGCAAATCTCGAAGAAGACGAACGGGAGGCTCGAAATAGCATAATAACATAAGCTTCCGTGCTCCTTTACTGTATTCTCTCTCGCATTGCATAAAGGCAGTACTTTAAAACAAGATCAGCGTGAGTATCTGAAGAAACTTGAGACTTTGCAATTGAGTTCCAGAATCTCCCAACTTAAATAAATGAAAATGAAGCTTGCATGGCTTGCAAATACGCACCCAGACTGTTTGTTTGAGATTGCGCAGCTTTCTCAAGTGACGGAATATTTATTCTCACAGAAACAAAGGCAGATCTTTAAGCGCTTCAACAGAGCTGTCACATTCGAGATTGATAGCCGCGTATCTTTGAGAGTCTCAAAGCTGAAAAAGAAGACTTTACGAGTTATTGGATACTCTCGTGCGTCCTTCGTAAACAATGCGGACCTCTCTACGCAACTGGATGACATTTGCATTATCGTAGACAATACCTGGTCGGTTGTTCCTGTCTCATTCAAATCTTATAAGTACAAAAGGGTGACTATATCTGATTTGGCTGGTGAAGTTATCGCCTTCAATGATCTTATTGATGTGTCCGTAGTCCTTGCTGCCGAACTCGGAGCATTACTTGGCTTCAAGGTTCCCGTAAAGCTCCTCACTTAGAGCAAGAGCTTGTTTGATGTCATCTCTAAGGGATCTAGGACATATGAGAAGAGAGTGATGCTAAACATTGCAGATGCAAGGGGAAGATTCAAAGAAAATTCATCTCGGACATTGTCTTTGTATGAAGCACGTGCAACATAGCTAAGGGATTAACTAAGATCATGCAGGAAAGGTCTCTACATCGCTTCCTGGAAACCGGTAGACTGGAATTGACACTGGAAAAATGGATCACACCCAACAAGCAGAAGGGAGCCATTTACTGAACGCTTCTTCTGCAGAACTAGCTGGCGCACTTCGCCAATACGCAGATCCTTGGCTTCGTCGCCTCCGCATTTACGCAAAAGGACCTTACTTAAGCTCATCCAAAATTCCTCTGTGCTATCAATGATAAGCTTGCGCCACGCGTCGGTAACAATGGTATGAGATATGAGCTTAGGTCGGAAAACGTGAACGATGAACACGCCGCTATTGCAAATCGAAAGATAAGCAAATTTATTCTTGTTATACGAATGTCGCTCGATCTTTGCTATCTTTCGCAACTCAAGACCGATACCAAGCTCGGGTAGAAAGGGGATCGCTTGGCTTATCTTCAACAGATGAGTACTTTTGTCGTAGAGGTATTTTCGAAGTTCCTTTACAACATCGTGATCCGCTATGATCTCCACTGCGTTCTTAATTTTTGTCGTCATAAAGTTTCCGTCATTCTAAATGACGAAAATCTCGCCAAAGTCCCGCGAATAGTGACATTTGACGTCGGTGATACCCTCACGCTCTTCCGGGCCTCCAACTGATATTGCGAAACCGCAGTTCTTAAATATACACTCCAGTGCTGCGTTCTTGAGCTTGTTGAACACATACGCGCTGTTACTGCGCTTCGACTTCGGAATTCTCACCCTCGACACACGTCCCAAAGTGCGAGCACTCTCTATGGCAGTAAGCGCTCGGGTGTTCCAGTTGCCTCCCTGGCGTCCACCTCGCATAGTAAGCACTATGGTGTCCGGATCGATTTCGTAGTACGATTCTATTCCTCTTTCAATCCGATCGCTTGCATATCACTTCAGATTTTTTAAGGTCCTCCCACTTCGGTCGCTATTTTCATCACCGCAAACCAAAAATTCAATGTTGACATCCTCATTACTAAGCTCCGTTTGCCGTCGTGCACGTCCCGTGAAATAACCCCGCTTTGGCTTCACAACTGCCGGTTGCGCGGTAAGGGCAGCGCTTGGCGCGCTACTTGCTCTAATTTTCATGTTACGTTCTCTTTCCCGCACGCCTTATAGCCGTCGGATCGGTTCACAGGATGCACAGTGTTGCCGAGACGCCACTTAGACTCGAGTTACCATTTCGTACTGCTGCAAGACGATTGTGAGTCGGAGATGAGATAGTGTGGACGGGACGTCTAATGGTAGGGTGTTTTGATCGTTTTATGTTCTTTGATCTTGATATTGTGCATTCGGTGTGTTACTATCAGGTGTAGTAGGGGGTGGAAAGGGAGCAAGCATAGAAGTCGGAAATAAACCAACCCCTTGGTCTTCTTCGTTCGCTGAGGTGTTCCGCCCAGCCCTTCTTCGCTACACCGCAAGCTATCCCCTATGGAGGAGTATTTTTCCCGGCGACAGATTGTTCTCTCGTCTTAATACTCGTGGGTCTATAATGAGGTTTCAACGACAAATTCCCTAAATAACCCTGGATTTCCTCGGAGGTGGTGGGAGGCAATCCAAGTCACACAAATAGGGATTCAGCCCGTATATAACAGGAGGTTCTCACTTCAGGCTCTACGCATCTGACGAGAACTATCGAATTCATACCTCCTTGCGCCATCATGCATCCGTTCTGTAAACCATAAGACGTATCGGCAGGAAGCCAAAACGACATTTTGGCGATTGCAACAATGATACAAAAAAAATTACGTTCCAGAAATTCCAAAGGGCTAACTTCTCGAGAGTCGTCCTGCTCTCCACAAGACACATCTCAAGTCACATCCATGAAGCACGTGGTCATAGCAGTATTGAATGTTTTGACGTAAGGAATGCATCCACATTCATATCGACTATCAAGACGAGTTGCAACCTCGGTATTGGAGCGCGACTACAATACAAGTATTCAAGACTGTATACGGGTTAATGGAGTCATAGAGCTCAAAAAGCCAATTGATGGCAACACGGGCGATCCATTCTGTATATAAAATACGCCAGAATCTGGACTCAGTACTATCTAAGGGCTGATACGTGTATTAAATGAGGACGGGAGGGAGCTAGAAGAGAATATCATCAGGCACTTCGTACATCGGCCACGAATCGTGAGGATTGACGTACATTGAAAACAAATAATCGCTACGAATGCGGTAGATCTCATTGTTTTGATACAGTATCAAGAATCCATCGCGTTTAAGAGCCTTTCTTTCCCACGTCAGCTTGCGAAAGCTCCAAAGGGAGTCCAAGAGACGAGTTATTTTATAGTCAGCGCGGAGTTGACCTCCAAGGAGAAGGCAGTCCTCAAGCCCCTCGCTGATATATTCACAACTTGTGGCGTTCGACTCCAAAGCAATAAAACGATCCAAATAAGACACATCATCGTCGTCGCTGTATTACATCTGGTCTACGTCAACTGAAGACGGTACCAATGCTAAGCAATTCATGAAAGCAGCCTGAAAGCTTTCATTAGGCCAACTTCCGATGCAATGCAGTGGTAAAGCTCAATACAAACGCCAGTATGGGCTTGAAACGTCATTATTAGGAATTTCAACCGTAATAAACCCTTGAAAAGGTTCTTGTCACAAAGCGTAGTGTTCTCCAGTTGGATACGATCGAACCACGGCTATTTGGCAAAGATTGTAAGTTTTTCATTAGTATTTCTTCTCGTGAGGTCCAACGGGTGGGGTAACTGTGTTGTCACATATGGTGCTTGCGCCAAAGCTCAATTCAACGATTCCCCATTACCACATTGGCTAGTAGAAGCCATTTCAAAAATAATTAGAACCTGAAGTAAGAGATCGGAGCTCTGGAAAGAAATTTGTATTTTCGAACATCGTTACCCCAGTGCAGAAGCAGAAAAAGGGCAACAAACCAGAAAGGGGCCGAAACAACGCCACATCTGATGATCTGTGGTTGTACAACTCGAGGAAGGCGCCAGCCAAAGCGAGCAACTCGTGAAGCGATGTTAAGGATTCTACCCAAAGCAGGTAATTGACCTCAAGCGTGAAGGGCAGTGTAAAATAAGCAAAGATTTGAGCAGAGATGCAAATGAAACGGACCACGATCCCAAGCAAGCACTAGATGCCAATGGCTGTGCGGGGAGCAGCCTGGAACGTAATAGAGCTCAAATATCTCTGAAAGGAGAACTGTGAATCGCGTCCGATGGGGATCGGTGGGGAGCGAAGGAATTCGATACCAGGAGATGTACTGTATACCAAGTGATCAAAAAAAAGGGGAGCAGTATGCAACAGCGGTGGCCAACTGTACCAAAAGGAGATTAAGTGAATATAGATCACAAATAGTTATTTAACGCTAAATAAAGTTCAAAAACGATAACGACTCCTGATACTAAACATTCCATGGGCAGAAGTTACAGTATTGGGTCTGGATGAGGCGACGGAAACAAGCAGCACTGAACTTGAGCTGCAAAACTGATGGTCGCGTACCACACAAAGCTTAATGTACCAGCAAGACAACAGCGACTGCTGTCATAAATGAGCCGGACTAGATCCCGCATGGGAGATTATTTCGGACAGTGCGCACTAACGCGGTCAAAATAGCTGGTTGGTAACCAGTAGAAGGCTAGATGGCATTGAAATTTGGTCCTAAGACGTTACTTGATGGGAAAAGAGCGGACAGGGTGATGGCTGATGACTACTGAAGGGAAAGAAATCTATCCTCAGGCGCTTGGTACCATTCTGTTGTAGGTACCGCATTAGTATTTATAACATTACCAGGAATTTTAGGCCAACGATAAGCAAAAAGGGAGTCGAACACCCCCGAAGACTTCGCGGCTTAACGATAAAAGGTGTAATTTTTGGGTCCGTTGGGCACAATGGCTCGTGTTCTCCGTCCCCTCGACGAAAATTTGGGACATTGATCCCACAGCATCCCTGATGAAGTGTATGAAACTGTGAACTGTAAGGGAACATTCCACACCCTGATCCAAACGGCTCTTTATTGCTACCACAAGTTCACCTTTACAGCTCCGAGGCACGTGCGGCATTGGCTACTGTATTTAATTTATTTTATTTGTATTTTAAAGTGCTATCCTAACTGTTAACTGGATAGTGGATAGTCTAACTTAGCTAACCTATATATGTACCTTGGCATTTTTGCCATCCACTGAGTAAACGGGCAACTGACTGCCTACGCTGAGATATCCCCCATACTTGCCACTATTCAGCACTGCAACAATTTTGCAAATTGGGTGAAATAGTCTCGTCGTAATCATCATTACTCAGGAAACCCCGTCGTTGATTTCCTGGCTTGGGTGGTTTCTTATTGTTTAATTCAATCCACTTAGAGTTTCATGCTGGAACAATTGTAAACACCTCGACTGAGTTTCGTACCCAATCTGGGTTCAGAAGCCACAACCTCCACCATCCTACCAAGAAAGTGGGCTTCGAACACACAAGTGGCTTTGTTAGCTTCCACCTGTTATTACACTACAGTCAAGTAACCTTTTCAATCTTGGAGATGCCAGTGACGGACCTGGTCGGAACATAAGAACTACTTTCTTTCTACATTGTGACTGGCGATGGCTTAATTCTACTAAGGAAGGAGATCGAACACATGTCCATAATTTTTTGCCCCGATAACATTACTCCCAACATAATCTCTTCCCATCGATTTTTCAAGGTGAAGAGCCGGACTGAATCTTAAGGAAAATACCCGCAAGGACTCTTCTCGTCTTCTGCACAGTTTCCAGCGATTAGGGTCTTACTCGCACTTGCAGTCACTCTTGTTCTCACCATTACATCATTAAATATCAGGAATGCCTACCTTCAAGCTGGATTCATGTCTGGAGAACGACCAATCTACATTAGCTCCCCAAGGGGATGGTGAAGCAGTAGCAGAACGGAATAGTTGTTCCTCAAGTACATCTACGGCCTTGTAGAATCAGAGCGTATCTGGCAGTTGGTCATCGAAGAATTCCTCATGTCTTCTTGACTCGTCGCCGTCACCGGACTTGAGCAGGTATTTGTCAAGTACGCCAGCCATGAAAATATTTTGATCAGGGTTACTAAGGTCGTGGATGGTTTGCTCATGGCAGGAACCCGCAATTACATCATGTACTTTGAACAGGCGACGACGGCTAGGTTCAAAGTCGCATCTTTTACTAATGAAAAGACGCTGGTTTTCAATCGTCTTCACATCCACAAAAAGAGTATTTCAGCACGGGGATATCCATGTAGGAATACTTTCAACAAATCAGCCCAAATCATTTCTCTCGCAATCTTCGAAAGGAACAGAATGAGATCTGCACAAATGCTGAAGTTATCGCCTTCAAAATCCTTGCATGTTCCCTCAACTTCCTTGGGCATGGTGCATTCCCAGCAGCCGCTTTTGTAGCGAGCTACCTCCAACAAGTTAGTCGACTTCGTGACCATGACTTGCTTACGGCAAACAAAGTACTTCCAAAAACCCGTTGTCAAAGGCACTTATTCATCTATCTTGCTTCAGACAATATCGATGTTTCGTGCTTCCTTGCGTTCTCAAATGCAAGTACGGGAAAATCAGCATATAGTCAGACAGGATATATCTCTGAGATATACCAGTCTGCGAGGGGAAGAGGCGTGTTACACATCGTTGACTAGTATAGCGGTAAGAAGCAGCGAGTATCCTTCTCTTCCACCGGCATTGAGATCCTTGCAGCCACAATCGCAGCCGCTCGAGGAGCACTAATGGCCAAAACAATCGACGATATAACGCGAAACTTTGAGAAAATGCCATTTGTTCTTTCGGAAGACTCTAATTTTTGTACTCAGTCATTACAAATCTACATCAAGGAAGAGACTAAAGGCTTCAACCAACTGTTTCAAGGCTGCGTTAATCCCATGAGAACGAATAAATATCTACCACGCAGTGAATCCTAGACAGAAAGAGTCTAGCAGTCGCATTGACCAAAGTTAACTTGGATATCTACAAGTTCTTGAACGACGTGGTGATACAAGGGGTTTTTAACGAAGACTTAATGGAGGATACGAAGCATGTTGCATTCAAAGACCAGAGACGGAACAGCATTAGGTATGTGCGGTAAGTCTCTTCTTATTCCGGAGCTCCCTCTTCTTCTACTTTGACATCAATGGGTAACTTTTCCTTTTCCGAGAAGCTTGGACTACAAGACTGTGGACCTCAATAAAAACAACCACCTTCATAACGTCACCCACACATGCTCAGAAGACATCACGCTCTAGTTTAACCAGGAACCCTTCACATGGATCATGTACCAGTATTTGTGAACCATCGACAACATGAAATGATCTATATGATCCCCAACACTGTTTAGCCCCGCGGGGCGAACAAGAACCACACCAGCATCTACTCTGTCCACCGACTGCTCAACATTGGATGTATCTTCACTCTGCTTCACCAGTACCAACGATCTCTAATATTTTTGCAGCAAAGGACGGCATTTCCCAAGTGATCGCAGTAACATTAATTCGTTTTGCATCATCTGCTTTGCTTCCACTTCCCCTAGCATCAGCTTAAAAGCGTTTGGAGTCGATGCACGAAATCAGTCACCACCTGGGGAGTAACAGGAGATTTGCTTTCCATAATCCATGAGGTCCTTCGACCTGTCACCAGCGGCCAAATTACCAGGCTTATATGTATTGCAATAACGAGACGGATGCCAAGCGGCGATAGAAACATGGGAACACAAAATGGAAGGCTGTTGCCAGCCTGACACAGGTCAGTAATCTGGCGTTATCGACAGCGAGATCTCGGGAAGGCAATAGAGCTAGGTAATAAAGGGGGAGTTGTAGAGAGACTAACGCGTAGAATTAGGGAAGACCGCGACTGTAAAACGGCAATCCGGACTCAAAAATAGGGAGTTCCCGAAGCTATAGAAGGGGTGGCATGAGACGGCAGAGAAGGCACTAGCCCGAAAAAGGCAGTTAGGTTCAAAGGATGAGGGTCCGGATCTAGGACGAACAACAGATAAATCTACCGTAGGGACCCTTAGAGTATGGTAGACTAAGTAGTAAAGCCGGCCATCTACGGTCTAACGTAAAAAGGGCCCTAATACCAGTATAATAAAGGGGTGGGATTCCCAGCGTTCAAAAGAAGTGCCACTGGTGGCATAAAATCGCTGGACTTGAGGAGGGGTATCCGTATCCCTGTAAACATAGTTGACAGTAGATCGTAGCTGCAAGGTAGAATCCAGATGAAATCACAAAGTTAGGGTGCGCCGGGAAATAAACGGAAAGGCAGCATTCCCGGAAACACGCCTAGATCTCCGATGTCGGATCATTGTGCGGGATCACCCCGGTACTACAGTATACACGCAAAGAGTGACATCTCTGTGCTTCACCCACCGTGAATCTAATACATCTTAGTAGCTTGCATACCCTTTAGATTGTCGCAGATCTTCACACCTGGGTGCAACGAGAAAGAACTGCCACCGTCCCGGAACTCCGATTCAGAACGAATGGATGATCTAATATTGTCGACTGTTGCGGGAAATATCACCAAGGAAGTGAAAGTGATCGGCCAAAATTCCTTCAGACTACCGTTTCGTTTCTAAAATCGATGGCACTGGCCATTTATCATACTTCCCTTCGATCCAGATACAAGAAGTACTCGCCTTACCTCGAACCAGTCTGAAGATTTACCCTGGACTCCTATCTCAACATTGATCTTGTGTAATCCCCAACGCCTAGCAATGTCCGCGTCCAATACTAGATCCAACATGTCTTTCATGCACCCCAGAACGTGCGTGCAAGAGCCCTTATTCCCCATCATCACAAAGCTCCAAATAAGACTTTTCATTTTCACCTTCTCCCTTTTCTTTAATTCCTTGTGCGAATACACCACTTCTTCAGCATCCCGGCAACACTACAGCGCTTACCATAAATTGAGATATCCATGCTCCCGCTGAACCACGCCCGGAGGGCTCAGTGGCTGAGTAAGGAGCTTGATTTATCGCAGAGTGCCGCTTGCTAAGATGCAGCCCTTGCCGCGTGCTGTATGAGGTCTTCACAGAAGAACACGTGGTACTGTAGTGTACCAAATGGATTGGATGAGTGTTGTGTGCCTAGAATCTGGGAAAGCAGGGATTAGTTCATCGAAAACTGCAAAAACGACGACTCCAGCCTTGAGGAGGGGAGCGAACCATGCGATGAAGGTTATTGCAAAATAAGTTGACGCACGACGAGACGATTGGCCACCTAGATATGTGTTTTTCGCCAGCGAGCGAAACGGTAGGGATGGCAAACGGCCTATTTTAAAGTGCTGCGCGTCAACGGGGAATATGGTACAGTATTATGACGGTTAATTTGGCGGTTTATTATGGCTGTAATTCCGTGGGAGCCCCTTCGGCCAGTAGGAAAGTGACCGAGAATGGAAGGCACACCATAAATTCCCCTATGTCTCCGCCGCACGCTGTCGACCCGGACAGGTAGGCAGTTTTTGTCACCCGTTGACCTTTAATTTCTCCTGAGACTCCCTTCTTAACGCCCCTCGACAGAAACCGTGCCCAAAATACGTACATTACAGTCCTGGAAAAAATAATAGCACACCCCCATGTTCTTAAACATTACAAGTGATTATTTTAGGAGCTCAAAGTTGGTACTGAGAGAAATAGGGGTAATCGGTCGCGTAGGACAAGAGGTAGCGCCGATCAGTGGCAAGTTCTCGCGAAGAGATCGTGCGGATGAGAAGCGTAGGGTCGAAGGTCACGCGAAGTAAGGTGAAAAGGGTAGCAAAAGCTTACCCCCGGCGACAGCGGCCGGCCGGTGCGACATGTCATTTATTGACCGCAAAGTGGACTGCCGCATTTCTGTAAGCTTGGGTAGATAATGTTACCCAGGGTACATGTGTATAGTAAATGCCACACACCCCGTGTTGGCGCGGAATCCGAAAATTTTGGAAAATATTTTTGCGCACGCTCTCCGCACACGACCAATTAAATTAACCAAAATTTGTTGGAATGCAAATTTGGTATGGCCTTGGCAGAAAAAGATTTCTATATACAACCCTGAGGTCGATACCATACTAAAGTTATTTCAGTACGGTATTTTTTAAGTCAGGAATCCACAAATCAGATTTGTTTTTATTTTAGAGCGTAAATCTTTACGTGACTAAAAAAGGGTGGGTGGCAATATAATTTCCGCCGGCAGTGTATGCTCTAGTAACATTGTCGTTGGCAGTAGCTACCAACATCCGCGTTACCTCTTCTGCTCCAAATTCATCGAAGATCTACTGTGCTTGGCTGTTCCGCCCTCTCTTATATTGCCCTCAATTGGTTATCCTAGTCGTGCATTGCTTGACCAGTCGAGTAATTGTCAGACAGAGTGATCCAATTTGATAATCTAAATGCCTGGGAGGTCGGGAGACAAATAACAAGGATCTAAGGCGAAGAAGATTATTCCAGTACGCTTACACTTGGAAGCTCTTCCAAAAAAGACAGCAATGACAAAAGCCAGGAATGACTGTAATGGATCGAGGAAGCGAAGGCAAGGGGCAATTACAAACGTCCAAGATAAATATCAACCTTCTAGGAGCCGAGAAAACTCGGCTCATGAATCTGACCAACATTCTTCTTCATCTGATCGGGAAATTGATGCCCTGATTGACGATAAAATTAGAGAGGAGCCGGTAAGAAGGAGCAAGCGTATTAGGGTTGAGCACGCATCTCAAGGTCACGCGGACTCTGCGGTGATCTGAAAAGAATTGCCCACATACCAGGACCGGAAGAGTTGTAACAGTGGAAATGTAAAGGCCTAGTTTCGTGAGAAGTTCAGCATTGAGGCCATTATATGTGGCGATGGCTCAAAGATTGGCAGGTCTACGATTGGGGATGAGGTTTGGTATGCAAGTGGCCGGATCGATGTTGGAGTCGAGTCTTTCCATCTCATCGATCCAATTTCCGTCATGTAGTCAACTAGTGGTGGGAGTAAAAGAGATCATTAGAGATGCAGGTCGGTTACTCAGCTGGAAAGAGAAGTTCAGGTCATCGACACTCCGCGGGTTAACATTCCCAGCGAATGGAAAATTTATCTTTCTTTCAAGAAATTCAAGTTGAGAACCTTGGTCATAGCACGTTGCATGCAGAATAAAGTCGTGGCATTGTCCGCTGATGGCCTTGAAAGCCAAATGGAATCGTGAACGTGGCCAAGTACTATTTCAAGAGGTTTGTAAAGTTGCTTGGCGGCAAACCGAAGGAGATTGCCTGGAAGGGGCTCTTTTGAACCCATTTGACAATGTGATGGGCAGGCAGGTTGCTCTTAAGCTCCAAAGTCATATCTAAAGGAAATAACCGCATCTCTTGCCCTACGCAGATGAAGCCCACCTTTTCGGAGGTCTTACGTAGAGATCTCGAGGGAGTGGTCCAGAATGAATGTAGGAGTTCTTGCCTTGGATGGATGCAAGCTGGAATCCAAGAAGTGCGGCGGCTGATGGAACAACTGTGATTACATAGAATTAAGCCGTAGACGATTCCTTGCGAATTTTTCTCTTCTTGTGGTCTCTATTGCTGTGGAAAATGAGGCTGTACTTAAGTTTGAGCTTGGATGCCTTCCCATCGAACTTGATGGCGAAAAAATGATGGGAGGAGATAATGTTCGCATTAGGAGGGAGGTTTTTGAGTTGTAACTCCTCCTTTGCATCTTCCTAATTGGATCTCTCAGCGGCAATGGACTTGCCGATCAACTATGGCGGAGCAAACTCTAAATGCGATTTGAAAACTGCTTGTTGCAAATTATGCTATTGATAATGTGCAGAACGGCCTTTTCGGTTGATTCAAAGAAAAAGGGCGTGGAGGGCGGAGTAGTAATAGGTGTTGAGCCTATATCTTTCTCCAGTTGCGGAGGATCATGGGCCTGATTTAGGTTCCCATCCTCAACGGTAGTTTGGCCGAGGAGTGCGTTACAGGCTGTTGAGGAGTTCCTTTCGACGTCGAGATGCGGAGTGTTTAGAATGTGCGGTTTGGTCTTGGATAGGAGTGCTTTCGTTACTGGATGAGAGTTTCATGCTACCTCCTCCTTCTTTAGTTGCTCAAATCCATCAAGTAATTATAGACCGTTGTCTTCATCGATGTCTGCTGGTGTATCAGGTGCACCCACAAGTGTTCTCACGGTGCACATTTGTAGCGGTATTGGCTTCAACATACATTGAAGCATCCTCAGGAGCTTGGAAGAATGGAGGTAGAACGTCTTGTAAGAAGTTCGCCGCACTGAGATCATCATCAGTAGGCATTTCGACAACTTGATCAGCTACAACCTAATCTGCTTTCTGAGGCAGATACTCTTGTCGATCGAGGTCCAGTAGGAGGGTAACTTAGGGTGGAGGCGGATATCTTCAGGAGCAGCACGGATTCGTCTACCTTGATGATTCTGCTTACTGGAGATGAGTAAAATATGCTTTTTCATATCTCGCACATAGCCTGCTTCTCATTTTCCAAACTTGGGTCCAAGCTTGAAGTAGTAGATACCTTCATTTCGGGACAACTGGTCTTCTCTGGAGATTTGAGAGCTCGAAAGGCCTCGAATGCTTACATTAAATCCTTTGAGATTTTGAATTGGGGAGGCCACAAAGCGCTGGCGTATATCCTCGCGCCGTCTCGAATCTACTCAATAGTTTGCTTCCATAGAGGACGTTGCTGATGAAGGTTGCACGAGAAATCAATTCCGCTTTGTCGTATTCCTTCTGAAGGTTTCCACGGAAGAACTCGGCATTTTTCCACATTCGCAACGCTAGGTGACTAATCACCACATTCTTTATTTCAGAAGCTCCTTTTTTTGTGTCTTCTGGCAGGATGTGCCTAAAATTCAATTCCAAACTCATACAGACGTTGCTTGAATGTCTTGTTAAGGAACTCCACGTCTCCAGATATCAACGTAGGGTTGCAGTGCCGATTGATTCAAACCTGCTCGAACGCTTTCGCGACTTGTTCCATTTCTCTGCTCGAGAGAGTTATTGTCTCTGAATATGCGGAACGCGTACAAGTTATGTTGAGGATTGGCTGTTCATCAATATCGACGATATAGAAGAAACAAAGCTGTATGTAGGCATTGAACTCAGATAAGATCGTAGAAAACGAGATATTTTTAGACGATATCTGTCTTCCAGTCGTTTGCAAGACGTGCAACGCTCATAGACAGCGTGAATTGCTCAGTTAAGGACCGTTTTTAATACTCCACCACGCTTGTATAGAAGTTCCATGTCGTTCGGGTGCAGATGTTCGTATCCATGTAGCTTTGTTGCAAATCTGTGCGCAACCTTTCCGATGTTGAACTTGTTCGTAGCTTGTTCAGCTTGTTTAGCAGTATAGGAATGAGCTGCTGAGAAGTAGCCTTGTAAGGCACAAGTCTTTGTGGCAAGAGCCATAAGATAGGTTCGCACAGCTTTCGGATCCGTCGAAATGACAGATTCAAAGTAGACTTGGAATGCTAGCTTCTTCTTAGATAGTTCGCACTGACCAGGTGGGATAGCAAAGAGATTCTGGGTGTTCAAGCGGTCTGATTTTTGGATGATACTATTTCCAAGCAGAATAAATCCGTCACCTTTTAGGACGTATAAGAGGAGATTCACCTCAGTTCCATGAACGTCGGTGATGGGTAAGTCCCACATGCCAATGGTGACTTCCGTATTACTGCACTCCTTGAGATACCCATGAATACAGGGCGGGCAGTAAAGTTTCCACATCTTGAAAGTTATTCCCGTAGCCTCACATAGCCTATTTATCTGCACAATAACATCAACGCTTCGGGGACGTTTTTCGTCGCAGATTGGATTGAGACCCTCTTAGTCTATAAAGAAGTCATATTTGGCTCCCCTTTTGGCAATGAGGCTTAATTGCCTGCATTGCGCCCGGAGCCATGACGAAAAAACGACCTGCTTCCATTTTGCCTATTGTTGCCCTTGGAATCGAAAACATCATCGTCGAGCGGTCCACGCATCTTTCTGGCCTTGTAGCTGGGGAACTCGCAATTTTCACTGCCATTTCTGCAACTAGGCTTACCGTAGTGGGAACAAAACGATTCTTTAGGGGAATATTTGTTGCTGTCGGAGAGTAATTCTCGCTTCCTCTTATTCTGGATCCAATTACGACGACTAGGACCTGCACAGCCAAATTTTATTGGCAATGAATGGCGCATCGGAACGTTGGGAAGCGGAACCGGCCGGTCGGTTGTTCTGATGGCCAAGCAGGACTTGTTGGACTTTCTGCGCAACCATTGCTTGCACTTGCTCCAGGCTGAGCATTTGATTCTCTGGATCACGTTTAGTCTCGCAAATGTTGCGCAGTACTGTAACTTCATCATCTAATTTAAGCTTACAATGCTTATTCTAGGGCAAAAAGCGGTGAGCAACGGAAGAAGAGTTTGCATTATCTTATTCCGCAGGCTTGGGGACCTTAGCGCACGAAAAGATAGTGTTATGCATTGCTGAGAACTCAGTATCGCTCTGCATGAGAGAGGGATCAGCGACAAATAATGTCAGCTTTTCGTAGAACTTCTCTACCAAGGCGACGACCGCTTGCAGGAGATCCTTCTTAACATATGGTAACGGAGATTCTTGTTCAGACTTACGACGATACTCAGTGAGAGAGATTAGCTGAAGCTTCGCAAATGTCAATGTATTCTTCTTGAGGCTGGCATCATTGAGCAGGGCAATAGCTAACTCTTGACCAATTTGCGACGGAGGGGTTGCTTTGACATGCTCTAGATGAGCAGCGGCCAAACCTCGGAAACGATCTGCGAATGCATTGATGCTCTCCTTATTGCGACGGGTGCAGTGAGAGATCTTGTCGAACGACGTGATCATTCGGGTCACCTTAGACATTGGAGTATCCACGGCAACGATCTTGACAATATCGAGTACCGCTTTGACTGGACCCTCTGTCTGCAGGTAGTTAATGGCACCCTTGCGCTGATCCTCACCAACGATAGCTTGCTTCTCGCGCGGAAGGGCTCGCTTGTACAGCAATTCTCCTAATACTTTGAACATACTATCCAACGTATGGTCTTGTCCAGCGTCATGAGCGTACTTGATAAAGTCTACCCATTTGCCGACTTGGTTGCGCCAATAGTAGGAATCACTGTTGGACGTCAACAGCGAGGGAACGAACTTGTGCGAAGGGAGTTTAGCTCCGGGGCCCATAACTATAGGAGGGCAACGTGGGTACGGAGACAAGTAGGCGTAGTCGGTCGCGAAGGACAAGAGGGGGCGCCGATCTGTAGCGCTGTGTCGCGAAGGGAACGTGCGAATGAGAAGCGTATGGTCGAAGGTCACACTAGGTAAGGTGAAAAGGGTAACAAAAGCTTACCCCCGGCGACAGCGGCCGGCCGGTGCGATATGTCATTTATTGACCACAAAGTAGACAGCCGCATTGCTGTAAGCTTGGGTAAATAATGTTACCCAGGGTACACATGTATGGTAAAAGCGACAGTTAGAACCCTATTTTAAATTGAAAATCTGACATATGTATTTATTTGCTATACCAATCAAGCCAGTGAAACGATTTTATATGGTAGCTATATTTTTTAATTTTTTTTGAAAAAAGTCTACCTTGAGGGCGGTCATAATGATAGACCACCAACGAATCGTATTGATTTTATGCAATCAAGCTGTGGACTCATTAGTCAGTCTTCTTTCCTCCCCTCTCTAGGACCTGCTTAACCCGATTTGGCATGCTCCGAAAAAGCTTTGAAGATACTCAGGAGCTGTTTTGTCCAATTCAGCCAGTAAATTATTCTTGCTCTCCCCCATGTCCTTAGACTGCAGCCCAATTGCTTAAAAATTACGGGTAAGCAGACCCAAACATTCTCTATAGAATTTAAGCCCGGGCTTCTCGCAGGCCACACCATCACTTTAATATTCTTCTCGTTCAGCCACCCTTTCGTCAGCTTAACTGAGTGGATTGAGGCATTTTCTTGCTGAAATTCCCAAAAAAATGAATGATTGTCAGCTGAAAAGGGCAGCAGTTAGCCCTCTCGATTGCGTGTATATATTTCAACGTTTTTTGCCATAAACAACAGCTAATTCTGACTTTTCAGCTTCCAAAAATGCTCCCGATACCATCACTGAGCCACACCTCATTCGCCTTTTCGACAAAACGACCTCAGTGCCCCTTAATTATGCCATTAACATTATAAGCTGCCAGGCCCATCCATGTTAAACTTTTTTCATCCAAAAACGCGACCTTGGCCCAATCATTAAGTCATAAGGGGGCATGATCCACTGCCCATCGAAGACGGTTTTTCATATGAGCGAATGTTAAAGAAGGACACCGCTTAAGTTTCTGAAACTTCATTGATGGCGTCCTTGACAGTATACGTCGACTTGTACGCTTTGAAATGTTGACTGAGAGAACCTTTAGTATATCTTCTGCCGTCATCTTTCCCTTGTAGGACTCTCTAGCATTGCGGCGCTCTGTGGCACAAGTCAGTTTGCGTGGCCTTTCGGGCGACGCTTTTCCCATTTAACTCCGGGTCCTTCACAAACGAAACCACAACCTTCCGGGACCGTGTCAGCTTGATTGCGATAGACCAAACACTCCATTTTTGCCTCCATGAAGGCCAAAAATATGTCCCTTCTCTTTTTGGGTAAGTTGGCGACCGAACCCCATTCTGAATCGTAGCGCTCACCACTGGAATGCGTCGATTGACCTCTCCAGTGTATTTAAAGGTCTAATTCTAGCGTTACACTTCTGGTATTTGGCGCAATACCACTGTCTCGGCCAAAAATTCTATGATTATGACCACCCCCAGAGTAGCCTTTTTTCAAAAAAAATAAAAACGTAACAGCCATTATGTAAAATTCTTTCACTGGCCTTCTTGGTATAACATATAAATACTTCTGGTAGATTTTCAATTTAAGGTGGAGTTCTAATCACTTGTAACGCGTAAAGGGTGTGTGGTCTGCCTCATGTCCGCCGTCGAAGATAGTTCCCTTCAGCGCCTTTTGCTCCAACCCACCCTCTCAAAAGAAGCTGACGGATGCAATTCACGAAGCGGCTCAAGAGCTTATACCCCCTGGCTACAGCCGGAGGTAAGCTTTTCGCTCGCCGATGGGCCTTCCCGGTGCTAAACAATGTGTATACTGAGCAACCATGCCCGGGCCTTAAGACACACAGTGCTCCCAAGGCTTTCTCCGTCTGGTTCCAATATTATTGCCAAGTATCGTTCTTCGCCCCTAACACCCCTTGCCGCAGGGCAACTGCCCGGAAGCCCCGGACATCTTCAGCGAGCACCTCATGCACTGCTTGCATGGCCGGGAGCGAATAGAGCTTCACGACCGCCAGGTTACGGTCCTCACGTCGGGCTCAGCAAAGGCCGCGCGACACCCGGTCATGCAGCCCCGTCCCAATGGGTAACCCAGCTCAGGGCCAGACATCAAGGCTATAGGGAGCACCGGAGGGACAGACTTTTTCGACGTTACATATGTCAATCCACTTGCTCCCTCCAACACAAGGGCCCGTTGCCTCAACCTCTTGACATCTCTGAACGCCGCGAAAGCGTCAAAGTTCAGGAGGTATCAAGACTTGATCACCACGCATGCTAGGTCCCGACTGATCCCAGTGCCGATATCCACTCTTGGCGGGTGGCACCCGGACGCATTCGCGGTGCTCACATACGGTACGTGGCACGTCGCCATACGAGCCATGGAGACCTTCGGGCGGGTGCGATCTGACCTTATGCAAAGACACGCTGCGGCAACGGTTTCGTCCAACGCAGCATGCCGTACGGCTGGCCTCACACCAGCCCTGTGAGGTACAGTAGTACCTCATAACTCAGCCTCATTTCCAGACTCCAATACCTAGACCTGTCCCACCTACATGTATACAATAGTCTTTGGAAAGTAGCCGTCCTGCATCCCTAATCAGTAAAGCACCCCAATTTCTTCCCCCTTTGCAATGTTAAAAACATAGGGGTATGCTATCCTTTTATCCGGGACTGTGCAGTACCCTTCAGGTACTGTACACTCTGACGCTGCCCTACGGTACCCTAACCTCCCTGCCGATCCTCCCGCTGCGCTCGCCGCCGACGCTACCGCGCGGTTACCAGTACCAAAATGCGTTCCGCTTTATTGTACGGTATGTCGACAGGTCCGCACTACACAGAACCGCGGGTTCTGCTACTAGACGGACGACTCGGGCAATGGCTGAACCAATCGCACACTCAGGCGAGAAAGGGACCGGAAGAAACTCCACCACCTGAACCGAGGATTCAGGAGGCTTAAAAAACTGCAGCTGTAAGCACATAAGCTTACAGACAGAGATGGCGACGACAACAGCGAGAACTCCGGACGAGCGATCTTAACGACCAGCCCGCAAGCCTGTGAAGACCACAACCCCTCGCTAGACGTCAAAATGGCGGTGGATTTAAGCGCGACAGGGTGCGGTGGACTTCGCAAATTCCCCAGTAGATACTGAACGCATTAAACTTCTTTCAAACCTTGTTCGAGTAGTAGAGCCATCGTTATACACCTTTCCCAGTTCGTCCCACGTGCGCTGGGGGCGTGGAGAGGCAATCCATTCGATGTTACCATCGACAAGAACGTTGCAGCGAGAGCTCTGCAGCCGTGACGGGCAATCTCCTAAGGGAAGAGCCGGATGGAGGTCCGGCGCCCACGCCGTGCGCGGACGCCGAGCGAGATGAAGTGAAGATTGGGTGTAGCCAGTCAAGAAGAGATGGTTGTCTTTAGTATACTTTGCTATACCATCTACGTGTCAGGCTTTATCTTCACCGCGTAACCACACAAACATTGCCCTCCGGATGAGCAATGAGTCAATACAGTACCGTGTCATCTTCATCCAGAAGCACGCCTCCACCGTACAGAGCTATTGTCCCGCGTGTCATCACGTCTGGACAGCCAGGCCGATACTTTCTTTGTCATGAAGTTGTCTGCAAGTCCTCACTGCAGATGCCGTTGCACCCGCCTTAATAAAAGTTTGACCGGATTAGTCGCCCAAAGGACGAAAGACGACAACTTTTCTCCAAAGCGGGAAGTCATGCCCCCCTCAAACCCATCATTTCACTCAAAGCTCTCTAGCCAGCGAAAACCTGCTCCACGCGTTCAGTAGCTCAATCAATGTTTACCACCTCATCCCCTTAGTCTCTCCTCTTCCTCGTCATCAATCGCGTCGATTTCCACTCCTTCCAGGCTCCTTACCCCCCCTCCTTCAACCTGCGCTCTCTCCCTCTTCTTCAACTTTCTCCTAAACGACCGGTTCCTACTAAACACCCCCTCCACCACTGTCTCCTGCCCGTCATCACCCCCCTTTTCCCTGATAGCCTCTGCAAGCGGTTTTGATACTTCATCGTAAAAGTGATCCGTCCACCCGCTTTCCCCTGCCCTTGCCGTGCGTCCAATCCGATGCAGGTGTGCTACCACATTGCTCGCAAATTCATACTCTATCACTCTCGTCACCTTGCCCAAATCCAGTCCCCTCGACCCGAGATCCGTGCAAAACAGCAGTCGCGCCTCCCCGCTCCTAAACTTGCGTAAATTGTCTTCCCGCATGTCAGCACCCACCTTTTTATGCAGTTCCAACGCCCCACCATACTTTGCTGCAACTTTCGCCAGGCCCAGTCTCCCTATCACTGCCTCATATACTTGCCTGCAATTCTCCGCTTTGCTCGTAAATACCATGATTTTGTCCTGCTCACTGGTCTCCTCAAGCACTTCAATCAATCCATTTACCTTCTCCATCTCCCCTTGGTGAACCTCCACCTTGACCGCAGCTGACGGTTCCGTTTATGAATGTCTTCCGTCTGCACGGCGTGCACATCCGGATACCGTCGTTTCATCCACGTCACAATCGACTTGACCTTTTCCCCCGTCCAATGTGGATAGGTCGCCCCTACAAACAACAACCGATTACGATTCACCCTTCTCAACTCCCCATTCTTCCGCGTCGCAAACGGCTTCATCCCCGGCTGATTCAAAATCCGCTCCACATCCTTCAAAAACGACCCTGACAGCAACATATCCGCCTCATCCACCACAATCACCTTATCACTAGTCTCCGCCTTTTGACTAAACCGAAAATAATTCAGCAACGCCCCCGGCGTCGCAATAATCACGCGCACATCCTTTACATCGCCGACATTCGGCGGTAGCCCTCCAGCAATCACCACATGTTTCGGCGCCCGCTCAAAATACTTGCCCATCAACATCTCCACCTGCTGACACAACTCCCGAGACGGCACCAATATAATCGCCTTTAAATCCACACTTGTCTTTCTCACAGCCTCCACATACGGTAGCAAGTACGCCAAAGTCTTTCCACTCCCTGTCTCTGCTCCAAACATCAACACATCTCGCACGTCCCCCTCCGGCGGTTCCGGCCCTCTTGCAACACTCGCTCCACCCTGCGTCTCACCCTCCCCATCCGTCTCCATCGGCGTGCCCGAGGTCTCATGCAGCGCTTGTGCGGCCTCAGCAGCTGCTACCAGCTCTGCATATCCGGTCTGTGCGGCCAATCCATCAAGCATGATAGGTATGAGCGCGGCCTGTGCCTTTGTCGGGGTGACGATGCCCATATCGGCGAGGTATCGTGCAACATGTGGAGATATCCCGAGTGACTGCATGGACATACCGTTTGCAAACATTCCACCGCCCTTTTCGTGAGAGGAGGGGGTGGTAGTTGGATGGATGTTGTTGGTCGACGTGGTGGCGAGGCATCGGAGTGTGGAGAGTGGATAGTGGCGGTGGGTATGGGATGGCGGGGGTTTGGAGAGAGAGGTGGACACGAGAAGGCGGGGCATGAGGCGAGAGAGTGGGCGGGTGTAGGTGGAGAGGAAGGCCATGGTAGTGGGGATGGTTTCCATTGGATGGAGAGGGGCGGGAGTTGACGCGGGCGGATTGAGGATAGATAGAGGATTGAGGCGGAGGCGTCCTTAGCAGCTGGCCGGTTTTTGCAATATTTGATCCGCCGGTATGCTACTGATTTACACGGCTCCCGAGCTGATCTGCTGCACTGCTCAATACTGCGCTTTACAGTGCATTTCAACTGTTGGTTAGAGCTATTTTCTGCGTTATTCGCGCTAAACGTGTTACGGCTTCGAGGACTTTATGCTAATGCCAACAGCTGTAACCTCACCGAGTAAGTTTGACGGCGTTCAACTTACTCGGTGAGGTTTCGCTGCGGGATCCGACTATATATGCTAGCTAAGGGCTAACCGGGTGGTCAACGTCGGCCAAGTGCAGCGACATGCGCGACAAAACACGTTGTGCACCAGACGACCAGATTGTGCCACTAATGCGCCTGTAGATCCGTATGCGGATAACTCCAACTCCACTTCCCGGGTGGCCTTTGACCGCACGTCATCCTTGAACGGAGAGACAACGGTGACATCTCAGGCGATCGGGCGGACCACGGTGCCGTCGGGAGCTGCTGCTGGGTGGACCAGTATCTCGGCAGGTCGCAGCACAGTGCCTGGCACGAGGAGCGGGACTTCGATCTAGCAGTCCAGGCCTGCTGCACGGGCGATACGCCCGGTAATGACGTTGCGGATCGCGTCATGTCGGTGTTTGCGACCAAATCCAGAGGGGCACAGGTCTACTGCATGGTCTCCTAACCTGTCCATCGGGCATTTACAATGCTCGCAGTTCCTAGGAAGCGCGTCGTGGTAGCCGGGCAGCCCAAGGTAGCGTCGTAACATGATGTTCCAGTGCACCACAGACACTTACGTGTCGGCTGTGGGATGTGCGAATAGGAAGGCGGCAAGGGGGCCTTTGCGGAATGCGAGGGCGCGTATCCGGTGTCTCGCTGCGGCGTCTGTGTGGTCATCTGGATTCGGGGAACAAACCCATACTTCGTCATCCCAATGAGGCTTGGCCCACGCCTCCTGCTGCACACCCTTTTGGTAGGTTTGGACGTGGGTGTGCGTTGCAGAGAGCGGAAGCGGGTCGTGGAGCCCAGGTCGACGGAGCAGGGACGGCCGGGGATGCGGAGCAAAATTCCGGCATGGGGATAGAGGCTTGATGGAGGAAGAAAGACTAATCTCGAGCCCTTGCAGGTGCAGGAGGTGGTACAAACAGCACGAATGCCTTCAGCTATTTAAGGACCGACCAGTGCGATGATGACGCCTTGTAGCCATGTAACAATAAGAACGACTGAAGACTGCGCGCTTGACACGCAGCTCTATGAAAGTGGGTGCTCTTTCGCAAGGCGTCCGCCATCTGTCCAATGTTCAGAAGGACGACCAGTCCATGGTATTTCAAGCAGCTTACTACCCATGCCATGCAGGACGCAATGCATGGCAAGAGCCTTAGCTCTGAGTAACTGGCGTAATGGGTACTCACCCTTTTGCAGCCGAGCAGTTACGGCAGAGGCTTGCCAAGCGGGGATATTACGTTTGGTAATATCCCTAATCTACCAAGTAACCGCTCTCACGCCGCCGTCCAGCCTGGGGATGGATAAAGTTTGGTTGATGCTTAGTACGTGGGACCGACTGGGGTGATTGCAGAAGATTACGACTTGTTAGTATAGAGGCAAGGAAAAATAGAGAGCATGTTGGGTCGGAAAACTTGAAAACGGAAAGGATAATCTTGGGGTGGAGCCCAACAGTAGCGCACTAGTCTATTTTATGAGAAGATGGTAATGGAGACGGGATGGGCAAGAGACTAATAAGTTCAGGAGGAACTGTACTTTAGGGTGAGGCTGCAAGTATCACAGCAGCTAGGAAGATGTAGAAATCCACTGTTGGGCGATTGCAGCGGTCACTAAGTAGAGGCAAGCTTCCAGCATGGGCACAAGGTCGGTATGTCGTTCACTGAAAGCCGCCAAGAGTCTCAGAGAGAGACATGAATTGATTCAAATGATCTCTGTTGACTGACAGTGTGGGAGTGTTCAGCATCGCGAGCATTTAATCTCGGCGCATCTGTCCGTCCGTCAACTCCGCACACATCAACCCCTTTGCTGCAAGCATTTGAAAGGGGAAGATTATCTCGCCTATGGCCAGTCACTACGCACCCGCCTCGGTAGAACACACAAACTCCCGATCGACCCGCATTTGCAAACCCCACCACCATCAATTCATCCCACCTGACAGCGACCACACTTGAAAATAAAGTCAAAGCAGCCGACCGGCATCAACCAAGCGCCCGTTCCCCATCCCGCGCCACATCGCTCGTCCACGTTGTTATTTCACCAAATACTCCCCCAACCCACAAATCCAACCTTTGTCAGCACTCATCCAACACCCGCGGTAAACCATCACCCTGCCCCGTCCGCTTCCACAACAACCAAAAAAAATTCCGCATTACCGCACGTTGCGAATTGCACCAGCGGTCGCCATCACCCCATCCCCACCTACACCACCCCCATCCTCCCGCACCCATCCATCACACCACACACCATTACATCCCCACCCACCCTTGCATCCATTATCACCCAACCAAACACCCCGCCCTTCACCATGGCCTCACACTCTCCCCACACCCTCCACCACCATTCCCATTCACCACACCCCCTCCATCATCATCATCCACCCATGCATCTTTTCATACTCTCCTTACTTGTCGGCTTGCACTCCGCCTACACATCCACCACAAGCCCTGCACGCACAGCTGCCGCATTTATTCACGACGATGACGGCATGTACGGCTCCGTTGTATTTCACCAATGGGACCGGAGCGGCCCAGTGAAGATCTCCGCCTTGTTTCACAATATCAAGGTGCGTCGAATGCACCCCTTACCTTACCCATACATTGCACCAACCACATGTAATTCTAACACTTTTCACATGCGCGATGGAACGCCCGTGATGACACCATACCACATAGGTAAAGCACGGACAACAAATCGACTGGAGGTTACACGAAGAGCCGGTGCATTATGAAGAATACTCTCGAGAGAGACGATGCGGAGTGGCGGCGTTGAAGGAGGTGATGCGTGTGTCGGGGCGGGATATCGGGAGGTTGGGCATGCGGCATGGGATGATTACAGAGTCACGGTATGAGAGAGTGGTTTATGATTTTGAGATTTCGTTGTATGAAGACTCGGAGGGTAGTATTGTGAACAAGTCTGTGATGATTGGACAGGGGGAGGGGGAGGGGGAATTTGAATGCGCGACGGTGGAGGTGATGGGGTGGGATGGTTTACGGGCGGGATTGGTGCCGTGTGAGAAGGTGAGTTATGCGGATTGTTTGGTGGGGACGGCAAGGGAGGGGGTTTGTGTGAGGAGGATGTGTGTGGGGTGGAGGAGGTTTTGGGGTTGGGTGGGGAAGGACGTGGTGTTTTGTCGGCAGGTGGTGCAGAGGTTTCCGAAGGTTCGAGAGGGGGAAGAGGGGAGACAAGGGGTTGTGGCTTGTGTGGATGGGATGCATACGTTGTTGACGCCTGTGGGTGAGGTAGGTGTGTGAGATGGGAGGGCGTTGTCGAGCTAGGATTGAATTGACTGGCGGATGCTGTCGAGCATGCACACGATGGCGAGTGTGTTTGGTATCACGCGGTAATGCACCTACGTGGGATGCAAGGGCGGGGGGGGGGTAGAGGATGGCAGTGGCACCTTTCGAAGCAATGCGGTGCAGACGGATCAAGTAATATTCCGCCAAGATTTGTAGTTGTTGACAGGACGTCGTCTTAAAAAAGTACCGAAAAGTGTCACAACCCAGAAAATTGTAAATGCCAGGTTTACAAGGCAATACGTGTTGATTCCGGTGAACCAACCCAGCGTCTCGACACATCTCTTCTGTCCAACACGCTCATCTATCGTCCCCGTCGGGCAAGGCGCAAGTGTCATAAAGACTGTCCAACATTGCACATATTCCAAAACGACGTTGCATCTCCTCGCACCTCCCCTCTTCACCATGCATCCATAACTCTGCCAAGTCCCAGCCCACCAAACCCATCCATGCATCCCCTGCACCCAATCCACACCCTCTTCCTCCTCTTCCTCCTCTCCCTTCTCTTCCTCCCCACTCCCGCCACTCCCCCACCCCGCCACAATCGCCTTTCACATTTCCGTAACCCCAGGTACTGTCGCTCTCCTCCATCGCTTCTTCCTTCGCATCTACCACCCCACCAACCTCTACCTCATAACCCATCCCCCCTCCCTCCACCCAATCCGTCACACCAGTCACTTCCACCATCCCAACGTCCATATCCGCCAAACAGACCCCTTCATCCCGAATGGCGTTACCGAGGTCATCACCGTTCTCGACGGCATGTCCCACTTTCTCGACCGCGACAGCGCCTTGAACACACCCCGCACCTTTGACTATTTCATCTACACCACCCCAGCCGACTACCCCCTCCTCCCACCCCCACGTATCCAACAGCTGCTTTCCCAACCCCCATTCGCCAATTCAAACTTTTTTCGTTTCCTCCCGGTCGCCTCGCTCCCGTTTTATCACAACGAGGTCGATCGCGTGTATTATGACTTTGCCCTCTCGTTTAACAGATCCCTCACCCTGTCCGAAGGGCTCGCCACCTCAAACGTTCCGCTTCCCGGCGCTTCCCACCGCACCTTTCACTATTCACGCACCGACAAGTTTATGGTTGTGACGCACGCGTTTGTCAAATTCGCCGCAGATTCAATCCATTCCAAGCGCATATTGCTCTCGCTCGGTGACGCCAGTCATGTATTCCAGCGCTTTTTCGGCACCCTTGCAGTATCTGCTGGTGTGTCGGTGGGGACGCTTGTGAAGAGTACGTCGCTGCGTTGTGTCAACCTTGCACCGTTGCATCATGTCGTGGGTGACATTTTGAATGAGGCGCAGCCGAGGATCCCGAGTGTGGAGTTTGTCTCACGTCTTGAGGAGCCGTGCTTGTTTGTCAACCCCATCGAAGTGGAGCGCGCCGATACTTTGAAGCTGCGCGATGACATTGATCATCAGTTCTTGATTGAGCCTGGTACGCAGGGCAAGCCGGCGGGGGTGCCGTTTTATGAGGTCGTCAAGGGAGGTTGGAGAAACTGCTGAGGTAGCTGCAGCGGCGCGTGTCTTGTCAAACGCAGACGATGAATAAAGTACACCGGCTTGAGTGATCATGTCAACTGGAAGCCGGTGCCGTTGCAGGGGAGTAAGGCTGGCGTGTTTGCTGACCTCGTGTCGATTTTATGCAGGCCTGGAAACCTCTTGTCTTGTCTATCGGTAAAACTACACTACAAGCTATCCGTCTCGCATTCGACGCAGCGAGTATTCACACACACGGCTTTGCCTGCGGTAGTGACTTTAGCGCCTTTGCGGTTGTCGCCTCATTCTCGGCTGACGGTGAAAGTTTGAACGCGAGGCTATCGTCCAGTGGTGCGAATATCGACTTTGGTTTTGGCGTCTCATCCACGTCTTTGTCCTCTGTGGCGCGTGCGCGTTGCCGCATCAGGTCGCGGAGAATGCGGCTCGTGGTCCCACGCGCAGTGCTTGGACAGTCGACTGCGTCCTCCTCCCCTCTACATCGGCAAACACTTCCATGTTATCGAGGCACCATTGCGGACCCCGTCGGCCTCGCAGTCGAATTCGGGACAAAATACGCTTGCTGACATGCTGGCATTCTCCCGCCGGTCCATCGACTTTTCAACCAAAGGGGCAAACAGCGATTTCATCGGCTTGAATATGCACTCATCCAGGCTTTGACATGGAGGTGCTTCCCCAGCCTCATCCGGGGGACCATCAACGCCTCTGTCCTTTTGCGCACCCTCTGCACACGACTCTTCATTGTCCAATACAAGCGCAGTCATCTCCTTTTCTTCACCCTCCTGTGTATTACTCTTTGCAGAAAACAACTGCGGGACCAGCGAGCGATAATCCGGAGACAAAAGCGGCTTCGCACTACCACTCCCATCCGCCGGCGAGCTAAACGACGCACTAGACTTGAGTGAAACCGGCGACTCAAACGCACTGGTCGAAAACGTCATCGGCACATGCCCCTCTGCATATCTCAACGACTCTTGCCGCCGCTCCTCCTGCCCCGACGACATTCGCACCGGCTCCGGACTCAACGGGGACGTAAACAAAGCAAGGTTATGACCATGTTTCACCGCCGCGCGCGGAGTGAGCTCACCAGTGTGGTCACGATGTGGCGTTGTGGAACCCCCCATGGGTTCCACAACGTTAGCTGAAGGGCCGGCAACGCTCCGCGCGTTGCTGCCCGATGCCGCCATGACCCCTCTTCTGCCGGATCGGCGTCGCCCTGGGCCAGGGTCATGACGTGTACAGAGTTTTGGAGTGACCCCAATGCAGAGAAGTGTGCGTCTGCGGCGTCAGCATCTCCGTGAGGGTCGGGGTGCTGGTGCGGTTTACTGACACTCTGCTCATGCTGCGATGCAAGTGGAGTTGAGACTAGCGGCTGCTTGAGGGCGGCCGGCTGCAGGTGAGGCTCTTCTGGTCTCGAGACTTGAGGGTTGACGTGCGAGGGATCAATATTCTCCTGATCTGACATGTTTTTCACAGTGTCCGTACAGGGCATTATATCGGCATGGTCAGTCCTCCGCTCGTCAGCGACCGGGGGCACAGCATCGCCACGCGACTCTGTAAACAACTCAGATATAGGCTTGGAGTCGATTTCCGACTCGGAGTGCTTGTCGAGGGTGTGTGCAGGGTCGGGGGCGAGAGGCGGAGCATCAGAAGCGTTGCTAGACCGTGGTCCATCCTTTGCCTTTTTCTTGGCAGCCTTGTCGGAGCGATGACGCGGGGCCTTTTTCGACTTTCTGCGGGGTGCGACGGCGGCAGAGGGCGGATGTCTCGGGTCTGGCAGGATTGCGGGATCGTAATTGACTTTGAACCAGGCAAAGTTTCTCAACTGGGCCATGGTGGGCCGTTTGACAGGGTCCTTTTGAAGCATGGCGCGCAGCAACTTGATGACATCGTAGCTAAAATGCGGGGGATATTTGACGTGGGCATGGACAATGGCGTTGTAGAGGTCGCGATTGTTTGGCTCGTCAAACGGTAAGAAGCCCGCGAGCATGCCAAAGAGAATCACCCCGGCGGCCCATACGTCGACCTTGCTGCCCTCATAGCCATCTGCGGCCGAGGTGATAATTTCCGGAGCAATGTAATGAGGAGAACCCATGATGGTGTGGAGCAATTCGGTGGAAGGGTTTTGAGCCTTGATAGAAGAGAGACCAAAGTCTGTGATTTTAAGGGTGTGATGATCGCTGGACAGGAGGAGATTCTCCGGTTTGAGGTCACGGTGATAGACACGACGAGAATGGCAATAGTCGACAGCGTCTACGAGTTGTTGAAAGTAGAGACGGGTACGTTCCTCAGGCAGCTTACCCGAGGCGGCGACGGCATCAAACAATTCTCCACCGGTGACAAGGTCCATAACCATGTAGAGATTCTTGGATGAGGTGAGAACCTCGTGCAGATTAACAATATTTGCTGCAATGATTTGACACAGGATACAGGGTTAGAACAAAGATGGGATGACGAAACGGGGTGGATTTTGAGGATGGCGGCATGTATGTATTGAAACGGGAGTACTTACGGTGTCTCATGGCCTTCATGACTGCGATTTCGCGGCGGACTTGCAAGGTGAGCTCGTTTGCTTTTATGTGGGACTTTTCCATGATCTTAATGGCGTATTGATTGCCTGTAGTTTCGTCGACGGCGATACGAACTTTGCCAAAGGCGCCTTCGCCGAGCAAGTCGAGCATGAGATACTTGCCTACGCGGGCGACGCCCGGTTGTTGTGATGGGTGGGAGGGAGCTTGGTCGGCGGACATTGCTCTGGGAGTTTAGGGTGGGGAGGGGGAGGGAGGGGTGAGGGTGGGGGTGTGATTTGTTTTAGTTTGGTAGGAGAAATCAAGGATGGAAATGAAATGGGCGTGGAGTTTGTCTTTTGGGTGTATGTGTTGTTATTGTGTGGATTGCATTGAGGCGGTGATGTGGTGATGCGGTGGTTGACGAGAATTTGTTTTACGTGGTGTGGGTGGGGCGAGGGCGAGGTAGTTTTTTGGTGTTGATGGGTGATTTCGGGTGGGGGGGTAGAGTGCAATGTTTGTAACCTATAGGGAATGCAAGGAAGTTTGGTGAGAGTGGGGAGGGTGGGGGGTGGAATGGAATGGAGAGCGGGGGAGGGAGCGGGTGAGGCAACGGATTTCGTGTCGTGAGGATGAAGGAGGTGGGAGGAGAGCAAGAAATTTTAATGTCTTTGGGATCAAGCAAGCAAATGGAACATTGGTCATTGGTCATTGGTCATTGGTCTAAAAAAAGAATACATGTCGTGAGGCACGCCACCTCACCACTCTACTCTACTCTATTCAACCTACACGTGGAACCGTCCCACAACTACAGTTGTACTGTACTGTACTGTACTGTACTATACCGTACAGTACAACACAAAGAACCATTCGACAACAGTCTGCCACGCAAGCACCACGCAACCAACCCACCCACCCCTTCACCCATCCCCTTCCCCTCCCCAACTCTTTCCTCCTCCCCCAACCCTCGCCCACGCCCAATGATGCGCGGGTTTTTCTCCGGCAATCGACGCAGCGCGCCCCTAGGCCCCCACCAGCCTCAGGCTCTCCCGCTCCACCCGATATCTCCCCCACAAAAGGCGAGACCATCCAAGCTCTCCGCCAACGTCAACGAGACAAGCAACGTCAATTCGTCTTACAAATGATGCGCGCAGAGAAGGATAAGGAGATTGCACACCAACAAGCAGACGCTGCCCGTGTCAGGGAGGCAGAGGCTACTAGAAAAGCTATGAGTGATATGGCCGATGCTTGTCATTGCAGATTACTACCTTGGAGCGTATCATGGATGAGGTTGGTTTGGCCGTTGATTTGGAAGATGATGATAGGGCGCATAGGGATTTGTTGGAGGAGAGTAGGGAGATTTATGAGGCCGGTTTGGCAGAGGCCGAGGAGCATATCGCAGAGCATGTCGCCCATGGTGAGTACATGTCAACCATGGCCAGTCCGTTTATGATGCCTAGTGATGTCTACGATGAGCCGGATGATGAAAATGAAGAGGATCGTGCAATGGCCGACCTAGATGAGGTCGCCAAGCAAACGGGGCGTACATGACCCGCTGCCGTCCGCCCGACACTCTTTGCAACATCAAGTCCGCGTCGTACCGCACCAAGTCGTGTCGCATCCTTCTCATCCGCTCCTTTCCATCACATACCTTTGCATTGGTCTCCGACTCGGTCTTACATCCACTTTCCCGCGTGTGTCATCGCCTGCTGCACCAAATTTCCTACCGCCGCCGCATCCAGCTCGTCAAATTCCAACTTTCGACCATCCGACTGGTACCACTCTCTGCACTCCCCATTCACTCGTATACATTCCTCCACACCTCCTTTAAACTTGCTCACTCCTTCAAAGTCCTCCCCTCGCACAATTTCATGCGCCTTGTAAAACAATCCCGCCCCGCTGCCCCCGTCAAACATCCCGTTTTTGAATCCATACGGGAAAATCTCCACTACCCCTGCACCGCTCGACAAAAACATCACATTCAACATTTGCATCCCATGAATGCCCACCACAACCCCCGCCCCCATCACAGCCTCCACTTGCTGCGGAAATGTCATCCCGGCCACATCCACCATCCGGTACGAAAACCCTCCCGCCCGTCCCACCTCGCGCACCTTGTCCTCAAACACCGCCAACGCCCCCGCACTAAACGACCGCGTCGACGCCCGGTGCAAGTATACAATCTCCTTCCTCATCCGCGGCACTCCCGCATATCCCAACGATCGGTACAACTGCGTCCGAAACACATCCGCGTCAAAATATCGCGTCCGTGACATTGTCGCCATGGCATCCACCACCCCAGGATACACATCCTCCGACAAAAACAACTGCGATCTCAACCCACCCGCCAACGCCGCACGCCGAAAGCAAGGCACAAGCCGTCCCTTTGCCACCTCCCATATCCCGCCACCTGGCACAAACACTCGTATCTCACCCTCCCGTTGCGGCAACTCACTTACCACATCCCTTACCGCCTTGTGGCTATACAAGATCCGATTCGGGTACACTACAGCCGCTAACAGCCCGTGATGCCACGACTTTGTGTACCGAATCTTCCGCGCCACCTCCTCATCCGCCGCAATCACCACATTGCTCACCGCTCCCATCCCAAAGCGCTCCGGATGGTGCAAAATATGATGCACCAGAAACACACGCTCTGCAAAGTGCATCACATTCTTGCAGCGCTTGCCCATGCGGATAAACACGCTATCGCCCTCAAACCACAGCACATTCCCCTCCCTCTGCAATGACTCCAACCATGCCTCCTCCTTATGTTCCACCTGTTCCACCTCCCCACACCCTCCACATCCCTCTCCAACTCGACACATCTCCCCATCGACAAGGTCCCCAACTTTCCCTGCTTATTACTATAAGCGCCACATCTCAACCGAGCGCCCATATAAACAATACTGACATGACGCACACAAAACGGGACATGCACACACACCCCATCTCCCGTGGCACTCGAATGATAACACGTCCTGGTGCCCTTCTCGCCCATCGACACATCCCTCAACGCATGATGTCTGCCCTCGACACCATCCCTCAACCTGACACGAGCGGCACGGGACATGACTCCCCCTTCCGTGACATCCAACTCGTCATCACCGCCCAACAAGACATGGTCCAACACCTTGACCGCATCCTTTGCATTGATATCGCGTTCCCCCGCCACCCCAAACTGCGGGGGCCTCATACCCGGGTCACCACCCCCCACCGGCCACTTTTCCGCACGCGTCTCACCCACAGCCGCATTCTCCCCTGATCCTAAGACAGCGGGGTGTTCAATGGTAGCGTGGTCACTGAGTTGCGCGTTGTTGGTATGGGGTGTGACATGCGATACCCAGTTGGTTTTGACGCGAGGCCAAAGGCATTTTGCGGCTATGAGGCAAGCGACGAGAGAGTAGAGGAAGAGCGGGAGGTACCTGTGGCGGTGTGGGGTGCGCTTTTTGGTGGGTGAGGAATCGCGGAGATAGTAGTTGCGGTAGTTGCGGGAGTATTGGTCGGAGCGGGGGCGTGTGGGACGGGGACGCACGGTGCGTGGGCGGAAGAGAAAAGAGGGCATTGGAAAGTAGTGGTAGGGTTGAGTTTGGGGAGGGGGTGAAAGGGCGGGGTGGGGGGAAGGGAGGGGGGAATATGTGGATGTTGTGGGGAGGGGGATTGCATTTTTGTCAGTAGGGAGTTTTATGTTGGTTTTTTTGGTTGTTGTTATCGATGATAAGTTATTGTGGGGGGTTGGGGGAGTGGTTGGATGTTGCATTGATTTGTGGTGGGTGACAGTGGGGGTGCGGAACGGGGAAGCGTTGGGAAGGGGAGGGTGATGAGCGGCATGTTGTGTGATTATATGGGATGGAGGTAGATGATTAGGGTCACACACTGGGGACGGGTGGGTGATGGAGGATAAAGATAAAGGCGGAAGGAATCGCTCAGGCCCTTTCGCTTCGAGACAGGGAAACGCAAGATATAGTAAATAAAATGTGGCGGTGGAGTCGAGGCAGAGTCGGACGGGACAGTTATACTGTATGTACTGTACTGTACTGTACTGTACACTAGTGGAAAAGGCGGGAAACACGGAGATAAGCATCAGATGTGTCCATGTAGCGCCTCGACTTTCGCCATCCATTCAAATCTTTCACAATGGCTCCGACGGCGTCCACAACCCCCCTTTTCCCAAAACCGCACACATCCAAAAAAAAATATCCGCCAAAATACCCACCCCCTGTCAACCGACACCAAATCCCGATCCCCAATCCCGATCCCGAGATATTTGCCACCTCCCAAATTTCACTGCCATTCACCCTGCACCACGTGTCCGCCGACCCCAACCACCCCCCCCGTTAAATCCCAAAACCAACCCAATCTTCCCCTACACACACAAACACTCCACACTACCCACCCCCTTCCTCCCACCTTCGTTCCCCCCTCTCTCTCTCTCCATACCCACGTGATCCCGCCTCAAAACGCACTCTCGCTCACACGCACACTGCCCTGTTTGCACTATATACTACGCAGGCATCCACAAACATGCACACCCCAAATGCCGCGCCTCCTAAACCTGCGTGCATTGTGTTCACGTTGCGAACGAGCCGAAGCCACACACTGGCACACGCCCACCGCCTCTGCACTCTGCTCCACCTGTCTCCATCACAGTCAAACACACCATCCACCAGGCGCACATCCGTCCGATTCACATGCTCACAACAACAAAAACAACAACAACAACACCAATGGGGATAGCAACGCACGTGGCAGAGCCACTTCATCCAAGTCTCACCCTTCGTCGTCCTCCTCCTCCTCTTCGAAAAGGAAGGATTGGAATGCTGAATATGCAGCTCCTATTGTATCGAGAAGTGTTATCGCGGCTTTGTGTGGACGCTGTGGTTTCGCAGTAGCTAGTATGGTGGCTGTCAAGGGGGGTGGTGTGTTGTGTGAACGCTGTGCAGAGAGAGATGGGGGGAGGTGGTTAGTCTGGGAGGTGGTGCTGTGGGACTGGTATTTGATAATGATAAGATGGACTTTTCGGGGGGCGGTGGACGTAATGTCGTCAAGGAGGGTGGAGGGGGAGGGTCGATTTGTCGTATTATCAAACAGAGGTTCCGGTTTCCGTGGTTGGAAAGAGAGGAAAGGGGAAGAGCAAACGTTGATGGTGGTCTTGATGGTCGGGGGAATGTATCATAGTTTGCAGGCGGTGAGGGTGAGGGGGGGAGGGCTGCGATTTGGGGTGCGTGTGGGGCTACCGTTTTTTTTTGGGGGGTGTTGGAGAGATGTACACCCTGCGTTTGGTGGCGGTGGCGCGGTGACGCGGTGGCTGGTCGGTGGATTGCTGCGGAGGATGTTGAGGTTTGGTTTGGTTTGTTTGTTTGTGTTTTACGATATAGACGACAGCACTCGCCTTGTCTTTTTTAATGTAGCAAAAGTACTCAGTTGAAGAAGAAAAGTTGACAAGAGGGATGAGCAACGCTCGCGTGATTACAATAATCCCATTCAAACGCAACCGCGCTTGACATTTTCAACCCCGCCGCACATGGCCCAAAGTTTTGCCGAATATACGTGTGGCCGTTGCGTACGTCTACCATTGACAAGTACGGGACAGTAGTGTACAGTAGTTGTTGTGGACGCGTACAGCCCTTGGACGTGGAGACCGACTCGCGATGCTCTCCGCCCGAGCGTGTGTCTGGCATTACGCTACGTCCATCCACATCTGCACCCCAAAAATGTATACCGTCAGAATACGCACCGTGCCGCCTGCCAGTATGAATAATTCAACTGTACAGTACTATTGTACTGTATATCTATTGTACAGTACAGTCTTGCAAACTGCGGATCTATGATATCGCTGCCAATCCCGACGCTGATCCGCACATACACTCTATCGACAACGACACCCTCACACCAGTCTTTCGTGTGTCCCACGCATTGCTCTCACATCCACCCCCGCGCTGTTGCATACTGTACTGAACATACAGTACGCTGCTGATCCGTCGACAGACCCCGCTTGCCTGCTTTGATTCGGTGTTGCTGACGCGACGCACTCAGGGCCCGTGAAACAACACTCTTGAGTCGTGCACAGCAAATGCCCCTTTGCTTTTTCGCAACAGTCCATCCCATTGATTGAATAGTGTCGGAAACCGCCAGTGAGTGACAATTTGAAACGGAATCAACCATCTCTTTTGTTAGTGCTTTTTCCAAATCCGGAATCACGCAACTCGTTCCGGCTGTAGATCTGCAGGCCATTCAACGCCAAACATTTTGCAACCTCATTTAGATTCGGGGAGCTAGCCTGTAACGCTAGGATCCGAATTTGCTTCCAAGCATGCAACTCCCCAGTTGTTGTATACATAGCAGAATTGCCCTGCCGCAAAACTTATGCAATTGTCTCAAAACACATCAGCAGCAAAAGGAACCAATCCAGGCTAAAGCATTCAATTTGGAACCAGTATTCTGTTTACAAGGAACGGCGATCACCTCACATTCATTGTAGTACGATACAAAGCCTCAAACAATGAGCAAAGCAGTTGGTTCGGGCGCGTGGAATATCCTTTTTTGCAACTTCAATAATCGTCCTACCAGCATTTCAATCCATGCGATCCGTCAAGAATTAAATTCGTTTCTGATTAAAAAATCACTTGAAACAAAATCGGTGTCAGAGCCTGGCAGATTTTTATAAAAGTATAACTCAACTTCGGATGTGATCCGTCGTCAACCTGGGCCTGACCTATTTTCGTGTATACCAGGAGATTTACCAATCTCAATATCCGCCCGACCCCTCTCACAATAGCCGGAATAGTCACTGCATGCTAATGTCCAACACATTTTAGGGGTTTGACTTCTCTACAACCCGTCCCAGAAGCTGTGGGGACAATTGTCTATCGATGTTTTCTCGGTAAAATCAGGAAAATGGGTTATGATACCGCACGATTACCGCCATTTTTCTTCCCGTCAACAAAGGGCTCTTGGCATAATATGAGAACATTTCCTCAACCCATGGGAGCCACTAACGTTGCAGCACTGGTCAGGATAAGAATAGTGTCCCGACATATGCTTTTCATTGCCCAGCATTTTCTAAATTTTAGTGCAATCTACACATGATTCACAAGTGTTCCCTTGGTGATATGGTGTCCTGTTACAAAATAAGCAAACCATCTCACACATACCAGAGCTCACAAAGAGTCTGTTCTATATCTTCATTTGAAACACGTTTCGATGCAGTAATGTAGCTCGTCGATGGCGAGGACAAGTTGGAGTGATAGAACAAGGTTTCTTCATTCAGCGGATGGACAATGCAATTATTCCAAGGGGTTTACCGAACCGCGACTCATCAACTGCAATTAACTTTCGAAGAATATGATTACAAGAACCTATTAAACTATGAGCGCAAAACCGCACAACAAGCGAGATGCAATGGTACAGTACAGCAAGGCTCATTATCTTCTTTGGAGACTAGAGTACTTTATTTCCACCAACTACAATTTTGAAAATACTATGTGAACAGAGACGTTGGAGTCCGGAGCGTCAAACTTGCGTAAATACCAGAGGCGAAAATAAATGGGTAATGTCATATATGGTGAAGATGGGAAAAGGGCAATTCTGAACGAGTAAACGTAGCTATTTCCAAAGTTGCTGTTGTAAAAGAGTTACAGAGGCGAAGATTATGAGTATAGTTCAGAATCAATACAGGGGTGGCTGTTTCTTTTACGGCCTAAATGGCCAGGTAGGTATGAATACTAGTCAGCTAAGAAAGGCCTACGTAAGACGGCGGAGTAAACAAATTCAGTAGCAGCAAAGTAGTAATTGTAAAAATTACAGACGTTTTAGGCCAAAATTTGATCCAATGAGTGGCTTCCTCCTGCTAACGAGTCAAGTCAAAGATGGGAGTCAGATGATTTGAACAACAAGACTTCGGGTCTGTTCAGGTTTGGATATAGTACCGAGATTACTTAATGGTAGTAGGCACGAATTCACCTAGAGTACTTTCTGTTAGAATTGGAATGAAATCTCTTTATTAATCCGTTTTCATTTAAGCATCCCGTGAAGAGCTCTGCTGCAATATTTCAGGATAAATACCATGGAAAGTACAAATCCGGTGTCATTGTTGTAGAATATGGACACAGATGATCATGAAACGTCCTGCAAACGGCCTCTATCCACTCTGATACAAATTCTACGTCTTTAACTCCTGGTACACTATTCTCTTTTGCCTTGAATTATAATTATTGGTGAGTGAATTTAGACATTTTCTTAATGAGCCCCTCTTTTCTTGCTACTTTCCCTTGCTAAAACTTTAACTTTAATGAAATCTATGACCCAAATCGTACTGAATGACTGAACAGTTTAATAGCAAAGTATATAAAGTCATGTGCTGCGCATCAATGAAAGTTTTACAAAATTTATGAGCATAATTTGAGAAAATCCATTGCATTTAAACGCAATAGAAAACAAAAATAAATGCTCAAAATGTCAGGGGCTAAATCTAGACTAGTGATACATTGCTTCCAGATGGGTCTAGTTGCGTAATTATTTCCCTGTTCTAATTGAGTAGCATTGATCAACTTGAGTTCTTGCTTTTCTACATGATTTGAACATAAAATAGACATTCCGTATATTTCAAGCTGAAAGTCGCTCGCAATTTGAATAATTTCCCTTCCATATATTTAGATATGCCAGTTATTTCACAATTAATATCGTTCCTACACATCATATTCGACATCTTGAACACAGTGATGGGAACTTGGAGTCCCAAAGTCAATTTTGGCAAGTCTAATTTTGGCAAGTCTAATTTTTCTATTGTCAGATTTCATCGACTCTAGTTGCCCTTCGGCTGTCTATCTACGATTCCTGAGTATGAATCCAGGCGGAACTTGTTAAAAATTATAGAAATTTTTTCATGTTTGGGATCGCTGGTGTCTCCAGAAAAGTACTTTAAGGGAAAAAGCAACAACTGAAAACTATATTGAATGACGAATGAAAGGGCCCCAGATGAGTTTTTAAAACTGCTTCGTCCCCACTGACGGCTCAAAATGAAAAGTTTACGAGTAATCCGTTTTATAGGACATTAAAATCATGATCTATGAATAATAAAATATTATTACATTTCCAAATTGATTCTACTGTTCATTGTTTACCATTTGATAGACCTGAGATGGTTCTATAACAACTGGAGCAATTTGACTTAGGGTGTGATTTTTGCGATAACGTAATAACACACTTCAATCCAGCTATGGAGATCAAGGGAAGAAAAGTAGAAACCAAAGCCTGAGTAGATCACTGAATGATCAACCGAAGAAAAAGAATATGTTCTTGGACTCACGTCGAGGACACTCAAAGGACTTTCTTACTACGAAAATGACTTGGAGGTGAGCTGAATTGCTACCAAATTAAAGAAACTGCCCGGAATGCAACTGCCATAAGCTTAATTTAAAGATATGCTGACGTATGATCTAAATATAACTCTATCACAACATAAAAATGAGTCATTCGTCTACTCTAAGCCAAATAATGCCAACTCAGCTGATTAAATATTGGGTAAATTCGACAGGATGCATAAAAACCAGTCCTCACTAAATATAAAACGTAAAGAGGCAGCTTAAGGTACATGGTACAGAAAGAAGTTGGATAGAATTAGGAAAGAGTAATTGGCATATCTGTGGTGGCCTTTTTTAGCATGGAGAGCCCAGAAATCTTAGAATGACTCACGGTGGTTACGCTCGACCAGATTTCAGTTTTGAGGGCAGAAATCGCCACGATCAAATACGAATGACAATTTTACCGACATACGCAAACTGAATTTATTATTAATCTATTTTTACTAGTTGCTCGGAACTCTAGCTGGTAATCACATAAAAAGAGATGTTCAAGGAGACGCCTCCATTTTCGGTCCCATGCGCTCTTGCAACATTGCACTTCAAATGTCGAGATTAGCAATTTTGAAATAAGCCAGCAATGTGATATGGAAGGACTGAAATCATTCTATATTACACCAGGAGCTTATCGGAAGCTTATTGAAATTACGGTTTCTTATATGAATAATGTTTTTGAAACAGAAAAATTCGTATTTGATTTCAGATTTCAATTGGAGCAGCTATATCAGTTTCCTCAAAAATATTAAATGTACTGGTATGAATATTTTGGGAACAATTTTGCTGCCCTCAATTCTTTCCAGGTTTTTACGTACGGAATCATTTTGTAATTTAAATCAAGTTCTTTCACAGGAATATCACCATGGGAGTTGCTGAAGCGAAGAAGCAAGAACAATTCTGATAATAACCACTTATTTTTGGTATATTAAAACATTTTCATCCTGTATCCTGTGAAAAGAACCGAATATTATCACCACTGCATTTTAGACTACAAATTTTAATATTTTTTGTCACCAGTGCATAATGTCTTACGGGGATCAGCTCTTTATTATTCTAAAAAATACTAAACAACGTACATATATAAGAAAGGTACCCTCCTGTCCGCTTCTGCAGGTATGGAACGAGTTCTACTGGTGGTTCTAAACTTTTATTTGCTTTCGTAATCCTATATTGCATCGTAATGATATTGGAACGATAACCAAAACTCTTATATTCATTTATGGCAGATAATAAAATTTCAGTTGAAATAATTAGAACTATTTATGAGTTTTATTTTTTATTGAAATATAAGAAAATTGGTCCACAGAATGGATTCAAAACTATAGCGTAGAATTTAAGTTATCAGAAATAAAACATACTACAGCGCGAAATAAAGATGATACTCATATCTTTGCGAAAAAAGGGATGAAATTGCATATGATTATTAGAAACTGTGATAGTATTTTATCTTGACTCTGCAATGGTTGAGGTAGCTGAGGCTTTTCCGCAACTAATTCCTCACCTTGAATTGCTCGCTTCGATTTTCACTTTTGATTTAGTGGGATTGTTTTGAAAACAGTTTTCGTTTGAGAACTATCCTAGACGACATGAAATTTTCAATGTATTTTTACACTGAGGAAGCTCCTAGATGAATGAAGCCCAAGCTTTTGTATAAATGTTAATTTTATTTGTAAAATCAGAGTGAGAGATTGTCTACGGCATTGCTAAATTAACAAATGAAATATGTGGAAAGGGTTTCGCTCTCTCTTGAGTACAAAGTGAAGGTTTCAGTGATCGTAGAAAAACTTTTCTCATTTTCTCAACCAAACAAACATGTTACTAAATAATTCTCTCAATCATTTTAAACTTATGATACAGTTCTTAACTGTATGAGCAAAATGAAAATTATAATTTCTTTAAGGCTTTCACCTTTTCAGCGATTGATACGCACCTCGAAACATATTTTGTGCAGCATTTAGTGAGTTTGGTCCTAAGCTAACTGGTTGGTTCCCTATTTCGAAAAAAGTTCAAATTTAGACCTTTTATTATAGTGAGATGGAAAGGATCTGGTACTTTGTTATTCTAAATAAAATTACCTCTTTTCAGTGTATAAACAGCGAATTTTTTCACATGTAGATGATCCGGTCTCTAATTTTATTACTGTATTACAGAAATGGATCAATTCTAAAGTCAGTTAACGCTCGATTGCCATGAATAACAGCCCGTTAAGCTTGACGGGAAGACATATCTGAAAATACTTCTTATCATAATATACTCGGGAAAGGAATGGGATCAGTGTTCATACCAATTGCAGGTCGTATTGGAAAGCTTCATTTTTAAGTTTTTTCTGAAGGTTATGAGAGGATGGGTTACTGGTCGCAATGTTTGTCTGTGTCTTACATGTTCATAAAGTTTTTGTATGTGTGGGATGGGCTGGAAAAATTTTAAAGACCCTAAAAGCGAACTTTTTAAATGAATATATAATATTTCTAATGTAATACTCTTGCCTTAAAACGAAAGTCTTCTAGATTTCTTGGTAACAATCTGTAGTGATTTAGCATGCGTACTGTGCTGCTGCAAGATAGAGTTATTGCGATAGATGTTAAACAAAACTATTGTCTCAAATAAATTTAGCATCTTTACCGGAAAAATATTTTATTTAAATGTACATTCAGAAGCAAAAATTGATGGACAATAATTTTTGATATAATTTAAAAATCAAATGATCCACCTGATTCATTGAGCCAAAAATGTGAATTATTTGCATATTTGAAGTAGAATTACATAGATGAAACACAATTTTACACTTTTTTATTGATTTCAAATTATTTAATGAGGTAAATTATTTCCTGTCCAGGCTACCAAAAATTGTTTGTTTTTACCGTATTTGGCAATTACAATTTTCATCCAAACAATATATGCTGAGAACCATCTCGCATTTAAGAAATGAAAGGATAAAGGATTTAGATGTGAGAAATAACTGAGTTGCAGCCCAGCTTAAGTTGATCAAATTGTTAATGAAACACTATTGTTTCTGAAAATATATAATTGTAATGATCTAGTAGGTTTTTCTGAGATAGGTAATTTCTGAGATAGGTAATTTTGAAATAATACATCGCAAGAAAGATAGTATCTGTGAAATTTTTCTTGCTTCCACTTTATGTGTGACAGACCCATTTAAATTTATGATCACTTAACCAGTTTTCCCAACTGAATTCTGAAGTATTGAAATGAATCTTTTCACGTTTAAGCCTTTCTAAACTGGCATATTGCTTTTGCAATGAACTATTTCAATTATTTTGATATTTTTGCTGCTCTTTCCTTCAGCGTCAGCATTACTGACTTTTCCATGATATTCTGGTTGTACTTTTTTGTTATATGAAATTATGTATATAAGAATACCCCTTAGGTAAATAGAAGATCATCCACAGATTTTTACAGCATTACGGATAAAATAGAAGATGTGAATTTACGAGTTATGTTGTTCCGATAATTTTATTTATGTATTAAATAAATGAAATTTAGGATTTGAAAATATCACAGTGATTGTATTAAATTTGACACACGCGAAAAACCTACACTTTAGCGGTATCTCCGATTTTCGAGGGGTTGGTACAAGAATAGCTATGCTAAAGTATTATAAGAACAGAAATAAAATTCAATTAGTGACAAAAGCGTTTCAATCGAAGGGAAGAGAAACTGTGTAAATTTACAAATACTACAGGGGGAGAGGTTCACACTATATTTTAAGATGTATTACATAAGAATAAAATTAGTTTTTTCACCTGAAAGGCACACAGTTGATGGTTTTCACCTTTACAAATGAACATTAAGATATTCCATGAGTTCCTATGGCTATTTTCCCGTTGAGTATTCCTTCTTTTTGGATCAGTATTTTTCTCCGCTTAGAGATGATTTAATAACAACACTGCTGACTAGCTGGCCAGATATAGTACGAAAATACCGAGGAGGAATATTAGAATATGTAAACTGTTCTGTTAGCTTCAAATGAAAATCGGATTCTGGTACAAAATCTTCTTAAGAGTTTATCCTTCGACGTTAATGAGATGTCGGTATCCGAATGTTCTGCATTTGCAGTATTTCATGGCCCAGAATTTAATACCATTTTTATCGTAGTGTAATTTTTGGATAGCGTTCCATTTGGCTGCATCGGCAGTATGGAATTCTTAAATGAAAAGAGATGCATTTGCTTGTCCATTTGTTCCGGTGAAACCAGTCCGCTTTGCAAAGGGAAAGACCTCGGTTAATCTGGCAGATAAAGAGTTGGTTATCTCGAGGGTAATCTTTTATTAGCGAAACGGAATGTGGTCTGTAAGCACCCAATTGGGTAAAATTCTCATGATAATGATCGTGATAGGGTATTTTCTTGCCACGTCCGGCTTAAATGCCCATAAAAAACCAGAAAATGAACTTGAGCTTGTTTTAATAAGTCTTTGAGCCATTTTTTACAAATAGCTTGTCTTCAGAGACTGCTGAACTACTATTATTATTGACGAAGAACGTGAAGGTGGGGAGATTTTCGCCTAGTACTTCTATATTTTTCGATCTCAACACCTCTGGTGTTCCAGAGGTCTATACACTTTTTTGACTCGAAAATTTTTTGTAAAATGCTACATACTTCTAACTCAACTTTTTGATACATATAACAGGATATGTGTGCAAAATTTCGTCAGTATTCTGAATTTTATCATGACAGATGAGCATGCGATATTTTTTCAGATGAGCAAATTTTTACCAGATAAATGCGATGTTTTCCTCATCATACTGAAGTAAATATTATCTAACGTTTTTTGACTGATGTATCTTAACCGACATCACTTCTGGGGACTATGATTTTGACTGATGCGTATGCCTTGCTGAAATTGGTATAGTGGGCGCTCCGATGGATGGCTCAATGTTTGGTAGGCAGCGAATTGCGGTAGGTAGTATATTATGATGATTTCTATGACTGAGAATGTCTCCTACCATTTCCTGGAAAGCCCATCAATTTGGACGGCAGTCTGAGGTACGTAGTTTTTCGGGACTATTCTATTGATTTCCTAAACCAGGTGAAGATGGAACAGAATGAAGAGGAAAGAAAAAGAGAAGCCACAATTTCTTGCTAATTTTCCTTTGTCGATTAAAGCAGTCGACAACAAAAGACGTTAAGAATGTCTTCGCGCTAGTAAATAATTCTCTCAGACAGTTTAAGTTGATGAATGCCTATAGGTTAATGGTTATGTCATTTCAGGGCGGTTGAAAAGGTCATCTGGATGGAGCCCGAGTTATTTATATCAATAAGTTCTTTCATCTGAATAACACGACCAATATTTTTCATTAGGTCAATGTTTGTTGAGAGGTTAATGTTTTATACCAGCAAGCCAGATGATATTTTCCTCTGAGTCTATCAAGTATGAAAAGTGATCCCGTTGGGTTTAAACGAAAAATTTAGTCGAGAGTTGCGGTCACTATGCCGTCTTAGATGGCAAAATTACCTTACTGAGAGTGAGGAGAGAGTAAAGAAAAGCAGTTGAATATAATAGCTTACAGACTCTGACTGGTCTAGAAACTGCACAGGACGTTGAATAAATCAAAGAAGACGTTTTAGACATCTTTATTGTCCAGAAGCTGAGAAAAGCTCAGAAGTGCCGGGTTGAGGATCTATGTGATAAATGGAGAAATTGATCATTTGAATGCCAAGTGAAAGAAAGAATGATAAAATTTATAACATATTTTTACCACATGGATTTTTCCAGATATACATTACCAAGCATCATCAATTTAAAGCCCCATGTTGTACTTTTTGGTTGTCATAAAGGCAGCATTTCATCCAGCGTTTATCTTCCCATTCGGAATATGTAAATATAAATGTGTTCGTGGATTCTTGTGCTATAATTATGGCCGTCTTTGTCGGTTTGGTCAAGAAGCAGTCAACCCACTTTGTTGGGTTGATAAGAACGGCGGCGTTGCGGCCTAGAAATGCCGTGATGCAATTGCATGCAAGTTAAGTGGAACCCTGGTACTGTTCTGTAATTTTGCTCCTGAAGTCAGATAAAGTAGGGTCGATTGCTCCACATTACTCCTAAAGTGCGGTAATTTCAAAATCAGGCATTACGTAGTCGCTATTGAAGAATTTCTAGAAAATCTGCCGTAGTTTATCCGTTTCAAGGTTATTTCCATGGTCTTACATTTCATCGACATAATTTACCGGAAGATCTTACTAGTGGGCCTGAAATTGGTACAGTACATGTCATAAGTGCCATTGTTCTTTTTGAAAAACATTCGCGCAATGACCGATATTGTAATAAAATGGGTGACAGTTAAACAGAGTGACCAGAGGAGATCCATAACAAAATTGCCATGTAGCTAGTTTGAAGTATCTCTGTATTAGAGAGCCTGTCGCAGAAAAGTGTTCGAAGAGGTAATATCTATCACTTTGGTAGATGTTATCAAAGAGTGTCCAGGATGCCCGCCACAGTTGCTGCTGAAGCAGCGCGTATTAGGATTTTGGATTTTAATGTGAAAGGGTGTTCACCAAACTCCGTCGGTTTCTTATGTTTCAATCCAAAACCGAACCTTGTTTTCGTCAAGCTAATCTCCGAATGGAAGAAATGGAAAAAATTTGGGTATTTTAATATTTGGAAAGTAATGTCATTTCCTGAAGTGAGGCCACATGTTCCATTAGGGATTGAGGGGAGTCGGTGTGAGCTTGAATGATTACTTGATTCTCGATACTTGATGTCATACTCACAAGAGCTGGGACCACAAACATCCCGAGCTTGGAAAGGATTGCTAAGAATTCGAGTGCGAGTGATTATAAGATCAAGCTACGGTATGTCACTCCATAAACTCCCCTATTTTCCTGCCCTCCTTAACTGCTCGACCCGTGGTGGCAGAGTTAGCTCTCGCGCGGGGGATTGCCAAACACTTTCACTACAGCGACCATGGAATAACAGCGGAGATAGCAGGCAACTGCAATAAAGCGCCGCGTATCTTAGCCATGGACTAGTCGACAGAGAAGAGTAGCTGCTTGTTAGTGCAGGCTGATTTACAGTACAGTACACAGCAAATAGTTTCTTTATGGTTGGTGTCCACATTGCAGGCTGTACAGTACAGTACTTTATTACCGTACGCATTGAACGCACCAGTCTAGCTACTGTAAATCGAAAAAGTGTACTGTAAAGAAGTTTGCAAAAACGAACTAACCGATTGTAGAGGACAGCAGAGGGGTGCACCGTCTTTTCGCGCTGTCTGGTACCGTAACATAGTCTCATAGCCGTACAAGCTGCGCTTGATCGCTCAGCTACGCCATTCCCCGACCCCGGACCACTCTACCCGTGAACTAAACCCCTCGGAACGACATGCGTCGCAATCTCACCGTCATCGCCTTCGCCCTCACGGTTGTTCTGCTGCTGCTCGCCACACTGACACCCCTCTTCAAACCGCTTCTCACCCACCTCCCACCACACACCCATCTCATCTTCCACTTCATAGCCCACCTCCTCTTCTCTCTCACTCTCCTCCGTCTCACCCCATCGCACATCCCTGCCGAGGCTGTCTGCCTCCTCTCCATCTCCCTCGCCGTTCTTCTCGAGCTTATCCAAGCCCTATTCGTCCCTCACCGCAACGCCCAATTACCAGACCTCGTCGCCGCGTCACTGGCAACCACAGTTGTTTTTCTAGTTCCCAGAGAACAAGGCGCTCCGCTCAAAGCCCCCAGCTGGAACGTGTTGATGCTTTATTTGTTTGGCAATGATGACGACGACGATGACGACGACCCCCATCGTGTCGGCAGTTGGGCAGTCTGAATAGCGCCTTGCACTTGCGTGCCTCGTCGCTTGCGTATCATAATATATGGCAGGTTACGGTGCAAAATATTTAGTTGCTTCTTGGAAGAAAAGACGTTGCGAGATCGTGGCGGGTTGGCCGATGTCTCGGGCGTTGTTGGCTGGAGGTTGGGGGTGACGAGGCTGGGGTCGTGCGATTGCTTCTAGGAAGGTCATAACAGTCGAGTAGCGCAGAATCGCGTATCGGCATGCATGGTTGGGGTACGCCGAGGCAGAGGCGGCTGCAGTTGCTGTAGATATTTGCGATGGGAGCTATGGTCGGATGAGACCTAGTTGGAAAGGAGCGAACCTTTTCAAGACATGCGTTTTATGAAAGGGAAGGGCTTGGGGGCAAGATTGCAGGGTCATGTTGCACACTGCATAGGGGGACAGATGCGAGGACTTTTCGCGTGGAATACGAGCTACGATTCTTCTCTAGAATGCGTCGCAAAGTTAGGATCCCGCGAGATTTGCAAGGGTGGGTTTGCTGAAAGGATTGCGTTTTGTCGGTTAAACAAGTTCCTTCTCTCTTTTTCCAATTTTTCCATTTTTCCGAGGATGCTTTGTACAAGAAAGAAACTACATTGATAAAAAGAAGGTGAAACAAGCTAGAAAAACAACAAAAAAGACAAGACAACATAAATAACCATCAGCGACCATAGTCGCAGCAGCAAACAGACAGCATTGGACATCATCTCGACCAGCCATTCCCCATCAAATCTCTGCAACAAATCTCCATTCACCCGTCGCCCGTTTTGTCACACAACTCTGTACAAATACCTGTTACTGCAAGGGCGAAAACTCTGCCACTACCACCCTATCCGAATTTTCCACCGGATGCATCACCGCATTAATCCTAACCCCATGCCTCGCAAACCCAACAGCTACAGGCTTGCCACACGTCAACGCCTTTCTAAACTCGGTTGCATCCTCGTTACCCAAGCCATCCACCGCAAATGTTCCAAATGTCGTTGCGTTCCCCCTCCGGATACCTACCACCCTCGAACTCGCCTTGACCACGACGTAACTCAACTGCAACACCCCTAGATCCCTCGCGTAAGGTTCCTGTACGGAACTACCTCCCGGAACCTTGGCCCCCTTTTGTGACGTGTTGCTCAAAATCTGCGCGTACAGGGTAGCCTCTGTTTCAACGTCAGCCATCATTGCTGCCGACATGCCTGGCGGTGTCATGGGGCTAGTCATGGGCATCCCCCGTCCACGAGATCATGAATCGACATTGCACTTCTCTTATCACTCTTGCTTCCCTGCATTCCCGCGGCACCCTCGAAAATTGAATTGGCTTTTCGAACCGCGGCATCCTGGGTGGCCAAACGAGCCCTCAAATCTGAGATGGTCTTCTTGTGTAACAGCAACTCATCGGCCATGTTCTTCCACCTCTGCTTCTGAGCCTCTCGGAATCGTTTCGCACTCTTGCGATTCTGAGCCTTTTTAATCTCCGTCTGCGACAACTGGGGAGTAGAACCTGCACTGGTGCCACCGACAGGATTCGCCGGACTGGGCGGGGCTGTAGTGGACACGGCCATAGCGACACGACCTGCGGTAGTGGAAGTGGTAGTCCTGCCTGGAGCACCAACCACGGCCCTAGCCAAGGACGGAACGGCGGTCAACGGGGCACTCCTCGGGGGCGGGAGGGTAGCCGTGGGATGAGAAATGGACATGGGACTGACCAAAGTGCTGGCCATACCCGGATTGAGAGTATCGGTACCGGCCGAACGTGGCTGTGAGACGGATGGCAACGGGAGAGATGAGTTTGCCGGGGATGAAAGCGGAAGCGAAAGGTTTGGAAGGACAAGACCGGAACCACCGCCGGGGCTTGGACTGACGACGACGCCACGCATGAGCAAGGGGGCGACATTGTGGGCGGGACCGAAGACGCGAACGTCAGCAGGAGATGCTTCACCGTTGCCAAACTTGTGAGCGGGAGGGAGACCAAAGGAGGCGGGGGCTGAGGCCGGGGCGGGGAGGTGGGTTGGTGTTGTGGCAGCCAGGCGTTCTAGGTCGCGGGTTGGGAGATCGTTGGGAAGACGGAGTTCGGCAACCCTGGAGGGGATTGGGGGCGGGTGCATGTTTGGAGGTAGGGTGGGTGGTTATGGGGATCAGGGAGGGAGAAGGAGAGGGTGGGGGTGGGGAGGGGGAAGTGAATCAAAGGGAAGGGGTATATGTGGAATGGGTGAAGAGGGTGGTAGATGAGAAGAGGAAGTTTGGGATGTGGGTGTAGAGTTGGTTTGGGAAACGGTGGTGAGAGGGACTGTGAATGGGAGAAGGGGGAGGGGAGGGGTGGGGGAGGGATGGGAATGGGTAAGTGTAGAGGAAGGTAGGTGAGGATGAAAAGGGACGGAATGTTGCAGCGGTTGGTAGTGTTGTTTAGATGAGGGGGAGAGAAACGTTGAGCGTGTGCTTGGTCGGGGTCGGGAGGGGGGGGGGAGAAGGGGTTTGGTAGAGGGGAGGGGGGCGGAATCAAAACGATGAATGTGGCGGTCGCAATGACGGCGCAAGAACGGGGGCTGGTACTTGGCCTCCCCGTAGCGCTATCATTTGATGGTCGTCATGGACATATCTATTCTCCAATTTTTTGAATAATTGAAACAAATTATATTTCTTTAGAAAAAGGTTTGCGTTTGGGTTTATGGGTTTTCACAGTTTTGACAATTTTTTGGCGGTCCATTCGGACCTTGTATGCAAGGTTTTTTCTTAATTTTAATTTGTTCGTTTCAAGGCGGGCGTGGCCGCCGAGTGCCGTCATATTTGTTTGGTTTGGTTTTCTATTCATCTTTTTAAGAAAGTATAATGTCACGGAGCGTGACAATCACTGGATATCAAAACAAAAACCTCAAAGAGGACGACATGAGAGATTACTCGAGGCAAAAGGAAAGCCAAGATAAAATAGACCCCAGCGACCCCCACAGGACAGGGGTCTATTAATACATACTGTATTGAGCAATACCACGCTGTTCTTGACCAAAGGCAGGAGGGGGTGAAATTGTTGAAAATTATGACTGGCAATTATCGGATCTGTACTTGTTCAAGGATGAGGTTGAGCGGCTTTTGTGACGTATGCCTGGCGGTCATGCTCAGGCGCCGCCATATGCTCTGTCTAGGTTGAGAGGCTTATGAACCACCGTACCTCTGACGTAAAATACACCCACACGCCCCACGCACATACATACACTGCACTGTTTGTCTGTTTGTCTGACAGAGTCAAAACCCCACTCGGTGGTTTGCTTGCTGGGTGCTCGGAATAATCATCGCGTTGCTCGCTCGCTCGCAAATTCCGTTTTACAGTAAATGACACTGTATAGGTGTATCGATTTCGTTTGTTGGTTACAGTAATCCTGTGGTGAGGGGTGAGTGTTTAGTACGCAATGGAGGTGGTGCTTACCCTGTAAAGTTTTGAGTAGAGTGGTTATGCCGATGAATGGGTACAGTGTCGAAGAAGGAGGACGTGAGTGGGTTGGGTCGATCATCGAAAGCTTATTATTGTTGTTTGCTTGGTACCGATGCTATAGCGGTTAGCAATGTGGAGTGTGAGCGACGGCGGGGTGATGCAGGATTGTGAAAGTTGGTACAATTGACTTGGCAGGGTGGAGAGAGAAACAACTAGCAAAGGCGACGTGTTAATTATTATGTTTTTTTTTGTAAAGTGAGTAGGGAGGGATTGACGGCGTGACCTCAGGTGGATGGATGGTACAGTACAGTAGCTAGTTGCTTTTTGCGAGGACGAGAGAATGATGGAACGCTTGGTGGATATTCTTGTCTTACTGTACTGATGCCATGCTGCAAGCCTATTCTGCTGGGCACAGTAATTTTGGGTGATGGTGTGTTGCTGTGGGACAGGCCCTTGAAACTGGGTGCATTTGGCAGGAACGATGACTTGTGTATGTGCTTGTAGAGTGTCAATTATACTACATTTGCACAATCTATTCACCAAATGCATGTACAAAAATATTTTTGTAAAACTGCAAAATCATACTTTGCACTAATGTACTACTGTATTGTACAGGAGGCCCTCCAATCATTCACTCAGTCTATTTTACCACCAAAAAAGAAAAAAAAAAAAAGGAAAAGGGGTCTTCCATCCCTCATAAGCACCGCCACTGGAATCCACGTGGATCTGACTGCATCACAAGCACCTCTGCCCTGCACTGTACTGTACTCTACTGCACCCACAGTGTACAGTATAGTACAGTACAGTACTGTACAGTATTGTGGTGGACAAACTTACAAAAGAGCAAGAAACGTTATTTTGTTTTGCTAATGCCGCAGGTTACACACTACCACACCTCCCTCATCCCGTCATTCTATCCTCACCTCCAACTAATGATGCCTTTCAACGCCAGCTCGCTCTAAACAAGCCTCGGACTTCCTACGCCTCTTTCTCACCTACGATATCCGCCCGCACTTCCAACTTTTTCACTGCCAACTAATTTAATACCCACCCAGTTTGCGCCATCCTCGCCCCGCACCCCTGCCACCCCGTCACAAATGCCAAACTCCCTTCTAAACATATCATGTGACCGCATTGCACCATCGCATCATCCTCGCCTTGGATTACCACCCTTACCCAACAACACATTGTAGTCAACTGTCATCTGATCCACATATTAGAATCAATGCATGCCGGGAAACACAGGCACACGCAACAATGCACACACACTCCCACTCACACAAAAAAAAATCTTAGCAAACAGAAACGCAACACGTTATCCCGCCACTCCTAGTTGCGTTTTACGTCTTGCTGCGGTTTGGCAAACAGACGACTCCACCCCCTCAACACCGTCTCCGCTTACGCCCTACGCTTCTTTCAACATTCCCTCCCTCTTCGTCATACCCGTTACCCCTGTTGTACCACTCGTTCCACAGTCGTTGCCATTGTTGCTGCCCACCATTTCAGAGAACCGCCTTAACTCTGTCGCCTTTTCGACAGTCGACAACCGTTCCAATGCTTGTTCTCCACCGCTATTACACCCTTTGTTTTCTTCCACTATTTGTTGGACCAACCGCATTCTGTCACGGTCCAACTGGACACCTTTGGTGTTAACAGAGAAAATAAAGAAAAACATTTGGGACGACTCCCAAGCCTGGTGCACACCTCACCGCAATGGAACAAAGGCCTCGACAAATGGCCCCTTGACATATTTATAGTTAGCCCCATTCGGCCCATGCCAGGAAACAGCAGTCAGTGTGGGACCAATCCTTGTGCTGATTGTAAACACATCCTGTCTATTACATACCCATTCCCCGCCAATTTTTTTTGGTCCGTAATCCAAATCAAATACTGTACAACAACGTGACACACCGTCATTTGGGAAACTCTGGGCACTGACGGGACCACTGTCCAGTGCATAATAGTTGAGCAATGTCACACTCATCCTCAGTACACTTTTAGCCTACATACGTATATAGCCCGTGAGATCACTGTATGGGGCTGACGGCCGTATACGTATCAGAATCTGCCAGGTTTACACGCACTCAGGAGAGATGAGGGGTTGTTCAAGCTGGCCCTTGCAATTTCTCTTCCGCAGCGATTCCTTTTTTGACGCCCTATTCGAAAAACACAAACTTTCTACATTCTCGATGATTTTTCCAATATCCTCTGTTTGTTTTACACGAGTTGCGTACAGATGGATAATTGGCCCAAGTAATATTACTAATGTATCGCGGTATGCCGTAGAGTACTGTACTGTTTTTTAACGAATGTGTTCGTATTTGCAATCCTTTTGGCATTGTGCCCTTGCAGTTGGAATCGTGGAACAAATTTTTTTGCGTTTCAATTGAGAAAACGGTGCTTTCTTCTATATCCTACCCTACCTGCTGAGAACACTGAAATTGTTATATCTTTCAAGAGTTGCAATTTTTTTTCAAATTTGAATTTATTTTAGGGATGTTATCTGATAACGACCTCGAGTTGGTCGAGTTATGATACAAGTCACGACGTGCATCTCATGCTCAGCATGGCGTTGGTTTTGATTCGCCTGTACTGAAAACAGTCCACAACTTGTTTTTCAATTTCATTTTTGATACTACTGCAAGGTTTTATGTTGGATGAAATAAAGGGGCTCTGTGAAAGCAATGATGTGTCAGAAGAGCTGTACTTTTTCACAATAAAATGCCAGGAAAATATCACACGGAATGGATGGCACATTGACCCGATGTTAACCCAGTACAAGGTAGCGTGAGCACAAGATTGAAACGGCGCCAATTGAACACGACCATCTTTGCCAGTGCATCCCGCAACAAATCACCCCATTTTTACTTTGACTTGTTACTGTACTGTACATGTTCCTGTACTGTACTGCAGCACCGCTTGACGAGTACATGAATAAATCGAATGTCACTGGCGCTGCGAAAAAGACGAATCCTATCCCTGTGCCGTGCCTCGCAACACCGACAATACCGTACACCATCCACCCCTTGTCGCAATCCTGCCACAACCCTGCTATCGTTCAGAGCACACACCCAGCCACCCTAATCCTCGGAGCATTCAGTAGCGGAGCACTCACTCAACATGTTGTTGAAAATTAAGATTGCTTATTTGCCTAGCGCGCACCGTTTCTGCCGCCCTGTTGCTACAGTACCATTACACGGCTACATACTGTACTTGTACCTACACTGGACCATCAGCAATGCTTTTCGTGCCCCGTATACAGGATTTTCGTACAGTAGTATACAGTTCTGTACAGTTCTGTAGTGTGGTGTGAGCGGTCACGCAGCATGCTGCTGCCTCCCTGTTGGACGTGGGGTAGGGGAGTACAACGTATTGTACATACGGTAATTCGCCCGGAAAGGGCTGAAATTGGCATGTGCAGAAACGGTGTGGCGATTGTCGCGCTGATCGGCACTACAGCTGCCAAGGGGACTTTGATTTTACAAATTTGAAATGCAGAGTATAGGATGGTAAAGGAAGGTACTGTACAATACAGCAGTTTAGGTAGCCGCCCAATCCATCAAAGGAACGGCTCTGCGGCGCATTTGCACCTGTACAGTACTGTACTGTACGGTACTGCGGTATACTGTACAGTACAGTACTGTGGCCTGAACGTCAAATGTGACCATATGCTGCGATTGAGCCAAAGCCTGATGGATTGCAGATCAGAGTACAGTACAGTATGTTTACCCTTCAAATAAATAGAGGAGATCCGCAAAATGGTACAATACTGTACTGTACTGTACTGTACTGTACATGTACTGTATAGCACAGGTGTGGTTCCAGCTATTGTACGGCCATGCGAGAAAGGAGCACAGCGTACTCGCCCACACGGCTTTGCTCACCCTCTCCTGGATCTGCACATTATTGCTGGATTCCCGCTCTGGACTGCGGTCCTGAATGTGCACCGTTCTTGCAAATTGACCTCCCATTATACTGCACTGTAAGCAACTGAAAAGGGCATCCACAAGTTCCAGATTTCTTTTCAGGATTGCAGACCACAGTACAATAAAGCCGCCGGATCTGAATGTGGCCTGATTTGAAGCAGATCTTTCAAACTCCTCGATTTTTTTAAAAGAATTGAAAGCAACTCAGCAAGTACACAAAACCTTACATAGCCAAAAACTTTGAAACGACAGCAATTGGCGGGAAAATGAGTTACTTGCACTTGCGTCAAACTTCTTGCCAAATTTGAAATGCCACTAATCTTGGCCCTTCACAACTCCTGCATTAACAATTGGGATATCGCTAAACAGCTGAAGAAAACAATGGGGGTCTGTCAAAGAATTTCTCAACCACCTTACCGCAGTTGATGCTCGCAACTTGCAAGTCGTCACGCAATACAGATGAAATCATAAAAGAAAGTCTCGGAATTCCACGACAGGAGGAGAAAGGGCAACAGATCAGCTCGTGAGTTCGAGAGGCCTTTGAGCTCATCCGTGGGAGTTTGAAAGTTGCATAGCTTTTCAAATATGCTCCGCATTTCAAGTGAAGGAAAGTGGGGAAGCGCCAAGCTTTTTGGCAAGACCACCGCAATTTTGTCTAAAGTTGCTCAAGAGTACAATATGCTGTACAAGTACCGTACAGTAGTAACCAAAGTACCTGCCTTACTCAAGTTCTGAGTTTATTTCAATAATTAACAAGAAATTATTCTTGATAAACAAGAGAAGAATTCCTATTTGTGGCTGATATGCTATAAAACAGAAATGTCGTAAATCCTGTATAGAGCTGCGGAGATGACGAGATCGGTAGCCAGCCGAGCCCTGCACCAATATTCTAATGTATGTACAGGCAATTCTCCTTCAGCGACACGCTGCGTACTTGTTGACTGTGCTACTAGCTATTTGACAGTTGGTTAAAAATGCTCAGTAATCCGCATTGTACTGTAAAGCCTACAACATCGTTCGAACGAAAATTCTTAGGACCCCAACCTTGGCGCGACTAGCAGTAGACAACTCTCATTCACCCTCGTATAGAGTCGGGTACCTATTTCTGTTGAGGAGAGCTCTTTCCTCCTACGACTATTCTTTTCTGGTTTGCATTGAATAAGATGATTCATTTGCTGCATAACGCAGAGTACTAGAGAGAAAACCTTCGAGAGAAACCATTTCTCTATCAATGAGAACAATCTCTAAAAACTGTATAACAACAACACGTTGCAGCTTCCACCCATCTAGGCACAGTATACCAGATAAATCTCGTTATTCATAATATCGAAGTTCTTGACTTGACAAGTGAATAAATTGACACGGGCGTGACAGAAACGTCGACCCTTTCACTACAAGTAGCAGTCATCGGAACGGGAAGAATTCTATATTCTATGGAGGGAGTAGGTACCGAAATTTTAAGGTTGCGGAAGGATATCTCCAAGATTCTTGCCGTGACCTTTGCAATTTGATTCCAAAGAGCCTAATTCAAATGGTAGAGAACTAACGGCTTATTTTAAACCATTGGTATAACATTTGAAAATTTTAAAGGAACTGGGCTGTAGTATAATATGCGCTGCGCAGTTCTTCCTTGCGAGCTACGGAATCGCACACAATTTGAAACGCAACATACACACACCAAAACTCACAGGGAGTTCGTTGTAACTCATTATCTTTAAGCGCCATGCAATACAGTAGCACTTCTCACGGATAAAGACTAAAGGGTAGAATTTTGAGATTTTAATTGATTCCTGGGACAGTAGGACGGTATAGTTGTCCTCCAAATTGTAAGACCGGAATGCTAGAACTTTGCAAATAATCGGATCAAAAGAACCGATTAAAAAAATGGGTGAAACCCGGGACCAAATTCGAGATAGATGAACCAGGACCGCTGAACATCTTATTTGAATATATGTTATTGTTACCAACGACAAACTTGAAGGTCTTACCTTTATATAGACCCAGAGGTCAGATACACCAAGGAAGAGTAATTATAATATACGAAAAATAAGAGGAGTAATATGATATTGGATAAAGATTGAGAAAAAGGGAAATAATGGCAAAAACCGTGGAAAAGACTTGCAGAGAAGAGACTTGAGAGTAAATTTAAGATCAAAAACTGAGACTGCTATTTGTTGTTAGTATCTAATCGGCAGATATAAATGAATATTATTCAGTGAGGTTAGGGCCATCTATGTCGGCGCTTTAAGTGAGTTCAATGTCAGGAAACAATAAATATTAATTAAAGAGAGTAATATAGACGTTTGACCCAATAAGAGACCATCAACTGGAACAATTATTCGGTCAAAAGCGGGTCAAGTGGCTCAAGCATAAATATCTCGAGTCTGCCAAGGTTTAGATGCAATACAAAGACCGCTAGCAACTTACAGTCGCCAATAATAACCTCACAGCACCTTATGCTAGCAGTAGGCTCACAAGTCCAAAAATAAGATACAGAACAGACGAAAAAATTGGCTCTGCCAATGGTGACACGGTATCAGTCCAATTACACTACATATATGCTATCGCATTAGTTAAATTTCCTGATTACTCTCAGTTTTTCTCCAAAAATTACAGGTTTTGTGTACACTGAAAATTTTGAATCTATATTGAATCTAAACTACTTATATTTTGCTCATTTTGTGCAAAATTTAGTCGAAATTTTGTTGAAATTAGTTAATTAAGCCTTTACTTGGCTATATACTAATGAACTATGTAAGCTTTCCAATTGTAGAACGAACATGTACAATTTTTTATGCTGGTCCTATCACACTTCATATGATTAGAAGCTTTGTTTTTTTCTAGCTCTCTTCTTTATTCTATGCGCATATCTTTAACTTATTCCTACTGTATTTAGAAGATATTTTATTCAATATCAAAAGCATTCATTGTTTGGCATCAACCTGGAAAGTTTTGTCCATTTCAAGAGCAGTGGGTCATTCTCGATTTATTCAAAGAAACTGACTACATGTAGTACAATGCCCGGTGCGCTGTCGTTCTCGTCTATGTACGAAATCCCGTCAGACAATGAGAAAACCACTACACACACAACAAGACTCACAAGGTGTTCGTGTCCATCTTTCTCTTGAAGCACCCTGCAATAAAATAGCGCAGCTCTACGGCGGCGAGGAGAAGTTGTATATTGGAGTTGGGGTGATTCCTTGGACAGGTGGACGGTATAAATGTCCTGCGAGTTGTAAGGCTGGGTCGGGATCCGCAGAATGCTAAAAACTTGAGAAGAATCGAGTCTAAAGTACCTTAGACACCAGAGGTGCAATATTGGACAAAAATAGATTTAATAGTGGGTCAGTAGTGCTGAGTAACTCCTTTCGGGATAATTTTTGTTGTCACCAACGACAATCTTGAAGTTCCTATTTGTACATAGAAGCTGGAGTCCGGGGCGCCAAATGAGAGTAAATATCACAAGCGAAAAATGAACGGGAGGTTACAATGTGGGGCAGAGAGGGGAAAATAAAAGGGTAATCCGAGCGGATAAACTTGGCTATAACCACAGTTGCCGTTGGAGAGACTACTGCAAGGCGGAAGTTGGGAGTCAATTTCACAGCTAACACCGGGTGGCTGTTTATTCTCTGGCGCTAGTGGACAGGTAGGAATAAATACTAGTTAGCTAGGTTATGTATATCTACGGCGGTGGGGTAAGTAAAGTCAATGTCAGCCAAGTATTGGAGATCAGAGTTAGAAATTAGTAAAATAGACACTTGACCCAATAAGTGCCTTTCCCCTACGAAAACATCAGGTCCAAGTTGGGGGCCGAGTGGTCCAGACTGCCCGCCCCAGGCCCTTCCGGGTGCTTATACAGTACCGAGACCGATGGTGGTCGCCAGTCAACAGAGATGACATTACTGTACTGTATAGTGTAGTACATGCGAATGGCAATCGTATCGTATGGCATGTACAGAGACTTGGATCAAAAAAAAGATTACCAAATTCAGCTCTGCCGGTGGCAGTACAGTATGAGTGCCAATTAAACTACACTAAAATTTACGTATTCTGGGATATCCTTGGCTTGTTATCTTCTTTTTGATTTAAAACCACCTGACCATACTGCAGAAAATAAAAAAATAAATTTATCCTTCCGAATCAAGAAAAATGTTGAACAGAACTCGATGCCTTTTGCTTAGGGTTTTTTTTAATTGTCGCATAAAAAAATTACCAACAGTAAGGTGTAAAAATACATCAAATTATATTTACAAAATAAACAAATCGAGCTCTACTAGTTCATGAAAAAGTAAATGCATACTGGCTACCACGGAAAACCTTAAGTAATGAGCAAAACAGTAAATAGAGATCTGTGAAGTTGACTTATATCGCATACAGGAAAGCCAAAAATGTATCTCCGTGTGGGCCATATCACCTCATTTGGTTATTTTCAGTGACAATTACAGCTGTTTACTTGTGTACTAAAGATCCTTTAAGAGGCCGTGGACGAGGTTTGTCATGGAAGACTCAGTTTCAATTCTGTACATCTGAGCGTAAACTTAATTACGCTCAAAAATAGAGCTTAGGTAGATCTATGCGCCTTTTCAACTTCAAATACTTTGCAATGAATTTTTTTTGGTAATATCATTACCTTTAAATTGGGAGTTCAGTTTTTATCAATTAGAGTTAGAATGAGAAGCTAATAAAGAATCTAATAGAATAAAAATTAATCTTTTGCATGCTTGCTGTATATACTTTGAAGAAGTAGATTTAGGTACGGACGTACACAAATCTATTTCTTCAAAGTACTTTCGCTCTTATTTATGCGCATCTCTTATCATATAAAAGCTGTATGTATATTACAAAAAATCGTATGATTTATATGGAGTTTTAGGGCGCAACACATTTAATAATTGCTTTTTGTCGTAATCGAACATCTGCGGACAGTAAAATACAGATTTAATATTACTTGATCCGGATTTTGTTGCGAAATTTCAGCACAGCATTCGCCAGAAAATCAATAATGCCTGAACATCATTTTTTTATTAATTATAGTTTCCAGCTCCATAATGATTTACGAATTACATGAAACAAAGCCAAAGCATCCGAAATTTGCCTTTCAACTGTTATGTAAAAGCGCAAAAGTCTCAAACTAATATATTTTTGCGTGGATGTACTCAAACAAAAGTTCAATCATACGAAATCAATATATTCGTAGATAAGAGCCAAATTGACCTCCAGACAATAGTCTCAGCATAAAATTCGTATTTACTTCTTTATTGTAGATTACACTTACTTATTACTTTTTTCCACCTTCAAATAGAAGTAAAAAATTGGCCACTGTAAAAATAGACAAATCTTTCCTCAATATTGAGAAGTAAAGGGCATTAGGAAGCAAAAAAGCCTTCAATTCATTAAATGAATTGCAGTCTGAACCTGTCTGAAAATGGAACTAAACTTCTCTTAGACCAATTAATAGTGTTGCATGTAGAATAAAAGTGTTGTAATGATAGAAATTTTGCGCTGATTTGATTTAAGTCACTTATGGGATTTTATAACCATTTAAAGCAAAGAAGAAAATAGTAACTCTTTATGCCCTAAAGAGAAAAAAAGAAGTTTAGAATCTTACCGAAATTAAGTTCATAGCCCCCCAAACTACATGAGTTGCATTTGGAAACTGTTTGTAGGTTTTTGAGAGCAATAATAATAATTTTAAAAATCTCAAGTAAACCAAAAAATAGAATAGATATAGATAATTTAGAATTTTGTTTAAAAGTTTCTTTATTAATGATCTTTTGAGAAAAAAAGACTTAGTAGCACAATATATCGAATCTAGAACTGCCCAGATAAAATTGATTTCTCTTTTCAACTCTATTTTCAACCATCGAAATAGAAGTTTGATCGCACCATAAATGTGGACAACCATAAAGCGAGATATTTTCAGCTATCATATTGTAGAGGAGAAAAATCTTCAGTTATTGAGAAAATAAAAATTTTAACTCCTACCTCAGTTAAGATCTCCAAATTAATAAGTTGATAAAAATATTCATTTCAAATATTCAATCCGTGTAATGAATTACGTCATGCACTCATAAAACAGCACCAAACTATTTAAAAATGGCTCATTAATCCATGGGGAAGAATAAATATGCCAATTTCCACAGAAAAATATGCAGGCCTTTTCATTATTAGTTTGAAGGAACAAGCAAAACCATATTCATTAAAAGTTATCTCTGTCGTTTCTATTCCATTTCTTTTTCTTGATAAATCCATTTGAAAAACATTATTGTTTCCGCTTAATCCCTTTTCGGAATCTGAAGGCTTTAACATGGCCTACTACACAGTTGAGCCATTCAAAAAGTTTTAAATAAGAAAATATGACTGCGTAAGGTCTTTGAATTTATCATGGTCTCAGATCTTAGATTTCTTTGGGAATGACTCCTATTCCTTAAAGCTCTTTTTCACCTGTACAGGTTGATTTAATGTATTTGAATAACATATTATTATTTCCACTTCTTCAATGTGTCAGTACTTTTATCAAACACAAATTATCCAGCATTTTTCATGATGGAGGGAATTGAATTTCGAAGCCCTTCAACACAGCCTTCTGTAGAAAATTTGTACCTTATTACTTTAACGCCGTTAAAATAATGTAGATATTGGCGAATGATAAGTTGCACTTTTAAATAGTCAAATGGACTTTATCATGCACAAATGTGTAGAAATCAGTTTCAAAAATTTCTTATCGCAGTACTTCGGTTTGTAGACAAGTTTTTACTAAGTATCGTTTATTTGGACTTGTTTTGCAGTTTAATTGACACACTTTATATTTTCTAAAACGTAGGCATCCAGATTTGTCAAAGCTCTTCAAGAAAAAAAAAAGGATTATTACGTATTCTCTTATCTCTCAAGAGATTCAATTTTTTTGGTAATAATCTTTATATCCTTTTTGATCCGTTAATAGCTATGGAGCAGCGTGACATTAATTTCTTATTTGAACACCGCCTTTTATTATTTATTATGGAAGCATCTTGAAAAGTTCTAACAAAGCCATTTATGTTTTTATTCTTAAGAAAAATCTCATCCCCTCAAAGCTATGTCAATCTTGACGAGTGAACCTGACCTGAAATTTTTACATGACTTATGGTTCATGAACTTCCACACTTCATTTTTTTACTCGTTTTCGGTCGTTTTCGGTCAGTAAACAATTTTTTCTGCTTGGATTTGCATATACTTTCTTTTCTTTCGTATAAATGAGGCTACATTTATGAAAAAATTAGCCGGAGAAGAAGAAGAGTAACTCTAATATCTAAATTTCCAAGAAGTATTCATACATAAAACAAAAAAAGAGTGTATATATAATACTTGGAAAACCTAGATATGTAAATTAAACAATTCAGAGCAACACATATTAGGAGGTGAGTATTTTGACTGCCTTCAAGATTCTCGAATGGATAAATTCTGATTAATTCTGTACAGAAAAGCATGATTCAATAGAAATATCAAGACATCTTTCCATAAACCACAAATTCCATATAAGTATTGAGATTATTAGATCAAAACAAAATATTTTTGATTTCAATTAACGCAGGGAACTTTATTGTGCCTCAAAATGTTACACCAAAATATAAATACAATTAAAGGCACTTATGGAAATTTTAACCGAATAAGAATCCCCAGGAATCATAGTCTAACATCTTATAATGACATGCGCCAGCTTCAAATTAAAATTTTATTCTATACTTGCATACTCACAATACGCTTACCCTTTTTTTGTGATTTTTCGCTTCTGTAACTAACTATTGACCCTTTCGAACATAAAATTATACATTATACGAAACAAATAGGTTTAGTCAACTATGAGGTGGTACCAAAGAATATGCAATTTTTTATCACCAACACATGAACTCTTATTAATCCCTAATTTTGTCCCGATAAATACTTTATTAATTGTCGAAACTTTGAAATACTATGCACAATCATATTTACACAAAAACAGATATAATATTTATGTTATTTTACAAAATTCAATGTAGTCTAAATAATTCATAGAGTAAAGAGCTCTATCCAGAATTTACAGGAACATTTCGCTGCACGCCGGACATTTTTATACAATTTGTAATTTAGCTTCTTACAGTACAATCTCTAATTATGACTTTAAATTTTGAGCGTGGAGCGGTATATCCATGAATATTATTGTTGTTTTATTTTCTTATAATTTTCGTAGTCGTTAATATACACTTCATTCAGTCTTTGTCCTGAAATTACTTTAATTCCACAGGAATTTATAATCCGCAAAATTAACTTGCTTTACTCCGATCACTATGCTCTCTAAAAATAAACCATATCATTTGTGACTGAGATAAAAATTTCAGTTTCAGGCTATTTTTCAATGTATAAATGCCAAAAGAAGAATAGCTCTGGATGGTATTAAATTTTTGGAACAATCCTTATTCGATACGTGGGAATATGTGCCTTATTGAATCAAGTTATGATGGATATAATTGATAGATGTAGGCTGTTTCAGATCTGGGCTGAGCCAAAAATGGATTGGAATTAGGTTAAACAAAATAAAAGCTACCTTAATGCCTTCTGAATTCTCCTTCGAACTTTAGCAACGAAATGGAAGACAATATCCACACGAAATATATATTTGATCCAATTATCAGAAAAATTCCTTCAAAGTCTTTCTTTAGTCCATACTTCTTGGCTTTTCGTTATTAGAGTTAAAGTTTCGAAATAGTAGTATAGTATCAGCACTTAATTCCATTAACTCATTTTTCTTCAAGTGAAATAGCTTCACAAATATTCTTTCCATTTTTTTAAGGAAAATTAAGTCCGTCATCGGGGTATGGTGCAGGTCTAGGGAAAAGCTTTTTTAAAAAAATAATTATAACTTCTTGCATTAAATTACTTATTGTCCGAAAATCTGGACATCTGAAAATTAAATTGTAATTGCAATGCTTCAATTAACATTTGCCTCAAAATTAACATTGTGATTGGAAATTAGATTTATTTGCATTCCGCTGGTTTTCAATGACAGACTGATGATAAAAAGCGCTTTTTACCCAATCCTAAACACCAGAAGAAAACATAATATCATAACGATTTGTACCAGGCCAATAAGGTGAAGACATTATGAAGAGCTCGCTTGCTTCAAGAAACTTCTCATCCCTCAACAATCAGCATTTTCTATAAGCCTTCTCGCCGAATGGAGTAATAAAACCTTACCAGGATGCTCAGTTCTCTCAGTCTCCCTGATCAGTGCTACTAGATCCCTCAGATCCTTTTCGTTCGATACACTTCTGGCCTATTTTCTCAAATAACTTTGAACCAGTTGCTACTTGCTTTCAATTTATCTCTGCTCTTGTTGATTACTTTCTACTTAAAATCTAGACTGAAGCTCCGGCTTGCCCACCTAAGGCATAAACCAAAAGTTCAACCATGGATTACCTTTTGCACGCTCAACTCCCAACATCTTCTTCAAATTAAATTCATTGATTCTGCACAAGTATGATAAACTCTTTGGCTACTCGTGAGTGACGCAGATATAGGTATTTATTTCGTTTTGAAATGTTTTTCTTGGACTGGTAGTGCTCAGGTGGAGTCCTGACAAGATTGCGGGACAATAAATGGAATTTTTCTTACTGGTTCGCAGAAAAGGCGAGTTTGAACTCCACTGCGGTTGATAATTTTTAGCTTTTTCTCCCGTTTCTTGAGATATTTTACACGTTTTGAAATCAAAGCACGAAATATAGATAGTAGGTAGTGGGCAAAGTTTATTTCATCTGAAAGCAGCAAAAACATCACTTTGTAGCTTCAAAAGTGTTCACTGCACCTTTTACTGTTGAAATTATTTTTCATAAGTGCAGAAACAATTTTTTATAACGATAAGCAATTGTTTATAACAATTAGTGATTTAAACCCCTCAAAATCTGTTAGTAGTTTGTTCCACCGTCTGAATATGCCAATAATTGGTTGTCCTGTCCTTTTCAGCTTCAGATAAAAGGTTACAAAATCGACCATTACGTCTAAAAGTGTGAAATATAATTGAAATTTATATTTTCAAAGCCCCGAAAGAGCTAGGTTGGCTTTATTGTATCGCAAAACATGCCTAGTTTCGAATTGGTTGCAATTTGTGTATATAGCAGGATATGCAACAGACGCAAAGATTGACACAACAAAAGTTACGGCGAAGAAAATGAACCATTTTCTCTTGCTGTGTCTCCTTAATCATGGGAACAATTGCTTTTATTTTTTTGCTCCCCACGTCTATAGAAACAGGAATTTTTTTCTCAATAATCACAAGCCAGGCACTACAACTTTCGCTGTGATAATATTTAATAGAGTAGAAATCTTTCTGAAAACAATCGTCAATGCCCAAGTGAGCTCAAAAAATACTACCGCAAAATATAATAACGGAGAGGTAGCCAAGTTTTCCGATGAAATGAAAGCTTAGGTAAAACAATACGTGACCCCTAAGTTTGAAGAAATTGTTGGTGTGATTAAAACGGATGGCTTGAACTTGATAGTTCATGATTTTTGCAATCAAACAATTGAAATATCTCCTTCCAATAACCTAAACGTAAGCTGTTATGCCCTCTTTTTATAACTTCCAACTTAATCTGATATATTTTTCGTATAGAAATTGCTTATCTCAATGTATGTCGTTGTAAAATGCATCAGTCTTAGTAAATAAAACTGATGCGTCTGAAAAGGGTAGAAAATTTTGAATGAAAAGCAAATAGCTGTGAAATTTTGCCTGTAGTCGTAATTTTCATTTTTTCATAACGAATTAACACTACTTCGAAAATATCGATTTCGAGAAAACATACAAAAGTTGAGCATAAATCATTACTGCTAGTTAGTAACGCATAAATTTCCCGTTAGAAATCTTCTTTTAAATTTAAGATATATTAAGCTGATTGATTCCTCTCTTTTGATTTTTCGAAGTCCTATGAATAACGTTCAGAGGGGGTAAGTGTAAAAACTTTAATCTTGAGTTATATCAAAATTAAATTCTAAAAGCGTTACGGCAATTTATAAAGTATCCTAATGTAACTCTAATAATTTCAAGAGTGTTAAAATTTGTATTAATTCTGCTACTGGCAATAAACTTCTTTGTATTTCTATATTTCTTTCAATTCTTTGAGAAATGAAATATTTATTGCAAATTGGGGAGTTTTATAAAAGAATTAAGAATTTTTAAAAGAAATTTGTAACTATCAACTTGAATAATTTTGTATATTGTTGTTAAAAAGTTATTATGTTAGACCCCTCGATAGTGGACAAATGTTATTTTGCATTCAATTGAAAAACTTGTAGCTTTGAAATGAATATATGAGAACTAAATAGTAGCATTTTCCTTTATTCAGAAGTTTTCGGCAATGTAGTATCTGCTATGTAACAAAATTTTCAAAAAAGGTACTTCACTAGGTTTTTAGCTCAATTCACCATACTCCCAGTTTGTTTTATATTGAAAATAAAAAATATTTGTTGAACGCCCTTAAAGTACTGAGCAAGTTTATAAAAGTACGTACGGGATAAGTTTTTTTTTTTCGCTGGTCAGTATTATATTTTTCAATTCTCCCATTGTAACTATAATCTCCATTAGTTCCTCCGATACTGATTTATCGCCGCTCATATGATAATTGCTTCCATTTTTGACCTATTTTTTACGTTCTTCCCCTTCACGATAAATTCACTCACTTTCAAGCCTTCTATTCTATACGCTCTACTCTTTCCTACGCAAACTGATGTATTCATTTTTCTGAATGGCACCATAGAAGTATATTTCTGGTGAATTTGTGACTCATGCTTGGTTACTCTTTGAGTTTTTTGAAAGAAAATTGTCCATCCAGACTGATTTGAAGCTCAAATTAAATCAAGATTCACAGTATCAACTGAGATTTAAAACTGTGACTGTAAGGTTACAATTCTCACGTCAAACTTTGAAAATGCTGGTTGACACCCGTTCATGGAGCTCGATCCCAATGTCAAACATCGCACGGGGCTAGATATCAGGGCTACGGGCAGTACCGCGGGGATGAAATTCTTCTAAGTTACACTCATGAATTCACTTGAGTACTCAAATATACGGGCTCGAATTTTCAACCTTTTGATATTTCTGAGCGCCTTGAAAGCCTCGAAGTCCAGAAATTATCAAGAGTCCATCACTGCGCATCTCAGGTCCCGACTCATCCCAGTGCAAATATTTACTCTTGGAGAGTGGCTCCCCGACGCATTCGCGGTGCTGGAATACGTGACCAGGCACATCGCTGTGCGATCCCTGGATTGGGGGATGGCGCGACACGTCCTAATGCAAACACATGCTGCGCAGAATTTTTCGTCCAACTCGGTATGTCTTACAATTGTTCTTACGCCAGTCTTGTGAAATGTTCCTGCTTGATTCTTTCTTCTTTTGAGACTCTCTCATACGCAGAGGTGCCCCATATTTCGTTCAGTAGCTCAATATCAAAAGCTTTCTATGGAGCTCCGCGGAGAATTAGTCTCTAGCAGAAGATATGGCTACAGAGACAAAACAGTTAAGTGTCATTAGAAAGGCTTATGCTAGTAAATAGATAAGATGAGTAATGATAATGCAACTGCAGAGCCTGACTGAATACATACAGCTCCCTTTACTTGGTCTTTGGTTTTTATTTTGAGAAAAAGAAAAAGAATATGATTTCGCACTACGGAAATACAAGAATAAGGAGAAAAGGATTAGCTGGCACTTTAATGACTTTTTTCCGAAATGGGCTGCATACAATTAATTAAAACGATAACCTTTACTTATTTCAGTATAGGTCAAAAATAATAGTGCATCTCTCCTAGTTCAAGTAGTCAAAACCACACATGTGATGAATTGTAGGTTCATTTTTCCTGCAGTGGTGTTAATGTAGATAAACATGATCCATAAAGGCTTAATATCTATCATATTGGACTTTTAATGGTACTGTATTATATTCTAATGAATAGATATCTTCCAGATAAGGAGCAATGCTTCAGACGCTATTCCAGTGGTCATCACTTCTCTTTAAGATTATAAACTTATAATTCACTCTTAAAATAAACTTTCGAATGCCTAAATAGCCGAGGATAAATGCCTAGACATGTAATAGTGGCACAGTGTGGGTCTAAAAATGATAAATTTTGGTTCTTTTTCATTCTGGATTCCAGACTTCCATCCGATCAAGTAGTCTCAGCGGCAGCGAAAGGTAAATTTCCTCCTGTTTTCGGACCAATTTTTTCACATTTCATACTGTTTGACTCTCGACGAAACTATTTTTCCTTTTCTACTCATAATTATTCCATAAAATCTGTCTCATAGATCTTCTGTAGCTACATTTTTCATACTAAAGAGTATACTGCTTTTTTCTGGGAATTGAATACACCATACGACAAACTCTCGGAAATAAAGTACTACGAGGTCCAGAATAAATCAGGTCAGATTTAAAACTTATTCCTCATAGTTAAATCAGGGGGCTCCACAAAGCTGAGAGGTACTAAAAATCTATAAAAGAAGAAGAAACATGCATCTTATTTGCGGCCAGGAAACATCATCGCAGAGAAATTGTAAAAATAAACAGAAAATTACATCTTTTCATTATTTTAAGGCAAATCACACGTCAAAACACACACTTCGAAAAAAATTAGTAAATCTTTGTTTACTTATATCAGTACTGTGGCAGCGGATCATTTTATGCTGGTTGAAGGTAACCTAGTTGTGAAATTGTAGTATTAACACTCTGCAGGTGGATATATCCCAATTATTTTAGTTTTTTAAAGCCCATCTGAGCAAATAATTTTTCTAATTAGGAAAACATGACTGAGTGTCGATATTTAGTTTGATAGTATAGAAGCAGTTATTGTTCTTTGGAAAAAGAAAAATACTTACCAATATGTGTTGAAACGGTATACTTCATATGAATCTATGGATGGAAACTACCTTTTCGGCAATAAAAAAAGTGCTTCATTGATCAATAATTCTTAAAAATTAAGTATCCAATTCTATTTTCCTAATTACAAGGAAAATAAATGAGTGCATCCAAGAATAGGTTAACCTGTCTGTCAGCTCATGTCGGGAGAAAGATTCTGCGAGGAATCTATTACTGACAAGTAGGACGGAAAAAATGCTGCTGCGCTAGCAATTGGTTTATAGTTTTTTATGTTGCTTTTTACTTGAAGATCAAGAAAATAAGTTCCTCAAGTTCAGTTGTTTCATGGAAGATGTACAATAATCATCTGTGGAAGTAATAAAGCAGACCAAGAGGACTGCCATTCTCCCATTGAAATATCTCATCACTGATTTAAGACCTTCGTTGATCAGCCAAATTAAAAAATGCCTCTCTATCCCAATAAAATTCTGTGTTTCTGAAATTCTTTGGTTATGCCACTAATTTATCCAAATGGCATTAAGTATTCGATACAGCTCTTTTCCTTACTGCTGCTTGGAACAAAACTCCGAGATAATTACAAAGATTTAAATAAATACCACTACATTTGAGCGCATTTTTTCATAGTTTTTCACAGATTACATCATATTTTGCGACTTAAAGGTTTTTAATGGAGCAAAATTGAGTATTTGAATGGAAAAATTATAAAATGATCCGTGATTTAACGGCTGCAGGGTTCAGTCTTGTAGTAGTAATTTTTCTTCCCCTCTATACAAACATATTGAACTACCTGATCATTATAGCTGTGCTTAATGGAAAATTCCAGATTCTCAAAGGAACCATCGTGTTACAAGAGTGTAATAAAGTATTTTCTCTGACATCAAAGATACCCCGAAGCCCTTCTGATGTGTCATGTTAATTCAATACAATGGTATTCAAAACTCAATACGATACATTACATTCGGTAATGGAATAAAGCTCCCTTGATATTTCTTTACGCATTTCAAAGCTCTCCATAATCTACAGAAAAATCAGTTCGCCCATGATTATGCCCTCTTCAAAAATCTTTAAATTACATAGGTTAGTTAATTTCAACATCGGCATGACTCGAAGACATATCTTTGAATGCCATTGGAATCCCGCTGAAATTTTGGTATTTTATTTTTTTTCATTATTTCTGAGATAGGTAGTCCTTTTTAGTTTTCACAATCTGCGAAAAGAAATATTTCACGACAGATCATTCTTGAATATATTCCCTTAATATCGAATTAAATATGCTGTAATTTTCTTGAGATCATCGATGGTTGCACTATGTCTCTTCACTTAAATAGCTTTCTTTTTTAAATTTCTTTACATTATGTCGAGTTCGCAGTTAGCCTCGCATCTTTTACGGGAAAATCTAAGTTCGACGGCTTAATTTTGCAAAAAGAAATGATTTGGTGGAAATTTATGGTTGCAAATCGGGTTATAAATCTAGACGGCTCGGGAGAGAGTATGATGATGCTTCAATTTTTGCGGAGAGTGGAACATTGATTTTAAAACTTGACTTCAAAGTGGTGGAAATCGGACTTTAAACAGCTTTTTTGGATTTAAAATATCTTTTTTAATTATAAAAGTAGATGGGAATTTGTACTTTTGATATAATTTTAGCAGCATTGAGTAGGGCGTAACATTGCGTAGGGTGTAAAGTGATCGTGGTAGAATACTATGAAAATTCCAGTGCCTCTCAGTTCATTCTTTGTGATGTACTAGCTAACACAATCACTAGAGAAGTTAAACACGTATCATTCGCTCAGAACGTAAGGATCTTTAAATTAAAAATATCAATCCGACGCAACGAAGCTGGTTGCGATAACTCTTCAACATCCTCAAAACGAGCGCATTTTTCTGGGCTTTCCCACCTGTTTGATGTTCATGGAACCTAATAATCTATGGGAAAAAACGGATAGTCTTGCAGAATTGACCTCTGGTCAGAATTTTAAACTTCCTGTGTGAAAATTATAAGACATGAGTTGGCTTCCGGTCAAAACATTCACATCTTCACAATTGAAAGATGAAGGCTCAAATTTAGTATGATTGAAACTATGGAAATAGAGTGCTTATTTGACATGTCCGAATGACGGCGATAAAACAGTTTTTGAACTAACAGAAAAGGGTTCAAAAGAAGCTGTAACCTCTAAAAAATATTTTTATAATTGCTAAATGTGTAGCAAAAAAGTAGCAAACCATTTTCTTCAGTAATAACCCGTTATTTTGGTAATAATATGGTTCTAAAGGTCTACACACCAACGGTTTGTTCTAAATTATTGTTGCGTGAGGAGACCAGTTTTGCAGGGCTAGAAGGCTAGATGAATGAATAACCTAGATAAAATCTATGTCTACCCCTATGGGATGGATTCCCTATGGATTTCAATCAATATGTATGGGGTTAAATAAAGCGAGAAAATTTTGAGACGGAACGAAAACGAGAAAAGAGTTAGTATCATCTGTTTCGAGAAAGATAGAAAGGGTAATAGATTAGTTAATCCTAATGCTGCCGAAGAGTATCTTTACTACGACATCTTGTCTAAAAGGTACAGCTGAGCGAGTTTGAAAGGGCTAGACTTGTAGCACTTTTAACTGAGTACCCTAGGTTAAGTATCTCCTGACTTTCTCGGAAAGATTCATGTCATGTCAGATTGAGGAGAATAAATTGTTGACTTCATAAAGGTCCCGAGATCCCTCGACAAGAAGTATGGTTGAAGTCTACTTTCCTGATGATTCAACTACAAGTTTCATTTGAGGCAGTAAATTGGAATCATTCATGAGATAACAAAAGGGGAACACGTGGGGTTCATTTAATGTAACAAATTAGCTAGCTAACACCCAGGCAACTTGTATGGTGGTAGTGAGCATGTACGCGAATGATAATGAAGAGCTCTTTAAATGGATACAATAGTCAAATTGTAACTGTAGACCACTGGTAGTCCAGCAAGCCATAAATACTAATACAGCTGTTTCGTGCGAATAGAGAGGCCCAGTTTCAACTCTTTACAAAAAGCACCATAAATATTGTCGATCAAAAAGTGCTTGAGTTACCATCCCTTGTCACAAGACGAGGGTAGCTTGCGGGAGCCTAGATCAGTTTTAGTTATGCAGTTTACATTTCGAAGTCTTGGTCATTTTTTTCGTCGTATCTGGTCAACCGAAAGTCTCTATCTACACAAATACCATATTTTATTCTCTTTTACGTCCGTTGTTCATTGCCGTCCGCATTTAGTCTTTACGTGACTAGGAACCTCGACTTTTTGACTCTCTCACTGGAAAGTCTATAGTATTATATTCGCATTTGACACTAAAATAGTTGACAGCAGAGCTGATCTGATGTTTGATCTGGTTCCCAAGTCGACAAATACTGTAAAAATATCTCATAATTCCATTACACATTTTGATTAAAACACTTTGTGGCCAAAACATCTTCAGTAGTCATCTTACAAGTTTGCGTCGTGTACACGTGTGTATATGTGTGAAGATGTGACTGGAAGTTGGAAGCCATAGCCGAGCGTCCTTGATTTCTGGGAGCCACGGTATAAATACCGCCAGCGGCCCTTGACCGGACATGTTCGGCAAGTCTATTTCTCTCCCACCCACCTTCCCATGCGTTGGGCATCTCAAAATGTCTATGTCTCTGAAGAGGGAGGAATGCGCATTCGCAGGTAATACATGATAGCATGTAGGCTCCACAGGAGGCGGGTATTCTTATTCTGAAAGTAAAGACCTAAATCTTCATGTGCGTAAAATATAATAAAGGGACGAAAAGATAGCAAAATAATACTCTACTGATCTTCATGGGGTCAAGAATGCTTTTGAAAAAGGAACAACACGATATGCACACAACTCTTTGTAAGGTGAGATTTTAATTTTAAAACAGTGGCATGCTGTCATAAAATTTTAATCGACTACTTACTCAAAGCTTTCACCGACATTTATTGAAAAAACAAAAGGGGATACTTCCAGAAGCGAAAAGTTCCAAAACGTGTCATTTGTTGACTTTGATCAGGTGGTGAAAGCTTAAAGTAATAAATGAACTATATATACGAAGAGGAGAAAATAAAAGCAACAAATATGGTATATAACTGAACTAAAACTATACCTCTGAATCACCCATGAGAATAAAAAATGACTAGAAAACTAAAACTTTTCACCGTTTATTAAGGTTAAGAGAGCCTGATTAGTAACTAAAGGTATGATACTGTTTCTTTCTGAATGATTTCATAAATTTTGGAGGCCGATAGATAGCGGATCGAATGAATACAATTTTTCTCATTCAAATAATGCGAAAATAAATCTTTTACTAATTTTAAAGGATCTGAAGAGCAAACGCCTAGGTTATAACCCAATTATTTCTTCAAAATACTTTTAAAATCTCTCAAACGTGTACAGAACTAAACGCTCAATTTAAAAATGTTTCACAGTAGGTACAATACGTCTCCGTGAGGGTCTATCAGTTTCTTCAACAAACTTTGATATCTTGTTTTGAGAAATTTTGTTGAGAAACCCTATAAGAGCGTTTTCCTAGGTGTGTTTAGCAAAGCATTATATCCGTTCAACTCAAAATTCTCCCACATCGGTACGTTGGTCTAAACCAAAAAATTGGGCCTTAAATTTTAGACGCCAGGAAATTGAGTTGAACCCCTTCTTTGAACCTAATTTTGGAGGGGGCGAACTCGTTTTGAGTCTAAAATGCCAAAAATGAAAGACGCTGCCGAAAAATCTGCCTTCGTCCAATAATGAATCCACTGTTGTGCGAGGATTGTGTTCATCTCGTTAGTTTGCACCGATTAATCGTACTCTCAATTTCAAGCCTATGGAATTAAAAATAATGTAACTGAATTTGTGGAGATTCATATCAATATGGGCAGATACCACTTCGCTAATTTTTACGATGCCAAAATGTGACAATTAGACCTTTCAGCGAATTCTAATTTTATTGAATAATTTTCATACAGTTGAAGGTATTAGTGCGGCAGTTCTGCTGTATAAGTTGAATAAGTAGCTGAAAATGCTGTAATGCATACAAGATTATTTGATTGGCCCAACATTAGTCCCTTTTAATTAAGAAAAGTTACGTTATTTGACAAATCATCCGATTCTGGCGTGTTCCTATTTTCTGCATAACAGGATTCTGTTAAAAATCTACGTAAATTCTATTAATTACACAACTTGGACTTTAAGTTCTGGACGATGGATTGTTCAGATGTGTTTTTAATTGGACGAACATCGTAACATCTCAACAAACCACAGCCACCCTGCATAATGGAGTTGCTGAACGAAGATGGTGTTCCGATGGCAGTAGCATTTCTCCAGCGATCCATCCATCAAACAGCCGAGACGCAGCGACATATATCCCGTAATTCTGTACTCAACGCAACAATTGAAAACATGCTCAAAACACTCGATGATCCCGAGCATACTAACAGCGCCACTGAGCATGTTGGTCGTGGATACACAATTGATGGACTTCCAAAGGCAGCCTACTCAAGACGTGGAAATACCAACGAATACCGAAGGATTCGTGAAATAGATTCAGACATGGCATTATTCGAAAGTGTGTGCCATTTGGAACGGGAGACATTTGATGCACTTTTATGCTTTGCAAAGAACGGCTAGCGAAACAGTTACAAGTGACGCCAAACATTCATGGTGTCGATCCCCGCGTTCCGCGAAAGAAAAAAATGAGTTCAGTGGAGCTATTTTTTTTACTTTGATGTACTTGGTGGGACCAACGAAGGAGGAGAAGGAGTGAAGCTTGAAGCTAATTGCTAAAAATTACGGCGTATCCGCAGGAACTGTATCCAATTGCTTTCTTCATACCCTTTACGCTTTGTTTAGTTCCCTGGAGTAATCTGTTCCAGGTCTCGTGTCATTGCCTCACACGGATGAGCGCGATTTGCATCACGGATTAATAATTGGGTTTCCTAAGTGCGATTTCTTTGTTGATGGAAATAAGAATAGAAGATGGAGGCCAGGTAGCAACGAAACGCAAGAGAGAGCGCACGAGGGGTACAAGAAGACACATGCGTTTTCCATCAATGTGTTCTGTGATATTTTGGACGGTTCATACGAGTAGAAATTAGCGACAAAGGAGCAGAAGGCGACCGAAACATGTACAGCGAGTCGCCGATCTACAGGAGAAAGGAGTAATTTCTCTCGGAGGTAGAGCATGGAATGGCCTACATGGGATTCGCCGGGGACGGAGACATAGTAGTTCTATATAAGCAAAACGAGAGTACTGAATGGATGTTTAGAGGTAGGCACAATCGTGATATTCGCTCACAGCGCATGATGAACGAATGGTGAATAGGTTACATCAACAACAGGTTCAGAATATTTTTGGGGCGGTGGCCATTTGATGGCTCGCTATTCACTATGTCATACAGAATTGTATTGCTCTTCTCAAATTTTAGTTTCGACAGGAGAGGTTATGCATTGACGAAAATTGATCAGTACATCGAGAAACTCAAAAATGAAGAGAATTCGCTGCTTTGAAGTCGCTCCGTCTTTACCTCATTACTACGTAGCGAAGCTCGGAAGCCGCGCGGAGCGCAGCCAGAGGTCCCCGCGGTCGAGATGGTATCTCCATCCTCGACCGCGGAGCGAAGCCGTCGAGCATTTAACGATAAAAGTACACGATGACAACGGTCAAGTCGCACCCTCAGGTTCCAAATTAGCTGCATTTTCTTTTCCCTGAATTCCGTCTAAAATATCGTTTTCGGATAGAGTTGCCTGCAGAACAGGTGCAAAGTTTGCGTCATCTGAAAGCCGGGAAAGATCTGGGTTCATGCGCGTTTTTTCTCTTCGAAACGATGTTGATTCCTGAAGAGCGATGCAGGCACCTGCAAGCCATTTTTCTGTGCCAACAACGCGAGAAAGGAACCAAAAAGCTTGCATGAATGTATACTAACTTCGACACTTGCAGCAGCGGCGTTTGCAGTCAGCGTTTGGGCCTTCAAATTTTGCAACATTATGTTTGTGTCCTGCTTTCTTTTTTTTTCTCTAGCCGCGGCCATCTTGGACTTTGCCAACGCATAATCAGCATTTCTCTTCTCTATGAGAGCGAACTTCTGCTGACGAGATTCTTTTCGCATCTGCATTGATTTTCTTGTATCATCGCATGTCGATTGTTTCTTTTTCTCGCATTCAGACTTCCTTTCCAGAACTGCTTTATCTAATTCATGCTCCGTTTCATTCGTCTTTCATCTATCACGTATCGCCGCTTCTTCCCCACCATCAAGTCCTGTCACTGCTTCGATCCTTTTAGCCATAGACGGAACTATGGTTGCAATGTCGTAAACGTTGTTGCCTGTTACTTTTCGCATGTGTTCCCGCCGCTATGTCATACCGTATTTGATCTGATCGGTGGCTCGATGTTGATCTGTATGGTGGCGGGTACGAGCTGCGTTTGGGAAATCGGCAGAGGTGTTTTCCAGGGTTTTGCCTTTTTGGCATAGCCCACCATGCGCAGTTAGTTGCTCTATAATCCATGTGCGCTCGACGAGGTTGGGCCGAAATAGCTCGCTGCTGTGCTTTGTCTTCGTGCTCGCATTTGGAGGGGAGCCAGTGGATACAGTTGTGCTTGATAAGGGATGGATGTTGCTTTCCTGTGTTGGTTGTGCTAGGGGATACATGGTAGGAGTCCGGTTGCTGTAGCTGCTTTGCGGAAGATTTAGTTTGTCAGGATTGCTGTCTACTTTTTGTATGTAACTGTGTGTCCACGTTCCCGCCAATTTAGTACCCTTAACATTACCAGAACATACTCTCTTAGCGCTGGTAAATTTTTTGGTTAGGTTGCAAATGGCAGAATTTTAGCAAATCTGTTAATTATCTAATTAAACAAGTGAGCTGAGGAAAATCATGCCTACCTCATTTTTTAAGCTAAAACTCCCTTAATTAAAAAGGTCTATTAGAACTTTCTCAAGTTTGCTCTTATGCCACAGACGTTTCAGTTCATAGTTCTTATCGCATCATTACCGTAGAAATCACACAGTACTTAAGCATTGATTGAGCCACTCAAACAATTTTTGCGGACGAAACCAGGGTTTATGTGCTCTGAATTTTATTACTGTGAATTTTTATCCTAACTGTCCTGGTTCTGTATCGGATATTACGATATTCAGTTAAATATCAATTTATATGATTAGAATAATACAAGAACTGGGAAATATCCCAGAAGCCTACCTAGCTAGTGTCGAAACCATGACTGCAACATGTAGGCATCACCGGAATTTCTATATGGAGAAGTTGTATCAGGCTGATAATAGTTTTATATGGGTTTCATATTCAGAAAATGAGCCCCAAGAAAGTATTTTCCCTGCCTATGAAGTACTGTAAAGTAAAGTCAATATACGGTATCTACGCTCCGGTGCAAATTTACTGGGTACCAACCCAAATATCTACCACAGTAAATTAACCCCCATTTTCAAAAAGTAAAAAAGAACAAACAAGGCAGCTCTGATCGAATGCTCGCTGAAAATCACCGGTCGGTTGCCCTTTCTTTCAGAAGCCATGGGACTACAAATAGTGCGGTACGGTGTTCCTTGTATGCTTTCCTGGGGAAATTGTATTCATTACGGGATGAAGTTTGTGATTTTACGAAGGTTCATCCGAAAAACTCATGGAACATTGGGTCAATAAAATCAAAAAACACAGATTCGCCGGCGACCTTTACCAAGCAAAACGCATAGCGAAAGTGTCGGCTGAGGTGATTTTCGAGCTTGACCTAATGGAGAATAGTTGAAATATAATGATTGAGTTACTCTCTAGCAGAGTATCTAAAATGGGTGCGACTTTAGATTATTTTGTGTGTACGGGGTAAAAGTTGGTTCACTGCAAGTAGTGCCAAGGTTAGAGGTCCCAATAATTTTCTTCCAAACAATGTAGCACGCCCTGCAGTGCTAATTACTACGCATTTAAGCCTACTAAAAAGTAGCTGACAGGCTGGTCAACAAGCGCTCGGCGTTGAAATTGACCATCAACGCGGCGTCTCTATGAATGAGAATGGCCTGCACCGTAAAGTTTTAGTCCAGAGCCCGGCTGGTGACTGATCGCGTCACCTTCATGATCAGATAGGTTGCAACTGGGACAGAGCGTTGAGATTGGAACTGGATCGAGCCTGTACCTGCCAGGTAATCCGGCCATAACCGCTGGTATTTCCGTAGCTTACCAGCGTGGACACCGCTTAAGCTCGTTAGAGAGCGTAATGGTCTCGTTCGGAGATGAGAAGTGGTCAGCGGGTTTACAAAGGTTGTACAAGTATGAAAGGTTGTACAAGTATAGTAAGTGCCCTTGCGAAGGCCCGTAGCCCTGGTATGTGACCTTCTGCTTATTCACTTTGAGGTCGTGGTCCGCGAGCAGGATACCTCCGTATATTCTGCAATCTAACAACTTTGCGCACAAACCGGGATTTTGGGAAATCTCTCTGTATTTCCTGTGGTTGTCGAAGTTTTAGGCTTTGGGACCTGCCAACTCTGTAATGGGTTTGCACACATTTACCGAGTAATTGAAATGTAGAGCTAGTGAAAATACCGTATGCTTACGCTTATTTGCGTAAGAGATCTCGATGGCCACGAAAGCACGAGAGAGTCATTTTCTCGGGAGCCAACGATTGTACAATTCTCTTAGGGTTTCATTAGCATTACCCTGCCCAAATATCTACATTCCCTTTTCGCCAAAAAGGTCTATGGTTATGGTTTTGTACCTCAGAACTTCGAAGTTACTTCGTGAAATAGTTACTCCGTAAATCACGAGAGAACCTCCCTCTCTTGACAGGCAGAAAGCCGTATATTCACCCGCTGATGATGCCGAAAACGGGGGGAATCTCTTAATTTGTACACAAAGCTGCGCCATGCTGGAGGTGGGCGAGACTAGAACAGCTCAACCCATCCGGTTGGTCGAGATTACCCTGTTGACTCGAAAAATGTTTTTTCCGAAGAAGCGCTCTCTCGAGCCTTAAAACTCGTGAAGATTTACTACCGCCAAGAAGAGTATGGTACTCGACACTATCATACTTTAGTCTTACTTTGCCTATTTGTTCGCTGTGACGCAGAGTGATGATTTGCTGGACTGTCGATTTCCCTATACGTCCAGAATCGACTATGCTCGCAAGTGTAAACAATCATTCACAACAATGACATTTACACTGTCAAATAAAAAGCAACTCTAGATTAATGAGGTTTCTCCGTTTTGGAATTCCGCCGCATCATCCTCGGTTTGCCAATCGTCTCAATTATGTAGGATTTATGGTGCAAATCCTCTTGACCATTGCAAGCCTCCTTGTAGACTACTGCTGCTACCGATTTCCTGTCGCGCATGGCGATTTGCGAGATTATCCGATCGGCGTCGATCTCAAGATTATAAGCGTCTATTTTTCCCTTTTCAATGTCCGCGTCCGTGAGAGATTTTTCGTCATCTCTCCTGCATGGCCCACCGCTTGATGACCACAGACGAAGGCTTTAGGTACTGTAAGTTGAGAGCATTGTATGTATGAGGAAAAAAATTCTTGGTAGTTTAATGTTTACAAAGTAGGATCATTTCCCAAAATGACGCCAGTTGTTCCTAAAGGATTGCGCGCAGTGGATGTTAGCTTCCATACCAAGCGACCTGCAACGCGCTGGAGATTTGGGAAAGGTGCTGTCTGACCGAGTTTGGCCGGCTCATATTCACTAAATGGCGCCCATTATCGGTTTGAATACGTGTAGATTACGTTCTGTTACTATCGCGCACTGATACATTTAGAGGACGGGAGATAGCCGAACCGCACTTTTCAAATATTAAAGAACCAAATCGATCCTTTAGAGGATCAGATTTGAGTTTTGGCTACTCGTGGGTCCATTGCCGAATGTGACGAGTTCCACACATGAACTCCGCATTGGAAGCTGTTTGTAAGGTGAGCTGGGAAGGGGGCGAAGTTTTCGTCTCATCATGTAGGTACGAAACGCCCATGACCAAAAGATTGGAAATGTTCGTAGTTATTGCAGTAAAGAGGCTATTCATCCTTAGAGGCGCCATTGTGACAAATACGCACTATGTGGTATTGTCTTGAGTGACCGCGCTGATTGCAAAGGAGAGTATGCTTCTTCTGCAGAAGGCAGTTAAGTTCTTTTGCTCCCCTTGCAAAATCCAATCTTTGAGCTAAAACTTGATGATTAACGGCAGTAAAATCCAGTAAAAGGGGTCACGCCGTGGTGCTAATGCCATCAGCGAAAAACTTTAAACATGAACGGGTGCACATGAGCAATCTGTGTCTGCTTTAATAATTGAATTCTATAAATTCCCGAATAAAGAGAACGAGATCGGCTGTGGATGAATCAGTCTGATTCACATTGATTATACTATCCATAGGGGTCGCTGGAGGATAGTCCTACGGTCAAGGAACTGTGCCTCTCGCAAGCAAAATGAAAGGATCAATGTGGGCAAGGTAGGACCACAGACAAGTGAAACTAAATTTAGCCAAACGCAGTGCATGATCCAATTATAGACAGTTGGTACTATCTGAAAATGAGATGAATCAAATTCAATAACAGCACCCCATAATAAGCTGCAATTTTCATGCACTGTGGGATCATCCCTTGAGGATAGTAATGCTGACGCCAGCACACAGAACGAGCGGTGACGATGCGCAGCACATGGTGATGATGCGAAATCTCCTTATGCCACGATCTTTCCTTGTTGTGATTTTATGATTCCTGCAAGGTGGAGCATGTGCGCGTTTTGACAGTAGGTTCATCGCGGCGAAACTGTTGGACAGAGGAAATTTGGGAGTGCAGATGAAACACATAGTAGAAGTTAATCCCACAGTGAGATTGGAAGCGCGCAATGAGGGGATCAGTGCATATTGTGAATATACGGTATTGTTGCGTGAATGAAGGGACGAGGAGATTACTTTATTGATACACGATGCCTTGCTCATACGCCCCCCTGCTTCTGAGGCTTCCGAGCTCCACAGTAAACACATCCCCTATTTCCCCACTTTATTGAGAACATGATGGCTTCATCGTTATCAGGGAAGCTGTCAATGAAAAAGTGGGCCATTAGTGATGGTAATTTACAGCACTGTATCTTGTTGTACGTTGTGCTGGTGTAAGACTGTAATGGAATACTGTACAACATAATCGCCGTTTTCCTACAGTCTATTTAAAAACTTGTTTGTATTTGTTTAAAAAAAGGTCTCTGACAAGTGCGCAGTTTTGTGTAAAATTTATCATCTTATTAAAAGTGAATTAGGTAAGTCGGAAGAGGCAATTAGCGAGGTAATATCCACCGCCACAGTGAGTGTGGCTATTTCCTGGATCACCGCGGTATCATACTGCTCCGTTGAAGCAAAACTATGAACACTGCGACAACCCAAGTCTTGAACTGAGGTGGTCATTTGCCTAGAGGATTGACTTTGGATGATGTTTTTCTTTAATACTCCACTGTGCAGAATAGTAGTGCACCGTAAGACCTGCCTGACTCCTGCGTGGACTAAAACAGTTCCACTCGCTCTGTAAGCTGCGTGACACAGGGGTGTGATCCATTGATCAATTTCATTTGATATCATCGGACCTTTCGGACCCTCAGCGCATGTAATACATTAATAATGACACCATGTGACAATCCTAGGTCAGTTTCGCACAGTCAACTCTACTGCCGAATCATTCCAAAGACAAACGCCTTGTGAAACCCAGGTCGCTTTTTCGTACTTTCGACAAATATCAAATGGGCATTGAATATCCGCCACTGATTGAAATTGCCTGTTTTCGATACACTGTGAAAAGTTTGAAACACATCAGTCAAGATGGAAAGCACCAATAGACAACCATTGCGCATGACACAGAACCTAGTAGCGAAGCAGTCGTAGGCAATCCAACAAGGAACAGGCGAGACATTTGAGCAAGCCGAGCAACAGCCGTTTTGTGAGGACTGTTGCAGCGATGCCGTCCTTGGCGTACTTTGTTATCTTCCAACGCTACAGGTTGACACGGACAAGGAATGTGTGTCCGACGCACGCGTTTTGTGTGGCAATTGCGACACGTACGCATGTGCATGCTGGCGGTAGGTAGGTGAGGGGTGGGGGACTCAACTATTCTTAGAGATGGAGGAGACAGGAGGGGAGAGAGATGTCTTGTAGCCTGTGTTGGAAACAGTTCCAACAAGTGCTCACAAGGCGGGCGGTGGAGGGTGTGGGGTGTACTTACCTTTGCTTAGGAAAAGAAAGGGCACCTCATGAGAATCACGTCGTTTGCGGAAACGTGTGGTTGTTCTACTTTTTTTGATGAGCTTAGCGACTTTGGGGAGGAAACAGGGGTGTGGTTGCAGCAATATCTCGGAAATGGAATGCAAAGGACCGAAAGTTGGTAAAGTGTACATGAGGGATATTGAGCTTTTTTGGGAGGTGGGTTGGGGTGTTTTGTCTTGTTGTCATTAGATCGATGGGGGTGTGTTTGATTGTCTTTGGTTTGTGTGCATTGGAACAGGTGGAGGGCATAGCTACATGGACTGTTGTTGTTGTGTTGGAGCGGTGGCAGGTTAGATAAGGAATGCGTCATGAGGGGAAGGTAGCAGAGGCAAGCGGTATATTATAGAATTTCAGTTATTTTTAGAGTGTTCTTTGTCGGTTTTTTTGGTCAGTGAGGTGCAGCGTGACAACATTAGCGAAGCTGTATGACGGAGTGCTGTAGGTTTCCTCTTGAGGGGTTTTATGCTGATAAGGCTGAATGCAGGTTTTATCTTCGTCTCGTTTTCAAGAGTGGAGAGAGCAAAGTTTTCAAGTGTGTGGCTCGTAGGACGCAAAACAGGAAATCGCACTTTGAAAGGTGAAGCGCACTGGATTAAGTTTTTTCTGCGCTTCACCTGCAAGCCCGGATCGAACATGGTCAAAGTTCCAAGGAGGCCCAAGATTCTTTCTTCAACCGCAAGTGCAACCTTGAAAAGAAAAAGAAATGAAAACGTACTATTTCGAATCGCTTCAAAAATCCCTATTAGTGCATAGTATACATTCACTTTACCATGCATCGGCCCTGTTATTCGCGAAAAGGAAGTTAGAGTACTGAACATCAAGCAAGATGCCAGGCGAATGTTGAAAATTTAGACAGCATAAAGCACTGGACTGGATGTACAGTGTACAGTGCACAGTGTATACTGTACAGTACTGTGCTGTGCTGTGCAAGTCTTTGCAGATGGGCCCATCACTTAGGGGTCTGGAAAGCACTGGCGCATTTAATTTACTACGTGGATCTAACACTCGTCAAGAGTTTAGCCCCGGAATTGATGGAATTGGGTGTTGTGTAAGTACTTTGTTCAGTACTGTACTGTACAGTACAATGCGGTAAGAAAGAGCGACGATCCACATCTACATCTCGAGGACAAAGTTTGCTTCCACAACTGATAAGATTTGAAACACAGAAAAGTGGAACGCTCAAATGATATCTATTCGACTCTGAACTCTGAACTGAATGATTGAGATATTGGCTCAAAGTTTGAATAGCGAGAATTGAAATATCAAAGAAATACAGGTACTGTACTGTACTGTACGATGGATGGAACGACGTTGGACCGGTGGGTATTTAATCTTTATTTCGATGTAAATCAACCAAGTGTACAGTATGATACGAGCTGACTGTACATATTGGTTGATGGTGCACATGACAAAATAATCAACCAACTCGAATAATGCTCCTTTGTGAACAATGACGTTTATTCACGTTGTTCAAGCATTTCCAGTTTCGATACAAATATTTAATAACACTTTACCGCGCTAGGCTGACGATCGCTGCCTTATGCCTTGTTGATGTCATTTTACATAATCAAATCTGTGCTCGACATCACAGGCATTACTAATGTTAAACACGTTTTTCTAACATAGCATACCATCGTCAGCAAACGCGCAGCCTCGATATTCGTACTATCCGTTGACTCACGCAGCACCACGCAATGACCCTGCGTCCATACTATGGACTCAATACCCTGATAACCTCACCAAAATACTTGTTCCAATGCCATATTTTCTGCCACCCACTCAGCTACTTTGCCATTCCCAGTTCCACCACCCTTTCCCTCCACTCCAATCCGCTCCATGCATTCTGCACTACACTACAGTATATCACCACAGAAAAAAAACCAACCACTCATCACGATTGCGCAATCCATCCTGGATAGAGTATGCCTCGCTACTTTCCCAACGTCCCTTTCACCCCAAACATCACACACATCATCCTTCCCCTCCCCGTCGCCATGCCCACCTGCATATCTATCACCCTAGTGCAAAATTCCCCACAAATAACGCATTTCTGCCGTCATGCTGTTCCTGCGCGTCATCTACAAGAGGCAATTCCGAACCATCCAACATACTGTACTTGGCACATCTCAACTGAAATTATGCTTTGACCATCAATTGCTTTCGGTACGTTCAATGTAATGCACCATATTGCCACTGTCAAGATTTGGCTTGATCATAATTACCCCCCATGAAACTTTCTTCCACTGCTTGTGCCTTGGAATCAACCCAAAAAAAAACTCTGCAAAGCTGTTCATCCCATCAACCCCCGTATGATCTTCTCATCCTTCCATTCTTCATTACTCGAGATCTCGAGACTGTCCAATCCCAATTTCCCAGTTGCTACCTTGTCCCAGAACGATCGTCCCTTGGGTTGACGGTCCTCTTCTAGACTGCACTGGGCTTCATGGACGGAGCTACAGTTTGGTGGTTGCATTCCTGCCGCGCACACACACTTGCAACCAATAGTACTGGACCCATTGCTACTACTGTTTCCCAAATCGCAACGGCAATGTTGCCCGGAATGGCGCCCCCCGTACCTGCCACGTTTATGCACTGAATCACGACCACCTTGCCACCTCATAGCCACTACTAGCTCCAGTGTCCTAGCCGCTTGAAAAACAAGGCCGAAGCAACCCTGTAGCTTTTGCATTCACAACGCCCAATCACCATCCACCACATGGCACAATGTTCCTACCCTCCCATTGCACCTTGCCACTTGCTACGACTACAGTGTGTACTGTACACTATTGCAGAATGCCTGGACCCCTTTTCCCGACTCTCACATTCTGTCCCAAGTTCCGCTCCCCCTCCACCAGCCCCGATCCTACCCCGAAACATGACCCCCACATTTCTAACCCCCCAACCTCTATTCACCCCTCTCCAAACCCTCAAACCCCAACTCTTTCCCATCTTCCCCTTCCCCAAGCCACCTACAACTCCCCTCCACCACCCTCCAACCCGCCAAATTCCCCCGTCAAACCCTTCGTAAACTCCGTGAACAACTCTCCATAGCCGTCTCCTCTCAGAACTTTTCCCAAGCCGCCTCTCTGCGCGACCAACTCGCCGCCCTTGAATCAGAGCTTCTCGCCGACGATGAATCCGCCGTGCTGATTGCAAATGACGCATTCTACGTCGCATTCCGCGCCGCAGATCTTGACGCCATGCGTGCAGTGTGGCTTGATTCGGATGCCGTTAGTTGCGCACATACGTTGGCGGGATTGGTAGTGGGTGTCGAAGAGGTTGTCAATTCGTGGGCTGCCATGTTTGCAATGGGGAGGCCCACTCATGTCGATGTGCGTGAAATGGCGGTCAATGTGCATAGGAATGTCGCTTGGGTCGTTGTGAGGCAGGAGGTCAGTGCTTTGAGGGGGAGAGTACGATTGGGGGGGTCAGGATTGCCACAAATGTGTTTCAGAAGCGGAGGGGTAGGTGGCGTCTTGTTCACCATCATGCTAGTCCGGTTGTGACCGAGGGGGTGGGGAAAGGTCCGACTGACTAGACTATGGATTCAGGGGAGGCGATGGACTGACATTGGCATCTTGCTCTTCACGTCGCGTGATTGTAAACCTAGTTCTTGTTTTACGTGCCAGGCTTTTGTATCCGAGTTGTGACTTTTTCGAAAACAAGGGCTCCATGCCCATGACTCGACTGCGCGCGAGCCGTCAAATGAGGCCTGCTTTATTCATTACTCGAGTTTCCAAATGTTAGCTGTAAATCACGACGCGTCATCACCAGGTTGACCGAAACATCACTCGGCGTAGGAAGAAACAAGGCAAATCAAAAACAGACCGTCCCGCGGCAGGCCGATACACGGCCGAAAAACTGCCATCTCGCCGTTGACTGCATCATTCTTTACTAACGCTACGACCCGCGGTTTACGCATCCCAGTCAACAAAACAACTGCACAGACAAGTTAGCATTCGCCACACAACCAAACATCGGTCCACCATGAAACCATTCCTCGCTTGACTTTGAAACGATTGAAACCAGGCGACTGGTAGTCGCGCACATGGGTTCAACGTGACCAATCTTGTTGTAATTGTGGTTCAGTTACCCCCCGAACCCATGCCCGATGTACGGGGAGGGAGTGGCGCTGGGGCAATGGTGCGATTCGGTTGGGGTGCCGGTGTGGACGGGCCTGGTGCAGATGGCCTAGCGTCAGCAGGAGCTAATGCGACTGGAGCAGGGCGACCACGAGGGAGTAGTGCGACGGTGGAGGAGGGAACAACGGGCGGTGCAGTTCTGAGTGCGGATGCGGTTGGAGCAGATAAAGGCGGGATTAATTCGGGGTGTTGCGAGTCGAGGTAGGGAGGTGGGATGGTGGAGATGGGTGGATGATCGGTAGGATTGGCGGCAGAGGGGAGAGGCTGTTGGAAGATGGCGAGGGGAGGTACGGGGGTGGGGATCAGGGAGGAGGAGCATTGAGGGAGTGGTTGTGGGTGATGGGAGGGTGTGGGGTAAGCGAGGGGGATGCCGTGTTCGGCAACGGCGGCGATGGATTCAAGGTTCATTTGAAGACGTTCGAGAAGGGCAACGGCGGGATCTGGTCGGCCAGCTGAATAGTGATCAAGAATGGCGGTGATGAGGGCGTGGTTCTCGGACAGGGCACGGTCTACCGAGTCTCCCATTGTGGGAGAAACGGGTGGGGGGTTGGGGGTGGAATGGTGGAGGACGGGGGCTTGGGTAATGAAGAGCAGTTGGCATTCTTTGGAAGGGTCAGCGAGAAGGGGAGCGGAACGAGGAGGAGGGATGGCAAGAAACAGCGGCTGTGGGCGGAGGAAGGGTCTAAAGGGGAGTCACCGGTATGACAAAGAGTGGGGGGTCGGGGGGTGGCAGCGGAGTATTACACGGTTGGGAAATTTTGGGATGAAACAGGGCATAGAAATATTTCAACGGCAATCGCTGGTTGTTTGGGAATGGCGTAAACGGTGTTTGGTCGCGAATAACATATGGTACATCTGGAGGGGGGGTGGATGCTCTGCCACGTTTGAACGGTCATAGAGTTTCCCGCCAAAATACAATTATCTTTGCTTACAGTTATCTATGTATTGATGGTCCAATATTTACTTTGTCACATGTTTATTACACTTGTACATATATCATTGGTCTTCATTCGAATTAACTATCAATACTGTACAGTAGCGGCATGCAATTGTTTTGCAAACCTTACGAATCAAATTTAGGATGTGTAACTATATTTTGCTGTAATGCGCTGTTGGATAGCTAAAATAATGCTTGGTAGGTTCAGACGAAAAAGTCTGTGCATGATAACCATCAACTCAATGAGTAGGAAGATGATATGAACTCATTTCTTATCTCGCTACAGAGTGTACACTGCTGTACAGTACAGTAAAGTATACGTACTCGAGGGAGACATCGAATCCTACTGTAATGTCTGCATGTGGCACAAAATGGAGACCTTTAATGTGGCACCACAACTTCTACGGCAGCGAATATTGTACAGTATCTGCAGGATAAAATTACAGTGTTAGCTTGCTAACATACGCATATACAATTTCTGAATACCCTTTGCACGCTTCTGTGCCATACATACAGTGCGCGTCATAATATACGTTCTTACGGTACTCGGCAACTACAAATCAGATTTAAGTAATTTTTGCCACATGTTGGATATTGATAAAACCAGCATGATGGCGAAATCAGAGTATAAAAAAATAAATATATTTAAAAAGTTATGTAAAAATAACTGTTTCAGCTGTTTCATAAATATACGGTCAGGGGCAGAACAAGGCAAAATGAGAGTCACAGTTGCGGGTTTCCTGCCAACTTTCTTTCAATGCGAGTTATAAAGGCCTTCTGCTGCTACAAAAACAAAGACCAGACACCCAAAACACTCGCGACCATGCCCAGAGGAACAGTACTGACAGCAGAAGAGCGCGGGGCTATTCTACCTCTTCGAGGGGAGAATCACTCCACAAAGTGATCGCAAAGAAGCTAGGAAGATCTCAGCGGTTGTAAGAAGGGTCTCAAGGGATCCAACGGTTACAACACAAAAAAAGGCCGGGTAGGCTATTTAAGTGTTCCGCCACAATTAAGGGGCGCATTGCACGAGGAGCTGCGAAGACTAGTCACGGCCCACAGCAGATTAAAAAGACCTTCAAATCACCTTTTCAAAGTCCACCGTACTGCGCATACTCAATGAAGACAGTAGGATGGTTTACAAAAAGGTGAAAACCTCTTTTCTTTCTCACAGCGGCTTATGAAGAGAGCCGAATGTACTCGGGAGAGGAGATAAAGGAGCGGGAGGAAGGAAAGTGGAAGGTAGCCGTCTTTTTGACGAAAAAAAGTTTCGTTTAGATTGCCCAGACGGTTAGGCTTGCTACTGGCATCATTTCGGGACAGAAAAACGCATTAGTTCAAAATAAAAAGGTGGTAGAGCAAGTATATTAGTATGGGGATGCCTCTCATTTCAAGGTTCTTGGTATTTGGCGTTTTTGGAAGGAAGAAATAACTCGGAGAAGTGCAAGAAAAAATGGCAGACAATCTGTTGCCTTGGGCTGCTATGTAGTACAGATAGAACTGGTGTATCAGCAAGGCAACCGCCATACCATGTGTCAAGTGCTACCAGGGGTTGGTATGAGGCGAATAATATCGATGTTTTAGAATGACCGTCACTTGCTCTCGACTTAAACCCAATGGAAAATTTGTGGGCGATTGTTTTTAGGGCTGTTAACAAGGATGCAAGGCAGTTTCGGTCTATATCTGAGCTCAAACAGCGAATTGTAGAATACTGGAGTAGCATTCCCGAAGAAGTGCTTCAAGGGTTGGCGTTGTCGGTGGTTAGGCGTTGTTTAGCTGTTTTACGAAACAACGAAGCTAAAATTGCCTATTAAAACGATGGATTGTTCAGAAATAGCTCTTTAACAAATCCTGACGGTATACATTTTAAACGACGAAAACACATTTTTTTTAAAATAACTTCTTCAGGAGTAAAGATTTTTATACTTTTTTAATTGTGTTTCGGTCATGATTATGAACGACACTGTGAAGAGTATGTTTCAATATGACATATATTTGCTGTTATATGCAAGAACGTATATTTATGACGCGCACTGTACAACTCGTAAAGATTTACCACCGCGATACAATCACCAGAGATTCACCAGAGAATTACCAAATTGGTCAGTGCCGTACAGTATAGTACTTCTGCATATCAGCTTTCATGTGGCTATTTAATGTACTGTACAGTAATTTAATTCAAGAGAAACACAGTACATACTGTACTGTACTACCCTTGTACTGTACTGTATTGTCCTCAGCAACATCTTTAGCCTAAAACTGTATTTACGATTCACTGACGCACTGTACTATACAGGAATTCCCTCAGCATTTTAGTCAGGAGAATAAATAAATATTCACCACACAAAGAAATATGCAGGTATGTCCGGACCGGCTCCTCCACTTGGGCAAACTAAGCGTTTGTGTGTAGAATTTGATAATGAATTTAATTCCCTTTCCGTTTGTGTATGCATGATTGGATCAAAATCAGCTCAGAAATTTATGGACGCCGTCGTATAGTACATTGAAATGTTATTTTAAGAACATCGCCCAGATTAGTTGAGATGGTGGGCGGTGGAAGAAAACAACAAGAAGTAACAAAGGACCACACAAACAAACTGTTCATACCGCGCTCGCACCAAACATAGCTTGCAAAGGCTAGTTCGGCATTGCAGAAGAGTAGAGACGGTGTAGCTATCCAGATACAGCTCTAACTTGACGTGCGCTCGATCCCGCAGCGCTTTTGGCGCATTCGGCTGCATCAGACGTACGCTCGTGACGAGAACCAGCACACTCGTGGAGTTCTACCCATCCGAGGGCCGTTCGCTTCTGCGTGTACTGCTTATTGTTCAATCCAATTGACCATTTTCGACAGTTATAACTGTCGGCAGCTGCACAGTCGAGGGTCAATATAACTACGCGAAACTACTGGAAGTGACGATCGGGAGGAGTTTCAAACCCCGGGCGCTGCTGCAAGAGCACAATACGAAGAGGAAATGAGAGAAACAAATGACGGCGCAAGATTGGAAGATGATGATGACGATTTTGGAGACCCGAAGCCACCGCGGCCCAATGCAACCGAAGATGAAATCAAGACATACAAGAGGTGCGTGAAGGAATATTCTGAAGAGATGCTGGATTGTTTGAAAGAATCAAATGCTCGTAGTACAGACCTTTGGATCGAGTTTACTTGCACTTTCAAGTTGATAACGATTCGGGCCAAGCACAAATCTCAACAGCTGATATGGGTACGTTTTTTTAGTCGTCAAGGGTGCTTTTGTGACACGAACACAAGGTTATCCCCGATGGAAGGCACTACGATATTGCCTTGAGGCGGCTGAAATCAAAAAAAGTAATGCAATTGACGCAAGTATTGGCAACCACAGTGCCGATGGTAGCAAAGATGAATCGAATGCAAAAGATCTTCCTGACAGCCATGGTAACGGGAAACTCGAGCGCAGTAATAATTCAGCTACCGTTGACCACCCATGTACCGATGCCAACAACCAAAGACTTAGTTTTTCAGTGCGTAACACAAATGACTCAAGTTACAATCCTAGTCGAAGACGTAAAATTAAATCCTTGATGAGGGCATATGTAAGCCGCAACAAGTTTTCTGGAACATTCACAGAGCATCTTAATGGATCAGTTGAGGAGTACGAAACTCTTCGTGCGCTTCGCGAGCTGAATGGTGACGAAATGGGAAGGGGATTTTCGTTGATGTTAAGTGGATACGCATTACACAAGAAAGTATTCAAAGCGCAAGATTGAGTATGAACAGTTGATTGACGAATTCAGAGCTTGGTACAATAGCGAAGAACAGGGCTATCGACTATTGCAGTCATGGTAACATCCTTACTTATTGAAGGCTTTTCAGAGTAGCCCGGAAAAGAGCGAGGTGGAGGTCTTCCACGATATCGCTAACGAACTGACCAAAGTACAGCATCAGCTACATAGCGCATACCATGAACCTAGGTTTTTGAGAGATCAACTGCTACTTGTCGCAGATTTGCCACATTTGCGGAGATCTTTGGTGGAGAAGATCCCGGCAACACCCCAGGAGGCCATGCAATGCAACCCTGCTATCATCTGAACCCAATTCTGCTGGCGCCCAATGCTTGGAGGAAGACCAAGTCCACTACAGTTTGGGACAGAGATACGGAGCTGAAGCCTGCAAGAATCTGAGACGCACTGCTAGAAAGGGTGAGTAAAATCGAGTCATTCGTAACAAGCTGGTGTCACACAAAGGATGCTGGTGCTGTGGCAAGAACCATCGAGTAAGAGATCCTCACAGTGCAGAAGAAATTATAAGCGTCATTAACCGCATCAAGAAGGATGAACCATCTGCCCTGTTTACGTCTGATGACATTAAATATTTTCAGTACGCTTACACTAACGTTCCGGAGAGAGATAATGAAGTGATTTCAGAGGATGGCGATGGGGAGCCAGAAATTCACTTCCTGAATGATTAGGATAATATCAATCAAGATAATGAGGTCTACCTAGCAAACTGGTTTTTCTCACACGGGAGTACTTTCGCTCTAGAACTTCAGTCGGAAATCAACTCTATGCATGCAGCCCTCTCTGTTTGTGAAACAACGAAGTTCGATGGAATTATATTTGACACTGCCACGAATCGAAATCCCGCTATGTGTAATGATCAGTACCGCGCTTTTTGCCGCGAGTTCATGATGCCCATGGAAATTGACAAAAGTGACGATCGCCACCTTAGAGGCATTGGCGGCATAGGACAGGCTATAGGAAGAGCCATAATCCCAATTCCGTTCAAGGACCTCGGGATTGTTATCGACGTCAAATTTAGAATCTTGCACGATAGATGCCCCACCCTACTCAGCATGAAGGACATGAAAGAAAACGGTCTTGACATAAGTGTCAAAAATGAAAATGTGTCATACAAACATAGGATGATGCCACTGGTATTTGAGAAATACTTCCTAACCCGCAGGTGGTCAAGGAAAGATATTGTAGTGCGATGGGCACTCACACTGTACTGCGATCGGCAGAGCTGATTTTGGTGATCTTTTTTTGATCTGATTCACTGCTAACCAGCAGGCACTGTACTGTACAGTAAGGGCAATTTTCTTTTGTCGCCCACTATTATTTTTGGTACTGTATACCCACCCGATGGGGCTTGAGTGCTTGCAATCCGGACCACTCGGCCCCCAAATTGGACCTGATATTTTTGCAGGTGAAAGGTTACTATTGGCCCAAGTGTCGAATTTACTTATCTCTAACTTGGATCTCCCTAACTTCACTCACCCCGCCGTCGTAGATAACCCTAACCTACCTAACTAGTATTTATACCTACCTGGCCACTAGGTCCCCAGAGTAAACAGCCACCCCGGTATTGGCTCTGAACTTGACTCCCAACTTCCGCCTTTGCAGAAACCTTGCCAACGGCAACTTTGGCTATAGCCACGTTTATCCGCCCGGGTCCATCTTCCTATTTCCCCCGTCTCTATCCGATATTACAACACCCCTTTTGTTTTTTGTTTGTGATATTTACTCACGCTTGGCGCCCCGGACTCCGGCGTCTATATACAAATAGGAACTTCAAGGTTGTCGTTGGTGACAACATCCTTATCTCCAAAGGAGATATTCAGCACTGCTGACCCACTACTACATCTTCTTGGTCCAGTATTACACCCCTGGTGAATACGATTCTTTGGAATCGATCCTTACCAGGGTTCTAGCATTCCGCGGACCACGGCCCAGCCTTACAACCCGGAGGACAAGTATACCGTCCAGCCGTCCAAGGAATTACCCCCGCTCTTCCAACTCCATTTCTCCTCGCCGTCGGCGACCTGTGCTACTGCATCGCAGGGTGCTTAAAGAGAAAGAGGGACAGCGAACACCCTGTGGGTCTTGGTGTGTGTTTGTTGGGTTTCTCATTGTCTGACGGTGTTCCGTTCCTAGACGAGAAGAACTGCGCACCGCGCATTGCACTACAGACATGGCATATGTTTTGTACACCGATTCTGAACTTAGGAAGCTACACCGTGTATTCGGTCACCTGTCAGTCAGGGCGATATACAACATACTGAAAAGAGCAAGACCATAGAAATACAGCCCGGCTTTGCGATCAGCTTTAGAAGAAATCACGCGCAATTGCGATATATGCATTCGTATCTCTTCTAAACCGCAAAGGTTCAAAATCTCCATTAGTACAGAGGATTTACGGTTCAATCACATCCTGGCAGTTGATATCCTCCACATTGCCGGCAGACTTACTTTTCATGCAGTTGATGAAGCAACTCACTACAATGCTGCTATTTTCATGAAGAAAAAGACTGCCGAGGAGACTTGGAAATGCCTTTCGCATTTCCTTTTGCGTTGCTGGTCACTTGATTACTCGGGACCACCCGACTATTTACGCATCGATCAAGGATCGAACCTTGTTGCAAAAACATTTCAGGGCTCTGCAGATGTCGATGGCATACAAGTTTTGAAGGGACCGATTGAGTCCCCCAATACGATGTCACTCGTAGAACGCTACCATCACCCCCTTAGAGTGGCGTTTGAGAAAATAAGGTATTTGCTCCCGAGTTCTGAGTCTGATAGTGATTGCCTGCAGCTTACAGTTAATGCTGTCAATGATACAGTAGGTCACGAAGGACTCTGTCCCACTCTGTTGGTTTATGGTGCGCCCCATCGTCCACCACCCTGCACACCGGCCGAAACGCAGATACAAAGGGCTGCTGCTCTTGATGCTGCGACCAAGGCAGTCCAAAAGGAGCAAGAAAAGCGAAAACTGGGATTTGCAATGCGCCTCCCAAGTGGCTCAATGGCTAAAGAACAGGAACCTGAACTGCAAAAGCTCCCGGCGCACCAGTCCTTGTATACAGGCAAGTCTCAAACAAATGGGAAGGACGTTTTTCCTTTGTCAACATTGATGGAAGCACAGTAGTTGTTAAATTACCGCATAGTCGACGCATATTTCGCTCGACAGCGGTTAAGAGCAGAGTGGGCCAAATTCCAAAGGATAAATGGAGCTATGAAATGGCCTCCGACTTGGATGAAAACTTGAAGCTGGAAAATAAGCCTGATGAAGATGATTACAGATCAAATAACGATGAATCAAAGAGTTCCTGTAAATCGCCCTTGCTAAAAGGGAGCAGTTCAGTGGTCGAACAAGGTGACTCTGTGCTTATCACTCGCTGCGAAGATGGAAAGTTTTTTGAGGGCAGAAAGTTGGAACCTCAAGGAATTATTGCCAAGGGTACGTTTAAGATTGTCAAACGATCAACAGTTCCCGAGCACGAGCGAATTTTTTGATCTAGGTGGGTGAATCTTCAAAAAAAACTCCGGATGGAATTAAAGAGAAGTCCAGACTGGTTGCACAGATCTACCGCGACAAAGGTGAAGCAAAAATCTTGAAAAAGTCACCAACAATCAGTCGTATGGGCCAGAGAGTTGCAGTTGCAACTGAGCCACGATTAAGGAACATCAGTCATACACAAGGGACATTTCCCAGGCTTATATACAGTCTGAGTCCAAAATAGAACGGGCAGTTTCAATCAAAGCACCAAAGGAAATAGGTTTGCCCAAAGGTCTTGTCCTAGTGGTACTGAAGCCGCTGCACGGTATTCCAGAAAGCGGTCTCCACTGGTTGCTCATATATCACACTTACTACACCAAAAGGCTTGGAATAAAATCTACAAAAGGTGATGTATGTCTCCTGTTCAAACGAAAGCATAAAAATCTCGAGGGCGTGACCATCCTACAGGTTGACGACTCCTTTGGTCAAGGAAAAGTCCTTATTTCTTGACGAATAAAATAGAAACTCCAGCTGATTCCAATCGAAGCTAAGAATCATCCTCAATCCTGGAGATGTCATTGATTTCAATGGCTGCAAGGTGTCTTAACACCTGTCGAACGAGTACCATATCAGTCAAGAGCACAAAATTAGAAAGCTAGGAATTACTAACACAGGCGAAGAGCTCATCGGTACTCGTGCTATGATCCAATACATAGGCTCATGCACTAGATCTGACTTGTGCGCCCCAAACCAACTTCATGCATCTGAAATGAAGAAGCCAAGCAATGAGACTTATAAGGAGATGAAAACAATTGTCACGTGGTGCAAGGAGACCGGAAACATTGGGCTCAAATATGTCCCCATAGATTTGAAAACGTCGAGGATAGCTTTGTTCACTGACGCAAGTTTTGCAAATTGCAAGCGTTTGAAATCTCATCTGGGATTTGTGGTTGTCATTGTAGATGGAAGTTGCAATACCAATATTCTGCACTACGGAAGTTCGTCATATAAGAAAGTTTGCTAGAGCCGTAATGGCGGCTGAGCTACACGCAATCATCTACGGATTTGACAACGCCTTTGTTGTCCGCGATATACTCGGAGACGTATTGGGAACGCAACTGGAAATTGATGCTCATGTTGATTCTAGAACCGTTTTTAATGTCGTCGCGAAACATGCGAGCACACTCGAGAAGCGTCTGCGAATTGATTCCAATTAGATCAGAGAAAGCCACATAAATGGCGAACTACGAAACCTCTCTTGGATTCCAGGTAGCCAAAATATTGCCGATGGCCTGACAAAAACATTGATTCAAAGGTCCCACCTGCTCTGGAAACTGATGCAGACAAACAAGTCAGAAGTTCGGCCAGAAGGTTGGATTTAAAACTCGAAAGAGGAACTGTGAGTGTGGAACTGGATAAGTGATTCGTTCTGAAAATCTGTAAGTGTAGAATTTGATCATGAATTTAATTCCCTTTCCGTTTGTGTATGAATGATTGGATCAAAAATCAGCTCAGAAATTTATGGACGCCGTCGTACAGTACATTGAAATGATATTTTAAGAATATCGCCCAGATTAGTTGAGATGGTGGGCGGTGGAAGAAAACAACAAGAAGTAACAAAGGACCACACAAACAAACTGTTCATCCCAAGCTAGCACCAAAAATAGCTTGCAAAGGCTAGTTCGGCATTGCAGAAGAGTAGAGACGGTGTAGCTATCCAGATACAGCTCTAACTTGACGTGCGCTCGATCCCGCAGCGCTTTTGGCGCATTCGGCTGCATCAGACGTACGCTTGTGACGAGAACCAGCACACTCGTGGAGTTCTACCCATCCGAGGGCCGTTCGCTTACGCGTGTACTGCTTATTGTTCAATCCGATTGACCATATTCGACAGTATGGCGCGGAGGGTTGGGCCTTACTGGACTCGGGAGCCGTCCCGGACGCAATGAAGAATGTCGAAAGAATTCTCAGAACGCCTCTGCCTTTATCCAGAAGAAACTAATTGCACTATAACGGTGGCCAATGGAGTCATTGCTGGGTTTGTCTGTTCTACGTCAAAAGTTCCGACATCTCTTGTGGACCTTCCGGTACAATTAGAGTACATAGTCGTGGAAAGTACAAATTTGGACATTACTATCGGGAGGCCTACCTTGTAATCACTGAAAGCTCTTATCGACTTCGGCATCTGAAATCTACTCACTTAACAGTTCTTACATGAAATCAGGATAATATTTGCTTTTCCTCGAACGCTATATCGCTTATGAGACCCAACTTAGTCTTGCGGAAATATTAAAAGGCCTTTAAATATATGAACATTACGACACGCATTCACGATCTTGATAAAGCGGAAATTTAGATTATTTCTCCATCGCAACAATGATTCGCTCATATTTTCATAAATTATCTACTTTGTTATCGCTCTAAAGAAAAAAGTGCTGATATTAATCCTGAAGGCGACAGAAAGACTTTATATCACTAACAAACGTCTTCTAAAACGCGTAATTTTGAAGTATTCTTGTATAATAAAAAATATGCACATGCAATTAAGTCAACCGTATGCGAGATTTTCAATTAATTAAGCTTTACTACCACCAAAAAGATCATAAATACGTCGCTAGTGTAGATTCATTTCGATTTAATTTCGAATTATATAGCTTTCCTACCAGTTTATTACCGTTTAGGTAGCATGTTATTCATTTCCAAAAAATGTTTTCACTTGATCAAATATTTTCAGGCATTTCAGACCCTAAAAACCCGAAAGTTCACCACAAAGAACAAACTGACTACGGGTAACATTGATACCTAATTTCAGCTCGAACATCTACGCATGTCAATTTGGAACTTAATTTTTCACGATAATAATATCCCTTGATAAAAAAGGTGCTGAATAATTCTATAGGACCACAATTTTTCCAATTTACGTTTTTCGTCGGCATATAATGCATTTTTGTCATTATTTCGCTCCAAATACTCTCAAATTATCATAGAATTTTCGATTTTCTCAGTTTTGTCTTCTTGCTTTACATAACTTTAAACACTTCAATGACAAAAACTATTCAAAATACGTTGGACGAATAAATGTTCCTAAAAATTGCATCTGGATTGTGAAGATAAAGTTTTATTCTTTTTAGAATACTCTCTATTCAAAATAATTGTCCTCGTCAACTTCTTTTCTCGATTATAAAATTATAGTATTAAATTACTCTTCTACGTATTGAATATTAACGAAAAATAGCACATAATCACAGTTTTGAAAAATGTTTTTGTGACATTGTGGATTAATAAAATCTTTATCACTGTTCCTGGCGGGAATGGTATCCAATTCTATTTTTATAGGACTGTAGAAAGAGACTTGTATCGATCAGTCTGTGAAAATCCCTCGCTTTACTTATAACTGATGAAAGATGACTCAGTTGATTTCTGTAAGCCTTATAACACTGAAGAAAGAAGTTATACCTTGAAATGTACTTAAAATGTTCCATGTATATCTAAATTGGTCACAAGAAAAGGAAAAGTACATTTTTTCGTGGGAAGGAGAGGAAGTTGAGGAACTATCATCAATTAAAATGGCAAAAGTAAGCATTCAGAGACATTGTGCGACTTCGAAAATTCAATTAGAGACCACGTAATAACAATACAATACTTTCAGACTCATTATTGAAGTTATATGGGTAAGTTTGTACAGGGAAAACTTGATAGAGATTAATTAAGTTGTTCAAGTCTCAAACGTATATCAATTTAAGTACGGAATCCTGAAATGTGCAATATTACCAGCCAATAATACAACTTTCGAGGCAAAGATGGTCTTTTTACAGATTTATACAGCTTACATTTACGTGTCCAGCCGATAGGAGAGTATTCTAGAGTCATATAAATTACATTGGCTTCAATTAATATGACGTCGATTCAATTGAGAAGGACCACTTTTATACGTGAAAAGGGAAGACGAGAGGGAAGTAAGCTAGTTCTAGAGTCGATCTAGGCTTTCTATATTTACAGTAAATGAGATGGAACTATGAAGTAAAAGCTAGAAAAGTTCTCACATTTGATCATGAAAACTCAGGTGTAAGGCACAGTAGGTCGGAAAATACCGGGTCTACATCACTATGTCACGTAATTCAATATTAAGACCGATAACCTGGCTATTGTATTGATTAAATCGAAAGCATCGCGAAATATACGAATAGAAAGTTAATAGAAGTTTTTTAACTAATATTTTTCGATGTATTCTGAATAGTATCTGGAAGCCCCATTCCGTTGATTCTGAAACTAGACAGCCCACATAGGACATTAGCTAAAAATATAGTCCCGAATTCAGTCATCGCTAGGTAGAAGTCCCTTTTCCCAAATGTGAACGAATATTTACATATATATTTTGGCACCAGGCAAATTTTGACCACCTTTAATTCCATCTTTGGATGATAATACATCTTCGATAGGAAAGATGATGACCATCAAAAGGTCTTATTTTTCTAATACGTGCAGTGATTTAGCTGCTTCAGAGAATACCGTTCAGATTAAGTAAAGCTTCCACGAGCTTCTCAAGCTGCTGATGTTTATATCGAGGATTTCTGTTGAAGATAATTTTCGATGTAAAACTGAGAAATAATCTTCTTCATCCCATTATTATGGTATCATATCAAGTACTTGAGTTATGTACTTGCCAATACTGAAAGTCTCTATCGTTCAAATCATGCGAAGAAAGCTAGAGCTATTATCAGAAATTGCTAATAAATCCAGCCATTTCAACGAAATAATTCCCCTTTCTAAATAGGTCATGTTCGCGAAAAGCTCCCATTACAATATATCTATCGAAAATCGACGTTTCTTTCTCAATAAAGACGGCACATAGGACTATGCATTATTTTATCGGAGCTTTTTATATGAAAAGAAGTCTAGATCAGCTTTTATAGACAATCAGCTTATGAAGAATATAATAGTTGCGTATTTCTGGAAGCTCTCTATAAATTGTGAAAATCATTTACTCGATTTTGAGGAATCTATACTTTCGTGACAGATATTGTCATTACCGATGAATTACACAAACATAAATTTATGCAATGATGAAAAATTTCGAAGACGGCAACTAAAAGTTAAGAAAAAAATTCGGATAAAAGTCAAGGGAAAGTCTGTGTTTACGAAAACCGTAACATGGGCGGAGAAATATTTTTCCTTTAAATAAGTTTCTTACGATATCTTGACATGTGACATCAATTCGATACTACCCATAATATATCATTTCGCGGTTATCATCAAACAAGACTCACTAAAATATCTCATTTATATTAAAGACTCCACTCAAAGTCCTATTTGTTATCGTCTAAGTCTACATGAATTCAGATTCGAAATTGAATGACAGATCGGAAGTCCAGTATCAAATTACTGCAATTTAGTTTTTTTCCAGCAGCGGAAACCATACTAGAAAACAAAAAGCAATTAAAGTTGTTTCATTTATGAATGTTACGATTCGAGAGGATAAAGAAGATAAAACGTACTTCGGCGTTCCCAAAGACTATCAAAAATACGGTTAATTTCAAGCAGTAAATTTCAAAGATCTGTACTTAGAACAACGACTACTTTTTAGCCAAAAGTTTCCTTGGTAAGATAAAAATAAGAATTCAGAAGAGTAGAGTTTCTCCGAAACATTCAAAACTTATTATAATAAGATATTTTCAACGGAAACAGCTTTGGAAAGGATCTGCTACAGCGAAACTTTCCAAATATTACAGAAAAATGAAAGCGGAAAAATTATTCTAGAGTTAATTTCACTTTCTAACAGTGTTTTGATACTTTTGTACAGTACTAATTATTTACTGCATTGTGAACCCCTTTATATTATCCTACAATACATATGCGAAGAGATTATATTTACTAGAATCTCTTGAATTTTTGATATACATTCTAGTAAATAACATTACTATCGGGCTACGTGAAAGTAAAAGTTCTCATCATTAGCGAAATATATTTTGAAGCACTTTGAAAACGAAAAATGATGCTTTTGAGTTTTTAAGCAACTTAATTTCCATTCAAAGACCTCTCTCGAATTCTTCTCCGTGAATGAGAATGTGAATGAAAAGTGTCCGACTATTTTTAGCTTATTATCACATTCTTCCTTCATCATTTTTGAATGAAAGGGGTCTAATTTTTTCAAAAATTTTCTAATTCCATCAAAATGAGGAAAAAGTGGTTTGATTTTACTGAAAAATTTTCTCTATTTGAAAATATTAAATAAAAGGCCAAAGCATTGTTCTTTGACAAAGGGAACTAAATATCGGGCGAGATAAACCTCTAAAAAATTGAAGTGGCACTCATTGAGTCTATTACTTGAACTAGGAGAAAAGGTAATCGGAGTTGCAAGATTTATCTTCGTCAGAGTCTTCGCAGATGAAGTTTATAGAAATGCCATACAGAATTTGTGTAATACCGGAGAGATTCATTCCACTAAGAGAGGAGTGAGAGTAAATGATATTAAAGATTTTTTTCAAAGATATAAAATTTACTTACAAAATTTACTCATTTTTTGCCCCTAGTGAAGTATATTTGACGGGAAAAGAGCCAACTAATTGTTTAAGGGCATTTGAGAGAAACAAGTTATTTAACACAACAATTTTCAAATTTAAAAAAGAATGGAATTTATTACTGAAATTTTAGTTCCAGTCACAACAAACAATAATGAAATCCTGCCCGTTATTGTAGACAAATCAGTAGATAAATGGCGACGAGCGAAGTCCACAATACTCTCTTCACCCCCGTTTTTCCGCCGTTCACATATTAATCTAACAAGATCTTCGTTATACTTCATATGAAACCCTTCTCATTCCCCTCACATTCAGAACGGTCTCTCTAGCGTAATAACTCAGCACGGCTCACCAAAAAATCATATCGACACTTTCACTGCCTCAGATGAAAAACCTCTCACATTGAAGATGGCCTTCACTTCCACAACTACATACATTGGACAACACATCCTCAATAACCCCTGCGACGCAATGAAAAGTCATGAAAAAGTCCTTTTTAGAGAGCTTGAACGTTCGAAACCAGTTCTTTTGGCCCGATAGCAGTCTCGTTCTTGATAAATTTCTGGATGTTGTGCCCCGTATATGATAAAATTATTATCATATGCGGTCGATCCGTATATAAACGCCATGTGTAAAAGCTACGCATTTACTACACCCCTATAATTTATCCTGAATAATTTATCTGCATGAAATCTGAATGTATTCCCAGAATACTTGAGATATCTGTAACGATGGTTTCCAAAAAACTGTATGTTTATATGTTTGGCAGGAGAATGATGTTTCGATAATTACAATAGCCAGTAGTTGCGAATTGATGCAACTGAAAATCTTGAATGGACAAGAATGAAGTCGCAAGCGATTTGTTGTAGCAATTGCAGTTTCATTTTCGTATTCATAAATCAGCTGTCCCCAGTACGGAAACTGTTGTTCGTAAATATACATCAGCATTTATCAGAATCTAGCCCCCTAAGTATCAAAATAATTTTTTTTGTGTATCATATACGTAATTTGTATTGGTTCACTCTTTTAGTATTAATTCAGCTTCTCATCTAGCTATTCAGAAACTCAATAATAAGGAATCAAGATAGTTGCAGACTGTGTTTCAATTTTCTAGATAGGTCCATATGAAAGGATCTTGTTTACTGCCTACCGATTCCCTTTGATCGCTGACAATTTGAATGGACATTGAATGGTATCTATGATTTTAGTGATGTCCTTTTCTCTAATCTGAAGAAATTAAAACACTTCCTATTTGAAAAACCATTCAAATTTTATCCAATATCTTATTTTGTTATTTTGATTCTGTGAGGGAGCTTTTTGCTCATACCGTCTTGTAGGACTGTATTTTGTGGATCAGCTTAAGTTCAGCGCGATATTTGAAGAAAATATGACTGAAATTTTCTGAAATAGTGCCGCGAGATTGCAAGAAAACAGCGACCTCACTTTCGAAGCCATTATATGCACTCCTGATGAGTGACGTCCTTAAAATTCCTCCCAGCCATGCAATAGAATACTGATTGAGAAAACAATCCACCCTTTCGAGTTTTCGGTTGATTATTGTGAGTACATCATTGATTCCACACTACTGCTAGAGAAATTGGATTACGAGCTCGGTAGTAATACACTCACTCGATATTTTTGAATTCGTATTACTAAACTGATCATTATAGGCATGTGGAAGTGTATATATATTTGTGACTACTTCGGTGAATTCGTACAGATAGTTTCATTTCAGATTTAATTACGCGTATAAAGTCTACTATCGGATAAGAACGATTACTTTAGTTATCTTTATAAGAGAGAATAGAGAAGCAGTCTCTGAAGAATCTACATAACTGGACCTTAACGCTTTGAGACGTCGGACACAGGACAGATGGAGAGAGAAATTAGATTTTTCTCACTAGTTATCCAATGAAAAAAGTACTTGTGATAGAAAAATGACATTTTTTTATAAAGTAGCATAAACTAAGCAGAAATCGCAGAAAAGATCCGCAGAAAGAGACAATTTGGAGTTAAATGAAGCTTAAGTGACAATAAAAGCCAAAATAGAGCGAGTTAATGTGGAAATATAACAAGGAAGTAGTGAAGGTGCTAAAAATCAATTGAATCCCTGACGGTTGGACACATTTAATTAATTCAACCGCATATAGCCTAATGCAAGCAGAGGTCGGTACTGGGGCTTTTTTATACTAGTAAGGCCACGAAACTAGTTATTCGACGGGGAGACCATCCCACGTCTATTGCGGATCACAGTGTTGCAACAAAAAAGTAAGAAGCTTCAGAGTTAGTTTCAACCAAACGGCTAAGCGATTGAAATAATTTTCAGCTCTTTAAATTCGAAAGCTTGTAATTTTTTCATCGTATTCATCCCCTACTTTCCTCTAGAATGCTAAATATATCCTAAAGAGAAAAAATATACTAGCAAAGAAATTTGGGTTGTTTTTAATGCATGAAAAACTAGGTTAGTTGTTCCCTGAGGGATGTCGTGATATGGGTAAAAGCTTACAATATAAAGGATTGGCGGGAAGCCATCGAAACGCTAGAAAAATATACTACGAAGCTCGAAATACAGTGGAAAGAATGGAAAAATTACAACGGGAAAAAACTTAATAAAAGATATAGATAATTAATATTCAAATGCTGATGGAATCTGGATCAGTTTGGGGGCCGGCGGTTACTTTAAAACCCTTCAATTTAGAGAGTTCTATAACAAGGAAAGATAAATATCTTGTAAGTTGCTTTCTGGAAATATTAGTTTGGCCAATCATGATAAAGAGGGTCCCCTAAGTATTTTGACCCGACTTTGTAAAGGAATTTTAAAAGAATTCATTCAAAGAGGCGTCGTTTGCCTTGTCCATGAGTGTAGAAAAGATATTTTATATTTTTAGAGCCCATTATCACAGAGATCTGGCGTAGAAGTATCTGATGGCAAACATAGTGATGAACAGGCGGAAAGATAAAAGAAACTAGATCCATAATCGATTTAATGTTAATTCATTTTCTTCCAAACCAGAGTGCCTCTGAAATAAATTAAATTCGATGTAAAAGTGACAAAAGGTAGTAGATATTCTCTGAAACTTACAAGTGCTAGATTTAGTAGTATCTGATATATATTTCTCGCATGAAGTACTAATTTATTCAAATAAATTGCAAAAGTTTGTTTAAAACCTTAATTAGTCCCACATCCGTCTGTCGAAATTGGTATAGAATGAAGAGAAAAATTTATTATCCGTCAAAATGGGACTCATTTCGTGTAGTGTTATCAGCTTGAAAATTTTTAGTATTACACAGTATAATTTTTTCACATACTAAGTTCTTTCTTATTTAATCATCACCTTTCCATTCTTTGACACTTCGAAGAGATTTAGCATCCCGAATAAATTGAAAATAGATTCTTACAGTAAGATCACTCTCGACATTTTCAGTAGACTAAAGATACCTAATAATTTCACCCAATTTGTTTTTGTATTGGAAATCTTCATTATGAAACATACAACTTTTCTCATCCGCATCGCTGCACTCTTTACTCCAGTTACCTTCTAAGTTCCACCAATGACAAATGGCTCCATATTTAATTAGCTTGGCTAATGAAGGAGTTCATATTTCATAAAGGCTGTATTTTTCCCTTTTTCGGAGAAAAGAAGTAGCTGTATTCTTTGTCAGTGTGATTACTTTCTGTTGCCTCTACTGGCAGCTTACAGCCGCCAAAGAGGCATACAGACGTCTATGTATGTAGTTTACTGTACAACGCAGAACTTGAACGTTACGATTATGCACTGTACAGTGCTGTAAGCTTGAGGTAATCTTCTTTAGATCAGCTCAAGCAGGTTTAGGGTTAGCCTCCAATGGTCGTCTAAATGACTTCTAGAAACTTTCTTCGATCTTTCGGAAGCACCAGTGGACTCGCCTCAAGGTCGATTCAAGCCCCGGTCTCCCTCCATGTTCTGTCTGCGTAAAGTCTCTCACCATCTTCTCTCCTCTCAACTCTCTTCCTTGATACCTCACTCCTTCTCTCTCTCTCTCACTCTCTCTCTCTCTCTCCTTCTATTGTTCCCTCCTCTCTCAGCTTAGCTCCATATCCTCCTTCCCTTCATCATTATTGCGCTGCAATTCGGAAAAGTAATACTTTTTATTATTTTGCCTCCCAAAATACCCGCGGTCGCCTATATGTACGGAACTTAATCAGTCCCAAGAAAAGAAATGTTAACCACTTTATCCTTCCATATATTTGCTCTTAGCTACCATACCAGATCATCTTTAACATTTACCAACGGCTTTACCTCTCTGTATTAGTATTATGGAACTCTTGCAAAGGAAAAGACATTACTAAAGCCAGCACGGCATTTAATGACTTAATGGTATATTTGCGCGCGAAGTTAAAGAATTTCTACGCAAAAGTCTTCCTGCCCGGTTGAGCCGACAAGGATGTGGTAACCTTCTTTAAGGGTCTAGGCTGCGGCACCTCGGCACCTCAGCCACAACCTTGACCCTCAAAGAGAGTTACCACATCCTTTTCTTTACGCCATTTTTGCGACGAGAGAAGACTTGATTGAATAAATAGAGAACTACGACGCTGTCGAGCAGACATTACTCGCTAAATTTGCCCCGGAGTAATTTCTAAAAGATATGATTTATTAGGTTTTAAAAGCGGAACTGTGGATTCTCAAATCGGTAAATGACGTGGAGCATCTACACGAAAACGTATGTTTCGATAACATGTCAAAGATTGGCTTGAGTCTTACCGGAACTTACCTCCATAGGGAGCTTAAGCAGTTCTTAGAGCTGCATGTGCATCGATATTACTCATTTATTGACAAAGATTAGACAGGTTCCCATTAGAAACTTATAACATTATTATGAACTTGGAACTATAACGTAGTAATTTAAGCGAATTTTTTATCAACCCGGATCCCTTTCTATAAACATCAAAAAGATCGACGCTTCGGTAAAGGGTATTTAAAGGCTTTTTTAATTTTTTTATTTGGTTCTCCACAGTGGTAGTATCAATGCAATCAAATCTGCATCTTCATAGTAGAAAATCCTCTCTGTCTAAGTATAACTCAGCGGAACAGCGGTAAATTATAGATAACTGCACGGATTCGCTCCATATTTACACCTTTAATCGTGACCAGATCCCGATATCGTCTCTATTCTTGGCCACCCCGCGAAGCATAAAGATCATCAGAAACCCGAAGAGTCCCTTGGGTGTTCATCGGATGCGCTTATATAGCCCTCCTCCATAGTTAACCTCAAGTATTACAAATGATCCCTGGGATCCCCTATAAGGCGCTACTGACAATCTGGTCAAGAAACAAACAGCTTAATTTGCCTTAACATATCCGAATGGGCCCCAATCTATCCGCGACTCTCACAAATCTATTCCTGAACGCTCCGTTAAATGATAATTTCATTGCCGAAAGTGCTGATAGATATAAAGAGACTGTCATATACAAGATGAAATGCCTCAAAAACAGTATTGGCTTTATTGAAGGTACGAGTTCAGCGATTTCGTGACCAAGCTGCAACTATTTACAGCGAGATGCATTTTAGGACCACAGAAGATTTCAAGAGCTCAGGTTTCATGTCGAAGCTTTCTTGGTGGACTTTTACTGCACGTACATATACGGGCATATATAGAAGAGAAGGCACGTTTGAAAGTTAAACTAGTACCTATAGACAGATTATCGTCTGGATATATGCCTCAATTTGAACTTTAAGCAGTACTTTTTGCATGAAAGCAGTGGTTTTACTCAATTCTTGTATCTTCAAGTTCCATTTTAGAGTTCCACACTTTTCCGTGATCAACATGCATTTATTCTGACCATGAAAACAAAGCGGATAAAAATATAATAGCACCTAAAGAAGCTGAAGGTTTACTAGACTACGATGAATTACTCGCAATCTGTGCGTTTTTCAAGCTTTATACTAACCTTTAACTCGCTAATATGATAATGTACAACTTTCGGACTTTTTTAAAGTAAATTAAGATAAAAATACTTCTCCTGTACCATCACTACTCTGCAACAGCACTTCAACTCTCGTGTCTGATAAGTTTTATCGGACCAGCGGAAGATTAAGCACGGAGCCTTTGGCCCTAATTCTTTTCAAAGCTATCCCGCTCAAAAAATAGGCCATTAATAGCGCTTCGTCCACAGAAAAAATTCCATCATAATCCATGATTTCTCCAGCTCCAACTTTCAAGCCTTTTTTCGCCCCTCCCTGCATTACTCTGGTGATCACTCGCGCTCAAATTATTCACCACCGAATCTTTGATGGTAAAATTTCAAACTTTAGGGTTCAGTGCAATTTTGTTTGGCATCGCTCGCCTCCGCTGTGGCATTAAATATGGCAGCTTCATATTGAATAGAGGATATACCTGCAGACCTAAAATCATAGCATGCACTCCCAGCATTCTTCCGCAGACACGCTTTTCACACTGCTGAACTCCACCACATTTGTATCATCCGAAAAAGCAAGTGCATCATGTGCGCCGCTCCCAATGACTCTTTTTGAAACAGAGAGGGAGGCCGCCGGGGCGCTGCTAAAGGAACAGTACAGACGATGGTAGTGTTCTTCAGAAAGTTTGGGGCAAAGGGTGTATGGAGTGTACCTGGATTCCCACAAGAATCCAGATGACCCCCCTTTTATAGACAGTACGGTAGCTCTTCTTAACAGTTCTCAGAGTTATGAAAGCTCAGTGGAAAGCACTAGAAAGTAGATCTGTAACCTGAAAGTAGAGCTGTAACTATATAATAGTACTATCTAAAACATGGACAAGACGAAGAGGTGGGCTCCACGTCAAAAAAAATACTGTAGAGAAAATAAATAATCAGCAATAAAACCGCTACCCGGTTATACAAAGCTTATATATTCTTCCAAGAGTGACTCACTTTCTCTGTTACACCACTGTGTAATAGAGAATTGGAATAGCGGCAGCGAACAAGTCTCTATTACACTGTGGTGTAACGGAGACATTGTTACACTTTTTGCAACTTATGTTCTAGTCTCCACCCCACTATTTCTATTTTCTCTCTTAATCATCCACAAAATTCTGTCGGTTTGCGCCGCGCTTTTTTCTTATTTAAAAATTCGTTCTCTTCTAATGCTAGAAAGCTAATCCACATCCCAGACTTCTCCATAAATCCTCCTCTCGCTACGCTTAATTCTATCTTAGCGTTCAAAGCGGTCTTTCAGTCACTTTCTCTTGTCCAACATGGACTTACATGTGATTATATCTCGTAATTGCTTTGTAGCAATTGCTTTAGCTGGGTATATTCAATTTTTCTTGTATTACCGTCTTTCACTATTTCTGCTTTCGCTGCAGAAATCTTTCAGAAGAGGACAAGATATTTTCCGCTCATTAATCGCGAACGGATACTAGGTCTGTGGCCCGTATGACCTGAGTTAGTCTGTATTTTCAGATAGCTTGCTAACCCTCTGGAAGGTAAAAGAGGTTAGGTAGGGCAATAGTGAAGATTAGAGGTAAAAGAGGATTTTTCTTGTTGCAAGCGATGATTTTTTAGTATGTGTAGGGTACTCTATCCTTTAGAGGAAGAGAGTTATTAAATAATTAGCCTTCTGCAGCTGTTATCCCGTTTTGAGCGCCGCATATGTCTCCAATCACCCACAACTATATGATTCGTTACTCAAAGCTCTAAGAGTTCTGCAATAGGCACTAGAGATTGGAAATTGTTGATCAATTTTGTTTGAGGTCAATTTTCGTATCAAATGCGCAATATCTCTAGTCAGTAGTACTTTTCATGTATGGCGGGCTGAGCTAAATCGATCTCCCCAGCTCTCTGCCCATCGCAGTATTTAAAAAATCTCATTGGAAGTGTTAAATATCAGTTTCTGGTCCAAAAATTATTTTTATAACCAAAAATGCGGTCGATTTTACCGCCGTAATTTCGATGTTAAAACAAAATCGACCAAATAGACCCTTTCTCACCTTCCAAAAAGTTTTGGCTTTCATTGTTTCCTCTCAACATCGAATTGATAAATTCCTTCTCCTTACTGATGCCCAAATCGCCCTTTTCTTCTTCGATGATTTCTCTGAAGAAGCTTGGATGTAAAATAATCGGTGCTAACTAAATTTTAAACGACTATGCACAATTTGTTTTGCACGACCTCTTGGAAACGGTGATAAAAAAATATTTGAGAATAACTTCCACATTTTTATTTCTCATGCTATATTGGAAAAAACTAAAATTTGCTAAAATCGAGAGCAAAAAGGATAGGACGACCACGCTAATCAAATTCTGGCGACGTAACATTTTCGAAGAAAATAGTATGCCAATCACATTTATTCGTCAAAGAAACGGCGTTGATTGTCTATTCTTTTCAACGGGTTATTTTAATTGCAAAATAAGACCTTATACACCGCTTATATTCCTTAACTGAATTTTTGTAGAATTTAGACCATCAACTGTCATAAGCAAACAAATTAATTTCTGGGCAATGTAAAAAGCTCGCGACTGCCACACAGAAAGTATCCTGGGTGCAAGCCACGGAATCTGTATCAAATTAAAAAGATCCAAAGGTCAACAGGACTATGAAGTTTGGTGTGTAAGCATCGATCGGTATCTAGGTCAAAACAAATGAATAATTCTCTGTATGGTGCAGATGATCAATCTGCGATGGGAATTTCCTCGCTTCATTTCGTATTGACTACTTATGGTTAATAGCTTCTCTTCTCCAACAAAAAAAATAATCAAAAAATACTTGGAGTAGATTACGATTGGCTCTTTAGATGCATCTAAAAATTCAACCAGAGAAAATGGGAAGGGAAAATCAATTAAAATGGAGAAGAGTCAGGAATGTTCCAACTATCAATGAAGACTTCCTACGGGACCTCTTTGAAATTCCAAACATCAGAATGAAGAATTAAATGTACCATTTCACCAGTGTTATTATTAAGAAAAGTATAAGGAAAGAACTCTCCTCGAAAGATAAACCAGTTCTTCAATATGAAATTACAGATGCCGAAATTCTCGAGTCAGTTAAAGGAATTTGTACCAAAGAATATTTCGACCTGTCCAGTTTCGTCAATCAAAATGGCTGTACAAACTTCCAGCTCCTATGGACTTTGGAAATATAGAGCTCAAGTCCAGGAATAAGGATCGCGAAAAGCGTATGCGAGAAGTTTTCCGTTTTAGTTGTCTTCAGAAAGGAAACATTCCCAAGAACTGCCGAAAAGGATGTAGCAACTACTTGAGGATACGAAGCTAAAGTTAAATATCCAAAAAAACCATAAAGATATATCAACAGAGGGTATTCTCTTTACATATCATTCCACGCTTCTCCTTCTCATCAAAAAATTTAAAACGCTCTATCTTCGATTCAACCCCCCAAATCTGGTATCCACTAGAGGATTTACAGGAGTAAAAATATTTCAGCACATGGTGGAGCGGAGATAAACCATCTTGACGAAAGTTTAACTGTGAAACATGAAATTTATTCAAAAAATATATATCAGAGTCTGAACTAGTGAACAGATACCCTTTGCAGTTTTTATGAAGTCCTACAGAAGTCCAAACTTAGGACTATAATAAAATTATGCTTAGAAGTCAGTCTATTGAAGCTTTATGATTTAAGAATGGGAAATCAATTGCTAGCATCTTTCAACGCAGTTATTCAATGCGAAAGGATTGTTATAAAACTCAGATACAATGACTACAGTCACAAAATTACTTCAGAAAAACTTCTTCCACATAGGTTATTGTCATCTTTAGCAATGCACTACATTATCAACCCCTATTTGCTGTGCCTTCGTACCCCTTAAACGTTTTATCTAAAATCTTCTTGGAATACCCCACAGATTTCCGACACATGCAAAATGATTCTTCCGATTTTCCCGAGAGACTTTCGAGAGGGCCTAGGCCAGTAATACCATAATATTTCAAAATAAAAAAAGATAGTGCAAAACCACAAAAGAACGGATTTGTCGAGATTACTCGAAAAAATAAAAGGAACATCTAATAAAAAGATTATTTACTCACTAAGTTGTCTATTGGAACCATTGAATTCTATGTGATACATCAATATTTTTCTGATCCGAAAAATAATTGATTCTATAGATGTGTGTAGACTACAGAGCGCTTAACAAACTAAAAGAAACAGTTACCTTCCTCCAATAATTGTTGAAATTTTTGATCGATTGAACGGTGCAAAGCTTCTTTGCTAAATTGATCTTCCTACAGGCAAATACCAGATTACTTTGGAAAATTATTAATTCACTGGAAGACTGTTCAAATGAGATAAGGAAATTCTGGATTTCTAGCAATACTTTTTGGATTTATCAATGGTACATAATCGTTCATGTCGTTAAAAAGCTTTATTTTAAGCATAACCTAGAAACTTGTGTTATTTTATACTTAGAAGATATTGTAGTGCTATTAGTATATGGAGCGATCATTTGAAACATATTACAGAACTGTTGAAAGCTTTAAGGGAGAATAAAATATTTGCTAAGCTATCGGAATGCATTTTTGGACTATCAAAAGTTGAATACTACAGAAACATGCGCTCAAATGTTAGAATTTGGCATAAAAAAATAGAAAATAAGAGCTTACAATAGCCGACCAAGCCCTTGAACTAAAACTGAAGCTCAAAGATTCCTGGTTCTTGTGATTCATTGTCGTAAATTTATCAAAAGTTGTTCAAATTTTCGAATTCACTTAAGAAATCAACAAAAATGTCACATTTGAATGAAAATGAGAAAAATAAAAGCATTCAGAGAAGTAACAAATTATAAATTTAACCGCTTCCGGCCCTTCGGAGCTTTGACCCAACACTTTGGTACCTGGATTGGTAACAATAGATTTTTTAATAATACAATTGGTGCTGCATAGTAATATTTTGAGGTAATGAACTAATAATCCATGGCCTAAACGCCCCCAACACTAACTATGCCGGAAAAGCACCAAAATATTGTAAGGGAGCCACTAAGCGTGGTTTAATGAAAGAATTGTTGGAGACACTGCTCGCATCTAGAGAATGTTTGGTATATGACGATCATTACCTACTTCTATACCTCTACAGAAGGCCGAATTTGTCTCTAAGGCAAACGTGGTGATTTCAAACCCCCCTACAGCTCGAATTCAAAATTTTACAGAAAATTAGAACTTTAAACAAAGTGGAAGACCACCTTTGAAGAAAACTCAATGATACTTAATTCAGCCAAAATTTTTCCCGAGTAAAATAATAGAAAATGTCCCGTTTTATGTTATACAAAAGGAAACCGGTGAAACTAAAAACTTATAAAGCATGAAAATAGTTTTTAAGTCCCTAAAGAGCTTTTGAAAGAATTCGGGAACGATATTTACTTGGAAAAAATCGAAAAGAACCAAAAAATCATATTGAAAGCTGCCAAAGACTTTTTTTATCGTAGTAACAAATTTTTTGTGTTTAAAACAGTTTCTGGTTTAATGTATTGGATTTTAACTATTGAAATACCATTAAAAAGCATCTGGAAATTAAGCTTACTACTAAAACCACAATCAAGGTATAATTGGACATAATTAAGATCAAGCTTCATTAAATACGCTAATTCTTGCAGATAATAAGAAAGAGCAGGTAAAGAAAAGAAAATACATTATACATTAGAACTATTAGAGCCATAACCGTCTGATGTATGTATCCTAAAATGTACACCGTAAATATTTTACCAAAATTGACGAATTATAACTTATAAACGTATAAATTGCTGGATAAACTCTCTCAAAAATGATAGGCAGCACCCTTTACGGATCCAATCTTGATGCATTCTAAACCTCTCAACTGTTTTCATATTATTGCTACTGCTGACACGCCTTGAGTATCAACTAAAAAAGAGATCTTATCCACGTGAGACCTTTCTAGAAAGGCCTCAATTACATCTTAGTTACCAATATTTCTCATTCATCTCCATATAGCCCTCAAACTGATAGCCAGAACGAATTTATCAATCGAAAGAATGAAAAAGTAACTAGCGGATCTTTGAATATTGGCAAATAAAACTTGGATGAGTTCTTGGCTGCCTTTTGAAATTGCAAATAACTATAATTTGATAAAACTACATAAAGAAGGCCTTTGTATCTCAGTTAAGGAATTATTCCTCACAAAATTCTGTAAAAATACTTTCAAGTCTAAAATCATCGGCAATGTACTTCTTTAGCAGGATTAATATTGATAAGAAAGAAGGTCAGAAACAAATAGAGGGTCCAATGTACTAACCGCAAAATACGGTAAGAAGGGAAGGTCACACATTCCTTATAAACTTGGTTCAAATTTATGAATTTCAACAAGCAATGCCTATTTGGGAGAAAGATCTCACATCCGAAAAGAGACAAAGTATTGCGGACCATTCCAAATAATAAAGAATTATTGGTTAAGGTTCCTATTAACTTAATTGTTTTCAATCTATTTATTAAGGGGAATTATTGAATATTTGTACGAAACATACATGAATTTTTCCATGCTGGGTTTTTCAATCGATATTATACTGGATAGTTTCACTGCTATACAAATTTGCATCCTCCATGTTAATTTGAGTAATAACATGAGGAGTGTTAAGTTAAGACTATTTTTTATCAAAAATTCAACGAAACTAAGCGAAAAAAATAGTCAAGTAGAAAGGCTGTGCAGACCATGAAAACTTATGCATGTCTGAGGAATGTATTTTCAGGTCCTAAAACTTTGAGACGACAGAAACTTGGTTGATTAATTTTGTTTCGGGGAGTTTCCCTACATCAATTCCAAGTGAAATCGCTCTGAAGAACTCTGTATTAGTTTCGTGATTAACATGAGAATAATTACCCATACAATTTAGCTTTCCAAAACGCCATTTTCACTTACTTACCCGGGTATATCGAAAGCATATTGGGACTAAATAATCACTCTCTACACTTAAACGCAAAATTCATCAAGTACTGGATAGGCTAATAGATAGCTGCCATGAAATTTAAATGATGTAAGTCTGGGGAGATCAATATTAAATTACTGCGTTCCTCACTTTACCGAGGTAATTCAACTCAAATAGTCTATAGAAATCCCAGATGAGGTCACCATCACTCAGAAAGGGGAAGTAACCAACGAACAAATATTTTTACCTGTGCGCCTCGTCTCCACAACTGTTCCTTGGAGTACGCGAGGACAAACCCGCTGAAACATGCGAAGGGCTAGTAATGGATGATGTTACTACAGACAAAGAAGAAAACGGTACTTTGCTACACAAATATAATTTTGACCAAAATAATCAGTCCTTATTCAATTTACTTCGCTCTTCCGCTCCCAAATTCGTATACAAGGAAGACTTTCTTGTTATTTTCCCCTTCAAGTATTTAATAAGAATAGAGCTTCAACTAAAACTATGTGTTTTTTTCCGACCGTCTCAATTTTTATGGAGTGTGAGCGATTATAATTTCCATACGATCCAAAATTTATTGCCTCGGACAACTCTGGATGCTTCACAGCTGCCATTGTAATAAACTCAATGAAATAAAACGGAAACATCTGGAATATCGTTATGACGGCTTTTCGCAGATCTAAGAGTAGATGTAAAGGAATGGTACGCGCAATGATATTCTCCACAAAGAGGCGGTAAGGCAAGAAATAGATTGAGAGGCGTTTCGCTTCATTTTTTCGCATGGATATCACTGAAATAGTCTTTTCTGTGGCAATACGCAACTATGGGTGATACAATGTGTTTCTCCCTGCACGTAAAGGGAAGCTCAGAATTCTTTCATTTCGGACGATTTTGATCGCTAGGAGATTTTGGAGATACTCGCAAAATTGGGGCTACAAGCTTATTGTAAGAAAGTGTAAGTGCGAGAAATGGGAAAAGAAAACACCGAAGAACAGAAAATTTCAACGTTAGAAGCGGACAGTGGTCTTGTAGGGACTCAATATTCCGTCAATGAATAAGTGCTCCACCCTCTGTGCCCTTTTTTGGAGGTGTCGCGTTTTGGAAGTTATCGTACAAGCGGTAATGGATATATTTACATGACTGGCGCAAGTCTAGGCGGGTAATTCACACGAGGCGCTTGCTTACTCCCGTTCAAAGCTTTTCTAGCCTTCAGTATTTGTATTTTGTCTATTTCATCCCTTGAGGGTGGAAAAAGTAACATTCAAGTGTACTACTGAGGGTGGAAGAAGTAACATTAAAAATATTATTGTTGCTTTCATTCATCAATATGAGTTATATTCGTCTAATGCACGCGTATCAAAGCCCTATTACTGTTACCTTTTTCGAGTAAAGAAATATTTGGATATAACAACTTATAATTCATAAGTATGTCCCGAGTAAACTTTGGAAGAGAATATGTAATTGAATCAGGATTAAAAGCACCTAAATTTTTGAAGAGCTGTACCCATACTTGTGATTGAGTTGAAGCTTCCAGCAGACACTGAGTATAGTTATCGCGGGTATATTAATTTAACTGCGGGACTACTATTGGAACGCCTACTAATCTTCGTAGCTGGCTTGTGCACTTCCTACATCCTCAAAAATGGTACATTACGGCGACAACATTAAACCGGAGGCAACTTGAAGAGATTATGATCAAAATCTTCGCCTTTATTGATAGAAAGACCAGTTTAGTGACTCATATTCACTCAGTGATGTATAAAGTCTAGAAATTTAATGATGGCGACTTTTACTGAGGTTCCAAACGGTGACGCGCCCCGGATATAAGTTCGCCACTAAATGGGCGTTTAAAAAGTGATCTCGCTATAGAAGATGATTCAGAGCATAAAAAGGTCTATAGTTTGACTCATGACGACTACATTTGCGAGGACCAGATTAAAATTTGACAGGATTTAACAAAAGCAAGCCTTAATGTCGTCCTATTTACCAAAATAATAGATTCAGGTTTTAGTAGATGAGTTAATGCAGTGCCCATCTTATTTTTACAATTCTACTTATTTTTTAAATTAAATGTTGTTCGTAATAATTAACTTTCTAGTGAAGGAGAGAAAAAGCCGACAAGAAAAAGTCTGGTGACACTTTTTTGTCTGCATAATGAACTCCTGTCTGTATCCTCTTCGAGCTTCAAAACTCTATTTTCGTCTATGCTACACGAGAAAATTTCATGGTTGCCTCCCAATTAGAAAGCATGGAGAAGAACCATGTGTGTTCATTCGGTCCGTTAGTCTTTATTTTTGCAATATTTTGCTTCATTATCCCACTTAATTTCTCAAAAATCCAATCTTCCGCTGAAACATTCCGGCTCTTCTCGGAGTCCTAGAGATATTCCATAAAGAAATATTTGAAAGACTTGTTCTCTTCATGTCCCTATCGAACTTCGACATAGCCCTTCTCCCAAATGAATTTCACAAAAAGAGCAAAGTATTCGCTGCTTACTTCCATCGTTCTTGGGGAACTCGAGGTGAAGACTATTCATTCGCGTTTCAGAGAAGAACGATTCATTTTCTCGATACCCTCCAGCAAAGGAGAATCTGCACTTGAAACCGAAGTTTGTACTTTACGATTGCCTCATGCCGCGATTGACTGGTTGCTTCGGCAACTATTTATTTCCAAGGATCCGTAGTTCCTGTGTTCCATATCTTTTACTTGTTTTTTCTCGTTACCGCTTTTTTCGGAGGTTAAAAGAGAAAGTGCGCGCTTCAAATATACAAGCAGGCCGAAACTTCAATTTTTAAGTTTCAATTTGCGTCATATGTAGTCTAAGAAACAGCTGTCGGGTAAAGGGTTCCTTAAGTAGCGCGATTCAAAACAGGCGTCAAATGCTTTCTTATGCACGGTGATATTGGTCAGGTTTGAAGGAAGAGTGGGTATGTTAAGTTTCTGCTAACGCGGGAAAGGTTGTATTTCAGTATTTCATGGAGATCAAAACTGTATTCTGCTACGGTATACCTGAATTCTAGTTATTAATATGACAACAACATTCAATTATTTTCAGACACCCACGCCGCGGTCGCCCATGAGGAAGTCACGTGGGACGTGCTCGCCAACAAAAATAGAGGAGTGGATACCCTGAATCCACCTTTCATCTACCAGCATTTCCCCTCCTACCGGTCCAATCATAGTATATATCAAGCGGGCCCCTCACTTTACACCGCCATTAGACTTAAAAATACTATTGCACCAACTTTTGTGCTTAGTTTTCATTGAAAGTACATTTTTTAAAATCTTCTATCCTCCTAAATCTTGTTCACTTTCTATTTTGATAGATCTAAATTGCAGGGAAATTTTCAATTATCTGTATATAACAGCTAATTATCTAAATTGAAATGCATATTTTGTGCTGATTCGTATATTAACCAATATGACACTACAAAAAATTAAAATGTTTAGCATCCATAGTTTTTCTCTTCTCATTCTGGTTTTTCGGGCCCTTTTTGTGCGTCCATGTTTTGATAATATTGTGCTAAGCTGTCGTATTCTTAGTTAAGATCCAAGAGGAAATTAGTTCCTTACATAAAATAATTATATTTTAAGGGATGCTGAGTAAGCGACAACGATGAAAACGAAATAAAGATTTTTATTAATTTAAAGTACCATATTTGATTAAAAGATAACGTGAATATGTAATTTTTGCGTTCCTTAAAACGATACCTCCACATTCGTTTTTAACAGTGCAGAACTTCGGGAGATGAAGCGCTGCATAATATTTCACGCGCTCTAGCTCAATCTAAAGCTCTACCTGAATCATCCATGTATCATAAGTTTCATTTTACAGTTTTTGGTTTGGCCATTGTTAAAAGTTATGAGAAAATTTTAAGCTTTATTTTTCAACATTCTTCGGCAGATTAACGAAAAAAAAGCTCTAAAATACTTGGCGGTAGTTGTTTGTCCCAAGATTGATTAACTCTGGACAATGCCCGGTATAAATATCTTAGGAAGAAAGAGAATTTCAATACAACAGAGTAGATTTCATTCGATTAATCTGCAATGAGACGTATCCAGATGAGGTCCCAATGGAGAAGAAGGAGCTAAATTGTAACAAAAAGCAATAGAATAAAGTTTCTAACAACATTGATAAATATTAGTCTATTATCCAGCTTGTTTCATTTAGCATAGTAAAAAGTAGTTTACGGAATATAAAATTTGGGTAAACTCTTGATATTCGCGGCAACATATCCCTGAAACTGATTAAAATTATTTTTTTGAAACTGATTAAATGTAACTTTTCGGAACATGTTTCGCTTGAATTTGATTTTTGGGTTCTTTTCTTTTAAAATATCATTATTTCAGAAATTATTTTATCCTCAAGAATTTTACATCAAACACTAAGGATTTTGAAGTATTTACTACCTTTAACAGCTTCAATTTCATCAGTTCTCACATAAAGCTTCTCTTAAAGCTCGATAATGTAAGATCATCTATTTTCTATCTTATTAAATATTTTTAGTTATTTCTTTTGGCACCTTAAAAGTATTTGTATTTCTCTGTACATTTTCAGAATTTCTTAGTGTGCAATTATCTGACAGAAAAGGTCTTAAAAGACTTAGGAGTCATGCATAGGAGAAACAAAAAAAGTCTACCCTTATACTACTAATTTATAATATGTTTCTCAATTAATTGCTCAATCTCTGTGTTTTATCTTCATGCATGACTACCGAGAAATATTAAAGGTCTTATTTTATAGCTTATACATTTTTCTAAAGAAAAAACCAATAACATGTAATAGCAGTTTTAGATTTTGACCGACATGTCTTCCTCTGTCTGTACTGTCGAGTAAGGGCTTTAATGCAAAGAAAACAGTAAATTTTGACTTTGTAAAGACTTTTTGTTGTCGTAAGAGCGCTCAGGAGCTCATGGTGAGAAGAATAGTGGTTAAACTGACCATACATCATTATTCAATGTATCAAGTTATCAATTTACTTAAGTATACTAACAATTAACAATAAAATGGAGTAAAGCAAGAAAATGACGCCCGGGAGAATTCCCCAGCATTCACGGTAGCAGAAAACAATAAAGCAAGAAATTTATAGCAGCATACACTATTTCTCAAAAATCAATATTGTTGCCTTTTGACAATTTCAAAATTTCATTTAATGTGCAAAAAAAGTTGAAATTTTCGTACAGATTAATTTAGAATCATTCGTGAAGCAAAAATTGGAGCTAAAAGTTCCTCCAAATCTATTATGCCAAAACGCTAATACGTTCTGCGCTTTTTTATATTTGGTTAACGCTCCAAGGAGTTTTAAGAGATGGAATATGAATCTGAGAAATAATGTAACTCGACATGATTTTATAGCAAGGTCTAAAACGATTCTTTGTATCCCTGAGTAAGAGAACTTCTAGCTCAATGAAATTACATTGACCCGTATTGACTACATTTTTTTAGTCAATGCATTAAAATTTTGCGAAAGTCCATTTTAGTCACAGATCTACTGCTCATATACTCAAGAGTCTCTCTAAATATTTTACAGGATGGTAAAAAGATAAAAGTCTCTCAAATTAGGAGATTGCATACATATTGAACTTTCACACTCTCTATAAGTTCTATATGCGCGAATGAAAATCAAGAGACGTTAAGAAGAGACTTTAAAGAAGATCTTTTGAAAGATAATAATCAATAGAGAAATTTCCCTTAGTAAATTTAGACATTTTTTTGCTACAAGCGTTTCCCCTTGAAAAAGGAATAAAATGCTCTCTGAATCTCTGAGGGGAGCTGCTTTTTATTGAAGAAAGCGTACAAAAGGGGACCCATTTGGGTTTTCAGTTCGTTTATTTTTATCTCTTTCCTCATAATGCTTTATTTATACAATTGTTCAAGTGTAATCCATACTTATTCGAGGATATCTCAATTAAAGATTTTCCTATGGAGATAAATATCGTATGTCTCAGTTTTATGAAAGTAGAGTAATGGCTCAAAAAATTGTGATAGTTGTACCCATAAATCTCCTCACAGAACTTCAAAGTATCCTACCAGTAACTTTTACCAGGAATTAAACACTTTAATCAGACACCAGTGCAGCTTATGCACTGTAACACGACTCCAATTTGAAACACAATATCATAACACTTTATACCGAAACAATTAGATGGAGACATCACAACGATCTCGCGTGGTTCTTGAAACTTCTCAAAACTCACCAGTCAGCAATTATTTATGGACTTACTGGCCACTACCAAAATAGAATTTTTCCATGATGACCAATGCTGTCAATATCACTGATTGCTTCTTTGGTATTTTCAAAAGCTTGTAGCATGATACCTCAAGTGTCTTTTTCTGGAATATCTTTAAATGCAGTACCGTTAGCGTAAAATTCACCCCTGTGATCTTTTAAGTTTTTCCGGTACAAAATGTGGTCTGAGGCTCTGTCCTGCTCACAAGAAAATGAGACAATAGTTCAACTTCGATTATCTTTTCTGCGCTCAACTTCTCAAATCTGATGGTATCACAATCTATTTTTTCAGTACTGCGAGCTATTTTTCTTCTATTGTAAGTTAGAATGTTTAATATGATTGAATTTCTGTTCTATTGCCAGCAGAGACTAGCATTTCGCTTTTTTCTTTAATTTTTTTGAATAACAACTGTACTAGAAACAAGAATCCCAGGACCCGCCCCTATTTGCCGTATGAGTGCAGGACAGAAGAATAATAATCGGTCTTCTCCCGAAACTATCAGGTGTATGGAAAGTTTACCACCAGCCGAGGACACCACCGGGAATCCCGATATAATAATTTCTGATATCAACGATTTGTTATATTGCATTTCCCCCATTCTTATCACCGCTAGCTCTCCCGCAGATACCAAAGAAGTTTGTAGTTCTTCAGCCCGAGCCCGATAATCCTACCGATCCTTCCTGACGCAGCTCCCGTCTTTATCCAGGGAATCAACAACCACCGCATTCTCAAAAAGAGCATAAGGCCTCGACTGCCCAACAATCGTCGATCTTCTCCCTTCCACTGCCTTAACCGCCAAGTCACCTGCGCAGGTCGAGTGCAGTATAACGAGTTCATTCGCTTCAATAAGCACCAGCGCCATGCCGATATGGCGATTCACATCTGCAACATTAGCAAGATAGAATTACGCCAAACGTAGACCTTGAGCGCCAAGTTCTTAGCCGAGAGACATCCGGAAAGATTAAAAAGTTTAATTTGAATAGATAAAAGAAAAGTAAAGAAAATAAGGCTTCAAAAGTTGCTTTTTTAACTGACTTTTTGTGTTTTTCGTTCACCATCCCCCTGTCGCTACCTTTCGAACTTTCTTTCTCTATTTTCTTGCAGAAGGACTTGTAATCCGTATCGCCGCCAAGTTCCAGGCCAAAATACAACTGTTTTGTAAAGAATCAGGAGGACGGCTAGAATAGCACACCCGACGTTACTGACGTAGAGCTATTACGTCAGAGAAACACAACTTTCCAAAGCTATTAACTGCGATTCGAACTCTGGACCTCTTATTACTATTTCGCCGGTCATTCCAAGTCGGCCACCGTACAGACCTATTCTATCAAGAAGGCTTCCGAAATTCTATTTAAAGGTCAGAAAGACGAAATTCTACGGGAAGCTGCATACATCAGTCGATGTTATCAAAAAAAGAATATTTATGAGCGTCAGTTACATGATCTGGTCGTCTCTGGCGAACGAAATTTGGTCCCGCGCACCTGAGCACGCGGCCGACGTGGAACAATCGGTTTGCACTTAGCTATCAAAATAGTCGGTTCCTGCACTGGACCACCGATATGAATGCAGTATAGTTTCTCCTGCCACACACCTTGATGTCAGAAAATATGCTTCTCTTGCTTAAAATCCCTTCAAGATTCAATTGCACCTAAAGATGACACAGTAAGGGGCCAAGGTAAAGAATTTTGTGAGAGTTGACCTATGAAATAGAGAGTTCCGTCCCAGCTGCCACTCTGAAGAAGTCAACCGTCACCACATACGCAGCGATGCCTTTTCTTACTATTTGCGCTTCCTATCACTGTGAATAAGGTGTATTCGGAGCACTGAAGCATTATGCTGTACAATCTCCTCGATTTCTGAGTCCATATAGACCCGTTGCTCAACCATTAGTACCAGAATCTAGATCAACACGGTGAAAAAGTCTCCGACTACTGCTTCTCACAGTTTGGATGCTTTTACTGCTACAAATACGTCCTTGGAGTAGTCTCGCGGCATTTCTCCGCTCTGAAGTCCTGTATTAAGAGTTTTAACTCGATATTCTCTTCCCTGATACGGACTTTAGAACGGCCGAAATTATCCTCGTTCAACCCCATTATTATCTTGGATCCGAACTTTCTTACCATCCCATCGGAGTCGTTCCATTTAGAAAGGGTCCGTCGGGAGTTGATGTGTGCAAATGCGAAACGACCTTGGAAAAGTGGATGGGTAAGACAACATAAACAGTACACTAAGCCATCTTTCTACCAATGCCCATGATTGGTGGGTGGTCCATTCTAAGCGTGCCGAAAAGCAGGAAATTTAAACATCGAAGGAACTAAAGACTGATCTTTTTCAGTCGTTTTGCGACGAAAAAAATTTAATCGCCCGAGAAAAACTGTGTCGCTGGAAACAAGTGAAAGATTTTCCTGCGTTCAGTGGTTATTTTGAGACGAAATATAATTGAGCATCCCATATATAGGGGTTAAAGTTGTGATTGATAGCTATTCACGCCGCCTGAAGCCATATGTTTGGAAAGCCTTATGCACGAAAGAGTACTCTTATCTTTCGAATTTAGTGGAAGACACAAAAATAATTGAAGCTTTTTGGATTCTTTCAGGTTCGTTTGCTACTACAAAATCGAATGAAAAACGCTAAATGGAAATTAAAGTACTCGTAATTATGGTCCTGTACCCATGGAAACTGGAAACGTGGAAATGAAATCGGGTGTGGAGCCCTCAGATTTGATCTTACATATATTAGACTAAAAAAGTCGCGAGGTACGCATGCTTCAATGACTGTGCTTGAGATGCAGATAGAAAGAATGAAAAGAAAAAGCTACCCAAAAAACCGAGGGAACTGATTAAAGGCCGTCAATCAGTTCTGGATAATTGATTATATAAGTATTACTGTTTCAACAGTAACAACACAAGAAGAAATTAAGGAAACACCAACCCGAATTTTCCAAAGAGATCATCGAGGAATTATTATAGTTAAGAGACCAATATCCATGGACCAGCAAAAATTCTCATCGATCCCAGCGGTGAGATAAAGTTCCTCAATGAATTATTCCGCGATTATTATAAAATTAAAACCAGGGAATCAAATTTTGTTTAAAGAGCGGATAACGCTGCTCAAAAGGTGAAAATAACAACCCACACCGCTTTATTTAAGATAAAGAGCTATACAGAACCCCGGCAATTCTCCGTGAGCCCCCCAAGAGATCTGATGCAATCCTATGAAAGTACTTTTGCTGAGCATATGCCGAGATTATTGACGCTGCAAGTAATCAAGTTTCTTTTAATTAAAATAATGAAAATTACTCTGTCACAAAGAGCCCTTTCAAACCAAACTCAGTAGTTAATGATTTGGAAGAAAACTGTAGCACTTAAAAAAAACTGGTCCATTAGACTCAAGGGCGAATGTTACAGAGTCTCGCAAATATCATTTTCAAGATGCAATGAAATATGGAGAAGTTCCCAAAATGAAAAATCCGAGGGTCATTCCTATGCTGCAAAAGCATGATTTCAAGACCTAATTGGAGAAAGATGCAAACACATGAAAAAAGGGTCTCTAAATACTTTCGTAAAAATAAATGATGGAGCCCCGTAAGTTTTTCTAGTGGAGCTTGCCTTTATTAGATCAAAAAAGGCCCCAAGGGAGCGCCAATACTTCTAGTGACGGAAAAAGATAGAGGCTTGCAAATTTTTGTGGATTATAGAGCTCTTTACCGCCGTACTCTAAAAGAACAGCAATCGACTACCGCGCACTGATCACATTTTTGACTGGCTCAAAAAAGTTGAAGTATTTTCCTGAAAAAGACCTGTGGAAGGGCTACTAGGAGATCAAAATGGATGAATCTTCAATTCATATCACACCTTTTCGAACCAGATACGGACGTTTTAATTTTATTATACTACCATTTGGATTTAACAATGTCCCAGTGACTTTTATGAATCTCATACAAGAATTTATGGGTTTTTTCGTTATAGTTTATCTATGAGACATTACTATCTTCAATAAGACATAAAAGGACATTTATAATACACCGCTGCGATAGTAGAGATTCTTGGAAACGATAATCTGTTCCCAAATTGTCAAAATACACCTTCTGGGTTAAATAAATGCAGTACTTTGGACATGAAATATGTCACGAAATAATTGCTCTCGATCCGAAAAAGATAACAAGTAGTCCCGGAATTGCCTACACCTCAGAACAAGCAGCAAATTCAGTGATTATTTGGAGTTGGTTAATGTTATTTAAGGTTCACTAGACACTGCTTATTGGTTGCGAAACAACTTAATGAGCTGTCGAAAAACGCTTCATATCTGTGGAAAGAAGCACTGGGGTAATCATTCCAGACCCTCAAGAAATCATTAAGCAGTGCTTGATTCCTTAAATTCTTTTATTCTGAATTTTCAATTTATGGCACCATAGAAAACTTTCAGTATGGAACTGGAGCTGTATTGGATCCGAGAGACCCAAAACTTAGAAAACCAGCTGCCTTCACGTCTAGGCCTTTGAATTAAACTGATAAAATTTATTTTGATTATGAGAGAGAGCTCTTGGTCGTTGTGTAGTGCTTGAATTGGCGGAAACTATACCTATATGGAAACTTGTTCATAGATCATTTAGTTAGTTTCCTACTAAAATACCTTGTAACCCAGGAAAATCTTTGCCGAAAAGAAGTAAAGATTTTGGAACGATTAGCAAACTTTGATATCAAAATTATACCCATCTCCACAAAATCAAACATTTTTTCCAACTTCCCGCCAAGAGAAACTCGGAGTTGACCCAAACTTAGGCATAGAAACAATAAATTACTACAACAAGTGATAAAAATATATTCTCAGAATCGAGAATTATATCCGTAGCATGTGTAAAGAGTTCTGAGCTAGAAGAGCTGGAAAATATTTCAGGACAGGTCAAAGTCTGAAAGAACAATACAAAGATCCAAAGGCCTCTTTCGAAAGAATAAAGTCCCTTCCAAATGATATATGGAAACATTTCTATTTTAGAAAGAAAACTTAAAGTGAAGTTACTACATGACTATAATAGTACACCAAATACTGACACTTGGGAATTTATAAAAGAAACGAAAGAAACATTAGAACCTCACCGTAATTTTACTGAAAAACTCTTCTTACAGATGCGCTCAGATACGTTGTTTCTTGCCACTGACAGAGACAAAAATCATCCAATGAAAACCTTCAAGTCTTTCGGAATGTCTGGATCCAGTAGAAAAGAAAGGGACGCACATAACAAAGGACTTCATTACACCACTTCCAAAGCCAAAGAACGGAAAAAATGTAATCTTTACGGTCATTGGTAAATTAACGATGATCAAAACTATCCAATGTGGGCCTGAACTTTATTCTCCTTCAAATTCTAGGCTATTAAAAGAACATGTATACAGAAACCATTGAATTACGACAAAATATAATTTGTTACAGGTATTGTATCTTTATGAAAAAGTTTTGAAAGAATCTGTTACACCAGGGTAACAAATACATCCCATCCCCCAGCGTATCATACTTATAAATGGCCAATGTGAGATATAACACAGGAGAAAAAGATATTATTCGTTTTTTAGCGAGCTTCGGGATGTCCTATCGGGACAAATACTTGGTAGACTTCGGAATCCTTTACAATTCATTGATTAAGGCAAGTAAAATGTTCCCTCCCTTTTTCTTCAATATAAAACTAACCAGACCTATTCCGTTGCACAAATCTCTGCATACTACCCTTCTGGAACAAAACTTCTCAAAAATACGCAAGAACCACTGAAAAGAGCGCAAGAAAAATCAGAAAATCAAAAAATTCCACTGCTTTGTGAGTCAACAGAAGTAGAAGACCATCTACTTATAAAGTTGATGGTAAATATTCTCTACCAGAAATCTAGCTCTAGGTGTCTATTCGACAAATGTGCTCAGTTGAGTACAGTTGGCATCAATTGAGTACATTTTCAAAATCCATTGATAGACTTTATTGAACTTGTACAGAGCAAAGAATTTCTGCTACTCTACGCTGGCCCCTTACGACTGTTTAAAATTTATTCATTTTTATGATTCCAAAGAAATATTTATTGAAATATTTAGTTTTTCCGTTTTTGCAAAAAACTGTTCTCAATTGAGTATATATCATGGTCGAATAGACAGTAGAGCATGCTGAAAGATCTCTAAAACTGAACCCCAAGTGTTTTGGTCTAATCGAAATACCTGAAAATATAAACGGAGTCATTTACATTTAGTTCTTTTCGAGCCAATTATATATAAAGGAATTCACAATTTCTTTTACGCTAGTCCCCTTAAGACTAATCTTAAAGAGGATTTTAGAACACATAGTCGAAGCCATTATCATTCACAAGGAAAAACATGAAAAAACAAACTATTTAGTTCATCAACCGGAATCTCATCAAATGTAAAGGATATGAAGACCACGAGAACTCATGAGTATCAGGAAACGAACTTCAAAATTTTTGACAATCTGGTAAATGGGTACAAGAATTCGGGAAATTCTTCTTCATAAGGGGGAGTGATGTAGCTATTATATCCAGCCATCTCTTAAAATCCTTTGAAAGTATCTTACAAGTCACTGTTTCTAAGAATTTAGCACTGTAATTAGACATCAGTGCAACTTTTGAACTGTACCCAGACACCAGTACAAAACACAATGTCATGAAGTTTTTACCAAGCCAATAAGATAAAGCCGATCTCTCATTATTCCCGAAACCTCTCGCACCTCAGCAATCAGAAATTACTTTATACCTTCGTGTCAGTTGGACTAATGGAACTTCGCCATGATTTTCAGTGCTTTCGTCACTAATGGTTGTTATTGGAGCTTTCAGAGCCTTGTACTGTAATTTTAGTTTTAGGGCCATTTTCCTAGAATAATTTTTAATTCATTACTGTTTGCCTACAATTCACATCTACTTTTGTTGAGTACTTCCTCAATATGCACCCCGATCTGAAGCTCCTTTTTGTTTATTGGAAGCATTAACTAGCAGTTAAATCATCCATTACCTTATATGCACTCAACTCCCTACAATTATTTCTTCTACAACGGTAAAACAGAAAAAACAATATACAGTGAGACCAGACTTCAAATCACAGTGGTCTGCTTACCCCCCCTACTTTATCTGCAGGTATCCGCATTGAACATTTCAATGTGCGTAGTTTCGAATTATATCCTTACAAATAGAATTATTCCTAAGCAAAAATTATCCTTCCAATAAACCATACGGCAGGATGTTCCCTCGTTCAAAGGGACCCAGGAGATTGTTTTTGTTACTTTCAAGAGTAGTTTACTGCATTTATTTAGGATTAATTTGAGCACATTGGTTTTTCGTTGACAAATTTTCATACTTTAAGTACTCTAGAGAGCTTCCGCGAATATTTGTCTTTATAAGCAGCAGAAATTTCTCTTATTTTTAAGGATGATGATTATATCACACTATACGTCATACTAATACCATCTATTATCACGTAAATTCAATGATTTCTGAAAAATAATTTCATAAGTAAAGTTTGGATATCTGGAAGCTTGACAATCACATTAAATAGCATCATCAATATTTTGGCACCTGTCTGCAAAAATCAGTATTGTTTGTTTATCTGAGTTACTTGATTCTTGTTATCTATTATGGTCATGGCTATTGCGAGTTGAAGCTAAATTAAAATACACTTTGTGGATGGTATTATTATTCTCTACATTTTCTCTACAATGAATAATTTTCAATTACTCCCCAAAAAAGTTTCCGATTCTTCCAATTTTGGTTAAACAATAGAAAATATTGCTTCATCCAATTTTTACCAACTTAATCTTTCTTTCTACTATTTATCACATACGTATTTAATTTCAATTCTATCTCCAACTATTTAATATTTTATAAAGAGATTCCTCAATGGTCACAGAGTAGTTGGTCACCTTTTGATCTCCCTAAACGTTTCAAATAAAAATTAAAGAAATTTGTATGTAACTAGCTATAACTTACGTGTTCCACAAAACCTTTAGTAGTTGAAAGCTTTTTATATTGACAAGGGTATTATTAAACTTAAAATAATAAAAACATGATTTCAGTATAACTACATGTTTCCTGGTTCACTGTGTCTACACATGAATGCAATAATTTTGAACATTGTATCACCCCTCTTGCCATCAGACTATATTCTAAGCTTACTTTAAGGAGTTTTTAACTAGTACGACTCCAATACGTCGGCACAATTCCTCTCTGAACGAAATAGTAATTTTTCTTGAGTGAAAATATCTACCATAAAGCTAGGGTCGATAACATTAAAAATAGCGCAAGTATGGCAAAGGAATATTTTAGTCGCATCTAATTACATCAAATTTCTTATGGAGTCATAAACCTTGATCCAGTTCACGGCAATGCAAGGAGATAGAAAATGATTTCGTTGTCTATACATTCTACAGCAGACTCAATTACATAAAATTTCTTCAATGTACTCATTTACTTTATCCCTGAATGAGATAGAAACAGATTATATGCACACCAGGGATCTATTGTTAAGTTAATTTGATTTAGTCTCATTTACCAGGCATAAATTTTATCATTATGCGTATAGACGAAAACTCATGACGAAAGATTTTTTGTATAATTTTACATAGCTAAACTGTTTCCATAAGCAATAAAAGTAAATTTTTCAACATATCTTCTACTACATTCTCCTTAGTTGAAATTTATTTCTTTTTTGGAAAGAAGAAGAAAATCTATTTTTAATCCTTTTTGTTATAAAATATTTTTTAATTTCAGCGCTAAATTTTTCCTGTGGTGAAATCTCCAAGTAAGAGTTTTTTAGTTGGGTAAGAGGTTTAGTACGGTAGGAGATGAATATTTATGTTCTATTGAGATTCTTTTTCTGAATGAGGTATAATTTAATGTCAAAGTGTGTTTACATACCATTCATGACTGCAAAACCTTTTGTAGCGTTTTCTTTGAAGTCGTATGCATTCTTCGCGTAAAATTTTCATTTTAGATCTCATTATTTCAATTAGATGGGCTTGAAAGTTATTTTTGACAACCAGAGTCGGTAAATATTAAACCTAATTTCACCAACTCCATGCGCATACATTTTGATTCCACTTGTTTTGGGGGAAATGCAATATTAGGACTCTCGACGACAAACAAATAACTAGTCACTTGCTAATAAGTTCTTGAAAACCACATGAAATTATCAAAGCTAATATTTATAGCTAGCTTTGGATCATTTTGATATCATAATTCCATTCTGCTGCGCTTTCGCTTCAATACTTTATAAACTTTTCAAGTATTTTTGCTGGAATTTTTTGATCTTCAGATACCTGTTGTAGTGCTAGTTCAAAGATCTCGGGCAACAATTTTTCGCTAGATGGTTGAATAATAATAAGAAAAACATAGTTCCTGCATTTCCAAGCAGGAAACATGTTTTTTTGTAGCTGATAGAGAACCAAATCCTAGGTTAGCAGGCTATGATGGGAGATGGATTTAGTTGACCTGTACCACGAAAAAGTAAATTGAAATGAGATTAATATGGTTTACATATTATTCACTTCGTCCTCTTTTTCACGCGTACCTATAATGTGCCAACAAATCTTCTCTTCAGGTTTTTTATTTACTTCGGTTTATTAATCAATGAACTTTCCATTTCCTGGAGAAAAGTATTTAAAATGGAGATAGGGTGACTTCATTGGTTACCTAGGCTATAAGACGGTATCAGCGGACTTAATTGAGACTAGGGGCAGAATTAGACTGCATTTCATGAGTAGTTCGAGCTTGAAGTCCATTTACGTTGGACCAGATGAATAAATTTCCGAAAATGTAGGATCTTAATTCATTTAAATAGTTATAATCCCCTCTCCACGTTACCAGAAATATATTATATCTCTAAAACTTTCTTTATTAAGAAGCTAGATCGACTATTACATACTAACATCAGCCAATGAATTACGAATACCTCTCCCCCCAAAATGTATCTTGAAACAATTCCACTGTCCTTGCATGGACACCCGGTGTGCGTTCGTGACACAATTATTTTACATTTATGAGCCCTGAAAGTTTGAGAAAAGGACTGAAATTTATTGGAATCGATGAGATTATAAAGTTTTTATAAGTAATGTTATTTTTCATACTGCAAAAAATGTTAAACTGTTATTTCCGTTAAAATATTCCAAGAATACAGAAGCCCATAAAAGTATCCTTTGAATTCGTCTCTTCGAGATTAAGATATTGTGAGGCACATATTACATATTATCTACTACTCTAATTCATATATGCTTACTGCAAAATTTGATGGACCTACAGTTTTCATCAAGATAAAGGTCATAGCCTCTCTATTTCGATAGCATACGACATGTTTGGACGAAAATATTCCCTATAAGCTATAACGGGAGATATATATGTTGCATCAGAAAACATCAGAGTGTAGTTTTTTAATGTCTCTGAAATCCACTGCAAAATACATATATACACCAATAATGAAAAGCACTAGATGAAATCAAAGGTAGAAAGCAAAATATTTAATCACATATTTTGGAATATCTGCAGATCATGATGTACATGTTATTTCATATTTTAGAACTTTGATGTGTGAAGAGGGATTTTTATTGATCACCTGAAATTCTTTGACTTGATTACTGCAAATACATATGAGTTTCAACTGCCTCTATGTCGATGACGCTGGGTTTTCGAGAATAATCCCCTTTTTATTAATATGAGAGAAATGTGGTTCTCTTTGAACAACTGCAGGTCATGCGACTAATAAATAATTCCCTAAAATGTTCTTAAGCTCCCTTTACGTCACTAGTTTCCAATTTTACTTTAATTATTTCCAAGAACCCACGTTTTCTTCATCAATCAGTAATTTAATAAGTTTAGGACTCTTAAATATACAAAAATCGTTTTCTTAGGGATTGAAAGGGGAAAATCCTTGCCAAGCTGTAAAAATAAGGTTTCCTGTTAGGTAGATTGTATTTTTAGAATTTTTTCGGTATTTATTCTACAATTGCAAAAAATATTATTCACAAGACGATGAAATATTTACACTACTTCAGTTTGATAACCATAAATTTATTTCCATGCCTTATTATTCCTTTTTTTACCATATGATAAAATAATTATATATATACATTCATTACTATAATCGAAAGATTGCTTCCCAAAATATCATTGTTATAGTAGAAAGGGGAAATAAGTTGTAAAAAACTTCCTTTTACTGTATACTAATAATATATAACGGGCATTTCGCGTCTTCTTGGGGCTCTGAGCCAAAATTCTGTTTTTCAAGTTATGTATGACGGCAATTAGTACGAAAGTACCTACACAGGCAAGCAAAGATCCAATTTTCCATTCTTCTATATTGATCCTTCTTTTTTCTTTCTAGAGGCACACATAAGCCTCTATTGTGGAGAGAATATTCTAAATTAAAAAATAAAAGCTGCATTTCTGTCATCATTAGCATCATAATAAAAAATCAGTCTTTTTATCGATGACTGAGAATATTAGTGACATAAAAAAAGTTGATTTAACTATGTTTAAATTTGTAATATTATGAGCAATAAGTTTACGTGCAACAATAGCTCTGCAGAACGCTATATTGTAGATTGGTCATTTTTTGCATGACGTTTTTTCATTAATATCACACTAATCATATGAGTCTTCAGAGCAACCAAAATGATCCTATTTTAAGAAATTGCAGGAGTATTGATTTCTAACTCCTGGTATGCTTCCAATTTTACAGCCCAGATTTATATAAAAGTTTTACATTTCTTTTTAAAAATTGCAGCTTAATGGTAGTAATATTAGACAAATATGCACGATTTTATAAAATGCACTTTCCATTTGCTCGAAAAGTCAATAATATTTTTCACATATTTTTGAACTGTCTTGACAGATATAGATCTTGAAGTGCTAGGTGGAATACAAGTCCTGAAATTAATAGCTCTCCTACCCAACACTCTGTGCAGATATACAAATGATAAAACATTTAAATGAGAAATTTTGATGGTTGCAGAATTCATATATTCACCAGTGTCTGTTTTACAAATACCCCAAGTTACAATGAGCTTTTGAAATATGCAGTTTGACTTAATGTACATATGGAAAATTTTTGGGACTTTTCCTTCACTTTCTAATCTTAAATTTCAAAAAGGATCCCTTACCCAAACAAAATTACATATATAAAGAAACGGTCTCGAAATTCAAAAAAACTGCCTTCACCTAATAACAAAGCTAAAAATATAAAGAAGGGTACTGAGAGAGCATTCCTATACAAAATGGTATTAGTTCATGGGGCGCTTTTCATTTATCAAAAAATCAACAATATAGTTGCGTTTAGTTGTTAAACAACCTTTGATAGAGATGTTGCACCTGCGAGAGGCATATTTAATCGTAAATATGCATCTACGTGTCCAGAGACAGTCAAAGTAACCGGTTTTAGACTATTTTCAATGTTAATCTCTGTTTTTGTATCTGTTGTTCGTGGACTAATAATGAGATAAGATTCTTCGAGTGGTTATTCTCAGCAGGAGTTTTAATTCTTCGTCATTTTATGACAAAACACCTTTAACTACACCATGGGTAGTACTTGGTTTGACATCAACCTAATTTTAGTCAAACGGCGCTTTATTCTTGAAAACGCTATATTATAGTAAATTAAATGTCATGTTATACTGTTTTGTGAAACTTCGGTCTAAGGAGGAAAGCTCCTTACAGATGTTGATGGAGAAATTCTACCAGTAATATCCCTTTTCATATTTTTCCTCTCGAAGACCTGTTTGGCTAGTTGAAATATTCAAAAAGTTACAAGAAAGTTACTTTTCTTCAATCTAGATTCATCCTTCCAGCAGAAAAATCTAAGGTTCACCTGGTTCATAATTTAAGACCATTCAAATTGAAAAATCTGGGATTATGATTGACCTTCGCGGTGGTGTCATTTTAAACATGATCGAAATGAGCTTCAGAAATGTTGAGGCCTACTATTTCCCTTGCTATCATAACTGCATCTTCACAACTCTAGAGTGATATTTATGATAGATCCAGAGAAAATTCTGTTGGATTATGTCAATTTTTTTTACTGAAAGCAGAAGCTGACTCGATAAATCCATGTCCGTAAATTAATATCGCACAGCGTTTCTGAGTGCATAGAATAGAATACCTGGAAGAGAAGAACAAGAAAACGAGGTTACGATAATGTAATTTAGGAGAGATTCAAGTTTTCTAAAACGATATGAAAGTATCAGTTATTTCTACGAATACGCCCATTTGAAGTTCTCTTTGTCGTGCCTGTTTTGTCATAACGGGTTATATTTGGCTCTCATCGGTGAATTTATCCTTATTCAGCTCCATCGCCGTGCATCTAGTCTCGGAAATGTTAAAATGAGCTTTTGTTCCCTAAATTGAATTTGATTTGGTTAACATATAGATTAAAAAATGTCTCGATTTTGGCGTTTTAGGTAGTGGGAAAATATTATGTATGGATAGAGCGCCCATCCATACAATTTGAAGGTCCAGAGGAGATTATTGAACCAGTGTAGAGTGCGATCATAAATACAGGGCATAGAGGCTTAAACGTAGGGGCAACAATACTATGAATAGCTCTAAAAGTTACTAATTTTACAATAGTTCTATCGAACTTAGTTAAGACCTGATTTGGTCTTCCACATTGGTCTCTTGTGACTCCTGATTCCTATTTTTTGGTAACCGAATAACTAGCAATAATTTATATTAACACTAGCCCTAGCCTAAGACTGCCCATAACCATGCACTTTCCTTACCTGACATTACTTACGACTTTATTGGTAACGTATTTATTGAATATTTACTATAAAACGGTGGTAAACTGTTATATTTTAAGGTACCAAAACTTTTTCTCTTATACGCAATATGCAATGCGTATTAGTTCTTCTCTGAAACTGGTGCAATGGCTATTAATCAAGAGGATTCCCTCTGGTCATATTAAGGATTTGTATCTATTTACCAGATTCTAGCATTTCCTTTGTTTATTTATTGACGTTATGAAAGATTGTGCATTTTACTATTCCCCACGGAGTAAGAATATTTTTTAAAAAAACGTTCTAAGCGTTCCAACACACAAAATTACCGACTCTTTTCAATTTTTTCTCATTCTCTCACATCTCTTACCCCTCATAACTGAGCGTAACTTGTACAAATGCATATTTCGGATCAAAATAATTTTACTTTGCATTTCAGTCCTTGAAAAAGGCTTCAAGGAAGGCTGAACCAATTTAAGTCCTTTGCGCTATCAGTTTTTGACGATACATAAGCACTCTCTTCTGGTGATAGCCTTATGTCATTCTTGACGCCTTACCCGTAAGGGTTTTAAAATATATTACTCCATAGAATGAATTAAAGTCTGATGTACTTAACATAACCCTGTGATTTTATTAACTCTGACCTTATCTATTGCCGTTGACTTGTTACAACCTGCATCAGTAGGTGCGGTATTCGCCGTCTAAATCTGGCATTTAGGGTTGTATGTTTAAAGGTAAAAATATTGCACTACGCTTTGATCTTTTACGATATTTTCGCTTTGAATCCATGACAGAACTCCCCTGTATATTTTCAGTAGTTCCGACCTTCTTTTCAAGAGCTGATAGCTCTTTTAGTTGGTTTACAGACATTGGGTTCTATGTGTTCCTAAAATATTCCATCGATAGCTGCCCCAATGTTTCCTCAGTGCCTGGGAATACTGAGATGAACTACGGAAAGTTCTATGTCGGGGGTGAGGCTCATTTAGAATCATTGATTATTTCTTTTATTAACGAAAGAAAGATTCATGGTGTAGAATGGGAAAAATTTCTGTCTATACAAGTACCGGGTTTATTTTGAAAAGGACTGATATACTGTTATTCTGCATCTTATACAGAGAAGCCCAGAATGTCTAAGAAGTTTTTTTCCCTAATTAGATTATCTATACTTTTTACTAATCAAAATATGTTCAATATATATATGTTAACTTTCTAAACTGAAAAGACGTCCTTCCCTTACTGGCCATTCATTTTGAGCCACTCATAGACACTTCAAAACTGAAAAAAGTTTAATTTTAATTCAATTTTTAAATTGTTCAGTGCTGAATAAAGTATCATGTGATATCTATGTTTCTCATATCTGACATAGGGTTTGAAAATCAGTAATCAGGGAACTGTCGGAATATTGGTCAAGGTTGTTAAGGTTGTCAAACTCTGCTCTCGCCGCTTTAGGCCTGATTCTTAGCACCAAAAATACCTCTTTTGCTGCAATGCGAGCTAGGTTCTGTAAAAGAGCCCTAACTAGCTTTCTTCTAGATTTTTTAGGTAATAAAAGCTTATAAAGAGTAAATTTCAAGCAGCATTCCAAAAATATCTGCTCTTTTTTCTAGCTGGTCGAGGGCAGATAGATTTCCATTCCTTTCAACTTCCTCTTCACGTTTTTTCTTTACAAGCATGTTCAAGATTTCTTAAAGTTTAATTTCCAGTATTTCAACATGGTCTATCTCGCCAAAAGTCAGATGTATAACCCAAAAAAGCCTTCTGGTACTACTTAAAGTTCCTCTAATCCAAGTTGAAATCCATAAGCCTCCTGCTTCAGAAGACCCCTCTATGGTTTCTAAGCAACCCAATCAAAGATGACTGCCAAGGAACTATATTTGAGTGGGAAAAAATCGTAAACCTCTTTTGGACATCGGATTAGAACCAAGTGAGATGCCACCTAATTCTCTTCTCGTAGTCAGTATAAATTCAGTGTTCACTCTTATTGAAAGCAATTTATCCCCGAAGAAAACTATATCAACTGATCTACCTTTGAATAATGTGAACTCAAGCTTTTAATCTGCACATATAATATCGTTTTGAGTGAAATTAAATTTAATTGAAATAATTTTCACGAGCCCTTGAAAACAGCAAATTTCATTAAAAGGAAATAGAAAGGTTAAATTTGAAATGACAACTTACACCTCAAAATTGTTCATTTGAGTAGCAAAGTGCACAGTAAAAGTGTTGCTTCACACAAAACGTTTTAAAAAATAAATATACGAGAAGATCAAATGAACATTTACGGAAGGGTTGAGACTTTCAGATTTAGATTGATGCTGATTCAAAAATAGTTTAGTGGTAAATTACCAAATTTATTCTATTTTGTGATTAACAGTATTTCAAATGGCTTAAGCAACTGCGTCGATATCTAGGCCAACTGAAATATCTATCCGATAAAGAAATCAAGGCCCAGATAGTCAAATGATTACGTATCGATATCCTTCCTCCGCAAAAACTCTGGTTATTCTGTCACAGTTTTGAGGCTCATAATTAGTTTCCTTGGCTTAACCCTAAGTTTGAATTTGCTTAAAATGGAATTAACTTTGAGTCAAGAACACTGCGGAATATGAACTTCGTAGTTCATAGACAAAAATAGATGCGAAAAAAGTTACCTTGGTGAAATGTAGTAAGTATATCATTTGCCCTCTTGCATCCCAATCCATTTTCGCAACAGACTCCTTGACTTGCGAAACATATTTTATCGATGCACGAATCCAACTAATTCAGGGAAAGAGAGGAAAAGATTAAATGCTTTCGCGTAGCTTTAGAATCATTTTATCTCTGAGTGAATTCAAGCTTATCAATAGTATATGGCTTAAATATCTCAAAAATATTATCAAACAGATGCCAAAATGATGTTTACCAATCCACTGTGTGGTCTTTAACGACTCTTTTTCTCCGCAGAAACCGAGACGGATATATTTCATTTACGTTTATAACCAAAAAACTTTACCGAGAAAATATCCTTTTTTAGCCAATAGGTCTCTTTTGACTGTATTTAAAATGATTGAAACGAGAAATGGGCTATGTTTTGTGATACTTAAATTTTCAAGTGCAGATTAATAGCCACTCGGTGATGATAGATCAATTATCTTCAATTTACCATCAATAGATTATCCTTTCGTGGTGATCGTCTCCTCAAATCGTATCAAGTAACTGTTCAATTATAACATTACTTCACGGTCAGTTTCATTTATACTGACCAAATATAGTAGAAGTATACTTTTAGATAAATCAGAAACCAGAAACAGCCGCCCTTATCGCCTACCTGAAATGAAAACCTGATTCTCTTCAGCTGAAGTCCTGAAAAATTTACACTTGGCTGACAAACTACTCTTGTGGTCATCTTTTCAACAAAGGCTATCTTAATTGAAAAACAATACGGAATAATAAAATTTAAAAACTACCCGCAGATATATGGGCAGGCACTGTAAATAGTTTTGATTCAGTAAAAAGTACAAAACTTCATCCTTTTGTTGCTAATATCTTTTGAATAGTTTCCTTACAATTGATGAAAATTGAAAAGGCAGAATTTTTTGTATTACCACTGAAACTAGACTACATGTTCTTACTGGGCCTTGCATTGAACTTCATCTTGATGAAAAACAGAATGAATAATCTTCAATTCTGTTGAGGAATCGCCTTGGAGTTTTAAATGTTGCAGTTTAACTACAAAGTCCTACAAAGGTAATTAGGATGAATCCTACCCAATTTATATTCCCGAGGGACTATTCTTCAAGGTCTCTGCGAGGGATTCCATTTTTCGATAATTTAATAGTGTTTACTTAATCAAAATCAAATATCTCTCAACTTCAATGTAGAAGATAAGGTCACGACATAGATTCATTTTCTAAATTTTGAGATGTTCCCTGGTCCCCGCAATCGAAGTAAAATAGAAAAAACAGGAAATTATCCTTATTATCATGATCCCGAAACCATTTCATTTTTGAACTCCTCGGAATTGTGAGTAGTTTCTTCCAGTACTACTAAAAGATAGCACTTTTTTATTTTAAGCTGAATAGTACATTTACATAGTTGAGGTTCAAGTGATAACGAGAGCAAGTTGGCAATAATTGCAAGATTAATGAATTAATCTTCCCTATCATTAGCAAAGATTGAATTCTTTTTCCAAAGGGAATCAAACTTCTTTTCCTAGAGTTGAAATTTCAGTATCTTCATGTTCTGCAGGAAGAACTATTAGTACGGTTGTGAACTGTTCGTTTTAAGAATTCCAAATCCATAAATCTTGATTATTTTTAATGAGTTCATGGATTCCTCATAAAATTGTTACCAAAAAGCTTTAATTTCAACGGATTGCAACATAGACAACAAAATTCTTAGGGTTCCTTTAAAAAGGATCAGTTGAATTCGCCTTGAGGATAGAGTCGAAGCAAACACTATTGCAGAGCTTGGTTAGTAGGGCGAATTATTAATCTAAAGGGGAGCATAAAGAGGACGAAGGATTTTGAGTTATCGGAGGCGTTTAATCCTTTTTTTCGGGCCAATGGATGCTTTCTTTCTAGTTTTTTTGATATTAATCATATACCCAATCTCCTCGTAAGGCTAATCTATTCTGCTATACTGTTGCAGTCTCCTTTATCGCTACTCCTAAAGAAAACATGACCCTTCTACCGCCTCCAACTATTTCCACCAAAGTAGTCGCTTCTACATTTGTACCTAAGAATTTTTCTGTATACTACCCCTCAGTCCTCCACTTTATCCACATAGTCCATGTTGAACCTGCTCCGTCGTCTTGTTATTGCTGTATTTTAACACATTTACATCGACTTACCGCTCGTTTCGTCTACTAGGGAGCACAAAACTAATGAAGCACCATTCAAAATTCCCTACTGATCTACAGCCATCCGGACCAGAGCGTTGAGGGGACTGCGGCCTCGGGATGACTTGGCGATGGTGAAAGCCGGGCGGAGTTTGATCATGTTGAGGGCAAAAATAGGATTAGCGGATGGGTCAGTTGGTGGCGGTGTGTTTGCCTCAAAGCTGTCGATTTCGAACTTTAAATAGGACGACGTCTTCGAAAATTATAACGGCCTTGGACGAAATAAAAAATGTGAGGCAATGCCGCAGCTTTGAATTTCGATGCAATCAGGTCAATCCCTAAAATTCTGCTTGGTAAAATATCGGAACTAAATTTGGAGTGCAAAGCGGATCACGAGTCGATAGATTTCATTTTTTAAAAAGGAGCACCAAAATCCTCAGAGATAAAATGGAAATAGAGTGGTGCAGTGAAATTGGATTCACAGGGGAAATTTTGTTTCATGATTTTGTTCTTAAAAGAACGTTGGTGGGAAGAGTTGTTTTTGAAAACTCATAGGGATGAAGAAGACAGAAGTATGTGGAGAGGACCGTTCTCCTACAGAAAGGACCGTTTTTATTACAATAATTCTCAAGGAGAAAGTAGGCAACGCTGGCAGTGATCTTGATTTCTTGGGGGTATCAGCGGAAGGGGAGTTCTTACACCACTTGGGCCATTTGTATGTTACCAACCGTTTTTTCAGCTATATGAAGACGTCTGTGAACCTGGTTTACATCTTTGCACATACAAAAAAATGTGTAGTTGGCCGAAAGGTGGTGCGCGGACATGGAACTCTATACCCGGTTTCATCTGTTCGAATTTATTTGGCTTGTTTCCATAAATCCGAGTTAAGGATGGTGTCGGGGCGAGAACGAGCCAGGTTGTGCCCTTGAACACTCAATAGTCTTCTTGAGGAGAGAAAATCGCCTTCTCATATATTTCATCGGTTGGCATCTATTTGTAGCGCACTCTAATCCCGTAGGATAGCTTCCATAGGATTACATTCAGCAAATCTCCTTGCTACTTCTCTGTATACTTTTTCACTGCTTTGCCTTGGAGTTTTAGGCAAACCGAGCTGTGCTGGCAGCAAAATCACTAATGGCGAAAGTCTTTCCTGTGATAAACCTCTTGTTCTGTCTTTCAATGCTTGTGCGTCATGTCATCGTAGATGATTGAGTCCTCGGTAGTGCCCTGCTTATCATACTTTACACAGCAATTTCACCCTTTGGTGTTGGGTGCTCTCTGACTACCAATCACCACGCAAACATTCTTCTGATTTCCTCGGTATTCTATCTACTGTAGAGAAGCGCTCATAACGTCTATAACGGGCAGTGATTGTTAAATATTCTCCTATTGGTACTGCACGATGAATTTCCGCGGGATTCATTCTTCATGAAACCACTTATCCCACTAAGGCGAATAATAGAACTACCGAGCACGGTATTGGTAGCCCGGCCCATTCAATCCATGAAAGGCAAAATACTCAACCGCATACATTTCGTTTCTACGTGTGGGCGTTTCACCTGGCCCGATTTTGTATCGTCGGTAGGATTGCTCTAGACCAACTCTCGACTTTTTCTGCTGGGTGCGACCGCCACCCGCTCCTGACTTACGATCACCGAGGTTTTATTCTGCTTTATGTTCACTTTATTTGACTGCACCTATTGACCTTAAAGGGATATATATCCCAAAAGTAAAACACCTAAACCTTCCCCTTAAAGGGTCTCGACATCTTGGTGACCAGTTTAATGTACCTGTTATATGTCTTTTCTCGGGCTTCCGCCTCTTCGTTGTATCTTTTCGTAAACGGGGATCGTTCCAAACTCACATAACCTCCAACGTTCGCCCTCGGCTGTTTATGTATCCTTTTGTAAAACTCCTGTTTGCATCGACTATACGTATCTTTCGTCGTCCCACTAGCCGTCTGAAAAGACTGCACAATCCTCTTTAGAATGTATCGATTGAGCTCCGCTTGCTTGGACTCCTAATTGGCGACTGGTGATACGCTAGCTGACGGAAGAGTCGACGCGTGCACGACGGCGGGTGAGATGTCAGCGCCGAATAAATCGCCTTCGTTTCCGTCGTGCAATTAAGTTTTCCAATCCACACATACGTCATCGGCTCTACTAGTCAGCCCCAAACCCGTTGATTTTCGGCGATATAATTCATAAGGCGCTCTTACAGCTTCTTATTTAGCCTCTCAGCCTCTCTAAGTTAGCCCTATGGTATTGGTCGTTAGTTAATGTAAGCTTCATTCCTGGAAATTTGCATACTGCGTTAATATCTTCGAAGCGAATCATGACCCGTATCCGGTGATCACACAGAACGTAAAATCAAAATTATAAGCACAGAGGGATTAAAGCGCTTGAGCTACAGTAGTTGCCATTGTGTTCCTTCGGAGAATGCTGCAACATATGTTCAAAAACTTATATGATATCAGAAACACGTGGAGATTTCGGGTGTCATTAAGAGTCAGGGTGCCACGCAGATCCATTGCAAGGAACTACATGGACCCTGCTTCCGGGAATAACTTCAAATAGTTCTAGTGTAACGTGATTGTGTTGATTATTGACATAGCTGTCACAGCTGTCACAATCCCCTGCAGCAAAGAAGATGCGGTCCGCCGTAACGAGCCATTGAAAATCAAACCTAAAGTTATAGCACATATTCGATCTTCATGGATGGTCAGAGGGCTTGCAGGAGTGATTTTGAGCCGAAATACGTGCGCGAAACAAATCAGAAACCACCATAAGGAGATTTCCGTCTATTTTGGACAAGAAATTCATGAGTTCCTTCGTCCTTATGTGATACTAAAAACTTTCCTCATCGGAGAAACGTACCGACGACTTCATCCGGAGGTAGCATGAGTCTTCAAAATCTGCTTAAGAGTTAGTGGTGGGTCTTCAAGAATATTTAACGACTTATTCAGGACTTAAAGAAGCGAAAACCCCAACGGTAAGTTTCTCTCATTCCCAATGGCGGAAAAGTTTATCACTTTATGCAAGGGTCTGATATCACTCTAGTCTGTGGCCTGTTCCGGCATGGCTTACGCTAATATATGCTTTCTCGCGGAGTTGTACCGCACCCCGCAGCTGAAGCTCGCTCATCCGAGTCACAACCGCGTCAAATCTCCGTACTGTACTTGCGTTTCATCAATCACTCGAGCTTATGATGTCCCGTAAGCAGTAAAAACCCTCCCTTTCGAAATAATAACGCTACGACATGACGCTCCACATTACGCAAGGCACTTTCCTTCCGCAGTACTATATCTGCTTTCCAGTCTCGAAAGTTTAATGCTCCAATATTTTATAGGCAGAAACTCTCTCGACGTTTGCTTCGGTAAAAATCAGCACTCTACTTGGCGTTTCCAAGCTCCCTTACCCATGCAAAACTTCTTGTTCACCCTTCTGGAAGCGAGCATACTTTTCAAATATTAAAGCAACCCACATTATTCCCCGTTTGAAAGCGAGCAAAGATGCTGAACGCATCTCTTTCCGTAGAGCTAAGAACACGTCGAATGACTCATCATTTAGAATCCCGAATCCAGCGCGTCGGTCTGTTGAAAGCTTTTCTCCAAAGTAATGGGCTATGCGTGCATAACCCTTCAGTGACCTTTTATTGACACGAAAATGTCTAAAAAGAGCGTATTGTTGTAGCGGTTCAGTAGGGCTAACTTACTTTTGGGTTGGTTGTTAGGAACGGTAATTGAATAAAAGATAAAAATAACAAAGCTTCGGGGACGCTTTGGACTGTTGGTTGGGAGGCTCCGGTGTTAAAAGTTGTTGTCACATTTGTTGGTCTTCCCAAGTCGAGGCTATACAGACAAAGAGACCGCATTTTATAGAAAAACTAGCTCGTCCTTGAAGGGATAAATCTGCTCTAAAGATACTATAAGCGGAGGTTTTCTAGAAAACCTGGCCAGTAGGTACCAAACACAAACATTCGTTTGCCCTGACTACCCCTTTTCTTCCTCCTTGTTGCTGTATAAATCCCCTTACTACCCCAATTAATGCCTACCCCAATTAATATCTGACTAGCACAGGCCATAAACTATCCGCCGTGTCATAAAACAAGGCAAAAAAGCTTTAAATCCTGACTACAGTGCTAATTTTTAGCAGAAACTAAACTAGAGAGTTCAATAGGAGGTAGGATACTGTAGAATACTAATACTAGAATCCTTAAATGTTCAATAGGAGCCTTCAGTTGAAGCGTGATGCGACAACTGTTGTGTATTGTCGCTATAATGTTACCCCGTCTACATCGCCGTAAAATTTTTTGATGGTAGCTCCAGCTTACCTGGACGCAGCACTTGTTTGAGTTACGCGACGGAATTCTCATTGAATCGAGACTTTTCTAGGTTTAATTATACACCGTCGGCCTCGAAGAGAGTTAATATCGTACAAGGATGCTCGAAGTGCACCAGTCGGGTCTAGGTACTGTATACCAGCAGTAACTTCCACTTGCACCTGGAAAAGCCGATATCAAATGGCTTGTAAAGGCGGTTGGTGCATTTTTCAACCTCACCGTAGCTCAACTCAAAATAATATCAACTAAGAGAATGACGTAAAAATATTTATTTCCAGCCGGGAGGATCGCTTCTTCGAAAAGGTCGATAAAAGACATCCCGAGGATGCAATCCATCGCTAGGTTGTCGACCACAAAAAAATTGGACTTGCACAATAGACGAACCAATCTAAAGGTGTATCTGTATAAATCTTAGTGGTTTCAATTGGTCACCAGGTGCATGGATAGTCCGATTAGAATCGAACGTTATGAATTCCGCAAAGATGATACCATTTTAATGTGCACCAGATCAGGGCCTGTCCAAGCTTGAAATACTCCCTCGTTGTAGCGCAACTGCATGGAGGACTTTTTCATTATCATGGGGGCCCTTAAATTCTGCCTCCAAAAAAATACCAGCTCTTCCGTGTTAAGGATGTGTCCTTATCGCCTCTATATTTTTGATATTGCCACCATTCTTTTTTGGCAGGAGTGTTGCTGTTCGAGTTATGAGAAATTATTTGTCTCGATTTTGGTTCTGTCTCGTGATGTTTTATTTTGATTGCGTGGATGGTAGCATTAACTCCAAGGGGGAGATTATATTTTGGAGACATAATCCTGACGGGCTTCTCGTCTATCCTTTGGATTAGTGCTTACACTGAATCGTAGTGATTGATTTTGTTTGTCACTTTTTAAGCTGCAATGGCTTTATTTGGCCTCGAATATACTATCAAGTCCAGGGTCGAGAAACCACGCAGTATGAGTACGGACGCAAAATCATTAAGGTAAAGAACTTGGCCATCCACAGAGCTAACGAGAAAGACCTGCGCGTAGCATTCCAGATCCCTCTTCCGGTGCTGTAGCACACCTTTTGGAACCGCAGGGTGGTATTTGCGCGAAGTACCGTCAGCAGGCGACTTTCCTACAATCCTCCTTCTTCTGACACTTGTTACTCCGTGGCTCCATGTACACTTTGAGGCGTAGTATCACTCTGCAATCTTTTTTCTCCGCTTCATCTCGGCGAGCTCACGCACCAGAAGTATGTGCCCTAAGTACTTCCGATAGAATATCCTTGCACTCCGCGTCTGTGGCTTTCTCAGACCCATGAATTCCATCCACATTGAGTCTGCCCTCCTCTACTCCAGTATTCGACGGCTCGCCTCATGGACAACCATTAGGCAGTCTTCCGTGAAATGTGTTGGACTTGCAGAGATCCACCAAACTCGATTGTCCGCCCACACCGAAAACCCCATCAAATTGTGATCTTCATTCTATTTTACTTGGAAAAATTTCCTTCCGAAGGTCCGTCAACTCCCGCGGCTGGGTCCCTCTAATTCCGGCGAGTAATCTCAAACCTTTTCTTGTTCTCTTCCTTCTGGAGTCATCGACGGCATTCCCATTGGCGTCACCACCATACTTAGAAAGTACAATATAAATCTCTTGAACCTCTGCTTATTGTTTCAATCGCGTAAAGTTAACTCGTTCGCTCTTATATAGATTATTCCGTATGATAGGCTTGCTCGTAAGTGACTAAGCTGTCATAGGATATATTTTAACTTCCTGTCGGATAACAACGAGCCGCATCTGTATGACTTTACTCTTATTTGCTCTGGAGAAGCTAATATTGCAGTTGTAGCTCCTTGATTCATCATAGTCACTGAGGCGACTGCGTACATCCTAAATGGATAGCTGAACGCTTTGGGATACGATGAAGAATCTCCTTTAGCTTCTTCATTGACAATCATGCTCCTTTAGGTTTTTTGTAGCGACTTTAGATTCTCCATTAGTGTTCTTTACATGAAATACTGAAAAAATCCATAAAACAAGAACTTCTTCAACTTATTTGCGATCGGGGTTAATAATTTCTTTATTAAAGAAGTTCCTGTGGTACCCAAAAGGATAAACTCTTGCAAATCAAAGACAATTTTTTGAAACCTGGACTCTAATAATAACAGGATTTTTTATTAAATGGGTACTTGTAGTTGATCACTCAGGGAAAAGCGTTTAACGGGATGATTCTCTCAGTTTTTTGCCTTTGATCTGTGTCTCCGCTTTCCGTCAATTTGACTATTGTTCGTATCTGATTCATTTGAACAACCCAAAGACGTAAATTAGCTTCTCTTTTATTTCTTGTGATTCACGATTTCCGCTTGGGCTTCTCACCGATGGGCATTTTTCCCTCCTCTGCCGCTTTCGCGGCGGTCATGGGCAGATTAACCTCATGAGCCGCCACTAGGTTCTAGTTGACTCCTAGTAGCGCATCATTTCAGCGTTTTTTCGAGTAGTACCACATGCGAAGGTGGTGCTATTCTGACTGCAATACTTCCCCTGTCTGCTATTGTTTTACCAAAGCAGCATTTCAAAAGGAAATTTTCTTTTAGAGTTCGATCTACAAATTGGCTGAAATCACTTTCGGAAGGAAATGCAGCTTATTTCACCCATCGGTACCCAGGCACCTTTCATCGAACCGCGTGTGCATCTTCAATACTGGATAAGGCCGGGCATCAGTGCCATGGGTACCGCAGGTGAAACTGACTATTTCGAGATAAAATTCGTCAATCCACTCGCTCCTTCCCATCCCAGAGGCCTAACTTTCAACCAGATGACAAATCTCAAAGCAGCGAGCGCGGAAAAGCGGCGGAAGTACCACGGCTTTCTTGCAGAATTACTAGAGAGAAGCAAGTTAGTTCCTGTTCCAATCTCTACTCTTGGCAGATGGCATCCAGAGGCATTTTGAGTGGTCAAGGAGCTTGCAAGAACTGTCGCCAGCCGCGCAATGGAACGGTTTTCGAAGGCTCGATGCATACTTCTACAGCGACACTCGGCGTTGACAGTAACTTCTAACGATGCTTGTCTGCTGAATGGCATTTCATCGACTTTCTGATAGACTGTTGCGGGTGCTAGCATTCAACTGCACTGATTTGTACATTGCTTCGACCATCAGTACCTGTATTTAAATTGACATTTAGATTTATAACTCCAAAATATCTTCCAGCCAATCCATACATCTCAATAAAGAAGCGCCCCTTTTTTTCCGTTATAAAATCTACCCATCCATTCTTGCCCCCCTCAACCGTACCATCGACTAATAAAGCTCTAGTAGAATCTCCTGTAGACGCTCAATCATCAACCCAGCAACCCTGGTGGGGACCATATTCTCAAATTCTGCTATCATTCATAAGGTGATAAAATAACACTAATATTTTTGTAGCCAACGGTGATGGTTCTTCAAAGGCGTAAGCCTTTTATCGGCCTCGAAGCCTGAAATCGCCATTCATGAATTCAATCCACCGTTCTTCGATCATTGCAAAAGAAAAACATTTCTTTATCGTGAAAGTTACACAACAAGAAATTGGGTCTACAATAGAGCCTCATGATAAGAATTTTGAGCGATATACTATGGGACTATGTACAAGAATAATATCTGACTTAAATCCATACTGAGCAGTTTCAGATAAATGAACTTGTTTGCTTCCTAATTTTCAGGCTATTTTCTGTGCTTTCAGGAATTATTTTCTGTTGTTGTCAACTCTGCTGATAAATTTCATATTAAGAAAAACCACGATTTTGTATTTGTAATCATTTCTATAATCATTTTTTCGGGGAAATTTTTATGAAAGTCGAAACAATGAATAAATATAACAATATGTCTGTGGTAGTTGATTACTTTATCACTTTAATTTTTATATGCAACACAGCGAAGTCTCTACAAAATTAATTTTGGATAGGGTGACTAAATTCGGCGTGTTGCGGGGCACGACATATTACAGACACCGCACATGTGCACTAAATAGCATAGCTGAGTTTCTGATACAAACGAGTCTTCTTTTCTCCCGTACAACAGCCGCTGCGAGACGAGACAGCTGCCGCGTACTTCTCTATGACCTTCGATGCTGTCTCAGAAGGTGATCCTATCGAGTCAAAAGCCAGCGGCTCAAAATCCCATCCTAACCTTAATCGTCCGGTCACGGCTTCTGTAGTGAAGTATTTTTTACTGGAAAATTTTAACTAATTGGAGTCGCAAAACAATATCGCTCTTGACGGCAAAAGATGGACCGTCGAAACTTTTCGTATTGAGCAAATGATGGAGCTGTGCAGAAGAGGCAGCTTAATTTCTCCTATATCTGCACCAATTCTACATTCAGGCTGCAATATAGGCCTGGTATGCCGATGACTGAAACAACATCCTTCCCATTCGGTGAGCCCCAAACCTAATAGACAAAATATCTAGAGACGTACTCCGCTTTAGCGGAGTCTGTCCCACTTACCGTGGTTCCGCGCAAACGTTTTACCACGGAAGCCATGAACACCCATGTTTTACTAATGAGCATCGCACAAATCTGTATCGCTCTTCCCGGAGAACGATTTCTGGCCGCGAGAGACACCTGGAAAGCCCTAATCGAACTGTGTCATCCAGAAACCGCTTTTCGCTTACTACGCCACCGCGTAAGCCTAGAAGGCAAATTTTCATCTTATAGACCCTTCCGAAGCACCTAAACCTTTCTATATCAACAAAATTTGAAGTTTTACCGCGAAGGGCTTTCCATAGAATACGCCGAGATCTGCAAGGCAGGTTTTGGCCCTGCGCTATACTACCCTTCTCAATGGCCGGACTATGACTTCCTGTTATCCCATCTATCTCGTCTTCCATACATATTTGCTCAATATGGAGCCCCTATTGTCTGAAAATGGAGCAACACCAAAGAATAATGCAGAGAGAAATCAAAACCGCAATCAAGACAACTCAAAGGTCCCTCTTCCAGCTCTCACTCCCGGTTCAGCCTAAAAACCTCCGTCTCAAAATCTTAATAGCCCACTTTCATTCTAATGGTCCCATTTACATGGTTCAATCTAGTATAAGCACAGCTATTAACCAAAACCGTCTACAACAATACCTCGGTTCTCACCCCAAGTATTAAAATACAGCACAAAGACTAGCAAAGAGTCGAACTTACCGAGCTCGTTCCGTCAACTCGCCCTTTCTCACACTTCTATACTCTAGGAACTAGACGCGCGTCGTCCCGGAAATATGTACATACATGGGTCTCTTCCAGCAGCCCCACATTTAGTGGTCGAGTAGAATGTCCGTGATGAGTTCTCTCCCGAGCGTGGTCCCTACCATTTATGGATCCCCTTGGAAGACATTTATTCTAAAACGGCACAACCAATTTTGGTACAAAAAATTCTTTCCCAAGCGACACTCATTCATTCTGCAAAACACAATGCTGGAATAAACTTTCCCTTGCAAAACACATCTTCCGCCGCAGTACCGCCAAAGAATGGACATCATGATTTACAACCTTTAGTTCTAACCCTCACCATGCGCCATTTACGTGTTCATTGTAAGCCCGTACACAGAGAGAACCCTCTGCAGAGCAGGCGAAACCTCTGCAGGTTCCATTCAGTCTATCGGGGCCCAGAAAGGGGCACCTTAAGCCGACCTCAGTTCCGTAACAGGTGCCGTGTGCTTCCTCTTTTTCTTCGAAACCCACGGGAGAATAGGTTATACAGCCCGACAAGAACTTGGAAGAATCGCCTCCTTTGCCAGCTAACTGAGCACTACTACCACCGACGAATACCACCAGCTTATTACGGCCCTCTCTTCCCTGTTTTCGCAACTCAAGGCCAATGAAGTCTCCTGCAAAAGGGCCTTATCTCTCCCATACCCTGACGCCTAAGAGACCCATCCCTGCTCGTTGACAAATAAACGGCAATATTATTAAATATAATATAAAATTTTTTTATTCTAACTGCAGTTCTTTTCTGCTTATGCTTTTTTCCTTGAAACAATTTCATCTGACGTCGAAGATGAATTCTCCATCTTTATGTTTTATCACAAGTTTATAATATAATAGACACGCTTTGAAATTTCTTTTGGTTGTACTATCCGCAGAAATTGTGATATGATTTTTCGGCAAAAGTTACCTGGTGCACCAAACGTATGTTTATCGTATCTTTCCTTTATTTACGTAAAACTGAATTCTTCAAAAATATAACTTTTTGTTCTTTGAACTGTTCTATATGAAGTAAAACTGATATTTTTAAGTTCCAGTAATGACTTTTCCAGTTTCTTTTTGGGATGACACGCGGAGCCCATTTACTATAACAGATAAATTGGCTATCCAGTCAACTTTAATGATAGCGTGCATGTACGTGAAACCTTGCAGCAGGCGCGGATGGTACTTCACTCTACCAGCAAATAGGGTGGTGGCCAGCAAGCAAAAACATCGCATTGGAGGCTACCGATAATTTTAAGTTTTAATATTTTAAGTAAAAGATTCCTTGCATCTTGGGATATAATCTTTTTCTGGTGTACACAGTTCATCTGTACCAGAGTCGTAGTTAATCTATGATATGTTTAACATTTAACTATGGCCTCTTGTATTGCTAACAAAATACAACGGAGACAGACACGAATGTATCTCCATTTCTTTTCTGCTTGCTATCCTCCCCTATTCTTGCTGGTAGAGATGATTGAATGGGTTATGTTTATTGCTAGTGGTACCGAGGTCATTAACCTAATGAACCCGCATTCAAAATATGTTGCAGTATCTCTGCTAGATTGGAGTTCCATCTGCCCCTGCCGCAACATTTCACGCATATACACGCTATCAAAAAAGTTGACTGGCTATCAGCCAGCTTATCTTTCATAGTAAATGAACCCTCAGTTTCGGAAAATATTTAAATGTGTTATTCGCAGTCATACAGCGGGTTTTTCCCCCATTTCCGCTCTGTAAGTTAAATGAGCAAGTTCTTCTCGTTCTTTGAAGGCCCATATAATTTTTTCTCAGGAATACCTCTTCAGCTCCTACTAGGCTGAAGTCATGAGGACTTTCTTCCGAACTACAAGATTATTTTTAGTAGCTAACAGGTGAAAGGTGTGATAAAGCTGTACTAAGGCATCTGCTGTCTATACAAGATCCTGCTACCACGGATATCACTGATAAATCCTGCATTTTACAACTTTTAGTCAACCCATCCAATCGTTCTTTCCTAAGCAAATACCTCTATCATTTTGAGGTCTCTTCGCTAAAGCCATCACTATGTGCTCCTCTCCTTTGTACTTCCGCTACTTGAGAGGCGCAACTAGTGGAAACTAAACAAAGCTACCGATTTCCACGTTCATTTATGACTTAGAGGGATTGATGTGTGTAATGTTAAATGTGAAAATTGAAAAACTATTTTCACAAAAATTGGAAACCTATTTCATTATTTTTCCACAATGAATAAATTCATGAAGAATTTTGGAACTATATCTCAGAACGATTTATCTGAGAACCACAATTTAAATTTATTGTAAGCATCGAAGAATAATTTTATCTATTTTCACTATTTTTTCTTTTCGAAACAAATTTTATATGCGGCAGTTGGTTTTTAAATTCTGCAGATATAATTTTTGGAGCTATACTACCAGCAAATTATTATTATTCCAGCCAATCAATGTATCTCAGTAAAAAGGCCCCCTTTTCCCGAATTATTATCTGGATTTCTGTCCACCTGGAAAATATTCTATATTTATTACTGAGTGTGCATTTGGTCTAGAAAAATATTTACGTTGCTGGGGGGATTTTTTGTAGTAGTTTTACTCTTTTCTTCAGCATGAATATTCATAGGTTATTAGAATTGTTTTAGCAAACTTTCGGGCCATCGACCTATTCTCATCGATCATCTATAATTAAAAATAGTTTCCCATTCACTAATTTTGAAGTCCATTTCCAAGCAATCCATTCAATCTATTTTTTATTCAATCGGAATTATTTACTATCTCGGATCTACTTATCTCCATATTTTATAATTAAATGACCGAATAGTAGTGGTCGAGTTAAGACCGCACAATAAACTCCACACAACACCTAAAGTTCATGCTGATGGGAGTACAGAACAAACTTGCTTCTCCAACGTACTTTTCGTCAATCCAGTTGAGCCTTCTCACAAAGGGATTCATCTCATTATTCACCTTACATCCCTGAGTGATGTAAGCTTGGCCAAATCATAATACACCAGGGAATTCTTGAGGCAGACGCTTGGTCTAAACTCATCCCCTTACTAATACCCACTCGCGGGGTTTGACAAACTAACGCGCATGGTATGACTAGTGATGGGGATGGAAGCGGGGTTTAGGATAGCAATGCATATATCGACAAAGATAGGGGCTCTGCAGATGCACTACCATGCTGATGGCATGGTATTGCAGCTGTCACGTCCAATGAATCATGTCCTGAGGGGTGAAGACCAGCCTTGCGCCGGTCTTCGAAGAGGCTGATTACGTGTTGCAATTAAGCCTGTAGAATTTGCTTTTCTACGTCCTCTGCACAAGTATTTCTTAAATCGGACGTAATTTAACCACAGAAAGTGGTGGAAAAGGTGGTTCGGTTTACTTTTGGACGATTTCGTAGCTTGCTAGCCGACGTTGTGATCTGCAGGAGGTCTGTACTGATGGAAGGCCACATGGGACGCTCACAGTGTCCCTAAGACCGAAGAAAGTGTAATACAGAAAACGGTCCTCCCCTCGTGTAGTCCAGCAACTTACAACGATCCCGCCCCTGACTTCGCTCACCGTCCTTTCCAAATTTGCCTCCCATCCGCCCTAGATATTTTAATACTGTATCCTCTCCTCCAAATTAGCGTTTTACGTCTTTTTAATCTACCTTCTTCATCAAACTCACTCCTTATGTAGAAATTCCGTGCAAATGCGCTACTGCAATTTCGATTTTAACTTTTTAGTACCGACTCCAGTCCGCCTCTAAGGTGTACTTAAACCCATTTTACCCAACTATTTTTGAGATCCACAAACCCCTACACACACTACCCTCCCCCTCACACCCTCTATCCTCCGTCCACAATCATTTACAACCAAAATGAATAACCTTCGCCCCTCCACCCCCATCACCAAAAACCGCCCCCTCGCCCCTTAAACGGCCTTGCGCTCGCTTCATATTGCCCGACGGACGCAGACGACTACCTGCGACGCCAGACTAAGAAGAAGATGATCGAGTTCGTCCGAAAAAACTTCGTCGAGGATGAGGCCGAGGAGGTACCTGAGGGGCAGGAGTGGGAAGTCGAGAAGAAAGCTGGGGAGACCTTCGAGGAGTAGGCAGCCCCGGAATTGGTCTACGAGGTTAATGATGAGGAGGACGAGGAGGATGAGGAGGATATCGAGGATGAGGACGAGGATGAGGACGAGGATGAGGACGAGGATGAGGAAGAGGACGAGGAGGATGAAGGACAGGGAGGCATGGGAAGTTTTGGAATGGTGGAATGTATGGAACAAGTGGTACCGACGATGGAACCGGATGGGGATATCTTTAGTAGTTTAGATATCTCCCAGGACGAAATAGATAGTAATGAGCCCTTCGCAGAAATCTGTGGGGACTGCTTGGACAGCATGGATATTTTAGAGGAGTTGTTTGGATCTGATTTAGAGAATGGGAAATAAGAGGACCATATTGATTGTTAGTTTCTTAAGTATCTTTTGTTTAGAGTATATCGTCCACACAAAGTGTTTTTATGAATTTCCTCGTATCTTCTGTAGTTTTGTTCGGACTTACGGGGTAGCCGAAAGTCTATATAAGCTGAGTAAACTGCTTCCTCCTGGAGAGGTCAAGCAAGTTGGCAGATAACTTCAAGTCAAGTCCCGAGTAGTAGGAAGTTCAGAGTCAACTCCAGACCCAAAAAACTTTTTTCCGACGCTGGTCGTGGAGCGTCAGTGGTAGACACTGCCCTTTCCATACTTGCTTGTAGCCCTCTCAACTCTCTTCCGTATACACTCCTTTTTGTTTGTTCAACTATACCACGGTAGCACTTTTGTCGCTTGCAACACCCCCTTGCGGTAATTGGATTTGAGTATCTCTCCTCCCGACGATTTACCCCTATCAGTAGGCACGACCCTAAGGCACGCGGCATTTGATGTCACAGCCACTGCACCTTGCATTTGCATGAGGACCAAACTAACCTTTCCGAACGTTCCTAGCGGTCTAACAGCTGAATTCCGAGCAACGTCAGTTACCACAGCATATGCGTCTGGGTGCCAGCCTCCGAATATGGAAATAGGAATTGGGACGAGCCTAGATCTCGCAGAAACCGCGATAAACTCTTCGTACTTCAGACACTTTACAGCCCTTGCTGTGTTCAGGGAAATCAGCGGGTTGAGACAGCCAACTCTTCTGTAGGAGGGGGCAAGAGGGTTACAAAAGTGACATCGGATAAATCGGTCCTTCCTCTGAATCAAGTTGCGCGAATATAGGGTCGTGTTCAGTGATATTGGTGCAGTCGGGGTTCCATGACAGGATGTCGGGCTGCCTTTGCTAGGTCCGAAGATAGAACGGTCACCTGATTGTCATTCCAAAAAAATTCGCTCCGGTCTCTATGAGCTATGCATAACATAGTCTCTGAACAAGTCCAATGTTTCGGGAAAATTGCTTCTGCGACACGGCATACTATCGGGGGAACAGTGGGACCTGGCAATAGTACTAGAGCCACACCGAAAAGGCGCGTGGTTCATTATCTGTTTTAAGGCCAGGGCAGGGGGCGCAATACACCCGGTCCCTGGCTCCGGGGAGGGATATCGAGGCCCTAAATGTGAGTGATCCACAAGAGTTTCTCCTGTTGATGAACCACCTCCCTGCATCGAGGGGTACACGAGAAATGTCGTTTGGACACTGGTGTACCCTCGCTCCACATCCCCCAGCCACTTGCCGCATCCTGTGTACTGAACGGTATCTGCACCGCTATCCGCCAACAACTCGACAACAACTCGAGAGTGCAGTCTGTAAGGACTTTGCTAATCCTCTCGGCGGATGGCACTTGCTACACTGTTTACGGCTTGACGTAACAGAGGTTGAGCTTCCGCACTTTGTTGGATTGTATCTTCCGCTATTCCTGTTCGCCCGCCATCGTGTAGCCAAGCACTGTGCTTGCAGGCCTGTATCATTGCCTGATTTAACGGGGCGATCACCCCACCCCCATTGCTACAGTCTGTACTGTTTTGTACTGTACTGCGCGGTTCGGAAAGTGTATTTCGCATGATTAGTGGTGGTGGTAAATCTTTACGAGTTGTTGTACAGTGTTGCACAAAACCGTGCGGGGGGTATTCAGAAAAGAATTTGAGATTAGAGCGTACTGCACGGTACACTCACAAATGCTTGTGTAATGCCATCATCCTTTAATAAAACATAATAATGATAATAATTTTTACTCTGTTATTTTGTTTTATGAAGAGAGTCGTTTTGAATTCATTCATTTTCTAACTGATTGACAAACTACCGTATTTACAGTATAAAACTGTACCGTTCAGTAGCTAAGATCTTTCTCGGTGATCCACGTCGACTAGTGTGAGAAAATAATTTATTCTTGTAAGTTATCACCAATTCATTTTATAGTGATACGGTACACGAGTACTAACGCCACGTGGACTTCTTCTATTGCTAGTTTCCCCTGGCTGGATTAAGAGGCATGCAGCCAGTGAATTATGAAAGTCGTTGGACCTAATCAGAGATATCCCTTGCAAGCAATTCAATGACTGGTTTTGACTATTCAAATTGAAAAGGATATGTAGGCTAGGTAATCAATAGGGCCATACAAAACAGTAATCGAGAAGATCACTACAGGAAATATCATTGCTGACAGAAGAGTACTGTACAGTAGACACAATATTGCAATCTTTTTCCAATCCTCCGAAATTAAACTGCTTTTTGGAGTGGTCGACGAGCTCCAGCATGCTGTATGAACCAAGCAGAGAATATACGAATATACAGTATATATTCTGCAAGTCGTTATGGGGGTAAAACGTCCATGGGCGATGATGCAAACGTACAATATTGCGGCACAGCACATCACAGCAGCAATGAGGAACTGTATAACTCATAGACACTGCAAATATCGCTGACAGTCTGACCCTATACTGTCTCCCTCGTGTCGAGATTTCAACGTGTTTAAATCTTGACATATAAGTTAACCTGGAACACATAAACAACAACTGATCTTCAAATTAGTTTTTTGTCATTTCTTTTGTCGCGAAAGATTTTTCTAAACAAAATCTCTAGTTTTTAAATACTGCAGCACATTTGTAGGCTCACTAAGGCTCATGTATTGACTGTGGACATAGAAAAATGGGCAATTGCACGCTTATTGCCGACGAGGGTCAGATTTCAAAATGCCTAAGATACGTACTTAAGGTGGCCAAAATATATGCCGCATATTGCTGTAGGGGAATTTTTGGGTTATTTTAATGCATGGAAGATGTGCTGTAGGGTCCCTTACAAAAATTTGATTAACTTTATTCTATTGTACTTGCCCATTTTAGCTAGTGCTGGAAAGATGCCTACTTTTAATGGTAGTTCCAATGGGTAACAACTTTTTCCGAAAATAAAAGATAGAACAATGGAGAAGATGCACAGATACAGTATTTGAAAAAAAATTGTCAAGACAGCATGTTTACTCTGCCCAATGAGTAGTTCAGTAAGTTTTCAACGTCCATGGTGGAATTTCTTGCTTAGACAAACTGCCATTACAGTTCAGGTGACCGACTCTCTTTAAATGAAAAAGGGGGGAAAGTTTGGGTGGTTTAATATTTGGACAGTAGGGTCATTTCCTGAAGTGAGGCCTGATGTTCCTTCTTGGAACACTATTTTTTTCGCAGCGGCAGCGATGTCCAATGCGGCGTGCCTGTTGGCCGGCCTCCAGCCAGTTTTCTAGTGTTTTGACGGCTTCCCGCTAATCCTTTACATTGTAAGCCTTTACCCACATCACGACATCCCCCAGGGAACAGTTGACCATATTTTTCATGGATTAAAAACACCCCAAATTTCCCCCTTTTTTAATGAAAAATAGTTGAAGATCAATGAGGTTCACGTTGATGCGTACGGTAGGATCACTCCTTACTTTTCATTCCTTAGTTTTGCCATTTCAGTGAAAGTCTATTTGAAACATCTGAAACTCTTAAAAGTACAACAGAATGGATCGCCCAATTGTTAGACAGAGTACTGTTGGTATCATTTGAGTCACCTCCTCAAAAGTCAAGTGCGTAAAGATAATTGAAAAAAGGAAATGTTGTGTGGAAGAAAGCAGTTGCGTATACGACTGTTATTGACAAGGGGACTGATAAATTTGACTTAGTAAAACTATCTGGAATAATCTTCTCTCTCTACTAGATAAGGAGGACAGGAGATATGCATAACCCCCTCTCGCCTCAAAGGGTAAAAACACGGCAAAATCTTTTATTATAATGCAATTCCTATTCCCAATTGGGCACTTGTTTAGCGAGTGTGACCGAGGGGTTTCAGGCATAATTGTAAGAATATTTGCGCGAAGTCCTCTCAGGTTTCACGCTTCTGCTCAAACTGCGACTTGCGAGAGGTGAACGTCTCTCTTAGGAGCCATGCTGCGATCCTCAAGGTAAAACAATTTTTAATGCGTTATTTCTCACGCATAACTGCAAGTCAATGGCAGGTCAACTGCGATTATTGCAGGAAAGTTGTTCCCCGGGCATTCAGTGCCTCCGAGACGCGTGAGGCAATTGAATGTAGGCTCGTGGATAGGATGCTTTTTCGTCTGGATGGAATGTGCACTCGCTGAATGCCTTGAAAACCATGGGATAGACCGGATATATCTTCCAAGAGTAAAACACCCAAACCTTTTCTCCTCGCTGAATGATTTCCAATCAAGCATTGCTCACTTTTGCTTTGCAGTGTGTCAAAAGCTACTAGAGAGGGGAACCTTATGATTATTTTTGCCGGCTTTACTTCTAAAACAGTAATTTACGTAGGAAAAAGTTTAACAGGTAACTGGCATAGAGCTCCATAACTTTTACTTGAAACATGTTCACTGTAAAGAAGAATGGATTATGCATCACTGTTAACATATGTAGATCGAATGTATCTTCCAAGAGTAAAACACCGAAACCTTCCCCTGTTAACATCATTGAGCACACCGCACTGGTCTAGTAAATTGCACAGTACTGTGCAATCCACCATATTGTATGCAGAGCAAACGTGTCTTTGTCCAATAAAGGTATATACCCCAATTACGGGGATGGGGGAAGAATTCTTTATATGACAGGGAAAAGGCGTGCGAACATTCCGGGGGGTTGACAATTACCATACAAGTTGACTGGGATCGGATGCATCTTCCAAGAGTAAAACACCCAAACCTTTCCCCAGTTGACTGGGTATCAGCCACCTTATCTGATACAGTAAATGAACCCCCGTGTTCCCCCTGTGCTGAAAAGTTGAATTTGAATTCAAGTTCAAGGAACTGTGACCCCCCGCATTACTCGCAGCAAACCAACCCACTTACTTGCACGGGCGGCTGTTCCGATTGCTCACGCAACGCAAACACTGTTCGCTCGTCACGCGACGAGGCTCGTCCAGAATAACGCCAGTTGTCTGCTGGAAGGGGTCTTGAGTGAGTCTTAATGCCGCAACGTGCAAGTTAGTATGTTCCAGAGAACCTCTGTTCTCATGGTATCTCCGTCCCTACGCAAGTTAGGCCTCTTCCCTGTTATGTCCAGTTCCACCCTGTTATGTCCAGTTCCACCCTGTTATGTCCAGTTCCACCCTGTTCCCCCAATCTACCAGTCATCCGTTTCAGTATAACCCACTTACTGTAGATGAGTTCCTCTTTCTTAGACCAATCCATCAGGCGAAAATATCTTTCAAATGTAAACCAACAACCCATTTACTTATGTCGCAGACTTCTCCAAAGCCGCCCGACATCCTGTCCTCGAGCCCCAACAACCCGGCCATGCAGTTCGCCCGGACATCAAGGCGCTTGGAGAGAACGGGGGCACGGACTATTATGACGTAACCGTCATCTATCCCTTGACCCCCGCCCGCCTCCCCTCCCTGGCGCGATACCCTCTCAAGCCCCTTAACCATGCTCGCCTTGGAAAGGACACTCGCTTTGCCGGGTTAATACGTTCCAAGGGTCCTGGGCATCGCTTCATTGCCCCTCCACTCCCCACGTTGGGGGGCTGGCACCGCACCGCTCGGGACTTCGCCAACCTGGTTGCGACTGGAATTGCCGCGCGGGCAGCCGTTCCGATTGCTGATGCGCAGCAATCATTGTTCGCTTGTCACGCGGCGAGACTCGTCCAGAATAACGCCAGTTGTTTGTTGGAAGGAGTTTTGAGCGTCACTTAAGGCTGCAACTTGAAATTGTGTTTATTCCAGAGAACCTCCGTTCTTAGGGTATGTACAGTAAGTGGTTACCCTACTTACAGTAGTCCTAGTCTGTGATTGCTCCTGGCAGGAAAATTAAGTATACCAACCCATTCGACTGTAAGCCCCATTCACCCATCCAAGTAAAACCAATTTTCCCCATTCACCCATTCAAGTAAAACCAATTTTCCCCCTTTCATCAGTGAGATGCAGGAAAATCCGAATTTGCCTCACAAATTTTTAGTAAAAAAATAGCAGAAGCCGACTCATCGAAGAACACTGGTTCGCCCTCCTCAATACAGAGCAGCACGAAATTCATGACAGCAAAGAAACAAGTTGAGTGCAAATCGAGCTTGTGTCTAAAAAGATTGCCTGAAACCTTAAACTGTTTGAGTCTCTTATTTGTGGCTTCGTGCCTTGCCCTAATAAAGCGAAAGTTCACAGTACCATCGGTTACTTGAGAGCGAGAACATTGCACATCGGGATACCCCTGATCGGGTATAACCTTCTCCCCAGGAAGTGGGGAAAACTCGGTGGTCAGTGTAAGAGCCACAGGGGAAGGGGCCATGGGCCCATACAACATTCCCCCCTCCAATGCTAACTCCCACCTCATGGCGAACCCCTGGTCCTCTAAATTTGTGACTGAACCACATTGGGCTAAGTGGGGATGATTCTTGAATGGCAAAGTCCGCCCCGCCCTCTGACATCGTAAACATGGAGTCACTCTGCCCACGTAGACGCTTATCAAACAACACCTGTAAAAAGTTGGTAGCAAGTTTAAAAATGGCTGTAGTCAAAGCTACCATGATAACGCTTACTACTTCCAAAGAAGCTAGTCGCCAGAATAGCTGCCAACACCAAAGAAGGAACTTTTTCTCGTCTACTCTCACAGCATAGGTATTAAAATGCTGGTCGTTATAGTTTTTAAGAAAAAATAAAGCCCAAAGCAGGTGGCGAGGTTCTACACCCGACGGCAATAACGGTGTACATAAATTCCATGCCTTCGCAGCGACAACAGGACCAACTCCGTAGCAACCTCTAAAACGACGACTCTCAAGCGATATCCCCCTCTCCCTTCATAACCCTAAAATGAAGATGCGGCTGCCAGTATATCTTCCGAGGAAACCGATGGAACCGCCATGGCGAATAAATAGGAGTTGGTGTTTGGGGAGCTACGATGCCAAGCGAACAGATGTAATAGTCATCTATTTGCTTTGAATATAAAACACACATCAAGAGTTTGCAAATCAATCCTTTTTTAAAATCTTGTTTAAAAACTGCCTGTCTGCGAATATTTGTCGAATATTCGCCAAGCGTTTGATATTCTTTCAGCGAAAAATCAACTTCGTTCTGCACCAATAAGAAGGCAAGTCTATAGATATGCGAACATAGGTACAAAAGACTATGCTCAACACCTTTGATGAAAGGAAATGTCAAAAATGTATTTTTCATTAAAAAGGCGGTCATAAAATCGATTGTTCGCTATAAAAACGAACATTTTGTTTTTCGTATCGGTCATTTTTCTCCTTTGATTCACTCAAACTCCACTTGCTTGGCACAGATGATGTTCAGTGACCCCTGAAGCAGTAATGTTCTCGGGAATAGCAGGGCGAGCCAAAACGCGGATGAAATGGCAGGCGTTGTTCGTTTTTTGTTCGCCAAAAAAAACGAAAAAAGGACACACCGAAATTTAGATGAATTAGATTCGAACATTAAAAAGTAATATTTGCATGTTCGTTTTGTTTGCCCTCTTGACTCCATTATATCATCAAGTATCGAGTCTGTCTATATCCCTCCGTTGAAATTTTTACTTTTTTTCTCGTGATAAAATGGTCAAAACTTCGGGGAAGAAGCTGACGAAAAAATCGGAAGCTGTGGCTCCCTTTCGCCGACTTTTTGAAACTAAGAAAGTTACAGGTATCGAGAAGCGGAAGTGCGTCTACAACCTTTCAAAAATATTTCAGGAGCACAATCTGAGTGTTTTTAGGGTATGCCAAAACCGAATGCGGCAAGAGTTCGGTGAGCAATATACAGAGGGTAAGCTACGCAAAAAGCCAATTATTTACTCATTCATTTATTATCGTCCATTGTCTAACTGCTCTGTTCCTGTCAGCTGATTGTGATGAGGATTCTGGGCATGGCCTCGTGCGGCGTTGCACTTTCTCTGTTGAAAATGCTGCAGGGAAAAGCGTTCTTATGAAGAACTCATAGGAGGGGAGAGTGACTCGGAGTATAGCCGTGATTCTATTCCAGGATCAGATGTTGCAGTAGTCCACCCGATGCACTTGATATCATCCTGGATAGAACCAGAGACCACGAAAAAAAGGTTATCCCTTGCTATTATGCTGCCTGCGGGGTTGGGTCCGGGTGACTTTAATTATCGTGTTGAACCGATCCGTCGGATAGTGTTTGAGGTTTCGATTACGTGGCCAAAGCCCCTCACCTCGGCAACAGTGCTACATGCGAAGTGGCTTCAGTTTTGCGGCAGTGACAAAATTACTCACTATCACCGCAATATGCTGTCTTTTTAAGCAGCTCTGAAAAAACTTAGAACTAGGAAGGATGATACTTTAACGTTTTCATGGAACTTCCCGTTCCCTTTTGCGGTTGAGACGCACTTCCATGATAAGTTCAATCTAGCATGAACGCAGGACGATACCAAACTCCTTTATGTTAATTTGAAGGCATCGGTGGACACATACGGTTTGCAGAATGATAACCAGGCCTTCGAATTAGTAGATTAAATTGTTTTACTTTCGTTTATGAAATTTTCGCTATTTCCCGCATCTCCCTTGGAAATAGAAAAATTAGGTAAACCACATCATTTAACCAATTCACCCCGTTTTACTTATTGCAGTACATTATGTACATCGCACCGCAGTACAGTACTGTTACAGCTTACTGTGGAAGCTGTAAAGCACGGATCAGGTTGCTTGTCGCACGAACACTGATGCCTCTCTGGACCTGGAGACCAGGCCAGGGGCACTTTATATAGACTCGCGAGGTGCCGTAAAGTCACTACTGTACTACCGTACTGTGCACTAAAATGCATCAAATGCAGTAATTGAATCGAATGCCGTAGCTGTATTTGAAACGAATGCACTAATGCAATGGTCCGATAACGCAACCGTCACTATACTACACTGACAATACACGTGCACATGCCACGTACTAATTGAACCGTAACATTCGTACCTTGGGCACTCCTCGCGTACATCTCCAACAAAATTAAAATATCAACTTAAAAAAACACAAATTCAAATCGAAAAAGTCGAAAAATCACGAGACAAATCCAATCACACGAGACATAGACTCAAACAGTATTCCCCGACCTCCCTTTCGATTCCAAATCCAGATCCGCCCTACACCGCAACTTGGACGTCTGCGGTACTTGGTCAGGGCTGCTTGCTGGGTTGACACATTGCCGTTGCTCATCCGGTTTCTCCAATGGAGCAGCTCCTAGATGTTCTTGGTAACTACGTTCCTTCTTCGTCTCCAGTCCCTTTAGCGTTTTCTGTTCCTTTAGCGGTTCCTGATGCCTTTTGTCCCATTCCTCGACCACCAGACTGCCGTAATCCCACCCCTTCCTCTTGCCCGAATTTACCTCCCGAACTCCTCCTCCTCCTCCACTTCCTCGGTAAGGGGAACCTCCCGCATCACCTTACTCATAAAGCGCTCCACTTCCGCCAGCTCCTTACTCACCCCCATCATGAATTTTCTCCCTTCTTTCACCGCCTCGTATGCTGCTTGGATCTCCTGCTCAGCCATCCTGATTTTCTGCAGTGAATTCAGGTTCTGCACCGCAGCACCCCCTTTTTTATGTAGCCTTCTCGGCCGATAGAACTCCCCCACTTCCGTAGCGGCCCCTTTTAATGTTGACCGATTTCAATTTTAGATCAGCAATTATAATGTTGATCAATTCCAACATAGCTCTCCAAATCTCCTTACCCCTTGTTTTACACTGTACGTTTCTGTGCGGAGAGCAGGAATGGCCGCACCATTTTGAAGGGAAGCTATCTTGTCACCCCTTGACTTACACTGGATGTCCCTCTGCGGGAGAGCTGAAATCGCCGCACCCCTTTGAAGGGATCAGCACAGGTCTGCATCGTTTCAAAACAATTCCCACATTTCCGCTACAATTACTGCAACCCCTGGCTCACCTGTATTACGGAGGGGAGGTGAACTTGCGGTGCTTTACTGATTAGGGATGCAGGACGGCCATTTTCCGAAGGCTAAGGGGGATAAGTCTGTGTAATGGAGAGTCTGGGAATTATTACGGAGCGCAGCCCGCAGAAATGCCACACCCTTAGGTCAGGGTACAAAGAAAGTCATCACTGTCGGCTTTTCCCACGTTATGGCCAAGCCGGAACTCTGTCGATGGTCAGCCTCCTCCTGTTTGGGACAAAACACAGGCAGGGAAGGGAGTCAACCCCCGGGAACTCCTTTTGATTCAGCTGGATGCAATGTATGGGAGAGGTCCCACGTCTACTCAATGTGCATTCCTGAATCAGTCGGGTGGTGCAGCGTATGGCGGAGGTCCCACGTCTACTCCAATGCGAATTCCAGATTTCACTCAGCCGAAGGCGAAGCAAATTGCTACTGCCACTTATGGTGGCCAGCTCTCCCCCGCATCCCCTTCTTTCCGCTTGCTCCTAGTCCCTCAACGTCGGTCCAGCCATTCAAACATCAATCCGTCCCGTCACTTATTAACGCGAACGTGGCGTCCGGAAAGCCTGGAGGGTAATTCTTAACCTCCCTCGCGATGCTGCCCGGGCTATCCTCCCCGATTTGCAGGCATGCGTTCCCGCTGGGGTACATTCGGAAGGTGCACCTGTCGTCAAAGCACATTGTAAGACAAGGCTACCCTTGTCAGGACCGTCAAGCGGCCTTCTATCAAGTGGACTTCTGCAGGCAACACATTGCCATACTCCTCGTGTCGAGAAAAAGATGCACGTGCGCATGTTGCAATCGAAAGTTTGGGCCAAAGCCTCACATGACGATGTACATTTTAACGCCGCACTCAAGACGCGTGTCCACCTGTGCTACTGTGAGAAGCATTGGGACTCGATACGACCTCACATGGCGCCAGAGAACGCATGAGCGAACCCCAACGAAGCATGTTTGCATTGTGTGCAAGAGGCCTGTCGCGGTGTTGTCGAGCCTGGCCCGGCATCAGCGAACTCTCCCCACCCAACTGCAGGTGTTCCCGCTGTCGTTGTACTGGGAATGCCGAGTTTGCTTCCTACTTCCGCTGTGCCTCGGGAATCGGGCTGTGCTCGATCTGCATCCTTCGCAACGAAAATTCTGGGCTCCCGCATTCTCCTGAGTCGCACGAAGTACACGATGCGCTCGCTTCTTTGACCTCTTCACTATCCTGCAACTTCCCAGTCTACCCCTTCGGCTCTCAACCTCGTCGCTCAACCACGTCACTCGAATGAGGGCGGAACTACGCGCATCGAGAGAGAAATGCCTTATAGTGGGCCCCTCTTACAGTGACACAACCCACAGCACCGATTAAGGCCCGGGTACAGTAACCATTGAGGCCCGGTAACAGTGGCTTACTGTGAGCATACCTCAGGCGTCCTGAATTAGCAACCAATCCCCTCCCGTCGGTGCTTTCGTACCATCAGTTTCAGCAAGGCTTGGACGACGAGCGGTTGATGCGATTTTATCGCGGAAGCGAGCCTAGCGACTTGAACTAATGCCGGTCGTACTGCCATGCTGCCTCGACCGGTCCTCAGGGGCGGATAATGGTGAGTGCAAGCGAGTATTTCCGGCATACATGGTGTCATGGCATGCAGTCTTTGTCTTGACTGGAACTGGCTGCGCAATTTCCTGCAAGAGACCGGCTTGGCTAACGGTGAAAACGGGCTTCCGCTAGTAGCTTCCTTCGGACGTCTCGTAGGGATCATTTGTACCCATCCCGTGCGTGCAGGGATGAGGCAGACAGCTGAAACCACGTCCTACGCAGCGGGTCGCTGGGGGCCGGGTGTCCGAGACCTAGGGATCCTTGCAAGTATGCATGGATACCTGGCCCATCTTGGTTTGCGCAAGATGAGGTTAGCGATGAAATCGCGTCCCACCTACAGGGTCTGTAGAGGCCTGGAGTCCGACTCCTAAAGATTGTCCGAAGCTTGTAGCGTAGTTTCCCAGTGGGAGTCTGGCCCGTCCGGTGGGAGCAGGTTATCAACCCCTTTGGCTACACGGCTGTCATACAAACGCACCAAAACTTCCGGTAACTCACTTTCCGGGGTCCATCTCGGCGAACTTCTTCCCGAAAGTTGTACCTTGAAATGAAGCTCTAATTCACCCGTCTTTTCATTCCTCCTTGTCTCTTCTCCAGATATTTTCTTCACAGTTCGAAAGGAGTCCGGGAACACACCATCGGTCGGGTTTCCAGATTCTGCGACTCGATCCCCAATTCTTCACAGGCTGTTGGCGTGTGATCTGGATAATTTACCCCCTACCTCCGACTTCAAGATCTATCCGACTCTTTCTAGCCATTTTTTGACCCTATACGGTCCAATTCAGGGCCTGATGACCTTATTCCCTTCGGCTTTGCTCAATTCTACCGACCATAGCAAGACGCGATCTCCTTCCTCAAGCTCGATCGGATTGACCTGTTTGTCAAGTTCTCTCTTGGGGCTGGACCTTGCACTCCTACCTTCGACATAAGCGGCGAAGAAGAAGTTTTAAGCGTCTGGATAGATCCTCCGGCTCGTCTTCAAAGCAGGCTGTTTCCACTTCGCCCCAGGACTGGAATGCTTCAACCCCAAACATAGCCTTGTACTGCGTGATACCGGTCGCTGCACACACGCCAGTATTGTACTAGAAACATGCTAAAGTGACGTGGTCATCCCAAGCTTCCATGCCAGTGGCAAAAAAATCGCAAGGTCCCTGATAAGGGTACGGTTCCATCTCTCTACTGTGCCATTCGCTTGCGGATGAAACGGATAGGCTTGCATTATACCGATGCCCAAGAAATCAGTCAGACTTCTCACCACCGATCCAGTCAAGTTTGGACCCCTATCCGACATCAAGGTCGCCATCGGGCCGAATATCGAAATCCCTTCGTCGATGAGCACTCTCGAAATAGTCCCAGCTCTTTCATCCGGTATGGCCTTAGAGCTTATAAATCTTGTAAAGACATCAATTATTGCCAGAACTTTGATGCTACCGCTTGTTGTGCGTGGAGTTATCGTCGGGATATCAAAAGCGACCTGCTGAAACCTTCGTTTCGGATGGACCACCTCCAAAGGAGCCTTCCGGGATTGGTTACGCTCCCGTGCCACTGTGAATTGCAGGCAGTTCCTCAAGAACGCAGCCGCATCACGCCGTATACCCTTCCAGTAGTATCGAGGAATCAACTTGCAGATCGTCCGTTGGAGACCATAGTGCCCATGAATTTGTGAACCATGGACCCATTTAAGGACCTCAGGCACTAATGCCTTTGTCATCACAATGTGAAGCTCATCTCTTCCGGGGTATCGCAGAACCCCGTCTTCATCCACCAGGAACTTATCTTGCGATCGTACGTAAGCCTGCATATCCCCAAATTCTGCGATCTGCGTCTCCCGTAATCTCTGTTTATCGGGAAGGAACCGTTCGTGGTTGTGTTCTGATGTTCCGCACTGAGGTTCTTCTACAAGTCTCGAGATATCTTTCTTCCCTGCCTCCTCCCTAGCCCGCTTCGAACTCTTGGAATCAATTTCCCCGTAGCACCTCTGGCATAGGGGCTTTGGGGCTGCGTCCCGGCTCAGGGTGTTTGGGACCACTAGCTCCGGTCCGTTACGGTGCTCTATCTTGAAGTTAAAATCCTGAATTGCAATGACCCACCTGGCCAACTTCTCCCGAGGCTCTTTAAAGTTAAGCAACAATTTGAGTGACAAATGGTATATAACTACCGTGAAAGATTCTCCTTGAAGATAAAGCTGCCATTTTTATAAGGCCTAAACGATTTCCAAGCACTCTTTCTCCGTGGGTGCATATTTTTTCTCCGATTTCCGAAGGGCTCTGCTGGCAAACGAGGTGGGACACCATCGACCCGTCTCATCGGCTTGAAGCAAAACTCCGCCGAGTCCGTATGAGCTGGCATCTGTCATCACCTTTTTGTCAGCTCCCTGGATAGGCGCAGCCAAGATCTCTGGCTTATTTAAGGCACCCTTCAATATTTTCCAGGCCTTCTATTGCGCAACACCCCATTTATCCGACCAGTCTGGTATAATCAGTCGCACCACATGCCTCCTTTTCTTGGAAAAACCTGTTCCCTTGAGAAAGTCATAGAGTAGGGCGGCTTTTTCCGCAAAATTGTCGACGAATGCAGCGAAAAAGTTCACGAGCCCTAGAAACCTCATTAGTTCATCCCCTGGTGCCGGCTCGACCAGGTTTCTGATAGCCTCAATGTGCTTGTCGGAAGGTCTCGACCCTTCTTCGTTCACTACATGGCCCAACACTTCCGCTCGCCGAGCCCCAAAGGAGCACTTGGATAGCTTGAGTCTCACACCCGCCTTGCGAAGAGTATCCAATATGGCACCTAAGGAATCGAGATGCTCCTCCTTAGTGCCAGTTCCGATGCTTGTATCATCTAGGAAGTCCAATACATCTCTCCCTTTCCGATCCCCCAAGATGTTGTTGCATACCCGTTGGAAATTTCCAGGAGCGTTTGTCAACCTCATAGGCAGTCGGGTGTATTGATATAGTCCTAGCACTGTTCGCACCGCCGTAAATGGCTTGGAATAAGGATGTAAAGGGACCTGGTAGAAGCCATCCTTAAGGTCAAAGACTGAGGATATCTTCTTATCGCCCAACCAGTCCAAGATCTCTCGCATGTTCTCCATTGGGTAAGAGTCTGTGATGGTGAGATCATTTAGGCGTCGGAAATCGTTAATAACCCGAATTCCTGAATCCTCTTTCTTCACAAACACATTATTCGTATCCCAAGGGGATACTGACGGCTCTAGAACGCCAAGGTCTATAAGCCTCTGCATTGAAAGGCGCTCGATGTCTTCCTCTTTGGGCGATCGCCTCCGCATCGGGGCACAGACCTGCTCCACGTTGGGTTTCAGGGATATCCTGTGCTGTATGCCTACAATTTTCCCAAGGCCCTTGAAAATATTTCGACGCTCCCACAAAAGGTTTCGAAGCTTCCCTTTCATCTCCTTGCTTGAAGAAAACTCGGAATGGCCCATTGACGCTATGGCGTTGTCCACCTCATGGTCCTCAATGACCGCCTGAATTGTCTCATGTTCGAATCCTCTTTACTCTTCGTGTGTGGTTAGCTGACCCTTAACCCACTTCCCATGATACAATATGGACGCTTAATCCGTTCCCAAGTCCAGCTGCAGCTTGTGCTTTCGCCAGAATCGCCGCCCTATCAACATCTTTTCCGGAAGTTGGGTCATTACAGGGACGTTTTCGCAAAAACTCAGTCCCCATATATGGAACTTGACGGAACCTTCCCCTTTGACTTCAATACCCCGACCATCCACCGCACGAGCTCTACAATTCGTTAGATGCAACATCCCCCCATTATCCTGGAACCATTTCAAGTCCACCTAGATTGATGAAGCTGCTGTGTCTACTGGTGCCTGAATATCCTACCCAAATATCTTGACTGGGACTGCCACCTATTCATCGTCAACCATCCCCTGCCACCAAATAGGCTCCCGAAAAGCGCAAACACCCTCACGCTTGTTTTTTACCATCTCCAGTGGAGGCTTTACTTCTCGACTGGTGGCTTTGGACCCCCCAAGCCTTCCTCCTGTGGGAATTTACCACGATAGCGCCGCATCACATCATTCTCCTTCTTCCAAAATTCCCCAAAAATATGTCCCTTTTCGTGGCAGTAATAGCAGGTTACTTGAGGGTAGTTATACCCTGCTTCCTCACGCGGGACTCCCCTGTATGGCTTGGCTGGCTCTTGGACTTGCCGGACACTTTCCCGACTCGCAGACTGACGTACTGCCGCAAGCCAAGAAATGGTACTCACCACAGTGTCGTAGTCCCCTGATACCAGAATTGCTTGCTCCTGGAGACTTGCGGCCAGACCTTCTTTAAAGCGGTTCACCATGATTTCTTCTGAGATTGGGATCTGCAGAGTCATGTGAGCAGACCTTAAGCGTTCTCCAAAAGCGGACACAGTTTCATATTTCTGATTACATCTCATATTGAAAAACTTGTCTTGCAATGCACTTAGCTGCGCTTTGTTGCACAGTCTAGCCTCCAAGTGATCCCAGAGCTCATCGTCGTTGGCATTCCAGTGCACACTTGCCACACTCTCGAAGACTCTAGCCGCATCTTTTTAGAAGGCACAAGACAGAAGTCGCCTCTCTTCACTCTCCTGAATTGGGAAGTCCTTCAACAGGCGGTACCACGTTCTTTTAGCATCGAAGAAAAAGCCGTCTCCGGCCTTACGACAACGAGAGTTTTCGAGAGAGATTTTGTATATTTTGAGGGCTACGTGTACAGGATATGTGCCGCGGTAATCCTTCTTTGAATCAGTACTGTCTTCATCTTCTCCGGCAGCCATCTCCGTATGGGCCTCTTCTGCGTTGCCTTCCGCAGAATGACTCCTCGGAAGCCCTTTTATCTGTTCGAACTTACTGGTAAGCTGAACTATCTCCTTCATTACGGTCTAAATGCCATTTACCGCCCGACAAGGTTCCCCCATTACCTCAACAGTGGACTGACTGTCTTGTGGCGTGGCTTCGCCTTGATTTCCACCTCTTCGTGATGCATAACCGAGTCTTGAGGAATCGAATCCCCTGGCTGAAGTTCTGCACCTTCCTGACCTTAGTCCGGTATTTCTGAATGCGGGTCCGCTCTTCTTCCCGGGCGAACCATGCTTCTTTCTTTAGGCGAAATTGACCTTCTCAGTCAGCAAGTTGCGACCCTGATTCTGACTTCGACTTTTTCCGAGGACGTCTCCTCTTGAACCGGCGAATGATCGCCTCGTGCGCACAAACTTCTTTCCGGGAATCTCCTCCCTTGTTATCAGCTTATTGCCCTTGTTTAACGTGCCTACGAGAAGTCTAGATCCCGTGAATCCGAAAAGTGCCCTTCACGGACGCACCAAGAAGATGGTTTCTTCTAATAAGGCTGGCCTTGCCTCGGACGTTGGATGCCGTCCCAGATTCTGAAGACTCTTGTACCTTGATTGCACCCTCGCAATGACTAGCTCGGGTAGTCGTGCTGGTATAATCGATTTTATGTTACAGCTTACTGTGGAAGCTGTATAGCACGGATCAGGTTGCTTGTCACACGAACACTGATGCCTCTCGGGACCTGGAGACCAGGCCACGGGCACTTTATATAGACTCGCGAGGGGCTGTAAAGTCACTACTGTGCTACCGTACTGTGCACTAAAATGAATTAAATGCAGTAATTGAATCGAATGCCGTAGTTGCATTTGAAACAAATGCACTAATTCAGTGGCCCGGTAATGCAACCGTCACTATACTACACTGACAATACACGTGCACATGCCACGTACTAATTGAACCGTAACAGTACAGTACAGTAAACCAAAACTATTAATTGTCTACCCCAGAAAGGCAAAACTGCAATCAAAATCCGACAGGAGTACGGTATGCCTATTGGCGTCTACTTTATTACACGCGGAAGGAGTTCGTTTAGTGACAACTCAGCAGCGATTGTAATGCAGTGTGGGGCAAGCAACAATGAATAGGTTTATAACATAAATGGAAATATTACTTGGTCTTTGATGCATTAGAGCCTATTGAGAACCCGATTTCTTTTAGAAATAGTCCAGTTTCTAGTCTACACTCCGAAGTCGAGCAGAGCTCTTTCCGGGATCCAGTCCAACTATACCCTTACATGGGCCAATTTCCGAATTGGTCAGGGGTTCCTCATTAGGGAGCGAAATAGGTGTAGCTAACCCACTGTTTTGAACAACGACCCCTTACTAGGAAGCCAAACGGGACAGGTTTCCCTTATATTTTGAGCAGGGGTTCCGTTGTAGGGCAGCCAAAACAAAATACTGTCCTATAAATGAGGGTTTCCCGGGTAGTAGCCCAATTTACAGCTAGTTACAGTCGATAGGACGACGTTTCGTCCCTGTGGGTTTTAATTTACTTTTCTAAGCTCTTATAGGGCAGGAGGCACTGCACAATATAGCTTCTGCATAATACAGGTGACTACAGTATGGCGGACGCCAACTCAACTCCCTCCGCTGAGCATTCGAATGGAGTCACAGGAACGACACATGACAGCCTCTGCATGGCACACTCGATTATTAAGCGGCTGGGGCCCATTATATGAAAAAAGTAGCAGCACGGCAGCAGCAGAAATGATTATCAGTAACAGAAACAGTGTAACAAACAGCGGCAGTAAACAGCAGTAGAGGTGACCTTAAGTGGTCGGAGCAGTAGGGCGTGATCTGTGGTGTGATAATGGCCTGTCAGTGTGGTGGTGGTCTGTTGATGTGGTGGTGGTCTGTTGGTATATATATAATCTTTCCCAAGGAGGTTATCCGATCATTCCAAATCTGAGAACTTCTGGGTAACACTGGTCGCTATTAGTTCTCACAAATCGGTCATTGGACATTGTTCTCACGAAAACCAGGAGCTGACGCAAACTGTGAACCAGCTGTGATACGGATCAAGTGAAAAAAATATAAAGTCCTTAAAGCTCAAGAAATTTTGTAAGGATCCATCTCGTATTTAACACTTCATGATGCATTTATCCCCCTCCACTTCCTTGAAAGTGATTTTTAAAATTCTGCCTTTTATCTTTTTTGAAAAGCAGGACAGATTCGAGTTTGTTTTTGAAAACTAAAGAAAGTTGCGGCCGAATGAAACAAATGTACTATGTTCATAACGCATATACACGGATATCGCTATTTTATATTGAATTCATATGAAATAAAACTCACTAAATTTCAGTAAAAGCACCTCTATTTACATTTCCGTCATATATTTCCTTCGAGGCTATCCAACCTAATTACCGTATATTGATTTGAGTACATAAAACTTAAGATTCGTGAGCTGATCAAACTAACGACAAAAATTCCCCGTTTGTCAAAAATAACAACTGCCGCAGATACCATCCCATTTTAATAAGCAAAATTGAGTCTTAGTATATAAAAAGGCAGGATTTGAAAATATTTTTTCGACAAAATTCATCTGCTTCACATTTATGATATTGGAAAACATTTAGAACCGGTGGTTCCTTACATAATCAGAGTTTCGAATCCATTTTTATCCCTTTATACAATTCTGTGCGTCAATTTACTTTGGAATCACTGAGAGGATAAATTTGGACCGAAGCAATCATTCTCTCCAAAGCGTGAAAATCGCGGTAGAATCGAGTGGAGTTAATCTCAGCCCACATCTCGTCGAAAATTAAAATTCAACTAGTTTTATTAGCTTTAATCAGCTTACATTACACCAAGTTACCCACGAAATTCTTTACTGAGTGTCTGAATTTGAAATAGAAGCAGCTAAGAAAATCTTGGTTTACGAAATCAACGACACTATGGACCCAGAAATATTTTTTATATCTTCATCATTCTTTGAAGTTTTACCAAAGTTTCCCGCCTAGAAAAGCGGAATCTGATATCAAAATTAATTAATAAGAGCTGTCCAAATTTAGAAAACTGAGATTAATTGATCAATTCAGAGCTCATCCTTTTATTTGTAGTCAAATAGCAGTTTAAAAACTCCGTATACCATAAGCTAAAGGTTTTCCGAACAAATTACCGATTATCGTCAAATTTCAAAACTGTCTACATGGACAGGATCTTAAGTAATCAAAATAATTTTCAACAGAAAAGTCGTTTTTGGCTGTTAAATTGAATATTTAAAACACTGAAATTATCATTTAAATTTCACCAAGATAATTGAGGTGCGGTACAGGTCTAAACTTTCTGTTTAAACAGCAAGAAGGCGTACTTAAAAAATTTACCTTGTTTCCTTTCAATCTAGATGATTTTTTCACCCTCTTTATTCTAGATCCGGATCGTTTGAAATACTTAGGGATAAGGACAAGAAAATTGAGGAATATTTTGAAAAAATATTTGAGAGATATTCAGTTGAGACTAAGTTTTTTTCGCCAATGAAGAAAGATACTAAAAGAAGGCTATAAAAAGCAGTGCTCATAATTCAATATCAAATCATGAAAGATGAGAAATATCCTCTACATGATATTATATCCGTTCTATAGTTGCAATTCCTGCAATATTCGACTAGATATTTGGTCTAATTCTCAGAAAGGAATATTTTAAAGTTACATCTGAGTAAAATTCGTAAATTATACCTTAGACATACGAAATAATGCGTCATATCATAGTACAATTCGTAAATTCTACCTTAAACAGACGAAATGATGCGTGAAATCTGAGAATGGATTACTTTAATTACTACAAATTCTTTACGACCGATCTGACTCAGAAGATTATCGGTATTTTTCAATAAATTCGTGCTTAAAAGTAGATCTTGGTATGGTATTAACCGACGAATTCCTTTCTCAAGTCACCTTAAAACAAAGTTAAACAGGTAAACAGAAACATATGGGGAATGTTCCTTGCTTTGTGGTGATGATGAATTTGAAAAGTTACTCCAAAGAATTTTAACAGCTATTTCTGAGTACTAAGAGAGCTCTATGAATCTTCAATTTCGTTTCTTAAATTAAATGGAGTTATACGTGGAATAGAAGTGGGTGAGGGACAGTATGTACAGAATTTTAAATTCTTTCAATGGGCGCCTCATTCGCTGAGTCGATTAACTTTTCTCATAGACTGTTCTAGGTGACGTGAAAAAAGACTTTACATGCTGCGCCGTGAAATTTTCCGAAACTGAAAAGAATTTTTTGTTGAGAAAGTTGAGAACTGAAAACGCTTCTGAAATATCTGCAAATCAATCCTAGCTTTTCGATGAATATTGAAACTTGGATAAAAGTCTTGAAAGCTGAAAGTTTATTCTGATTCGTCATTCAAAAATAATCATAAAAATAATTCTCAAATTGGGTAAATTTCCTTGCTCTCTGAAGAGATTGTTACTTGTAATTGTGTAAATTTCCTTGCTCTCTGAAGAGATTTTTACTTGTAATGCGCTGACGTGTTATATTCAAAAGAGCCGTAAAAGAAAGAGGCACCTTCCCAGTGCTGAATTTCACGCATCTTAGAATGAATGGTTCGTTATCTGTATTTGCACTAACTGATCGAATATTCAATTAGTATTAAACTGAATTATGAAAGTTATCCACTTGTAGTGAGGCGCGATATATTTATGCCATAACCAGCGAAGACCATATAAATTCTTCTGCAGTGGCCCAAATCACCTTACTAAAAGAAGACGAGTAAATTGCGTCTTTAATTTTTCCTCGTGCGGGCCCATCTAGTTCTGATCATCTGCTACCTCTACAATTTATGGAACGTGAGAAACACTGTGCCTAAGTTCGAACCTCGATAGATGCTATGACTCTACAACACATAGAACACGGCCCATGAGAATTTGCAACAAAATCCACACTGATTACACGTCACCACTTCTCCAAACGTCATCGCAACGTTTCTCTGGTCTTCTACTCGAAAAACAGCAAAGCTTCAAGGCCATCAACACAAAAACTTAGCGATATTGCGAGACAGTGACTTCCACAACCAAAAATTGGCACACTCTACTCTAACCAGCAGTGCGGGAGAATTTAAGGTTTCAAATCGCTACGATCATTCTCCTTTCTCTCTCTGCTGCTGGCTCGGCTCCACATTGTATCTGTGCAATTAACCATAGTATAAGTAGACTAGTAAGTTGTGTCCTCATTATCCCCGGTGCAGAGGGTCACCTTTTTTCGCTCATCAGCTTATCTATATACCTTCTTATGCTTTTGATATTGTTGATGTTATCAGTCGCGGGTTCAAAATATATCTAGATAGCGAAATCGTACTTTAAACTGTAATGGACTCTAAATTTCTTTTTGAAGTAATCAATTATTGGTTTCAAACTTTGAAAACGTTTTATAAGTGATGTTTGTTCTGTCCTTGATATATATTCAAAAAACATATGTTTTGTTTTCATGATGATACAATACTACGATAAAGCTGACAATCAATTTGAACTATCTACTTTCAGAAAAACCTCTATATCTTCTTTTATTTTGTTTCTAAAGAAGCCTGTCCACTGTTTCTCTCCTCAAACTAGAACTTTCGCGCCAAAATAAGTTCATAAATAGATGATTGTCTATATTGGCCCTGAAAGATCCCAGAAGCAATTCAAATTGCATCAGTACTACTACAAAAAAATATTACAGGTCTAAACTGTGGCGGCACAGTTGTTGAAGGGAACGGATGCAAAACAGGCTATTTCGGCAACATTTAAGTACTATTTACAACTTTGCATTGTACACTGAGTGGTGTCGTGTTGTGCTACCGTATGTGATAGGTAGAACGAAAAAGAGAGCAAGAGAAAGAGAGAAAGAGAGAGACGAGGGTTGTGGTACACTTTACTCGGACGGAAGGCAGAGGGAGACCGGGGCTTCCATGGACCTCGAGGCGGGCCAATTAGCTCTTCCGGATGATCGAACGAAGTTTCCAAAAGCCATGTCGAAGGCGGTGAGAGGCTGACCCTGAATATGTTTAAGCTGCCGAAGCTGATCTAAAGGAGATCAGCTCAATCTTGCAAAATTGTACAATGCGTAAACGTAACGGTCAAGTTTAAGTTGAACAGTAAACCAAAGTATTGTTTGTAAGCCGCTAAGTGAGCTGTCGGCTTTGCCATAAATAGAGTGATTACACTAACAGTATATGCAGCATGAGATCCCTATACTGAAAAGCTTCCATAGTATGGTATAAATAGTGAGACTTGTTAGTCTCTGCAGGCTTCGTCGAGCAGTCGGAAGGAAAGACGCGAGTCTAGAGGATAACAGAGAGGCAATACTTCACTCCGTGCTGGCAGTATCGGTGCTTTTTAAAATAACCCATCGCAACCTGCCCCTTCGATAGTGGCGAACTCGATTCGCTTATAATTTCCTGCATCCATTATTTCCGATCCTTGGCATATGGGATGCCGGTAAAAATCGTGACTCGTTTCGTCACACCTCAGGGTACAGAGATCACACTGCTCCGCGAAATGTACACAGACCTGTTCCCCCGTCTCAGGAAATAGATGTCTTAAAGTATAATCAGGACAGTAAAGCACCTCAAATTCCTCCCCCCATCGTGTACCGCACTTAATATCGTAAGTCGCTTAGTTGGTCCGTTCATGATGTAACAATGAACATTCTCTCTTTATTTTCATATGGTTTGGTACGACGAAGGGTATTTGTAACCTTTTCTCCAGGACAGCCTGTCTTGTTTGATTCTTCTTTTGAGAACTCGTACCACTTTTTGTCCTTGTCTTGGTTGAGTCGTCATTCCCTGGGCAAAACGATGGCACGAGGTCGACGGCGGTACCCAAGATAGCTTTGACGTGAGATGGGTTGTTGTCGGAGCAAGGATGGGTGGTTATTGCTGCCAATGGAGAAAGGGCGGTGAGATTAATGTCGGCGTTATGGCGTGGCGTTTTGATTTGTCCCAGCGACTTGTTCATGACCTTGGCTGTGTTGTGTGCAGTAGGCACATATTGGACGGATATTTTTCGCTTGTTGACATTGTCCATTAAGTGATGAAATGGAATGTCAATGAGATTTTGTTTTTTAGTCGTATAGCGGCTGTTGTATACCTGAATTGCCGATGTTTTATCGATCAGTAATTTTTTTGGATGGGATTCAGGGAATCCGCTGTCTAGTACTAACCATCAAATCTGAATTGCCTGTTGGACAGCATCGGAGCCTGCAATGTATCTGGCCTCGCAGTTGGACTTTGCGAAATGTGCTGTTTGCTGCTGTTCCAAAGGATCGGGGAACCCCACACATTTTGGATGGTCCCAGTGTGCGATTTTCTGTCACTGTCATTGCCGCAGTCTGCGTCACTGTACGTACTGAGCGGGTTAGTTTATGCAGACGCGGTCGAGGTTCTGCAATACAGGATACCATAATAGGTTGTGGCTTTAATTCACTGAAGTAGCCACTTGAGGAGTCCGTTGTGGCATTTGGTTCGGTAATTCATGTGTTCTGCAAGGCGCTTGATGCAAAGTGTATGTCCAGACGTACAAAATCTGTCAAATACCGGAGGTCTCAGAGGATTACATGGTATAGTATTTTAGTTTGCGGGTTGAGCGCAGTTTATTGTAGTGGTTCTTTCCAGTTGATTCTCTCTGGGAGTGTGGTGGATCTCCATCTGCCCTGTGTCATTTTCATCTTATGCAAGAGGCATCGCATTGCAGGAGGTTAGCTGATGTGGATGTGCCCTTCTGAAGTGTGGTTGATTTGCCATTTTAGATATATTGTTGGTTTCCCCAATTTTCTAATTTATATTTCAATGCGAGTATCTTGAACAAGTCGGTGATATTCTGCGGAAATGGGTATGTGGGTAGAAATTTGTTAATACTAACGGCCAAGAGGATTAATGCACCATTATCGGTTTTGGAGAAAATGAAAGGATTCGCATGGCTCTCCTTGTAGCCGTGTTTGGTCATGTGTGCCACGAGGCCTTTGTGTTATGTGTGAGCAGCGGGTTGTGTTATATATACATTGCGTAAAATCAAGCCAGTGTGGTTAGGATAGAGCAGTTTCCCGTCGAAACGCGGTACCTCTATGACAGAAACAGGGTTTTAAAGGATTTATGGTTCCCGCAAGTACTCAGCGGAGATATAGGAGTGTCCAATATGGCAGCCATATCTAGCCGCGAGAGCGAGGAGAAGTCTAAATTTCGTCGTTTCAGCCATGTAGGTTTTCTACTTTTGGTGGCAAGGTACGGCTGCATTTTATCCCTTCGCGCTGAGCAGCACGCGGTTCGTTAAATGTCTAGGTAAGGCTGTAATGCAATGCGCGGTGCCCAGTTCTTCTCGTCTAGGAACGTAACACCGTCAGACAATGAGAAATCCAAAACACACACACACCAAGACTCACAGGGTGTTCGCTGTCCCTCTTTCTCTTTAAGCACCCTGCGATGCAGTAGCACAGCTCGCTGATGGCGAGGATAAGTGGAGCTGGAAGACCGGGGGTGATTCCTTGGACGGCTGGACGGTATACTTGCCCTCCGGGTTGTAAGGCCGGACCATGGTCCGCGGAATGCTAGAAAACTTGATAAGGATCGATTCCAAAGAATCGTAGACACCAGGGGTGGAATACTGGACAGAGAAGATGTAGTGGTGGGTCAGCAGTGCTGAATATCCCCTTTGTAGATAAGGATTTTGTCACCAACGACAACCTTGAAGTTCCTATTTGTATATAGACGCCGGAGTCCGGGCCCCAAGTGTGAGTAAATATCACAATAAAACTGCAAAAGGGGTATTATAACATCGGAGTGAGAGGGGGGGAATAGAAAGGGGGACCCGGTCGGATAACCCTGGCTATAGCCAAAGTTGCCGTTGGCAAGGTTTCTGCAAAGGCGGAAGTTGGGAGTCAAGCTCAGAGCCAACACCGGGGTGTCTGTTCAATCTGGGGCCGTAGTGGCCAGGTATGTATAAATAATAGTTAACTAGGTTAGGATTATCTATGACGGCGGGGTGAGTGAAGTTAGGATCAGCCAAGTTAGGGAGATCCAAGCTAGAGATAAGTAAATTCGACACTTGGCCCAATAGGTGCCTTACACCTGCGAACATCTCAGGTCCAATTTGGGGGCCTAGTGGTCCAGATTGCAAGCCCTCAAGCCCCCTCGGGTGGTTATACAGTACCCGGAATAATAGTGGGCGACAAGCGAAAATTGCCCTTACTGTACAGTACAGTGCCTACTGGTTAGCAGTGAATCAGATCAAAGAAAGATCACCAAAATCAGCTCTGCCGATGGCAGTACAGTGTGAGTGCCAATTGCACTACAAGGGCCCGTGCTTGTATCTGTACTTCATTATTAATGTATGACTAACGCACTTTGGGTAATTTTGTTATCATTTACCCAATAAGTTGTGTTTCCTCGTGTATATTGTACAGTTCTTTGTTGTGATCTTTTGTCCATTCAGCATCATTGTCTTACTTTCGAGCTTGGAATGTTGTCTGGGGGGTCTAGGAGTCGCGCTGGTGGTTTTTTGCGGACTGGTGGGATAATTTTTGGATGTAATCCGTTAATGATAGTAGAAAGGGCTTTAAGTGTGATACGGGGGCCGCCTTGGCTTGGGTCATATGGTTTGAAGTTCAAGGCTCGGGCTTGGATGTACTTTTTGCTTTCCGGGTGCCATACAAGGATGATGTTGTCGTCTATTGCCGCCATGTATCGGACGTTGAGCGCTCTCGATCCCACATTTCTCTTCCGCTTGCGTATTGGTATATGCCCCTGCTCGACGAATACGAAGAGACGTGTTGGGTTGAATAGCGACCCATGCCATCACTCGAATGGGGACATTGTTGTATCGGAAAGCCTCATTACGTTGTACTTATATGCAGCGTCTGCAACTGCATTTTCCCAGAATGGGGCCAGTAATCTTCCAGTGATAGGCGCGGCTCTGGCTGCATTGAGGAGGATTTGGTGGATACTCTCAGTGGGAGAGTTTTCATGATATTGATATGGTGTGCGTATCTTGACGGCAATTCCATGTTGTCGGCACATGGTTTTTATTTGGGACTACATGAATTCCTTTTCATTGTCGACGCGCACGATATGGTATGGTCTGGATCACCTTCATGTGTATGGGAATGTACCGAGCAACTTTGTCCTTTGCTCTCAAGGAGAAGATGTAGATGCATCGAATTTAGGCGTATATGAACGTGAATAAATGGCGGTTGCCCTGGTTGGATGGATGGTAAGGCTAAATGGTCACATGTGTCGGAGCTGCTGTAGCTTCCTACTTTATGGTTGCCTGTGCTGCTTTTGTCAATTTCACATGTTGGCATGGTAGTCTCGTTATAGGAGGTAGTGGTTGAGCTATGGATAGCGGAATGAGCGGTATGGTTCTTTCCTCGGCAACAAGTAAGATTCTCCTCGGCGGAGCATGGTTGAGTTGGATGTGCCATTCGTGAGTACGTTGAGTGAGATTCGAGTTTGGTGAGGCAGAGAGTGTTGGTGTGCGTTTTGGTCGTGGCTAGACAGTATAGAGTCCGCTTAGAAGTCGTTTTGGGTGTTAAAGGTTGGCAATTTGGGGCAAGATTAATTTTATACTAGAAGGGGGTATGCCGGTAATGGTGTGCTGGTAGCGTTAGTACGTCCGAGGCTTTTAATAAGAGAAGTATGTCTTGAGTTTCGATATCCCTGGTTGGGCGCCTAGGCTATTTTTTCAGTGTGACATTAGCATTTATCTTTGATGCTATTGTCCCCACGGCTCCGTGGCCAATTCTCGAATAGACTTTCCTTTGAGCGTCTTAGTTATTGCACTGTGTTCATCGAAAATAATTGTTCCATACTGTATGCTTATTTGTGCTCTGCAAGGAGGTTATGTTTAGAAAGCGATTGTGGAGAGAAGGAAGTATGATGGTATTTCGGCTACTCAGCTGAATTGAGTCGGTGTTGGAGTTGTTTCGGTGCGGAAAAATGTCTGTGACAGAAAAGTTTGAGACGGGTTGTGGGGATTGCTTCATGATTCGCGGTAGATAGGCCAGAAGGGTCGGTATGGCTTCCGACTCGACGTAGAACTAACCATTGTACTCTCTTTTGTCTATTCTTTGGATCAAACTTTGTCGTTGGGGTATTATTGCTTATTTCAGTGAGCTTATGTGCCAGGGCCGTGATGGTGTAGTCGAGCGCCATTTCTCTCGCGCCTGCCCTATTTCTTTTTTTCGGATGGTTCGGATTTCTGCATCGTTCGTCGGAGTGCTTACAGTTTTTGAACCCTAGAGATATGTGATGCTAAAATGTCTGGAACCGGGGCTTATGATTGGATTAGTAGTGATGATTGTCTCAGATCTGTTTAATCACTTCCTGAAGTGCTTCAACTGCTGTTCGGTATGGTATTGGTATAACAGGGGGTCCTATAGCAGGTATTTTTGATGTCATACCTTCTTCGACGACAAATTCGCTAGCTTTGCTTAACTATTGCGCGAATTTTTTGATATCTGGGGGCATTTTGTAGACCATTTACTTTGTTTTATGTTTGTAGCGGAGTTCAAATATCTTGAATTCAATGTTTGTAGCCTTGTTTGCGAGTTCGTGGTATTATTTACTTTGTTTTATGTTTGTAGCGGAGTTCAAATATCTTGAATTCAATGTTTGTAGCCTTGTTTGCGATTTCGTGGTATTTGGGTGTGATAATGCCGGCACAAATAACTTCACGACCAGTTGCATACTTTTTTATGTTTATGACCTGGGTCAACTTGTTTTTCTCTTCCAAGTATTTGAGGTATTTGTGATCACTGTCGGGTTTGGCTTTGAGGTGCTTTTTGACAGCGTTAATGATTTGGTGCGGTGTTTGATCAATGTCAGGACGAAGAGCGGAGCCTTTGATGTCGTCAGGGATAGAGCAGACTAGGTTCCAATGAGAATTTCTGGCGTGTTACAGAAAATTTCGAGTAGGGCGGGTTCCTCCGTCATTTATAAGTTTTCCGTGATGTTGTCACCTGATTGCATGGAGGAGGCTGCAGTCCGAACTGAATCTAAAGCGATCATTTTTTCATGTTTCGCTTGTTCAGCGAGGCTACTCTCGGTAAAGTGAGGTTGTTCATGGTGATTGGTTGATTTTGGTATATTTTCTGGTACGGCAGTGATGTTTGTAATGTTTCCACCCGCTTTTTAGGCATTATGTTTGGCTGATCTGGTGGGAATGTGTCGAGCCCTGTCCTTGTTGCGGGTTTGCGGGTTTGCGATGGGGGAGAGACTGATGCGGCAGTGCTAGTGCTGTTTGCCCATACCCTGACGGAACGATGACCATTCTCCCTTTATCTTCATATCGTTTGGTACGAGGACTGCTATTTATAGCCCTTTCTCCGGGACAGCCTGTGTTGGTTCATTCGTCTGTGTGCAGTCCCAGTAGACACTGAATGTCTTGGTTGATTCGTCTGTGTGCAGTCCCAGTAGACACTGAATGCATTGGACTTTCTCTTGTGCAGTGCTGCACTGTACAGTACTGTACTTGAATGCGTACAGAAGACTACAATTAAATAAACTATTTGTGAGGTACTAATGTGCGGTACTGTATGTACGTATTCTGCGATACGATGCGTTTCTGCCTAATCAAAATGACTCACAAATAACCTTCTACGTGCCTTACTCTTCTACAGTACGGTATTTCGATGCCGCATGGCAATTTTCTTGACTCTATGCAAAGCAAGATGTGCAAGGAGACACTGAAATTTCACTCTTCAATAAATATCTACAGTGTACACTGAACACACCGGTTGCGCCCTGTCATCGGTTCATTTAGGGTACAGTAATAGAGACTCCGGCTAAAACCCGCAGAGTGGCTGTAGTCGTCGTACTTTATAGGTAGCTATGGCCATCATCTCGCGGACTCCACTGCACGTGGCCGACGTGGTCCATCCACTTACCGTAGCTCTTCACTGAATAGTTGGTCCGTCGGTGATATTGATTAAATAAAATATCATCTCTGCTAATTCTTGGCTGTTAGTCTGTTGTGCTCAAGGCAGTTCATACTGTACTGTACTGTAATTTTACTCCTAGGTAGTGCTGCCAGCGCACTGTTCTGTGCAGTTTTGACGACTACCAATAAATGCGTATTTACAGTACATATGTACTGTACTGTACTGTACTGGGCTGTACGGGAAAGTAATCTGCCCCAACTTTTAACGGTAAAAGCCATTGTTAAATCTATTCAAATTATCGCTTTGCAATGGCATCCCTTTTAATGTGCACAAGAAACCACTACACAATGTAATTTCGACTTGAGTTTGTGCTCCATGTCACAACTTGCCGTGCAGAGGGCACCTCTTTACTTATCTTCTCATTCACAGCTTGTCTCCCGGTAGCTGCAATCCTTACCTGAGTCTCAACTTCCAGTTGCAAACGGTGTTTCGTTAGGACTAAGTAACGCCACTAATGAATTTGTTCATGGAACTTAATAATTGTCTTAAGATCAATTTGAGAACGCTCACTGGCCACCCCTCCGTGCCCTACGCGCTTGCCCGTCTACTAACGTTTTATTCCACGCTTATATACTTGTGCAACGGGTGTAGACCTTTCCGATCTCAAATAGTTCTTGATCTTTTACATGGTTTTCTTAGCACAATGAGTGTTTTGCGTGGTAAGTGGATTCGAACCTTCAATTTTGACACTGCAATTAGTTCGGTTATCAGTGAGGAGGCTTAACCTCTTCCTTGTCATGGCACACATTACATTGTGTGCCCATACTAGGCATTTCTGCAGTTACAATGGCACCATGGGCAATACTGAGATTCAACTTTTCAGCAGTAACACTCAACGTAAGGCGAATTGACAAGGAGTAAATAGTTGATGGCGTGCCCCGTCATGTACTATTCGCAATGATTATAGATAAATTCGCCTTCGTTTTGCCAACACCCGGGCCATGATAAGGGTGACGCAGCCAGGCTGCTAACGTCGCACTCTGTAAGCTCACACCTACTCACCTCAATCCCTAATGGAACATGTGGCCTAACTTCAGGAAATGATGTTACTTTCCAAACAATAAATTACCCAAGATTTTTCCCCTTACGCTGACGGTACTCAATATTTCTGCAATATCACCAGGGGCAACTCTATTTCAATAGTATGTCACTATACAAGATTTCTTCAAACTAAATTATTCGAGGTAAAGATGTAGCAAACGATATCGTTCTCCATGCAACAGAAATCTATTCATACCATTTGCTTCACAATGTTCTATTAATCATTTTTTGAAATGGTTCTATGTGTCCTTCAGAACAGCTCAAAATTCCACTAGGAGTTTGTTTTCAGAGCGATGTTATAAACTGGATCTGCTACTGTGCAAGCCTTTTTGTTCGTTATATACCGTAAAGATACATTCTTATTCCATTGAGTAGAGGGTAGTCGACTTACAGAATCATACAACGGAATACTGCTTGCTTATTTTTAAGACAGACCGTCGCCTGTAAGAGACGCCTTTTCTGTATTCAGGAATATTTTCAGCTCTTCTGGCAGGAGCGATTAACTCTTTAAACTTTTTCGGCATTGACTAGCAAATTGTGCTGCATTGAAGCTTCCTTAAGCATCATACAGAACGTCTCGACTACATGTAATCCTTTCTGCACATCATTATTTTAGCTCCATATTTTACTTTGACTACATAAGTTTCAGCAAATGGAAAAGGCTTTAGCTGGGCCAAATATTCATCAAAAAAAAATTAAGACAAACATACATGCTGTATGGGCCTAAAATTCTGGGCCTGCACTAATGTGGCCATGTTTCTTTTGTACAAACAAATTTGAAAAGTTCAGGTTTCCACCAAAAGGAATGAAACATCCATCGCCCCTAAAACACCATGTCACATATTAAAATACTTCCAAATTCTGAAAAAATCACGGCAATCACGGCTCTCTCAAACTGCTATGTCACCGTTATAAAACAGCGCCTTCGCATGAGTAAATATCATCTCTCTTGATATTAGAAAACTGCTGCAGACATTTTAAGTTATTTTAACATTCTCTTCATTCCATTCTAGCCAGCCCGGTAAAAGGTTTGAATTGTTTGAACGTCTTTGCCTTTGATTAACGCTGTTCCTAGATGCATTTGTTCATGCGGTACTACAATAAATGAGTAGCTGCAAAACTGAGTTCATGGAATTAACAGACTGTCTCTACTTTTGCAGGTGTAGAGTGCAGTAATAGACATTCGTAATAAACTAACTACTTGACTATGCTGATACACACGTTTGAAAGGACAAAAAAGCGGAATGTGGGGCTAACCTTTTAATATGAATTCCTCTGTAAATGAGCTCACGGGCCATGACACCAGGCAGTTGATGATAGGGTTGATGATGGTGGGTTTAGAGTTGTTACGGATGAGCACAGTACTTCCGAGTCATTGCCCCTGCTGATATCTTAACAACAGTCAGCACTTGCAAAATTTAAGGTCTTCCGTCACAAGTCCGTTTCCAGGAGGGTTCTGTTCCATATTATGTCTTAATTATTGAAATGGGGCAACAGTTCGTTACTGAACGACGTAAAAGAGACTTTTATGCAATATATTATGAATCATTAGCTGAATTCTACAGTTTTGGAGAGATATTGAGCATTTAATAACATACAGTAAGTGATGCCAGCAGGCTGTCCACTGGAATCTTGCTGGCACCTATCACGGATCTTGCGACTTACTGTACAATGATGCTGTTCGCGCCTACCGAATATGGTCGATATCCTGCCCGCCTCTATGACTTTCCCCTTTTCTGTATTTTTCTCAAGCAAAACTCCTCCGCAAGCAAGGACACTAAAAGAAGCAGTCTATACCGAAGTGTAAGAAGAGGTCCCCCTCGGCGACCAACGAAGGTAAGCATTCCGGGCTTCTATGGGCCTTCTCGGCGCGAAGGAATGGATCTACTGTGCTCCGTGCTCCGGCCTCAAGACTAGTATTGACTCCCGTGCATTCTCAGTGTGGCTGCAATACTACCTTCAAGTCCCGCTTTTTGCCCCGTACACTCCTTGCTCGAGACAAGAATGCCCTGAGGTACTCCACTACGACGGGGATCATCTGAGGCACTGCCTACATGGCGGGTACCGAACCCGACGACACGACCACCAAGTCGTCCTCCTCGCCTAAGACCTGCAAAATGCTGCCCATCACCCTGCCATCGAGCAGTGACAGGGGCTCCACCGCACAAGGCCAGATATCCAGGCAACGGGTACCAATGGAGGAACAGACTTCTTCGACGTCGCGTTCGTCAACCCTCTCGCGCCTTCTAATAGGAGAGTGCGTACTTTCAATCCACTCATCTCCCCAACGCAACAATATCCGCCAAGCGCAGAAGGTATAAACCTTTGCTCGCCACTTTGCTAGAGGAAGGCTTGTGCCTGTCCCCTATCCACCATCGGAGACTGGCATCCAGATGCATATGCGGTGCTAACCGATGGCGCGCGGAACGTGACCGTTCGAGCGATGAGACTCATGAGGAGGTTCGAGCGGTGCTAACCCAAAGGCTCTCCGCCGCGGCCGTCATGTCCAACGCGGCATGCCTGCCCGCTCACTGAGCCGGGCATGTAAGGAATGCTATTACGTGTTACCCAGAGACGACTTGTTCCGAGCAACGCACTCCCAGCGGCGTCGATACAACCGACCACATCTTCCATACATTAAATCAACCCCAAATTCCCCACGTGAGTGATGGACGTGCGGATTATAGAAAATTTCTGTTACTGGTCATCGACTCGAGCACAATGCAAGGAGCAGACTACTTTGGCCAAATGAAGGAACAAGCAGTGAGAACACTGGTAGAAGATGTCCTTGACACTGCAGCCGAAAGGGAGTTACAACTCCAGCCCCAACCGATTGAGGACAAGAAGCTGACACTCGGGATCGGCCTTACCTCCGCCAAGGACATCGCCATAGCCGCCATCCTCGCTTCTAGCTCCCCAGAAAAAGCTATGTGAGCGATGCCTGTCGTCTGCAGTGACCGAGTGGGCAACTAAACAAGACGCCAAAAAGGCATTCACCCTATAGAACTAACATCTTACCGCCCTGTCGACAGGCTTCCTTTCAATGTTTTTTGCGCTAATCCTCCCTCGCAAAAGAAACTAACGCAGTCCATGCCGCAGTATACGAAGAGATTCCCTTAGGCCATTTCCGCACATACGCCTTTCGTGCTTCAGTGAATCTCCCGGGAGCCAAGGAATGGGTCCGCTATCCTCTGAAGCAAGTTTCAAGACTGCCATTAGCAGCCGAAATTTCTGGGTATTGTTCAGATACTTTTGCCAGCACCCATTGTTTGAACCGAGAACCGCATGCCCAAGGATCGGGTGTCCGGAAGCTCAGACCGTCCTCGACGAGCACCATATCCACTGCAGATACCGCTCTCAGCGGATCGACCACAACGATCATCAGGTCACATTACAGGGAAAGGGCGGCACAGATTACTTTAATGCCACTTTCGTGAACCCACTCAGCCATTCTCATTTCAGGATGAGAGCTTTTAATCCCCTTACGAGCTTTAACGCAGCACACAATGACAAGCTGCGAGGATACCAGGGGTTCATCGCCGGCTTTCCTACGGTAGTACGGTAGGAGCAGACTCGCCCCGGTTCCTACCTCTACGCCCGGAGGATGACACCCTAGAGCGTTCTCCGCGATCAAGGAGGTGGCAAGATGGGTCGCCAGCCGGGCCGTGGACCAATGTTCCGCGGTGAGCGCCATTCTCCTTCAACGACACGCTGCGCTGATAATCACCTCTAACGCCGCCTGCTTGTTGACTGGGCTACCAGCTACTTTTGAGTTGGTAGAAATGCTCCGTGATTTGTACTGTAGATCCTCAAACATTGTTTGAACGCAAGTTCATAAGACACATAGCGTTCGCACCACTTGCAGTAAACCAACCCCACATAGCCACCTACACTTGATCAAGTTTGGAAGCAACGCCCCGAATTGTGAACTCAGCCCAGCCACTGCGAGGCTTCATCAACATTTCGCCGCTCTCAGCGCCCGCCCCGTGCGAGATGTCGTCAGATGAGGGCGCGGCCACTTCCACCCGTCTAGCCCGTTTCCCCTGCAGATGGACATGCCGCTACCGCTGCGCTTTCGGAGCACCGATCTCTTCGATATCCTTGTCGACAGTACCGCCACCTGTCGCCCCCGGAGCACGTTGGAGGAACCGGGAATGACGCGCCAAGATAGCGTTGCTTTTCGAACGGCGCTGCAAAGCGGCGCGGCGTGGTTTTCGTCGAGGTCGCATACCCGCGGTGCAGCTTGTCGCCGTCGCATCCTTCTGCAAGGTTCTTAATGGCAGAGGAAGGAGCCTATTTTTTCAGGCCGTGAGAGCCCGGTTCTGCAGGGTATCATCGGTGGAATTTTTGGCTCTTCTCTCCCTTGTTTGACTAAGAACCCTGCGGTGAACCATCCGTGTCTACTGAAACCCTCTTGCACGTCACCAATCGGTGATAAGCAGACCCTAACTTATACGGAAGCCGCACCTATCATATCCAACCCTGAAGGTATCTATGTGCAGGCGTCAACTGGGCGCGCGGTTGAGGTTATTACGAGCACGGGACAAGCTACGGATTTGTTTGTATAGGGTCTACACCACACCCTGCTGGGAATGGAGTGGATGGGTACGCAATAGTGGTGAACGAAAGTCCTTTTTCTTTAGACCAGCCGATATCTACACTAGCTCAGCAATAAAAAACCCACTTACCGCAGTCACCAACAAATCCTAGGTGCCGACTGTACCTTGAGGCGCCAGATGTTCACATTCAAGAGCTTTTCGAATTATAGCAATGTATAGAAATATAACAGATTTGCTGAAGAAATAATCTCACAAGATAATTAACAAAAATTCATAAATTTAATCTCGAAACGAGTCAATTTTTTCATGTTCACAATGAGCTCCTCTACGGTTTCACCGCAAAATTCAGCATTGAGCGAGAAACAGTTGTTCAGTTTGGTGAGGGTTACGGGCAAAAACTATTCTTTACGTCATAGGCTCTGAAGAAAAGCATACTGCAAATGCTGGAGTTGGGAACAAGTATTAATACCTTGGCGACAACCGTATCTTGACTAACTAATCAAATGAGCACATTGACTATCATGGGGGAGGGATTTGGGTGCATTACTGATTAGAGATATAGGACGGCTATTCCCCGAGACAGGTGAGGGGCAGGTCTGTGTATTGGAGGGTCTAGCCTATAAGGTGAAGTTAAAAATTCTAAAGCATGACGCATGGAAGTCTGCCTCCTCAGTCCTTACAATTCAGAAGTCCAGCAATTTTAATAAAGGTCATTCTGTGTTGAGAACTTGCTGAGTACTGGGGCTGAATACTGCGGTTCCATTGTGCCTCCCATTATATTAATTTCATGAAACTGTCTATGCCATCTGAATAAAGTCCTCTAACCTCAAGGAAGTTATATTCGTATGTTTTCACTGTGATTATACACCAGATCGTGTTTTCAAATAAAGTTCTAGATTTACACATCGTATTTGTTTGAGCATGGTTGAACTGAAAATGTTCCGGGTATTATTGGCAGTCCACGATCTAGGTTTCTTTGTGTGCCAGAGCTGTTTTCCTTTTCGGGATAAATCTTCTCTGGGGCAAATTACAATGGAAGACGGTGCGCGCGGAATGCTAGGGCGGCATAGAATTTTGTGTGTCTAGGGTAAACGATTCCGGTCCCCCTCAGAATTGGTCGGAAATCATGTACTCCCATACCCGCGGACAACCACTATGGTATCAGACCGCGGTGGAAAAGGAGCCATTTGCAAGCTTGAATCAAAACGGTGCCCGGTGCAGAAAGATATTTTTTTTGCAGGAATTAGGGTGCTATCTCATTGCGATAATGCGTCGTCGTTCATGCAGTGCGTTTACTGTTTGCATTTACTGTAGAGCATATCATGCATTCCAATTGTGATGCGGTCCTCCCCACTATTCATCACTATGTAGCATTGGTTCTCCGGAGATAGCTGGTGTTTTAGCACTGGCCACAAGCTTTTTCCGGAAAAGCTGTGCTGAGAAATTTTCGTATACCTGGCATTTACTTTGCACTATCTCCTCACTCAACTGCCGCTGAGAACCGCTAGATTCCGCTGTGGTTGGATGCTCCAGGTCCTTTCTGGAGTGCGCACAGAATTAGGTTTCAAGTACACACACAGGTCTCCCTCTTCATAAGATAGGATAATGATTGACGAACACTTCCTGGGATTTGCCGTTATCGTCCTTGTGACAACAATTTCCGTCCCCATAAAGATGTCATATATCATATCATAGGTTCCACGAGAAACAGAGATTTGTTGCGAGTCTATCGTTAGTACAGACAGTTAGTACAGACTGGTCTTCCTCAAAATGGGCAGATTCTGGCCATTATCGATCATTTCAGAGCCGCATAGCAGTATCGGATGAAAACTATAAACTACTTTTATGGGGTCTACAGGGTCGGTCTACAGGGAATCCTGTAGACCCTTCAAAGATCCCACAGAAGCGGCAACGCTATCCCTAACTCAGCCATTTGTCCGTAACTGTCACACTACGGCTGGCTACTGTACTGATCGAAACAACTTGTTATCATAACTGCTTTTCCTCTATCTTACTGAGTAGGTCTCACAGAGAATCGTTTCTCGCCTTAGTTGTTACTTGTTTACAATAGCGTGACATTATGTATAGTCGCCTGATCTTGTAAACAAATTTACTGTTTTTATATATATTTGATTTAACCGTTTTGCATTAAATGTACTTTTCGAAAAGGCATCTCTGTAGCCGCATGCTTTTAATCACTAACAGAGTTTATTCAATGCAATACCTCCGTCATTGAGCGAATTCAATTGAGTAAAGTTTGTATCTCTGGCCAAGTGACAGGGAGTTACTTAACGGATTCTTTGTGGAGTCCGTACTCATCACTCGACATGACTGTCTATTTCCTCCAAAACAACATAATCACGTCAATGGCTGTATTCGAAACTTTGATTTTTGTACACATGCGCGTATTGCGAGTATATGCTCTCCCTCGTTCCATACGCTCTAACAGTCGCCTCAGCCGCAACTCAAGCGAGAATGCACACAAGTTAGACAATTTTATTCCAACTACAGACGACCAACCAGCCTAGCTAGCAACGATTATCTACCAGTTTCACCTCCGACATTGCCCCTTGTCGATTTATGCAGTGGTCGCGCGATGAATGACTACCGTTTCATGGACAACGCTATTCAAGATTTTTCCGAGCGGCTTTACTGAATTTTGACTTCTATAGAGCATTTAGCTCTCAGTCTATTCACTGCGGATTTTTCTCGTTTTCAGTCCATTTGAGCCATTGCATTTTAGGAAGGTAAGCGCACTCCGTGATTTCAGAAGCGCGATCATTGAGCCAAAAATTTTAGATTTCTATCTAGCAGTTGAGGCGGATCTCGAACCAAGTTGACATGAGAAAGCCTGCATTCTAACCAAGTGGTAAAGCTTGATCTGATTGTCTTGTCTTGCGGTCAGAATTTCGTAGAAGAGTGTTACTGCCCAAACAGAAAAGGATTGCTCCCTCAATTTTTCTATCTCTCAAGTATTCCGGTAAGTGGATTCAAGTCGACTGGGACCAAGGGATTGGATTGCGAGTGGGTTAACGCTCTGACCTAGCAGATTACATGAACTTATTCTCTTTTGTCTCAAGATTTCTATAGCATGAGACAGGTATCACCAGTGGAGCTGCAAAGATGCGTATGGGACTTTGTTGAAGGAATTGCCATTCTTCCAAAGTGGATTGAATCGTCGGCTAGTGATAAACCGGGAAGAGGGCATTATGAATGGGGGAATTGGAGCGATGCGATACGGGATGTTCCGATGTGGGTCCTCGGTGGCCCATGGAGAACGATAGTGGCGGATGCGAGGACAGCGAGACTCGTATCATCAGTTTCAACGTTACATAAGTTGAAGGACCAATTCGTATGGGAGATTGTTGAGCAAACTTATTTGCGAGCGGAGCGGAGGCGTCAATCAACGGCAGGGAAAGATACTGTTAAGACTCGTATACGTAGTGTGTTCTCATGGCAGAGACGGCACGATGTGAAAAAGCATTCCCTGATGTGGTTCCTTGATTTCGCCTTTGTTCTGTCCGCGTATTCTGAGTTCCAGGCACATTTACTCTTTTCCGGATCCTCTATTCCCAATGATGACCCAGCTCGGCTTGTACCTCTCCTAGCACCGGCCGAGTTTGGTGCACAGTCCAATAGAATGGAGCAGGAGATGTTCAAACATGGTTTCCTGCCATTCTATTGCAGGGTGCAGGGGCTTTTTGACTCAAACGTGCTGCTCGCCCGGCACTTAGCATCAAAATTTTGTGATGGCGTCACTCCTCCTGTGGTAGATATGGATGTTGACGTAAAGGAGACGAGAGGTATGCCCAGAGAAGAAAAGAAGATTGATTTCATGACTCCGTGGCTCCAGAGAATGGCCCTTGCGGACAACGATGGGAGATGGAATTCGCTGGTATCCCGCATCATTGAGAAAAAGGTCTCAATTGGAGATTTTGAAATGTTCAAAGCTGAAGTCTGTCGTTGCATTGTCATCCTACTTCTGCTGGAGATGACGAAAGCTGACACATTTGAGGTCGGCTACGTGTACGATATTGCTGCGAGTACAGCTGTGGAGCAAAGCGAGAAGGAATTGTTGGTGTCTTTAAGGACTGCTGGTCAAAAGCGAAAACGAACTGTTTCGCGACGAACTCTCCGGAGTGATTTGGAGGAGAGAATTCAGGATAGCGAACGCTCCCACGTTGGCAGACATGGCCGCATTGGCCAGCCGTCGTCATCTAAGCGAACCTGATGAAAACAAAAGTCGGACTCGGTGGCGATAGATTAGTTTCTGTCATTATGGTGGAGAACGCCCTCCGCTAATAGCGCTTACTAGTACTCGATAACAATGCCTCACAACTAATATTCCAACGATCAATACAAAAATCGCATCCCGCAATTACGTGAGCCGTCAAATCGATAGGAGCAGTGTGAGCGGTGAAAGTTCTCCGCAGAGATGAGAGCTGTTTAGCTGCAGTACGTTTTCAGTGCTTGGCACTGGCCTAAAGCTTGGGGTTTGACGATGAACATATTTAGGCTAAGATGCAGATTTCCCCTTTGAAGCAATTTATTACTTTACGAAAATCTACAGTACAGTACAGTACTGTATAATACAATACTGTTCATATTTACAGTACAGTATTCACTGTACAGTATAGTGCTGTACAGTGCTGTACAGAACAGTGCTTGGCACACTTCTGTCTGTGCATTACTCAAATCTCCTAAAGCAAGTAGAAATCCATGCATGAAGCACAGTATTGTACAGTATATCTCCTATACAGCACAGTACTGTACAGTACAGTACAGTACAGTACAATACAGCACAGTATGTACAGTACAGTATACATGTTCTGTACTGTACTGTACTGTACAGAATACCCCAAAACGCCCCATTTTCTCACAGAAAGTTCTGGCCTGAACCCAAAAATAAGGACCAGTCCATGCCATTAGGCTACGGTAGCATCAAGTCGCACTGCTTACAGTATTGCGCATTGCACTTCTACTGAATCGTTTTATTTGAAAATACTTTATATATATATATACTGTATTACCATAGTTGCTGACTCTATAAAAACTACCACGTGTAGTATGCGCAGTGTAAACGAGGGGAAGCGGGAAAGGAAGGCACAGTGAACCGGTAAAAAGGTCCCCCGGGATGCAGTTGTAGTCCCGTATTTGAGCAGTTTAATAGGGCGAGGTAGTACAGAAAAACGGTGGATTCTAGCAGTAGCTGCTTTTTCTCCTTCAAGCTCTCGTCCCTCACCTGCCCCGTTCGGGTGCTGAGGACTGACTTATATACCCGTTCGGGTGGCAATATAGACCTAGATATAGCTCCATAGGTACTCTATTACCGGTTGCACTATAAAACAGTTATGCTACCTGTCGATTACGGCACAAGTCATCATAGTCGCCAAGTCACTGTAATCGTGGCCCGCGATTGGACACGACAGTTTACACAGTATACACTGTACAACACCATGTGTTGTCCAGGGCGTCCTGTCCTACCTGTTGCGGCCAATAACGGACCACTACTAAGCTGACTTGGCAGATGCAGTCACTTGTGTCATGTAGCAGTCACTTTTGACTACTACATGACAAAGGTGATAAAGGGCGGTTCGAGCTAGCCGCTCAAACAACGCTCACAGCAGCGACCAATTGGTATCTTGGGAATGGATCAGGTGGGGGGGTAACCGAGGGGAGGGAGAAGAGAAGATGGTTCGGTCTCGAGGTTTGGGGGCGAGTCTGGAGGGCAGCAATCCTCTGGTCCGATCTGGTCTTGCGACCGGACATAGCACCGGGTTTTGTTCTGCCCTAGGTAGTGTTGGTTGCTCCTGAAGGGCCATCAAAAGTCTGCCCTTTTTGACATCTTGTATGACGCTTTTTGCTCTTAGTTTGCTATTTTGTAAGCTACCGTACTCTAGAGTTATTTTTAGTTATTTTCTACAGTATTTTATTTATTCTTTAAATTATTGTCGGCCTCGCGGCGTGTGACTCTGGAACGGTTGGCCACACCCGCGATTGCCATATAAACATTACTGGCTGTTGGTGGAAGTAGGGGAGGGAAGAGATAGGATAAGACACGACAGAACCACCCCCCTTCCTGGGGTCGCCATTCCCCTTCCGAACCTATCATAGTACTCTTATGGTGGAACTCTTCCTCCGGAGCGAATTCCGTCGCTTAAAAGGGAAACAGAGATTTAAAGAAGTTCTTCTCTTGACAATGTTGTGATGGCCGGGAAGCCCAGTCAGGAGAAGGCATTATCCCTCCTCGGATACCTAGAAGGCCCCAAGTTCGAGTTGTACTACGATTACTTCGCAGCTCAAGTAGAACTGAGCGATGATGCCAAGAACTACGCCGTTTTCAATTAGAAGTTCTTCGAACATTTAGCCGAGGAAGAAGAGCTTCAAGGAATCATCCGTCAAGCACTGGGAATCAGCCTCGAGATTGAAGACATACTGAACTCCTTGAAGAACTCAGAGCGGTTTTACGAGAAGGCAGGTTTCAACAGTATTGCAAGATTCGGATTACTAAGGACTGCTGCATGTCGACATGAGAAGTTGCAGCAGCTCCTGTCGTTCCGAGGGCCGAAGAATTAAAGCGATCTAGTGAAGGATTTGAAGTACTTTCACGCGAATCGAATTGCGTTTTCCGGATCCTCGCCTAAAGTTATGAAAGAACCACTGGCAAGGCTCCTAATTCGTCCCGATGCTCGCTCAAGAAACATGGAGGATAAAGTGGATGCCCTTGCTGAACACATGTCTCGCCTTACCCTTCTCGTCAAGCAGAAGAAGGGAAATTTAGATACAGTCGCAGAGCCGTCTTTGTCAGCTCAGAGGGAAAATGCTCCTAGATTGTGCTCTTACTGTCGCCAACCCGGCCACGGAGAATCTAGATGCGAGAAGAATCCTCAGCGAGATCATCGTTGCAGCCTTTGCGGCCGATTGGGGTATTCTGAAGCTACATGCTGGACTGCGGCGAGAATTAAGGCTTCCGATGCTTCGGAAGATCACGAAAGGAAAGAAAAACCTCGAATAGCGGATCAGGTCAACGTTGTCCGTGAAAGCCATTCGGATACCGATGAAGACATCGAAGAGATCGTTAACGCGATGAAGAGAACTGCTGAAGGAGAAACTTTGCCGAAACAACCTCGTCAAGAAGATTACAGGGGAATTTCAGAAGATCAAAGGGAAATTCTGGTATCCCACCTAGCGCATAATCCGCAACAAATAAGAATAATTCCTCCCGTTCCACCGGCAGAAGAATCCAGTGTTTCGGGCGGAAGAAGGAAGCACAAGGAGGACAAAAAAGGAACGAAAGGTTTGAACAAGCTCTAAGAATACGTCGTAGAGTATGACGTTGTCGGTGAGCTCGCGAATTCCAACTGCGGGCTCATGTTCGGTCAGGTTCTTCAAGGGGATGCTGACGGAGCCGCGAAGGTAATGAGAAGGCTGTTAGGAAAGAATAATATGCCCAGAACTGCCGTCTTTTCTGATAAAGGGCCGCGATTGATGCGAGTAGTGCAGCTCAAGGTTTATGGCATGGAAGTATGGGCGTTTTTGAACTCTGGAGCCGTACCGGATGTGATTTCCGCGGAGTTATCTCGAAGCCTCTACCTGTCGCTCAACTACACATCGAAGAAAATTGCCGTCGCGAACAGAGATAGCCCCTCCTGTGTTGGTTCGTTGCTCAAGGTTCCCACCACCTTCGGGGACCAAACGGTCAAGCTGGACTACCTAGTTGTGGAGAAGTCGCCGTTTGATTTAATTATTGGTCTCCCAACTCTCTCGGCCATGTGGGCAAATTTAGACTTCGGGACCCAAAGCGTTCGTCCAAACATTGGCTCGGAAGAAATGGTACTACCTTTGGAGCCTGATACAAAAGAAGGTAAAATGCAGCTGATGAAGGCTCAAGATATCGGAATGCCTAGCGAAGAATTCACCTCCGACTCTGACGCTGGCCCCGACTCTGCCGACACTTCAGATGAAGAATTGGTTCTGGCGATACGGGAAAAAATTTACGAGAGCCCCGGAAAATCTGATAAAGAACTAGCGAAGAAAAAGAGAAGGAGGAGATAAAAGGGGCCTTTAGAGCCCGTCTTGCTCATATTTCTGAAGAAACACAAGAAATCATAAATAGCTCACTCCGTGACACTGAGATAGTCGCATGGGCGATCTAGGAGCTCCACTGCGCATCATTACCGACGAAAATGGACTAGAGCTGAAAAATGACACCCTTATCTACCACAGGGCTCGCCGAATGTCTCCCCGACACAACGGAATCGCTCACAAGGAGATCGACAACATGCTCGATGCGGGAAATATCACTATAAACTCTTCTTCTTGGTCATTTACTGTCGTAATTGTGACAAAGAAGGACGGTAAGGCCCGAGTCTGTGTGGAGTACGGTGCTCTGAACCGACGAGTGAGGGTTGACCGCTGGCCGTTGCCCAAGATCGAAGAAATATTCGATGACCTGAAGAAAAGATCCGCCTTTACAACCATGGACCTCTTCGCAGGGTATTGGCAGATACGGATGAGAGAGGAATGCAAAGAGATGACTATCTTCGTATGCCGCTTTGGAACATTCAAGTTCGAGGTGATGCCCTTTGGCCTGATGAACGCGCCGTCTACATTCCAGCGAATGATGGATTACATCTTGAGAGATATACCATTCGCTAGAGTATATCTGGACGACGTTGTTTTGTTCTCCAACACGAACGAGGAGCATGTTATACACCTTCGCATCGTCTTCGAGGCTATTGGAAAGGCCGGAATCATGTTAAAAATAACGAAATGTGCCTTTTAGAGGCCTAGTGTCAAGCTTCTCGGCCATTCAGTTGGCAACGAAGGAGTTCACGTCGATAAAGAGAAGATAAGTACCATAAAGGAGGCATTGATACCAGCAAACACGACTGAGCTTCGGAGTTTCCTCGGGTTGGCCGGTTATCATCGCCGCTTTATCAAGGATTTCGCTGGCATATCTGCCGCTCTTGATGCCGCAACTTCCGGGAATAAGAATTTCAGCTGGACAGAAGAAACAAAGGAAGAATTCGGGGTGCTAAAGGAGAAACTCACACCCCCGCCGGTGCTGGACATCCCCGACTTCGACGCGTCGTTCATCGTGGAAACGGATGCCTCAAGTGTCTCCGTGGGAGCAGTGCTTGTTCAGAAGAAAGACGATGGAAAATGACACCCAGTGCCATATGCAAGTCGCACCATGAACTCCGCCGAGCGGAACTATTCCGCGTGCGAAAGGGAAGCTCTTGCATTCATCTTCGCACTTAGCAAGGTCCGAATGTACTTGCTTTCAACGGAACCCTTCAAACTCATAACTGACCATAAGGCACTTAAGCACGCCTTTAAGAAGAGCGTCGTCCTCGGAAGATCGGCATGATGGCTAGAATTTCTAGCTGAATACGAGTTTGAGGTAGAATATCGTCGGGGCACAAGGAATGGAGCTGCCGACTATCTTTCATGCGTAGTGCACGAAGGGCTCGGAGGCGCCCCAAATATCGACGAAGGAGACCTTGTGGGTGCGGTGAACTCTGTGTTTTCGTCCGATACTCCCGTTATAGAACCATATTTGGTTGATGTCGCTCGATACATTGAAGGAAAAAATATTCAAGAGCAAGATACGTCTAAGCGCCGCTCGATGAAATGTGCCGCAAATCACTTCATGGTGTGGGAAGGAAAACTGCTGAGGCGAACAAAGAATGGCCTCCCCGCGATCACGACAATCAAGGACAGGCCTGGGATTCTGAAGACATTCCACGACGAAGTGGGACACTGGGATAGGGAGACAACAAATAAAATCGTTATCAACCGATATTGAGGGCCTCAAGTCCCCCAGGACGTTCAAGACTATGTGAAGAGCTGTGAGAGATGTCAAAAAGCCAAGCCCTTGATCCCTTATCGAACTATGCTGAACATTACGCTCGCGAATATCTTCGAGACCCACTCTATAGACTTCTGTGGAGCGTTCCCAAGGTCGAAAGTTGGAAACAAATTTCTTCTCATGGCCGTCGAGCATCTGATGGGCTGGCCAATTTCCACGGAAACGGAGACCGCATCCGCAGAAGTCTTGACCGCGTTTATGGAAAAAGAGATCATTTCACTTTTTGGTCCCTCGAAGACTGTCGTACCCGACAATGCTGGATGTTTTACGGTCGCTACACTCGTCGATTTATGAAGAAGAATGGAGTCGAATGGAGCATCGTCCTGGCCTATGCTCCGATGTCAAACGGACGAGCCGAAAGGATGGTGCGCACTATAAAGAACGAATTAAAGAAGATGGTGATCGGACAAGGATCCGACTGGGAGCAGTGGCTTCCCAAAGTTCTTTATGGCTATCGCCGGCGACGACTTGGAACCGGTGCCTCCCCGTTCGAGTTCATGTTCGGAGTGGTACCGCGCATGGATCCGTTTGACCCCGCTTCGTTGATATAAAGAACCTCAGAAGAGCATCGACGGCTAAAGATACTGGCTACCTTAGCAATTCGCGCGACGAGGGTCGATATGCAGATGCAACGGCTTGGTAGGGAATTTTATGCGGTAGAACCCCGAAAGTTTAATGCTGGGGACTGGGTTTTGGTTGCACATGGAAAAGACCTAACATCCACGGTTAAGTGGCTGGCTTTCAAGTCCCGTTTCTTTCGACCGTGTCGCATATGGAACGAAGCTCATCCCGGTTACTGGCTAAACTCTTACGGATGTAAGCCTTCCCGACGAGCTATCCATGCGAGGCGCCTGGTGCCCTACTCTTTGCAACCGTTTTTCCTACGGGATTAATTCCTGAAGCCGTCCTATAATCGACGGTCGGTAGTTTTCTTTTGTTTGTTCCTTTTATTCTCGTCTTTTTTTCTGTTATTCGTTCATAATCTGAGTAAAATTAAATTTCAACATCACATTTTATCAAACTCTAGGAAACTCTTACTGCAATAGAGAAGATTTTGCGAAAAGAAAAGGTGTTACTTCAACGGAAACGGTCAACGACTGGAGGAATCCGCCCTTGAGTGCTTATCTCCAGAAGAAGGGGCTGCAGAGGTCCTTATACGACGACGGTGACGTTTCTTCTTCTTGGGATCCGACGGCGTGTATGGAATCGTTTTATTACGAGGCGGGACATTGACCACTCAATGAAACTAGACGGCGCTCATCGAAGATTTTCAAATAATTGTCTTGGTTCTCCTCTCCACAGAATATCTTGAGGGATGCTTCGGAGAATCGCAATGCGTACTTCTCAGCGCATTGGTAGATAAGAATTAGGTCTCCTCGGGAGTCAAGACAAATTGAATGCTGCGATCCGAGCTGCCCGATAACCGAAGCAACGTAAATTTCGCGGGCAGAAGACCCGGTAGGGCGGCGAACCCATGCAGCGTTGATCGAAGATTCTTCTGCTTGGCGAAGGCTACTTTTGGTTCTTCCGACTGACCCATGTTCCGGTCTAATATGGCAAAGGACCAAAAGATCGGGGTAAACTTCATACAAACCCTTCTGAACGTCAGCGAAGGAGAGAAAAAGAGGACGATAGCCGATTTGTTCTAAGGAATCCTGATCTCGAGCGTAGTCTCTTCTCCAATAGATGTCCGCAAGACCGGGCCCGAAGATGAGCAATATCCCATTGGCCACTGCAGCTAGCATTAAGCGCCCCTCGAAATCTCGAAAACCCACACGATGGCTCCTGAGAAGACGCCGGGAAGACAGAGAAGATTGCACACGCGACATAGGGAATAGGAAGCAATTATGTTGATTCGGGTGCTTTTGGCACCACCGGTAGATCTGCACGATAAATCCTACCCTCCAACTGAGGTGTCTACCAAAGGCCTCATTAATGACGAGACTACTTTCCCTCTCCTCTCTCAAGTTGCGCTTCGACGGATTATGGTCAGCGTATCCAGGAGTTATCTCGTTGAATGAGAGGCTGTAGAGATCAGTGGGATGTTCTTAGCCTGTTTCTTCATCGACCCCGTATTATTTCCCCGCCGAACTGTCACGGACACCGCGCGGAACCCTCCAAACTACCTTGGATGGAGATTATCCAAGAGGGAAATTACGGATATTCCATATAATCGTCCTGATCGGAAAGAGACTCCGTCAAGCTTAGTCGAGTAACCAGGTCCATGTCAATGCCCTCATCACATTCCTCCGAGGCCGCAAAATTTGCTACATTCTGGCCATATAAGACGACAAGCTCCCGGTACGATACTTCCGCAGACGCGGGATCCCACCCTTGGTACCCTCCGAACGAAATGCGAAATCGGATGTCCTTGAGAATGAGCTATTTCTCATCAGTATCAATACTGGTAGCTGTAATGGTCAAAATGAACAACAGGGCGCACCAAAGAGGAATAGACAGGGATAGTTCCGGAGAATAGGGTTCTTTGGGAGCTGTTGTGTGCAAATGAAAAATTATCTGGGTGAAGCAGACGGGCAGGCTACCAGTAACATTGCACTGAGCCATCTCTTTGGAGATTTCCATTAGTGGTAGATAGTACATTACAAGAGTGCAGAGGAGCAGAAAATTCAAACAGGAAAGGAACTGAAGACTGATTTGCCTCAAAAAATCGGTTCGAGACAACAAACAAAAAAATTGCTCGAGACAAGCTAGCTGGCTGGAAACAAGTCAAGGAATTTTTTGCATTCAATGATGAATTTTAAAAATTCTTATCTTGAATCACCGAAATTGGGGTAAAAGATTAGATCGATCCCTTATCACGCGGCCTAAAGCAATAAATTTGTAACACTTTATTTACAGAAGAATACCACAAGCGTTCTGATCTAATGGCAGATGCCGAACGAATAGAAACCGCCCATTAGCGTCCCGGGGATGACCATGGCCGGTAATTTGCGGTTGCTCAACGATCAATTCTTTCCTCGCGCCAATTATTGCCCTATGAACTGGTTTTGTGCACTTTCTCCAGGGGGGTAAGAGTATGCACATTCTTTGTTCAGGCTTGAGGAGATCGTCCACACCTTGACTGAAATAGCGATTACGGCATATGTACATCCACAAGCGGTGTAATGGACTCAAAAAGTGTTGTGTCATGACTAGCATAGTATGAAGAGGGCGAAAATATGGTTTTAGGACAGTAATATGAGGCAAAAACGGCGTTTCCGATCAGATTTTAGGTCCTTCGTGCAGCAGCTCCAACTCGAAAGAGAATATTGGAGAATTCTCGGTATATCCCTGTACCCACCTGGTGGGAAGGGTGGGAAGTTCTCGTGGGGATATGGGCAGAATTTACACTCATGTTTGCCTTCCGTGACTCATATATTTTGTAAAATCGCTCCTCCGCTTGATGAGTTGTGCATTGCAATGATTGGGCCATATCGGATGCCTCCTTCGTCACCTTTGAGGTGCACGATAACTTTGGTGATCATGAGTCCCTTCTCTAGTACGTGTCTTGATAGAATTGGTACGGACACAACGAGAGTTTTCCTTAGTCGGGAAAGGTATGGAGATTGAGTGATCGTAAAGCGAGTGGCGGACCACATAAATTGGACGCGAGAGAGTTGAAGAAAAATTCAGCATGGCATTGATCAACGGTGCAATTATTGCATGAGTCGTGAGACTTCATATGGTACGACCTTTGACATAGGGAGGTAGTTGGGGGGGCAGAGTTACGTGGTTGCGGGACAAATATACAGGACTGTTCGCTGGGCGCGGCAAAAAATGGGGGCTCTGATGAGCAAGAAGACATGGGCAAAGCGCGAACGTTTGCTGACATCGAATTTTCAATTAAGCAGGAAGAGCTTCCAGTAAAGGATAGGAAGGGATCTGACAATGTAATGTTTGAACCAAGAACTTCTCCAAGAGGAGAAAGGTTCAGGTTCCCGGTATGTACGTTACTGGTAGGAAGGCGGATCAAGACTTGTCCATTCGGGAAGTCATCAATAAATCGCTCTTAAGACCCTCTTGCGGGGCTGACGGAAATATCTAAGGTCATTGTCCTCTTTTATGCTGAAAATTTATTGCCGTCCAAGCGGTTGAAGCGGAAGAACACGAAGGTAACGAATCCGATTTTCTGTATCAATTGCGCCAGAGGCATTGAGGGCTTCGCCGAAGGGGACGCAAAGATAGCGTGGAGGCACGAGAATAGAGAGTAGTGACCGCAGATCAAATACTAGAGCTATCCAAGAGTTGCTTAGCTCTTCCTCTGGTTCTTCCATAACTCGGTCCACTCAGAGTATAGAACTCTGCCTTCTGCCTACAACGCACCAGGATCTTAAAAATGGACTCTATTAGGTGGAGTCACCGGCGTTCATAGTGTATGCTAACGTTCCCTCGGGTACGAAGTATGGAACAGAAGCATATCATGAGACCACTAAGACGTCCTGAGGAAACTTCTGGATTCCATTCTGTCGCCTCTAGGGGGGGTTGGTTTGGCACCGGGCCACAGTTGGTAGATCATCCAAAAAAATCATTATAGAGGAACTTCAGCAGATATTCAATAGTACAGATGTAACAGGGATGTATTCACTCTGGACTTAATAGCCTAAACCTTTAGAATGAGTGTTCTTTTCGGATGAAGCTTGGCAGGTTATTTGTTACTTCGTATTCCAAGTACTCGGAGCTCCAGTTCTTCTTCTCCTACAATCCGTGAGAGAGATGCTCTCGGTATGATCACGTTTGTCGAGGACTTCGAGTGTAAAGCAATGGGCGAGCGGTTCGAAGTTCAAGCAAAAGGACCCTCTACCAATTAACCATTGGAGTAAATCCTCACAGGGTTAGGTCATTTGAAGTCGTGGGTTTCAACAGAAATGCGCTAAAAGTCTTGGGAAGTTCCTGTTTCACTTCTATTGACCTCTTTATAATAATACCTAAGATGCCTTCTAACGTATTTTCTTATGTTAGTGTCCATGTTGGCCAAGAAAACATGATTTTCAAGAAAACAAAACAAAACATGATTACAATTCTCTATTCAATATTTTTTGGTATTTCATCCCCATTCTGAAGATTAGAACAGATTTATTACACTCGAAATTACTTTGAATACGTTATACAGCTTAGGCAATACCCACCCCTGGTGGCAATGGATATTTATTTTTCGGCAGTTTTGCACCATATTTCTCCTCATTAGTGCGGAAACAGTTCTCAAGCTGATTCAGAGATTGTACTGCCACTCCAATGGACGGCTATATGCTAAAATTTTATCGATGAAATATGCCTGAATCCCTACTTCGCTTACGTAGCTGGCGAATTACTCGACTTGCACCGGATCCTCGGAAGCAGATACACGTTATTAACAGTTTCGGTAGATGGATCGTACTACTTAAGCGGCATTCTTTCTTATGCAGGAGCCAAAAATTATCCTATTGGGAGATGATCAGGATTCTTCATCAATGGGTCCTCTCCGTTTTGTATGTTATGGAAAGTCTAATGGAATCTCCTTTTATCAGATTTCATCCTCCGTGGGAGTAATCTCTTCCTGCAGCATGAAAAATTTCTTACTGTCATCTTGCGTCTTAGCTAAGTCCATTGCGCTATTATAAATCACTGTTCCTCACGTCTCAACCAAGGGAAGGCCGAACAGTCCTTGAATAATTAAATAATGTAGAAAATACCACTCAAGTGTATTCGCGTTACGATGGCTGCGGGTACTGTGACACTGAAATAGTCTCGAGTCGTTTCTTGCTTTCCATTAGAGGCTTTAATTTTTTCTATGGAGCCTCGATTTGAACGTAGCCCCAGGAAATTGGAGCAGACTTGACTCGGTCTCGAGATAATCGCTCTTGTGTGTCTCCATTTTCGATCACAATAGTGCCGTTTCGAGCTTCGATGACTTGGTATGGACCGAAGGTAATGTAAGACAACTTGTGTCCATGATTTTTGCTCTAACCTAGTGTCTATTCGACCATGAAATGTACTTAATGGAGTACAAATTGTTGCAAAAACAGAAAAAGTAAAAGTTTTAATAAATATCACTTTGAAATCATGAAAAATAAATAAATTTTACCCAGTCGTAGGTGGCCATCATACACTAGCAGAATTTCTTTACTCTGTACAAGGTCAATAAAGTATATCAATGGATTTTGAAAAAGTACTCAATTGATACCAAATGTACTCAATTGAGTACGTTTGTCGAATAGACACTAGTTCCCTCCTAGGGAATGCGAACGAACCGATCGGGATTATGTAGGCATTTTTCGTAAACAAGCGTCAAATTTGCTCTTTTAGTTGGATTTTCCCCTCTATATGAAAATGGCAACGGTAGACGTAAGATATTTTAGCCAAGACCTCCACCGGTGGGGGTATTGTACTTTACATGAGTTCTCTTCAAGAATTAAATATACTTACATTGCTACGGAAGTGGGTCCCCGTGACAATACGAGTTCGAAAGGGGCCACGTTCGCTGTACTGTGGAACTGCAGGTTAAAAGCGAATACAAGCTCGTCCGTGAGGATATGACAGTCCTTAAGGTGATTGACCAATATTGTCGAAGGGCTCTAAGGATGATACGATTGAGGCGCTCAGCTCGCTCGTTTTCCTGTGGAAGGTATGTATTATTGAAAAAGTCTTTGATACTAAGAATGAAAAAGTTTTTGATACTCAGAATTGAGCATACGCTCAAGAAGAATTTTGACGCAAGCTGGCTATCGTTATCGAAGAATAACTGAATGGATGGAAAACACAAACAAACTTAGTGTGTTACAAACGCGGAGGCCACTGCTGCAAGATAGATTCTCTTGAAGGCCCCGGTTCATATTATTTTAGAATATCGATCAGTGATCACCAACAAGAAGCGGTTACCCCTGCTACTACGGAAGATTTTCCGAATATTTTGATTGTCATGAAATCCAGTGGAGCCTTTTGTGCGAAGATCTATAACTCCTTCAAAGATTTAGAAAATTATATTCGGGGTTTTCACACATGTTGGGCATGTGCAGGTAACGGCGCAACAATTTATCAAAATCAATGGCCAGTGCTAGAACTTTTTCAGCGAAATATAGATTCGTTGGGCAACTGGATGAAAGTCTTAATTGGAATGATGAATGAGTCTTCAAATTCTCTGATGAAAAGAGTTAGACACACCTGTTCTAATGGCTTTGAGGCTATTCGAATGGGATATAATTCATTTACCGGAGCTTCCATTACGAAGGGGAGCTGGTACCCAGCATTTATTCTTGGACTAATCCTCTGGAAGAATTAGTCCATTTTCTGTTTCCTGAAGAGTTCCTCTGGAAAATTTAATTCAAAATCTTCTTCAACTAAGTTATGTATAGGTAGTACTTGATCTGCAGTGCCAAATCTCCATGGGATCAAACTCTGCGATTAGCTGGGCATCAGTGATGTGATCGGATGCGATTATTGCGGACTAGTCCAACGGCCCACCACATTTAAGCGCGGAGGGGTCCTTTGAAAGAAAGAAGGCACTTATTTGTGAAGGCGGACTGCCGTTTCACTGGTGGTATGAAGTCTTGAAAATTAATCTGATTGTAAATTTTAATTTCTCCATACTCGACTGATGGATCAGTGACGTTCATCAACCATCTTATGGAGGAATAATCCGTATAAATGACATGTTTCTCCTTCTTTAGGTAAGTTATGAGTGTCTTTAAAGCAAAATAATAACCAAGCATTCTTTTTCTGTGAAAAGGTCACTCGTTTTACCATTTTGAGTGATTTAGCGAAGAAATAACGGGTTTCGGTTCCTCATTTGGGTACTTCTACTTGATGTTGACTAGCGTCAGTTTCCATCAAATAGGGGAGTCCCGCTATTGGCAAAGACAATAACTTGGGTGACAGAACCTTGCTGATAAGAGTTCGGAACTCTGCTTCTACAGTAGCACCAAATGAATCAAGATTCGTTGGCACACATTTGTAAAAGCGATTTTAGTCGTGCCGCTATGCACGAAACTTCTTTAATGAAGCAGGGATGAAAATTAAAAAGCCTAGAAAGCCCAAAAGCTTAGTAGGGGTTATCGGGTGCTTAGCCTGCTACTATGATAGAATTTATTTCCAATCTCCCTGTATTGATGATTGGAGAAAGGTATTTGACCTTATCGGAACCAAAAAACATTTCCTTTTATTAAACAGACAAAAATAAAGGAATAAAATAAATAGGATAGACAGTAATAAACAGGAAGAACTCGGTTGTATAAATGTGGCTCTAGCCAAAATTTAATTTGAAAAGGAGTTAAAGCGGCGAAAGTTGGGAGGTCAGTCCCGAGCTAACACCGGCTCGGCTGTCCATTCAGGGTCGTAGTGGTCAGATATGTTTATACACTAGTCAGCGAGGTTAAATCTATCTATGACAGCTCCGTAAGTTAAGTTAATTTCAGCCAATAAGTATCAAATTGAGAGACGAGTTAGGTTGAAACTCATCCCAATGAGTGGCTTTCAACTGCGAAAATATTATTTCAAGATAGATGTGAAGAAATTAGCTCAAAAAAAATGAGGATCCAGTCCTAAGCTTCCCTTGTGGTTACCAAGTTGCAGTCATGAAGCTGAGATACCGTAGTCCACATGAGAAGAATTTTTTAATGAAAACCTACGGAAAATATCTGGAGGATGGATTAAATCCGACTAGATGTATGTTGAGCTATAGTTGGGAATCGATGATTGACAAGATTGGGCAACGGTTTAGTAATAAAGCAGAAAAATTAGTGCGACCGCTTCCCCGAAAAAATTGACATTACATGTTGCTAGTTTGCATTTTGAGCAGAGTGGATGGAATCAAGCGGCGATAAAAATGGCAAAATAAACTCAAAAATTTCTGAAAGTTGTTGAGAAAGGGATGATTCTAGTTGTCTGTCAAATGCCTGGAGAGGCTTAGTACTGGTGTTGAATCAATAAAATTACGCAAAAATGTATCAGATCATTTTTACCTCTCAAAGTTGGTAGAAGACTATATTTTACTCCCAAGGATAAATTCAACTTGCTTACTCCAGAAAAATCGTAAAGATGTGCGTAATTGGCAGGAAAAAATAGTTAAAAGTTGCAGATTTCATGAAAAAAAACCTGTCAAATAAGCCGGTCTCGTCTCACGAGCAAAACTTTCTACCCATCGAAGTGCTTGTATCATTACTGCACAAACCAATAAATTTCTCGGGATAAGAATCCAGGATTCCTGAATTTAGCAATATATGATATCATCTTCGCCATGGTCTTGGATATCCAGCTCGTAATGCTGCTGTCATAATTAGCCAAGAGATGAATTTCAAAGACAGGTTTATTTTCAATGCGGATCTGGCCGAGAAAAGAAGTTGACTATACTTAATTTTTAGACTCTAAGAGTCCCTGTGAAGAGATAAACTTGGAGATAAGTTTCACTTATTTTCAGGGGTTGAATGGAGATTTACTTTTAAATAATAGTAAAGATTTATCTCGACAAAGAGAGAAAAGTTTGGATATGTTCAATCCATAACGGCAATAGCCATCGGAAAACTCAACTTTCATATTTATGCATGAATTGGAAATGATCTATACACATTGGTATTTAGTCTCTGTGACAATTACAAATTGATCCATTTTGGACCCAAATAATGCTTTTTTGTTCGAAATAGTCGTTTAAAGTCGAAAATTAAGGAAGGGAATAAATAACTATCCCGAGGAACATCCCAAAATTTTATGACATTTATATTTTCGTCTTTCGCCTTTTTGTTGAAATTTCGAATGAATCATCTCTTATTTTTCGTGAATATGGTTTCGGCCAGTGGCTATAACTATAATATCTTCAACGAAAAGTTAGCGTTCGTATGCGATGAATCAGAAGGTTACATGTCATGTAGATGAATCCTCGGAAAATTCTTTACTTAGCCTGAAAGACATCAAATTGACATAAGCGTCAGCTTCATTGTCTAGAGCGAGAAGTATTTTTATGCATTTGGATTTGCAGCACTCAACATTATAAAGATAGATAATTTCAGTTAAGATCAGCGGTATCAGTTGCATTTCTGTTACAGTAGCATTTTTTCGGTATTTGATGCTCTTTGTCATCGTTTTGGACCGATCTTTGAATTAGAAGGTAACTAACGAGAATATAAATTTATTTTTGGCTATTTTAAAATAATAAATGTATGCAAAAAGTTGTCAACTAGCCAAATGCTTTTAATTCAATGTCAGTAAAGTGCTAGAAGTGAAATTAACTCCTCTTTTCGGTTACACTAAAAGTTGTTTACCCTCTGAATATTAAACTTATAACAGATCAAGCTACAACGTTACGTCAAATAAAATTAATTAAAACCTGTTTTGATTCAAAAAAGGTCATATTATAATTTAAGGCATGTCAGAATGATTTCTTTTCGCATAAGTTTATAAAAATCTAATACAGAGACAATTTTTAAATCATTTCCCATTATTTTGAAAACCTGTTACAATTTTAGTGTCTTTAAGATTGTATTATGTAAACAGTGATGTAAAGAAACAAGTGTAGAGTCAGAGTGCATTCATTAATGCGCTAAATAATCACCAGGAAGTCGCAGCTACCAGAAATTATCTTTTATTATCAATTTAATTACCAATTCCAAGTAGTTTTGAAGATGAAATGGACCTTTCCGGTATTTTGAGCCTTGGAAAATCCAGGTAGGAGAATGAAAGATTCATTCATTTTCAGATAGGCTAACAGATAAACCCTGGCACATAAACATATGTTCTTCCTGTGACAGATGGGAAATATGTACTCATAACAATGAAAGAATTTACATTTCTCGGTGTTTTATGTATAACGTGACACGATTTACATTCACTTCAAAACGTTTAGAATGTTTTATTTTAGAATGAAAAATAATTTTCTAATATGGACCTAAAACGTCATTACTTTTGATACCCAAACTCTATTTCGGCAGAAGAACTGACAGACGTAAACTAAAAAAAAAAAATTAACAGAAGAAAAAGAAGAAAGAAGGATAGAGTGTAGTCTGCGACTAGACAGGTTGCAGCGTTGTGTTTAAATAAGTATCAGTTCTGCTGATTGTACTTTTCATCAACTGGGAGATTAAAAAGTTCTACAATTGAAGTCTTACGGTACTATTTATAATTAGGTCGCACTAATGTATGTAAATATTGAGGATTCAGTTAACTTTGGAACCGATGTAAAACCTAAAAAAAGTACTCTACCCGGATTGAACGTTCAATTAAATGTGAAACGGGACGTTAAAAATGGTTCTAGAGTAATTCATTGTCGTCCAAAATGTTAGAAAAGGTACTTATATATTATTGATTTCTTTTGAGTTCCGTTTTTTTGCTTTCCGGCAACAAATAAGCTTAATATGACCATTAAGAATTGATTGAATCAGATTCCATTACTTTCTCTTGATTCAAGTATTATCTAGAGACGGTGAAGCAAATTGATCATTCAGAACGTAAATATGAAAGGCTGTGCGTCACTAGTAACCCATTTAATTGTAGGTAATAATTTAAATTAACATCATTAAATTAAGTATTGAACAGAATGACAGGATTTTCGACTAATGCATTACCATTATTGAATTCTGCGCGGTATAAAAGATATCGGTCTCAGTAGATAACTTTTGACGTAAGTATTCTATGTAAGCGTCATTCACCTTAAAAAATGCTACTATATATTACATATTTACGAAAATTCGATCAAAATTTCAACATCTGACTCTTTCGACACCACAATAATCGCTTTCTGAGCCATTTTGTGAAATTTTCGAGAACCACCCCTATTTACGAATGAATCTCTCTAATCGCTTCTACAAAATACATTGAGCCGCTTTCTCTATTTTAAGCGTTTTTGTGTTTCAGAATCATCAGATGGGGACCTTATAAGAGAAATGTCAGCTAAAGTGCCCTAACTTATAGTCCAGAATTCGTTTTCAGAAGCAAAATTATTTCAGTATAAGATATTAAAAACCAAAAATAGCTCGCATTTAATTTATCGTAATTAGTTTCAAATATATCTCAGCGTTCAGGGGCATATTTACATCTCCCATATTCCATGACCAGATTAGATGGAATATTTGTTTTTCAGTGGAAGTGAAGAGCTTTAATCGAAAAACATTACTCAAATGTTTCAAGTATGGAGTGAACAAAATCTGTTCTAAGCTTTTTTTGCCTCTGCTTGGATTTTTTGCTCGGAATGATGCTTTTTATTAGTTTTAAAGCAAATATATTGCATTTACGATAAAAAGCTCAAATGAAGGTCCGAAAGAATCAACAAGAACGAAAAAGGTTATTAGGAGCAAGTTTTCTTCTAGGTTGAAGCGGTACAAAATTACGAGGAAGTTAAAAATTTTCGATACGTTCGACAAGGAAAGAAAGCAATTCACAGCTTTATTATGAAGAGTTAAAACTTTATAGCTATAATTTATTCCCATCAAAATTTGAGATAGAAAATGGCCGTAAGCACTTCATCATATATTAAGGCGTATGGTCCGAAGACGAATAAACTTGTAGTTTGAGTTCCTACGCATTTTTATATACTTTATTCACGATGCCTCGAGTTTCAGGCTAGTAAAATTCAGAGTAAGAATCGCGAAATGGTGAAGGACGATTTTGAATTCATTCGCTGGCTTGTTGAATAAATAGATATATTTAAATGGATTTGTGTTTAATAAAAAAGTGTTTTATACTAATCAAGGTAAAAATTCTCAACTAAACAAGAGCCAGATAAAAATACCCTAAAAAATATCTGTATGGAAGGTAAGTAATGAGCTCATTTGGATTCATTAATGTATTTTTTGGTTAAGAACAAGCTTTTCAATATAGTATGTATCACTTTGCTCAGAAGAGCTAATGATTCGGTTTGCCTTTCAGACATTTATGAATATGTTTAAATTACCAAGAAGGTTTGTCTTTGACAAAATATAGGAAAAAATACAGAATTGGTACTCCTGTTATTGAAAACCAAATAATTATTATTTCTGAATTAGAATTAAATAAATCTAAAGTTTCAGAAATTCTAGTGCAAATTAATTTGCTTTTCTCGAGTGTTATAGATTTGCTAGGCTAAAAGGTTGCACTGTGCAGTGTACAGAACACAAAAAATAGTCGAAAATATTCAGGAAGGGATCTCCATAGCGATAATAGGAGAATGAAGCGTTAAAAGAGATTAAAGTAGCGAAATGGAACCGTTTAGAGATTCTAACAATGTTTTCAAGAAGGAAATAAGATTAAAAATCCTTTGAATTAATATATCATCAGAAAGAGTAACAATTGATCCCTTTCCAAAACTGATCCCTTCTACACCAATCTCATATTTATAAGATTCTAACCACTGGTCCTATTTACTTTCACTACCCCTCTATTGACGTTTAAAGAAGTCGCAAAAGATAAAAGTGAGAACTTATATACTCATGACAAAGAAAAGGGCAACAAGGGAACATAGCGCCTTGCTAAAAACAATGAAAAGAATGAGGAAGCTTAGTATTAGTTCAAAGCTAACAGAACCACAGAATATAAACATTCTAAAAGTTTTGAAGTCTACTTCTGATCGTTGGAGCCGACGTTGGGCATCGGAAATGAGAAAATGCAAAAAGGGTCCTTCTTCATAATTTCAGAAGGACAAAAATGAGCTATAGTTTTATCTTTTGAGAAATAAGAGGATAAATTTGATTCATTGTATATATATGAGCTGAAGAAGTAAATTTGATGGAGCATGATGCTTTATGTAATATCGCGCACTATTATAAGGAGAGATTGATTAGAACGGACACACTCATTTTAAGATTTATGTAGGCTAAATTTCAAGTCCTTGGTTGTGAACCTTTTAACAGCGAGATTTTTGTCAAGCAAGGCCGTGAATTTGCCCGTTCTGTGTACTAGCTTTGACTTCATGAGTTGGGTGGTAAAGTGTTGGCTATTTATTGAAGCAGAAACAGTTGGTTGATAGAAAATAAAGTATACGGCCTTCTTAACAAGTTTGAAATTTTTGATGAAAAAATATTTTAATTTGGCATGGACTGAATTGGAAGATAGGAAAGTGATTGGTTACTTCTGTAGAGGAGAAAGCGAGTTGGCTGAGGGTATGCTTTCAATACGTCAATCTCATTTCTGTTCTTGTAGGTTTGAATGGATTACGGGTACCTGCAGCAACTGACTCTGTTTTTAAGGGTATCAATAACCCAAAACTTCGCTTTGGGAGTGAATTCTAGTCCTGAAAAGGTTAGTTAACAATTAATAGGGGACAAGTTTGATATTTTATTCAGAAAATTGATGAAAGGCTACTACCGAAAAAAAATTAATAATGAACTCAGAAGTACCGAAAACCCCAATATACATGGGTTTTCTGGTAGTATTCTGCCTTTGGAAGTACTAAAGATCTGGCGATTAAATTCATACAGAAATAAAAATCCAGGAAAATATGTGTTAAGACTTCAATTGCCTAGATTAGTTAGAAAAATTGTGATTAAACTGTCTTGGTTGGTCGAAATTACTTTGCTAGAGTTTTCGGAAGAAATGAAACGACAATAAAAAGCAGCCGAGAACCTTAATAAGAAGTTCAGAAGCGAGACAGAGGAGACCGAACAGGATCATAGAGGGGCATAGACTGATAAAATGACGAAATTTACAGCACAAGACCGATTTTATCCCTATGGAGAAGAATTTACGTTCACAAAATGACAGAGAACGAAGTTATAAAGCCAGATATCGTCTCGACGAGAAATACGGGAGGAAAGAGGTTCATTGCAAATATGAGTAAATAGTCCCTAAAATGATTCAATAAAATTATTCTTTTAGGTAAAAATGTACTGAGTGAGTTTAAAATTAAAACTTAGTAATAAATGAATCTGGAAGTATATTGATCATTCAATTAAACTTTAATCGCAATAGATATCATAATCTACACGTAAAGCAGATTTTATCGGAGAGGTAAAATTTTGAGCCGAAAAGAACCGAGTCTCGAACTCAGAAAGAGGAATTTGAACCTGCAAATGCCCCGTTTCCGTGCCCTATCCTGCCAGGTGGTCATGTAAACGACGGATCTTATTTGAATATTTGAAAATTTGCCCAATTCTAGAATTAATTTACTTAGTATCTCCCAAATTGTTTACCGCATTTGTATGAAAAGTAATGATACCGATTTATCTAGATAAATTTGTACCAAAGGCCCCCTGTAGTCTCCATACTTCTCAAATTTATAAAAGTTTACGTTATTAAAAATTTATACCAAATTAATTTCCATTTCTAAAATCAAGGTACCCATTATGGAAATGGGATATCCCAGAAACATGTCCTTCCCTGTAATGAATAAAGTTTTTGTAATATCACAGATTTCAGTTGATGAAATTGACATTTTTCTTGAATTAGGCTTGAGATTCACGTTTAAGTGTTGTTACATCATTTAAACGTCCGTGGTTTTTATTGCTGTTTATAATAACCGGAATTATAAGTAGGGTATTGTATTTGAGTATTTTTTATTAATGATTTGTTGAAAAGGGGTTTATGGTAATTCGGTGGACGAATCTATTGACCAACATACGAACGTAGGATTGAGGATAAAATACTTCACTGAAAATTAAAAAGAGACATATGAATTTGACTTTTTGAAACATTAGTCAAAGTATCAATGCGAAAAATGATGACTCAGGTAGAGCCTGAGGAACAATAAGCAACTTTTAGCTATAATTAAGATTTTTAATCGCAGCAAAGTAGAATAGAAAAAAATTGAGGTAGTACATATAGTGGTACGTTTGCATTTTCAATGGCTTGAAGCAGCACGAAAACTATACATAAAGTTTTCTGGTGATTAGAAATAGCAGAAAGTGAAAAGAAACTACTTTGGAGCTTTTAAACTCAATAGTAACAATTGAATCCTCAAATATTGATTAAATATACAAAAATACAGTAATTATAACCACAGTATGCTTACTGTCTGTTTGTTGTGCTAATTAGAACCAGATCCAATTTTTTGGACACTTTTTATCCGAGAATTTAATTTTTTTCATTTAATGGGAGGGCAAATTGACCTTTGCATTATTGACTTGAAAAATTAAGATTGAGAAAAACCTGAATTCCTCAATTTTACCTGAATTCATACCATAAAACTACAGAGAGTTGAAACGGATATAAATTTATTAGAAAAGTTTTCAAAATCTCAAGCATTTTCATGCCAGATAACTTCTTCCTGGAATATTCTTGTGTACAAAAAAGCATCAAGTAAATGTTGAGATTTACACACTATGGTTTTTAAAGACAGGAATTAAGTTTTTGGCGTTAATTAGTTGGCGGTAATACATGGATTTTATAATGTTTGAATAATAAATAGAAAGGTTTGAATATTGATGCATTGGAATTGAAATGAGGTACAGCTACATATTTACAACGCAACAGTCGAATGAACAAATTCAACTCAAAACTAAATAGAAATAACAATGGGCAGCTGAACAAAACTATTGCGGAGTAAGTTTAAGAGGGCTTACGTTATTTTTAGGGAGGTAAAATGTCTACTCCGCGACACAGGATCCTTAAGGTTGGAAAATTTAAATAATTAAAAATATACAGCTTTTAATTTTAAAACTCGGAGAAGACATATCATTACTGTATATATATTGATTTAAGGTGCTTTTTTGCTATACCTGAATTGTTTGGTTTCCCAAATGAAAACCATTACAATAAAACCTGAAACCATATACTTTGATTCCCATTTGTTTTATGACATGAACAATTTAATTAGTTTTACTTTAGTTGTCTTAAATTAGATAAAATACATGTATTGAATGTAGATAATTTGACTTAATTTTGAAATATGTATTTCAGATTACTTCGCCTGTGCAATCTAGCCATTGAATATTTGTATTTTGAAATAATTTTCATCCGGATCGATAGAGAAGTATAGTCCTGAAACAACGCAAAAAGAAATAACATCTCAATTGTGAAAAATAAATTTTCTTTACTTACAAAATAAAGTATATTAAAGTATTAATATCATTAGCTCTCACTAAAAGTCTCTAATAAAAAAGCAATATATTCTTTTTAGGTTAATGAATGACTGCTTTCATTATTTGAGGAAAATTTTGACCTTTTTTGATGAAAGCAAAGTTCCTGTCTTAAGTTTTTAGTACAAGAAATTTTCTTCCGCCTGCATCTGGCCTTATTTATTCAGTTAATCATACAAAAGCTCTACCGATACATATCAATCAAAAGAATGAGCTGCTTAGAGTCCTAAAAAGCCTTAAATTTCATTCAAAATTCTTCCAAGAAAAGTTTTTAAATAAATTGGTAGGAAAAACATTTCAGGGTCCAGAACTTCTCACTAATGCTTCAGTAATTACACGGATATTTCCCATTGGAGGACAAAAAGCTTTAGGCAACCGCAGTACTAAGGCGAATAGAGATTGGAATAGAGATATTATTATTCAAAAATTACTACTTTTCAACTAGGTAATTACATTTTTTGAACTATCAATCAAGAAAAAACGGTACATAAGACTATATACTGTATTCAAGAATATTTCAGAGTCTAGTAGAAAGATGTTTCAAAAAAAAGCTTGCACGCTTTTGAAATTACTTTATTTTTTAAAATTGATTTTTTATTTCTTTCAAGTTGTAAAACATATCCTTCACGCATAGCATAAGCCTTTTTAGTGTTTTTGCGCAAATTTAACTTCATAATATGTGCAAAATTTAAAATTTTAACTTAAAAATACTATAAGCAAAAATATGTTCTAAGAACGAAATATAAGCTGTGAAATAGTCCGTTAAATCCACTTACGGTTATATTTATCGTTTTATTAAATAAAAAACATTGCTACTGGTGATGAGGTATTTAAACACCGTGTAACTGCATTAAATAAATTTTCTTGTGATTCATTCATAATTAGTAGAAATAGAAGTTTAAAAGCTTTCAGCCACTTTTATTGATTTCTTTGCATTTGAGCAATATTATACATTAATTAAGTTTATGTAGACTATGATTAAAGGCAACGAAACTGTTGCAATAAGAGGTTGAATAAACAAAAATGTTTGGTAAAGTTTCGATTTATTTGAATCTACTAAAATATTTTAGGAAGAAAGAATCGAAACTAGAATAAGTAGAGCTAGGAGAAAATGGTTCCTTGAGGTAATTAAAATCAGCGTACCCGTGACTAAAAACAAAACCCGATCAATGAACGCTTATTTCAAAAAGCTGCTAAAAGGAGCACTAAATTTGTAGTATTTGAGTAACTCAAATCCTTATAGTTTTTTTCGGGAAGCAAAACTCGCATGTCGTGGAAAATATGTTCATTTTGGGAAATCAAAGCTAATAATGACCGAAAATATTCCGTTTCAGAACTACTTGCTCCGGAATAGTCATCATTGTACTAGGAAACCTTAAAATACTTTGAACCATAATTTGGACGTTGAGGAAGTTTAGGAATGATGATATTTTCTAGAAAATGTTTCACCAAAAAAAAAATAATATACATATAAACTGAGTAGAGATCAGCTACGTCTTTCATGAAGAAAAAGCTCAATGTTAATTTTCTTGGTGAAATAAATATGAAGTTTTATTATTCATTTACTCTTTGGTCAATCAGGAAAGTTTATCAGAAAATAGCTTGAATTCAATGAAATTTCGCGATTGATCATTTTCTAAATCTGCAATGTCATTATTGTATTCCCATTTAAAAATGGTGAGGTTCATTCAGCTCAAAACTTATCAATAATTGAATTTTTCTTTTCAATTATTTGTTTATTTTATGAGTGAAATACTATTGAAAACTCCTTCCAATTGTTTTCCTTTTGAGTGTATTCTTTTCGTAGCTCCATAATAATTACTTTCAATTATGTTGTATAGTGAAACCGATGAAACTGAAAACTTTTTCCAAAGTAATGATGTATGTAAATATTTCCAATCACAAAAATAAAATTTAATTAAAAATTTTGTAATAACGCAACATCAAAAAATTCCATTTAAAAATATTTCGTTAAAAGCGAATTAAAAATCATTTCAATACTGTTAAATACTATTTTCTTTTCAAAATGTTCGAAAGACCGTTACAATAATTCATACTGCTTAAAATGTATAAATTTTTAGTGATAAGTTAAAAACTGTGGGCACACTACTCGAAATGTAGAGACATGGATGTTACATGAAGCTTTAACGAAATTTATGTGCAAGTTTCTATTTTCATGCAATTAAAACTAAATTTTGCAGTTCCAGAATATTAGAAATACAGTGTACGGCGTAGGGTTGCCGTTGCAATGTTTAAAATATACTGAGTATTGCGCAAGGCGCACTTTAAATCATATTGGTATTATATTTTACGTTATTCCTAAATCTCTTCGAATTCAGTCGCTGCAAAAGCCCGAAAAACTAAGACTCTAAAGTCAAATTTTTTGCAACGGTTGTACATTAATATGAGGGAAAGATATATATAAGGGTCTCAAACATGAACTAATTCTTGAGACTCGCATTTTCTGAACCTTTTAATCCGAATTCAGAGGGAAATACTTTTTGAACAGAAATGGAGACTACTGCTGACTTCTATCTTAGTGCAGATGGATCTATGCATCTCAATGCATCAAAAGTGGTGACTAAGCTCCTGTCTCTTTCCGATGGCTTGTCCGCGCTCACGGAGGTGGTTGATTTCAACACCAAGGGGCTGGACACAATGTTTGTCCTCTTCTCTGGATACTTAGTGTTCCTGATGCAATGTGGATTCGCGATGCTGACAGCCGGATCAGTTCGGACCAAGAACACAAAGAACGTACTCTTGAAAAATGTTCTCGACGCCTGTGTTGGTGCACTTGCTTACTACTCTTTTGGTTTCGCTTTCGCTTACGGTCCGTATAGCAATCCATTCATTGGGTCTGGTTGGTTTTTCCTCTCAGCGGCTGAAGGAGAGAACTTCACAGACTTCACCAGCTTTTTCTTCCAGTGGGCATTCGCAGCTACGGCAGCCACAATTGTGTCTGGGTCTGTCGCGGAACGCACTTCGTTCTATGCTTATATGGGGTACGCCTTCTTCCTTACTGCTTTCATTTACCCGGTTGTGTCTCACTGGGTGTGGGGAGGAGGGTTCCTCGCGGAACTGTTTGGCCTCGGAATGATTGACTTCGCTGGGTGCTCTGTAGTCCACATGGTTGGTGGAATCGCTGGCTTGGTAGGCGCTGCTATTGTTGGGCCACGCTTCGGGCGTTTCAACTCCGAGGGGAAAGCGATGCCTATGCCAGGGCACTCAGCGACACTTGCTACTCTCGGTACTTTTCTACTTTGGTTCGGTTGGTATGGTTTCAATCCTGGATCCGCCCTTGGCATTTCCGGAGGCGCTTTCCAAGTCGTTGAGCGCTGTGCGGCTACTACCACTATTGCGGCGGCTGCTGGTGGAATCACTACCCTTATCATTAAGAAGTTCTTGGATCATTTCTTCGACCTCATTTCTGTACTGAACGGAATTTTGGCTGGCCTTGTTGCTATTACCGCTTGCTGCGCATTCGTTGAGGTCTGGGCGGCAGTCATCATTGGGGCAATCGGTGCCATGGTATACATCTCGGCTGCTGCTCTCCTCTTGAAACTCAAGATTGATGATCCGCTAGAGGCCTTCCCCATCCATGGGGCTACTGGATTCTGGGGTGTTCTTTGCTGTGGTATTTTCAATCGCAAGGAATACCAGGAGCTTGCTGGATTCGATGGAGAGAACGGGGGCTTCCTCATGAACATTGGAGAGTGGAAACTTCTCTTGACCAATCTGGTCGGAAGTCTTATCATTTCAGCATGGGTCCTTGCTCTGATTACCCCGTTCTTCCTAGTCATGAAGAAGCTGAACATTCTCCGCATTTCGCATGACGAAGAGCTCATTGGAAATGACATCTCGAAGCACGGTGGAGCTGCCTATCCTGATGATGCCATCGAAGCTGCTACAGAAGGGGCTGCAAGAGATATTGAGTCCGTCTCTGCACCAACAGATGCTGTGAATGCTACTGTCTAATGTAGTACGAAAATGAATCTAATTAAATCGTAATATAAAAACTACGTCTTCTATTAGCTCTGGAATATAAATAATATGTAAACCTCCAAGTCCCTCCGAAAGGTAGGAGATTTGCTTGCTTTTGTAATCCATAGACATGATCAGTAATTCAAAGTTTTCATTTATTTTTTTTGTTGAAATTTCTGATCGAGGAAGGTATTAAGGACAGAAATCATAAGTGAGAGGGTTCTACTATATATTTTTGAAGATTCTCGTATTTTGATGAAATGAAATATTAAATCAGAAATTAATATTTTTAAATTTTTCCTAGAGCAAATATAGCTTGTTTTATAGAAAACGGCGTGTGTGCTTTTTCACCTAGATGGTGGCAAAAACTTTCAGATTCTCAATTCAATTAAGATGAATGATTGCGAAAAGATCATATATTCGTAGGTCAGTTGATATGTTTACATATTTTTAAAACTTCAAAAAGTTATGTGATTTTTTTTGTAATGGAAACTTCGAGATGTAAGAGAAATTATCTAAACTAATTTTTGTTTAGAAGCAAGGCTATCATAGTCTGATTATTAAGTTCTAGATTGACCTGGCTTTTAACAGGAATAAAATTAAGGAGAATGGAAGATATGGTACCGAAAGACAATTATTTGAAATACGAATCTCTGAAATGGAACCAAGGATATGGAAAAAAATATGAAAGGAATGAATCTAACTTTCCGCAAAGAATCTAAATTATTGTTTCTACTAGGGGTTACATCTACCACCGCCAGGAAAAATGACTATTGACTTATTTTATCAGGAAAAGTGAATGCTGACGTATTTTGTCGGGAAAAGTGACTGTTGAAGTATTTTGGGACATTCGACATTCCCCCATGAATGGATAACGAAATATTAGGATTTATTGAAGAAATTTAAGGGATTGTTGAAAACATTTTGGCTCAAATGAGCTTGCATGAATATCTCAGATCGATCCAAAACATTTTCATCAAATATTAAGTTCCTATTTATTAAAAAGTTCGAAAATATAATACATTATCTGAATATAATATTCTGGAAGCAATTAATGCTCGTAAAATTCGGGCATCGGAAAGTTTTTTGCTGGGTTTTTGGTTGTTTTACAGAAAATTGAAAAATAAAGTAAATATTCAAGGTTCAGAAAAAACGTTTCGCACACCTTACGTAATAGTAGATGGAAAATTGGGGTGCTTTACTGATCAAGGACATAGAATGGATATTTTCTATAGACTGTAGCGAACAGTCCCGTTTACTAGAGAGTCTGAAAATGAGGCAGATTCATAAGCTCGAAACATTTAGGGACCGTCACTTTTAGTTTTAATCACTTAGTTTAACTTTTCTCAAGCCCACTGATTCTATGAAATCTTTCTTTCATTTGAATTTGGAGTGATGCATAATAGCTTAGCATCAAAGCGTGGAGAAAGATGTGTTCCAGAATGAATGCGAAAGTTTTATTTCTCGTCATTCCGCACTATGTGATACAATTTAGGAGAATATATTGAAATTTTTTGTAATGATTTTTAATTCTTTCCTTGAAGTTATTACTACTATAGAGTGATACTTTATCGTTATTTCAAATTAGGTGGAAGTTGGAAGGTTCATGGAAAAGAAAAACTTTAAATTGTATATTGCTGTTTTTTGAAGTTAGAGCAAGTTAAGTGAAGGGGAGATTATAAAGAAGGGCCTTGCAAGTACTTTGGATGCTAAAAGGTGAACATTTTGAAAAGTTTTGAGATATTTAAATATACGCAATAAGTATTGGCGCCTTTTACAAACAGTTTTCTTGCATGCTCAGCTGGAACATGTATTGTCGTTGGAAATATTTTATACAGTATTGAAGAGTTTCTACGAATATCAGGCAGATATATATCAGAACTGCACGACGTATGATAAAATGTTTGATGAAAAGACATTTAAAAATGTCTTACTTGGTGTAAAAAGCGAATTAAATGGTCATTTTATTTCAATTTTATACCAAATAAGACAGTAAGTAGATGTTAAACTTGAAAAGACTATAACATTGATTTAAGAACTTTTTTAATTTTTAATCCTTGGAAAATTTATTAAAGATAATTAAATTGCTTTTAGAAAGGGTATTCTATAATGGTTAGTAAGCCTGATATTAATAAACTGAATTAAAGTACAAAGAAGTTTATATAAATAAGATATGTAACCGAAATACTACTTAGTATCGCTCAAAATATCGCAGAATGTACATTTCTAGTCATTTCTGCATATCGTCACTTTCCAATATAAGTTTTCATTTGCAGTAAATGTATTTATGATCTGCAATAACAATTTGGGTATCTCTTTTACCTTAATCTAAAGCAAAATTTAATTCGTTAATTAGCGGATCTGTTGATTTTTTTTTGATATTTGAGTAGTTTTCTTCCAAGCATCTAGTTCAGTTTGAGACATAATACATCTTTCCATATAAAATTTGAAATTATATTAAAAATGACCAAAATGAATCAGGAGTGTAATTCGTATAATTTACGCTGTAACAATTAATATTTCTACATACATTTCTAAGTTACTGATTTAGTAGCATAAAATAATAATTGTTATTAATGGAAATGAAGTCCCGTCAACAGTTAGTATTTATTGCTAAGTTTTTAGTGCTTGATATTAATTAAAAGGTTTCACTTGGATAAAGTGAGGTTTTTCTCTTATATTACTTTGGGAAGAACCAATTAGTCTACAAAATGAATTCATTTTGCCATTAAATACAACCAAGGATTTTCACAAATTTTTAGGTAAATGATTCCTGCAAAAAGCTCATAATATAATGGAATGTGTTGAGTCTCTTATACTGGCTGAATAAACAGAGCATAGCTTTCTAGTAACCGTAAAATGTTTTCTCTTCAGAAAATATAAATGGGATTCGAGAACGTTCAAATAAATTGGAAAAGTACTCCACTTGCGAGTAAAATGAGCTCAGCTCGTATTTACTCGACATAGAAATCTTTTCATGCAAGAAAAAGCCGTTCTAAAATACAGAACGACATGAAATAATTTACAAATAAGCCTAACAATGACGGTTTTTCACGTTCAGTTAATACTTTGCCATCAATTTATCAGAGTAAGCTGACCATTTACCTACATAAATACCCAAATGCTTTACTAACTAGTAAAAATTGTCTCCTCAATAAGTAGAAAATGGAGAAAAGTACTTTGATCTTATGGAATTTCACGATTATTTCGGAATGATATCATTAAGGAAGATTTCATCTACAATTTTTTTCATTGAATTCTAATACTGCAGGGATGATTGGAAGCTAATCTGCTCTGAGAGTTGTGAAACTGGAAAATCAGATCTAATTTTTGAATCCTGTCTTTCAATCCTAAATAACCAGCAACTTTAATCTTCCAAAGAGCTACTGTCGAGATATTCTATTGATATTATCATGTCTCTTTAATTGGAAAAAGCTTTTGTGGAATCTGAAAGATTACGCGAATAGGAAGTAGTATCCTCCGCTCACAATAAAAAAATTAAAAAAGTATACATATTGAGACAAATAAAAAAGCTCTGCGAGAGTGTAACTATTGGGAAATGCTGGAAAATTTGAGATGCCAATATTTTTGTAGAGTTAATCTACTAAATTCATACCACAATAGAGAAATCTAAGCTTTGTAAGTCTAAAATTTCTGCTTGAGTCATGATTTTAATTTGAGTATTGTAAAGAGTATAATTGGAGAACCTAGAGGAAGTTTAAATATACAAGATCTATTCGGTTACTTAGCTTATTTTCAGCATTCGAAAAGCAGTTTACGAATGTCAAATACTCATTTTTTCCATATGGAATATATTGATGAGCCTTGCAGTTGCGTAAAGTAGATTGAAATCACTGATTGTTCTACTGTTCGAGGCTAAATAGTATTTAATTATGACAAGAAATAAGTGCAATCTTTATTGATGCATTGCTGCATATAAATATCTCATCAGTCAACCTATTTAGTAAAAATAGTTAATCCGAACTGAACTATGATGTTTTTTGACTTTACCTATGTTGATGATTGATCTAGATCAAATGAATTACGAAGAAATAATAACATCAATATACGAAGGATTGTTATCAAATCATTTCAAGATTTTGACATATAATTTAAGCGAGATTTAAATTTTTGCAGCTGGAAGAAGAATAATAGTTGCCTTTAAAGCAGCAAAAAAGATGGGACGTTTGATAAGCATGTTCTGATAGAGGTTTAAATTTCTGGGAGCGGTATATAAATTTTTTTATTGTTTGATAAATAATTTAACTGTATGCTTTAGTGGTTGAAATACTGAGGAAAGAATTTTTCAAAAGAAATATAATGATGATACGTAATGTGCGTAATTGGTACTGTCAACTATAAATAGTTGCTGTGAATCTTCATTTCACATTTTCAACCGTTTATTCAGTTTCAATGACTGTAAGCGTTTCAAACGCCGTAAAATCGCTTGAATGTTGAATTATGACCGAAAATGCTTTGTTTTCGTCAAAAGGAGCACTGTTATCCCACTTATCACAACAAAACCGCAATTGAAGATTTAAAAAAACGGAGTTTGATTATTTTTTTCTTTGTAAATATAGTCAATACTGGAAAGTTTCCAGAAATGTGAAGTAAAATTGAAGATATTTAAGCTCGAAGAACATACAAAAAATTAAGTGCCAACAAAGCCTCGATACGACAAGTATTTTTCCATATAATAGTTTTCTCAGAGACTGTTTGTATAATTTTAGGTGACTTGAAATTAAAATACGGATCTGGTGTAAAATTCCAGTGGACTGCTGATGGGTAACTTCAGAGGAATCGTTTTTGAAAAAATCGAAAACTTTGGACTTTTTGTAAATTAAAGAAAAATACTTCGAAAACGTGCTAGGTGAATTTCTGCAACCAATCATTGTACAAAAAACATCAGATTTTACAAATAACTCTATAAGGCTAACTGTATTATTGTGTCGATAACTTCTTGGAAGTTAATCACTATGTTTGGAGTTAGGTTTTAAATCTAGAGTGGTTTCCATGTTTGGATTAGATGATAGTTAAAGACAAATTCGGTTGCAACAAATGGCAGAGAGCTTGGTATTCATGAAATTTATATTGAAATATATTGATATTTACAATAATCCTATAAAATGGGCAGATTATTTGTTGTGTTCAACATTAAATCATATTTCTCAGCAGTAGTTTTTCAATATTTGGTTGCACTCACTGCCTATATACTCTCCACGGATTTTTAATCGCAAAAGTTTATTTTTTGAACATTAATATGTGTGATTGGGTGTATTTAAGATCTTTTTTACAAGTAAATCTAGTTCCCGGATTGCTGCTCAAATTTGGGTGGACTTTCAATACTCGGACAGCAAAAAAGAATTTTGTAAATTTTTAAGTCCTCGCAAACTATACAAACTGGATCCATACGGTATGGTTTTTCTCACGTTATAGAATTTTACCTTCGGATTACACTTCTTGGTGAAGTCATTGGTTTATGAGCTATTCTAATGCCGATTTGATCCGTAATGATTCACAAATCACTAGGCACCGACTGCCTTGTTAACATGTACTCATGGTAAATGTTTCATACGCATTTAGAACATTTAACAAAAATTCTTTCGGTGTTTGAAGACAATACATATTTTGTTGGAAGCATGTCAACACCCTCGCTTTAAGCAATATCCTCACAAACTCTGCTCTCAGGAAGTTATATAGCCTCCAACTATATACATTGAATAGGGTTTCAAGCTCAATATCGCTCAAGGATTGGCTAATTCTTTCAATGTACAACTTCTTCGAAGCATTAAATATCAAATCTCTCCAACAAATTTTAAGCATTAGGGTTCCTAGATTTATTACGTCTTCGGCGCCTGTACAAGTTCACTTTCATTCTTTGCACCGCAAAAAAAACTTTCAGGCTAGCAATTGATAGTCCTATTATTGAATGTCTAAAATTCTATACAGTAAGGTATAATTTATCCTATTTTTTGAAAAGTATCACTTCAAAGTAATGTATTTTGGACAGAAAATTATAGAGAAGAAATTTAAATGGTAATCAAAAAACCACCCCGAAGAGGATAGCCGAGTTAATATCGAAGATCAATCATTAAAAGTAAAACATTGTTGGAAAATTTGTACGCTGATAGTGATGGATGATTTTTTTTACAATTGAAACTTTCGAAATCTATGAATTTTCACTGAAAGGAAACAAATGGACTCAAAATTGACTGTTTTAATCAAGATATACAATCAGCATAGTTTTGATGAAATTTGGGGACTGTTCTATGGGAATATTGTAAACCTGAAGCGGTAATAGGCTCAATAATTATAAATAAAATTTAAAGCAATGGGATCCGTCGTCCTTCTAAAATATTTTGAATATGTTAATTTAAAAGTAAGTTAGCCAAGGATGCATTGTGTTTTGGGTACTAAGAACAATAAATTTTTGTCTGAACTATCTGCTTCTTTGTAATTAGTCAACTCGCTCTATTATTTTTATCGTAGATTCTGTCTCATATTTGAATGAAAGCTAATTGGACTTAAAACTTTTCTAACAAGCAATGTGAACCAAAACACGTCAAAAAATAAAGGAATAGATCAGTGTTTAGCTTAAAATAATGTTGCTGCAATACGACATTTTCAATTTGTGTGTCATAGCTTGCATAAGTGAAAGAATTACTTCTTCAATAAATAATTTCCAAGTCTGGTTGACATTAGTAATCATGAATATGAAAGTGAAAATGTAACAGGTATTGAAAAAAGTAAAAATATTTACTGATATAGTTACGATACAAACTATTGTATGGATGAATATACTTTGTGGGCAACTGCTAGGTTATTTGGAATAATTTGAAGTCATTCCATGTATAAATAGCTTTAAAATATGGAAAATATAAACATTAAGTCCAGGGAGCTATTTATGAATAGATTTCTCAAAATGACACTGCACAACAAATAATATCATGATATTACAATGTAATAAATTCAATTCTCAATACCTTCCTCAAATGCTGAAAATTTAAGAATACTTGCCTAGATAATTATAAGTCAAGAAGAACATCAATAGAAATTTTTATCCAGATAGAGATATTATTTCTGGATATGTTCTATCATGCAAATAATGCCCAGTAAATACATAATGGAAAATGGGGGTTAACTTACTGTGGTATATACGTGGATTGGTACCCAGTACATTTGTACCGGAGCGGAGATAACGTATAATGGCCAAGACCATTGTGAAATAGTAAAATGCGTCGAAAATATGTCATCTCTAAATTTTATCTCAAGTGTCATCCAGCTATTGTTTATTCGTAGAGGAACACTAAAAGCTTTTGCAGGATAAAATTAGGGTTTTAAATCTGAGGCCACATTTTCACACCTGCAACCCCAGTTTGAAATCATGTGAACAAACCGCACTTATGTATACACATACTTTTGAACTACCACCTGAGTATTATGGAAAAAAAGAACGATTCAATTTGATGGATTACTAAAAACCTTTTTACTAATGCTTCTACCAAAATATCCAAATTATCAGGAACAATATTATTTCCAATAGATGAAGTAAATTTGTATTAAAAATGCGTCGAAAAATTATTTAACATTGTTTAAGAAATATTGCAGGAAATGTTCGGTCAAATGAGAAGATAAATAAAAAATAGTACTCAAAAATTGATTTAATCATCGTTTTCCGCCTTTGAAAAGCATTACTTTCATGACTTGAAAAATGTAATCAATTTGAATTTATTAAATACTGCAATATAATTTATAAACTTACAAGAACTTTTTTCAACAGTCCACGGACGTATTGAAGTTGATTATCTGTCTCAGTTAACAAAACTCATATTCTTTTAGCAAATAAAGTGTTCAAAATCCTAACCACTGTCCTGAATGTCTCCGACTGCGAACTTCTCTGCAATTATTGAAATTGTTCTGGATTACTCAATTGAAGCATTTTTTCGGATTTTTCCAGTGGGTGCACGTAAAAGTTTCTGTTTGTTTACAAAACGTGGGAATAACAATGATAGTACTGACTCTAGAAGAGTATCTAAAGTAAAATACATTTCGAAAAATTTTCCCAACTAGAAGAAAATAAAGTTTTCGCAGCTGCACTTCAAATGCTAGGGTCTATCCAAAAATGCCTGCAGAGTGGCGAACGAATAAATGTACCAATTTACTAAAGTTGCAATATTTACGATCTTTTCATACTTTACACCTACCCTGCGAAATATATTTCATGCAAGATACGCAGCGAAGTATTTTCGGAAAATTGTAAGGAACTTTCACTATCAAAGGCATTTGAAGATAATAAATAACCACCTAAAACTGAAACTTTGTGAAAATAAGAACCTAAGTATTGATGTTTCCACGTCGATATGATCTTCGTTTTACACCAGCAATTTATCCGTTTTTTTCTATCGTAAATATTATTGACAAAGGTCTTGAACTTTAATAAAATGTTTTTGTGACTTCAGTTTATACAGAAACATTATTTCTATTTATGAACACACACATCAAACATATTTTAGCAGATCCTTACTTCAATGGTTGTACGAAAAAATTCTTTAAACCTCTCCTTATAACTTTTAAACTACTGTTATACACTCAACCCTTAGGAACTATAGATTCAAACTTTATTGAAGGAACTGAAATAAATTTTAGTCATCTTCTTATCGTAAACTCGCCGTTTACAGGAATTTCAGGATCTACAATGTTTTCGTTGCTTTTGCTGTGTATTTAATATTAATGCTTGAATTAAAAATTTGTAAGCAGACTGACAAGTATAGGTTTTTCGAAACCTAAGTATTAATTATAATATGTTATATTTTTGAAGATTTTGTCCATAAACTTATTCTGCCCAAGCAGGCGGAATATTCTGCAACATCATATAGAATAGAGCTTCTGGTGATGGTAAGTATAAAACTAAAGCTTTTAATATACTCGAAGCCTTTTCGAGTATACGGTAGAAAGAAAAAACTAAAGCTCATTCTGTAACAGGATCCAGTCACTAAATTACTATTTCATTAATCTGGGAGGGAATGTAATGGACAACAATTGCCATTTCTTACGAAGTAAACTATTTCAAATCTTGAAATCAGTATAGAACCAACTCTTTATTGCTAAAAACATCTTTTAGAAGTAAGAAGAAGCCATATGATTCTGTAAATAAACGGACGTCTTTTACATTACGCAATTAAGTTATCCTCGAGAGATTCAAAAAATAAAAATAGCGACGTTTATACAGTTTCCCAGCAGAATAAATTAAGATATCACCACGTCTAGCTATCATACTTTCCTGGCTTCCGGAACATAGTACTCCACAAGGTAGTACTTGAGCGCTTAAGTAACACGGGCCGAACTATCTGGAGGATGAAGCTCGTAATGTATCTGAATATGTATTGAACCTTCATTTAACACATAAAATGATTGTGATATCAGGATGATCTTGAAACTACCAGATCCTTGATTTTTTATCTTTTTCTTCTTTAATGGCTCGAATAATTGATTTCAACATAAGAAGATCAGTCTGAGCTAGATAAATCCAGTATTAGCACTAGTTATTTTGGGTTTCATTGACTTTAGTCTAGGTATACTTTTTTAATAAAATTTAAGTCAATGAAAAGTTCGAAAATTGGTCATGGAATTGTGGAGGAGAAAACATTTTCCAGAAAATTTCAAACTTATTTAGGTTGACGATCTTCAGGATAGTGCATAGGATTCTATTCTGGTATTATAATAGAATATTTATTGGACCAAGCATTGCGATAATATGCAAAGGTATATCTGATTTCTTTTTCTTCATGGAAACCAAAGAAATTGGAATATAAAAATATGCACTTGCTATTTTTATCAAAACTTCAGACGAAAAGGATTGAATCTTATCTTTTTCCCCCTCTATGTAAACAAGGGGGTGCACAAAATAAATGAAATTGCGGGATAGAAGGGTCCGTAAGTATAGAATATGGATTCATAAATGGTCCGAAAGGTACAAATGAAGCAAATTTTTCCTGAATCAAAAGATGCCATTCCAGAAAGTATATCAGTTTCAATCTAAAATAAGTAATCAATGCCGGGAATCTATTTTATTCATGCCATCTCTGTTTCTAGAAAGAAACTTACGGATAAAAGGAAATTAATTCTTGAAAAGAGTGCATTTTTTGGAAGCAGACTCCCCGAAAGAAATGATTCATTCTTTGAAATGATCTAGAAGGATTTAAAATATGGTATAATGATCTGTAAAATACCAACAAATTACATTAAAATTGTTACTATTTCAAAAAGATGACTTAATATGACAATTAATCTGCAGAATCTGATCCAGATCGAAATTAATATCTTCAAGATTGAATAAAAAGTTGTTACAGTATTTTGTTATTATTTCAAAAAGAGGACTTAATATGACAATTAATCTGCAGAATCTGATCCAGATCGAAATTAATATCCTCAAGATTGAATAAAAGTTTTTACAGTATTTTTTTGAGGAAGCAAGCTAGTTTTAGTTTAATTTAAAGGCAGCCATCAAACAATGTGCTAAGTATGATTACATTACTGATTTTTGAAGATACAGACAGCTTGATTTCAATTCTCGATGATATGAAATCATAACATTTTTTGAATCCCTCTTAAACAGCACTACCGGGAATATGTCTGATTAGTTCCATATTATTATTTACAATACACTCTAATTGAAGAATAAATACATGTTTTTATAAAAACGGAAATATTTTTCACATGTTTCGTAACTTAGAATTGTTGTTTATAAGACCAGTACGAATATTCCCTAGAAAATGTGCATCGCGCACATCATGCATACTAATACAAAAACTTTGAAGAGCTTCAGGCGATTTTAAAAGCTTTAAGAAGTTAAGAGGGGTTTGTGCAAGCAAATCTGAAATAAAAGTGCAAAATAATTCTATTTTATATACACATAACGCAAAAAGATGTGAAATTCAAAGAAATGCGAGCAAGATTATACAAATCTAAATACATATCTCCTAATTTTGTTAACGACCTGGATAATGCAGCTCTATATTGATTAAATATTAATTCAGCACTATCAACTGTGCTTAAAATGAGGAGATAGATGGATTCTCTGATTTAGTTGACTTTTAGTCAATCCTATGTACTCTGAAAATAAAAATATGTCCATGTGAATCGTAGATAATAAAGGAAAACACATATTTTAATTCAAAAATGCATTGAAATAGTCAAAGTAGCCGCAACAGAGGATTTTTCCTTTCGGTACACATCTTTTCATCTTTAATTTTCAATATTCTTTTATGTACATAGGTTTTTACAGTTAGCAATTTGTTTAATTTCCTATGACATTTCATGTAAATGCTAGTTCTTACCAAACTTTTGATTACTTTTCTCGTAATTAACTTACATATGATGGAGCAATCAATTCATATTTCGTACGGTAGGCGTGTATATCTCTGAATAAACGCAGCTACCAATAACCCGGACTCAAATGATGTGAAAAATTCAACTGTTCACAGCGTAGAACTGGATCTTCCACGAACAGTGCTAAAACTTCAAAATATAAATTAGGAGCGCAAACTTGCTATTATTCCTCAATGAATAGGGTCATTGGTTCCTCCATTATAAAAAGAGGAATATTTAACATATAATAAACCTTCCGATAAATAATAAAAAGTTGTACGTCGAGTTCCAGCAGACTGTTTTGTTCCCAGACCCCTTGATATCCTTAAAATATATATTTAATCCACTATTTTAATGAAAATAGATCCAAAATTCCAGTAAAATAGATACATCTGAATTACGAGCCAGAAAAAAGTATTTAAGAAAAAAACCGGATATAGACAGGTGAAATATCTAAGAGACACTTGAATTGAAATTTATGCACTACGCGAAACCCAGGAGAGGGAAATCTTACAAAATGAAACGAATAATTGGAAAAGAATGAAATAGGACTAACAACTGGGCACAGCTCATATTATTGTTGGAACTATTTTTTATTAATGCTAGTATATTCCCGTTATGTTATCTATCTTTTTTGAGTAAGATAAGTGTCCGATACTTTTAAATACCATCAAGTCATTATTCTCTACCTTGAGGAACTTTTGCATCGGTCAATTACTTCGCAGCGGACAGAAAAATATATGAGATATGTAAAAGTATGTTCTACTTCAGTGGGAGGCACTTTCTTTCTCTTGTAAATAAATCTCAAATATGTGGGAAATAAGAATAATTTAAGTATTGCGCCGATTAATTTTTAAAGACTTAAACAGCATATTTCTGTATAGTTCTCTAAAAAAATGCCAAATAAGATCATAAAAAAGATTCCAAAATATCTTTTTTAAGAAGAAAAGTACTTATTAGTGTTCCTAGACATATTGACATGCTTACATGCATTGAAAGGTTTGTGTTTCATTTCCAAATATTTGTTGTCAAAAGCCAAAGAATGTCTCAGTTCTACCATTGAAGTTGTAACGAAATAAATATTTGCTTCAAGAGGGAAATAGAAAATAATTGTAACATAAACCTCGTTTCTTCCTCAGAGCGTTTACGTAAGATACAGTTAAGTGTTATGTATAAATAGAAATTCGACAGGTAAGTAAATTAAATAGTTACCTGCAAGTGTATATTTCAAGACAATCTTATACATAAAGGGGAATTTTTGGGTTATTTTAATGCATGGAAGATGTCATCGGTTATACATGAAGTGAAATTTAGAAGGAGTAGTTATATGTAAAAGGTTATCTCTCTTAATTGACGTGGCCATGAAAAAAATTCAAGTGATCATACCAACTATTACAGCTTAGTAGGAAATTATCGTTAGTTCATAAAAATTGGTATTAATTTTTAAATAATTTAGATGATGTAGTTAAGGTTTGGATTTCAGGGAGTAATACATTAGCAAGTGGTCTACCTATCTTATAGAATATTTATTATCAATTTCCATCACACAGAAACTCAATCTGGATTGCTTCGCATGAAATTTTCTTGATTTTAGTGGACTCAGTATCAAGTTTTACAGTCTACCCCTTCGAGTAATTTACTCAATAATATCTTCCTCTAGTGAGTATATGTTATATAAATTTTTATATACCGCTACCACCGAATTATTTTCCACGGTACTGCTTACTAGGAAAGATACACCTCAGAAAAAACTTTACATGTGTATGAAAAAATCTCGCGAGTATTTTGGATATATATTTGAGAACAAATACATATAATATACGAAAAAACACAGACTGAATCAAAATTATGACCATTCCATAATTCTCTTGCGATAATGAATTAGAGATTCAATTCGTGAGAAAATAATATTAAAATTTTTAGATCCCAGTTGTCCATGTGATAGAAGAAAAAAAAGTTTCGGTGCCATCCTAAATTTGCGGACAATAATTTTTTTGCGATTAGCTGTTTTTGGAATGAGAAGGTTGCGATTTGATTATTTTATGTTGTTTTAATTGATATTTCAGTTGAGCTAAATATATTCCAAAAACGTTTTTAAAAACGTTTGCAGTTCCAAACAACCCGCAAGCTCATGTGTGGTATATTTGACGTTTTTCGTGCTCTCTTAGCTAATATATGTTAGCTTTGATATTCTAATGGTTCAATTACATTGCTTTAGTGTTTTTCTGGTTCAACGTCGGTGCAAAATAAAATATAAATTCTAACGGATACTAATATCAAAATTTTGAGCACAAATGAGTTTAATCTTCCTCAAAATCTTTTTACTATAATCTTTACGTCAAAGAGGGTTTGTTTTTTTTTGAATTTGAGCTGTTAAAGTGCACAGCTAACCTAATACAATAAAATATTCCAAACACAGGGGTCTTCAGAATATGCTCAATTTAATTTGTGTAACGAAGGAATCAGTCTTTTTATGCAAGCAATAAATGGTTTGTCAAAAATGGTTATTTTACGGGAATATAAAAATTTTGACCAAAACATGGTTTACTGCTCGAGAGCGCATGTTGAGAAATCCAACATCCCAGCGATCAGAATTTTTCGGGGAAGCAGCACATGCAAAAGTAGACAAGTCGTAAAATTAAGAACGAACCCAATCAATGCCTCCATCATGCAGGCAACTGCAGTGAAATATACACACACAATCAAACAAAGTAGAGTGTCTCCATATAATTGCATTGAATTCATCGAAATGAGTGTCCGTGAGATCACGCAGCCTGACGAAAGCGCCCAGTAAAGTGTGTTTAACAATGATTAATAACGAACCCAGTCATTGCCTCCTTCATGGAGGCAAATTCAGTGAAATATGCACATGCAATCAGACAAATTGCAGTGCCTCTTTATAATTGCATTGAATTCATTGAAATGAGTGTCCGAGAGATCACGCGGCCTGACAAAAGCGCCTAGTAAAATGTGTTTTACAATAATGACAAACGAAAACACTCCTTATTTTCTTCAGAAATCACGTCTCTGGAGGAATTTTTTAATCATGTTTATGTTCCTGTAAATTGCAGGCGACATGAATGGACTCTTTACTCCAGATCTGGACTAAATGGAAACTTTGAGAAATTTTAGCACTTAGGAAATACTGAGGATTTTATATATATAGATAGCAACTATAACTGGGTATCTTATTTAGAAGTCTCGTTTCACGGTTCCTCATTTAGACCTGGCCAAAGTGCCTTTAATTCTGGAATGGTGGCAGAAAGAATAATTTATGAATTGGTGTGTAGAGATGAGAAAACCTATTGAATGAAAATTTATTTCCCCAGTGAAATGCGTGTCCTCCAGCTCCCTGTCCGAACTTTTCATATATCTCCACTGATTTTGTGCAACATCAGAAAACGTGTGTACAGGAGCCAGATCACACTTTGCTTTGGATACACACCGCCTGTGCTTCATGATTACTTAAGTAGAAGGGTCTGAAAGTAACAACTTTTACATGTGCTAATAAAACCGAAACGCCACATGACATCATCTGTTGAGGTGGCACCTGACCAACCTGATCCGATCAGTGTAGAGACGAGTGTGTAAAAGTCAGTAAGGGGCGGGTGTGGGAGAACATTAGAGGATTTTACCTTCCTTTGGATAGTTTAGTTCTTAGAGAGTTGTCTTCTGTGGGTGCATTACACCGTATTGTATTTTCGCAAGTGAGCTCGTCGTTTCCTAACTTTTAGCTACGAAGCCCATACTGCATTTACGGGAAAATACTGTACTAGCGCGAAACACGTGCTTTATTCCCGCAAGAGGGGTACTGTATGCGCCCAACGTCGCACTATAATCGCCTGACACCACAATTTATTTGAGTAACGCAGTACTGTAGTTGTTCAATTGTGCAATTCAATTTCAATTGTTCAATCGTCAATTCCTGCGGTACATCAACGGCCGCACACAATGACAGTAACCACTGATCTTTGTAATTAATTAGCTTGCCTTGACTAAGTGCGCGTCATGACGGCGTGTTGGGCCCACATATTTTTGCACGTGCACCGCTTGTGGAAGTATCTCTGCAGACATGACAGCGGTCAAGGCGAGAATAATAAAGGAATTTGATGAACACAAAAACGAATGAGTAGTCTACTCTGCAGCGCAAACGCTAGGAACACAAAATTAGTAGTTTATACGATATAAACATTCCACCCTAGCAGCTACTTGGAAACAGAGCGGGGGTAACCAGAATAAAAAATCCCAAGGGTTTCATAACCTTCTACATCCCAGTTCCGCCCATCAATTACACGCTAATTCGCTAAATTGAACTCAAAAAGCGCTAGACGACATAAACTTATTCAGTCACCCGAATGACGACGCCTTCACCTTCACACCGTGGTTGATTCTCGCGACACAACTGGGACGTGTGGGCAGGTGAAAATGGCATCGATTTAGACAATCTGGTTTAGACTACCTTTCATCCCAGTGCCTGATTCAAAGAGATGATCATGGGGAAGGTGGAATATCCAGTGAGGTGGGTCGGTTAGAAGCTGCACTGGAATTCTGACGGAGCACAACCTTACAAGATGAGTGCGGTAATTTTAGGGAGGCTGTTGGGTCCTTTTCTGTATCCAGCATTTTGATTATATTGGACTCTTGCATGATCTTCAGTAGCGTCCATTTATTGAAGTTATTGATGGCTTTTCCTTGGTATTTCTTGATCAATGTGCGTATTTTCCAAAAATGACTGATAGCTCAGTGAGGTTGGTTAGAGAGACAAAAAGGGGCTCCAGTTGGGCAAACACGGCCAAAAGGTATGATAATTCGTAATTGTGAAGATGTTTGAGCAGCAGCCGTTGCCACCGAGGAGATACAAATTCTGCTTTGTGTAATTTCGCTCTCGCCAGCGATAACGGGATTGATTTGTTTTCGAGTTGGATCTCGGGTCTTGTATTGATCGAGATAATTTCGGATATCGACCTCTGAAAGATTCTAGGAGCATGTTTGGATCGTACGGTGTAAGATTACTGTCTGGAAGGCATTATTCTGTTGCAATAAGTTCTTTTCAAATGAATTTTTCGTTAACATCATTGGCATAACTTTACTTTCATGTGGTTTTAGAACTACTCCTCGACGAAGTATACTGTACTGCAATTTCCCATGCTTTAGGGATTAGTGAAGTGTATTCAGGATTCAACCGTCCCATTCTTTACTAGTATCTACCCATCAAAGAATATGCTGAAGTATAAAGCGAGCAACTAGAACATCCAACATGAGAAATTCTCACTTAGATGCTGAAGAATCATCCTTTTCTCTTCCAAAACTATTTCATTTCCTTCCTGCATCAACTTTGATCAATAAGGCCACCTTATCCATCAAAAGCTTCATTTTTTAAATTTTCAGCTCTAAAGCTGCCCCCTTTTTTCTCTGAGCTCCGCATTGGCCCCTTCATCTCCTTAATTCCTTATTACAGTAGCCGCTGATCAAGCTCCTATTTTTTCTATTCATTCTCAATGCATTCGTCCTCCGCAAATTCAAATGCTTTTACGAAGGCAACCACTTCATTCGTATTGGTTCCAACAGCTCTCGGCGTCTTCCGCGATTTTACTGCTTTTCTTGGAGTATTGCCAGATGAGCTTCCTTCCCCGTTGTTTAGATCATTCAAAACGGAACAATATCATCTTTTGACTTTCTAGTAATTGCGTGAGCTCTAATTTCAGAGTCGAGTCGCTCCTTCTCTATATATCTCTGTAGTTTATTTTTACTATTTGGATACCGTTGCTCCACAAGTACCTCTCTGTCTTGTTTACTTGTGGCATATAGCTCTTCCATTTCTCATATTTTTCCGCCAATTCGACTCATCACGTTTTCCGAACGCCCCTGAAGACCAAATATGCGTTGTAATCGTACAAAAATAACTTGCATTGAATTCCAGGTTAGTGTTCTGTTAAAAGTAAGGATTCCGTTTGCCTTTGACGGTGCAGTCTCGAATCGTTCTCGCGTAGCACCAATAGGAGCTATGCTTGCATTACATGAAGCCATTTCTCTGACTATTATAAAGTCGTAAGAACACGTAAACAAAGGCCCCTTCTCTATTCCCTGAGTTTGTATGTAGACTTCAGTTAGTTTTTTTTGTCAGAGTCAAGTGGCAATAGATATGTTAGGTGCTGGTTTTGTGTCACAGTCCATTCGATTGTGGCTGCACTGAGGGTATTGTTTTATGATTTACGACAAGATTTTTCAAGGTTTTAGTTGCAGTCGGATAGGAGCGGTTGCTCTATCGAAAGTGGAGCTTGCATGCAGTAAGGTATCCGCTATTAGTAGCGGGTACTAAGTTGAATATTGTGTTTATGTAGGGAGTTGGACATTGAGTTAACTCCTAAGATCCAAGTGTTCCTTCAACGAGTTTCAGAACAGAACTGCATGTCGTTCGTCTCAAAATATTTGCAGACAAGAGTATTTTCGATTGGAAATTTGCTTGGAAATAATTGCATATGCCACTTCACTAAAGCTCCCATTTCGGCAAATATTCTGAAACAATATGATTTCAATACTGCAATTGAATTGAATTAGTACACGAAATGAAAAAGTTCTGCAATTTCTTCGCAGATTTCAATCTCCGTAAATTCACAACTAATTTACAGTAGAGCAAATTTCTCTGAGAAAAATTTAAAGCTTTAGAGCTACATGAATGCTTATTTCTTTTGAAAATCCAAAGGAAAAAACTATACAAGACATTGTCAAAAAATAGATATTAAAATACCAAGAAAATATTTTGGTAGTTATTTAGAGATCTTTTTATTTAAAAGCTCTTAGTTTAAAAATCTATTATTTGAAAAATGATAAAGCTTTATAATGACGTAACATATTTCTTTTGTAAAATTTTGAATTCCCTTTAAAATATAATTTTTTGTTTTCTCCGTAGACTGGAGTAGTGTGGGTATCACATTTTCTTTTGTTCAATTTTCATAGTACTTAATAAATTAAAGAAACTTATGTCTAATTTTTTTCGTTTGGACTTTAGATCTGATTTACGTCAGAAAATATTCAGTAGTTCTTCACTTTAAAGACATAGCCAACTAAAAGACCCAATAAAATATTGATGGATTTTATTTTATGTTGACCCGCTTACTAAAATAATATTATTAAGTCTAATTATTCACAAAATGTGTCGGTAGGACTGTGATAATTAAAAAAATTAGTGGTGAATCTATGGTAAAATGCAGTTTTTCCATGATTTTTTATGATTAGAAACGAAATTCGTTGAAGAAATCGATCTTCTCACTTGGGTTTGACTCACTTTAGGGTTGAAGAACGAACAATGCCCTTAATTTCATTCTGTAATCCATAAGGAAATAAAATTGCAGATGAAATTGTGCTGAGACAAGTGATCTATTTTTGACTTAATCACAAAACTAAAGTTTAACATGTCCTTCTAAATTGAATTTTAAGAACCACCTCATCAATATATAACAATTTTCTTGAAATAATGTATTTGCTATGATCGTTCTAGAAGTACATTAGAACCCTTCAGAAAAACTTTTTTATCTCAGGTACTCGAATTCGGGGCAAGAAGCTCCTTAAGGTCGTGCTAGCAAGTTTCGATAGGGAAAGTCGTCATTAAATTATTAAATTCTATGGTAAGTGCATTGATTCATTCTTCACTAAATTTATATCTTCCTGATTATCAGGAAGAATTTAAAAGTCCAATATTTTCCCCAATATTCATAGAAAAGTGCGCAGAAAACAATACGTAGGGAATGGGATTTTGACCTTTTCAGGGTAGATTAAAGGGACATTTATGGTCAAAATAAGCTCATTTCTCGTCGTAAGATATCATCTACTCATAGCATAAGGAAATAAAACTAAATTTGTAGTTATGGACCTTTGAAGAGGCGCGTGCTAGGACTTGGGCCTAAATCCGCTGGAATATTACAATATTTTCAATATCGCTCAAACCGATTGGGAAGAAGTCCTTCAATACCTTCTCTCCGTTTAACACAAAATTATGGTACTAAAATAATTCCAGTCTTGATTCCAAATGGGTCCGTTGTTTCTAAAAGTTTTGCAAAAACAAATTATTTAATGCCTGAAAAGAAGTTTACTACAGCTCGACCTCTGCAATCAATGTAAAAATAAAATGAAATAATATACACTACTTTGTGACAGATGCAACCGATAATGTCCAGCATATTAACTATGAAAAGAAAATTGTAACGGAACTCTGCCGTTGGAAACGTCTTGACAATATCAAAATTGCGCAAGTGTTTCTTTGAAAATTTTAAAATTAATTTTTTTGCTCCATGGAAAGGCCTTGCATAATTATGAATTTGCGTTTGTAACAAAAACGTTTTCTGATTTTGGGGACAGATTCTGTAATTTTATTTGCAAACTACCTCAGAGAATTATATATAAGACCACTTCAGGTCAAGTTCCATGGGAATACATACATTCTAAAACACTGTATCCAGACTGTAGTCGGACATATCATACTTACCAAGATGGTCGACTCAGCAGACTTTTTTTTCATTTCTGATGGATCTATGGAACTTAACTCAACAAAAGTTGCGACCAAGCTGTTGTCCCTTTCCGATGGTTTGTCCGCGCTCACGGAGGTGGTTGGTTTCAACACCAAGGGGCTGGACACAATGTTTGTCCTCTTCTCTGGATACTTAGTGTTCCTGATGCAATGTGGATTCGCGATGCTGACAGCCGGATCAGTTCGGACCAAGAACACAAAGAACGTACTCTTGAAAAATGTTCTCGACGCCTGTGTTGGTGCACTTGCTTACTACTCTTTTGGTTTCGCTTTCGCTTACGGTCCGTATAGCAATCCATTCATTGGGTCTGGTTGGTTTTTCCTCTCAGCGGCTGAAGGAGAGAACTTCACAGACTTCACCAGCTTTTTCTTCCAGTGGGCATTCGCAGCTACGGCAGCCACAATTGTGTCTGGGTCTGTCGCGGAACGCACTTCGTTCTATGCTTATATGGGGTACGCCTTCTTCCTTACTGCTTTCATTTACCCGGTTGTGTCTCACTGGGTGTGGGGAGGAGGGTTCCTCGCGGAACTGTTTGGCCTCGGAATGATTGACTTCGCTGGGTGCTCTGTAGTCCACATGGTTGGTGGAATCGCTGGCTTGGTAGGCGCTGCTATTGTTGGGCCACGCTTCGGGCGTTTCAACTCCGAGGGGAAAGCGATGCCTATGCCAGGGCACTCAGCGACACTTGCTACTCTCGGTACTTTTCTACTTTGGTTCGGTTGGTATGGTTTCAATCCTGGATCCGCCCTTGGCATTTCCGGAGGCGCTTTCCAAGTCGTTGAGCGCTGTGCGGCTACTACCACTATTGCGGCGGCTGCTGGTGGAATCACTACCCTTATCATTAAGAAGTTCTTGGATCATTTCTTCGACCTCATTTCTGTACTGAACGGAATTTTGGCTGGCCTTGTTGCTATTACCGCTTGCTGCGCATTCGTTGAGGTCTGGGCGGCAGTCATCATTGGGGCAATCGGTGCCATGGTATACATCTCGGCTGCTGCTCTCCTCTTGAAACTCAAGATTGATGATCCGCTAGAGGCCTTCCCCATCCATGGGGCTACTGGATTCTGGGGTGTTCTTTGCTGTGGTATTTTCAATCGCAAGGAATACCAGGAGCTTGCTGGATTCGATGGAGAGAACGGGGGCTTCCTTATGAACATTGGAGAGTGGAAACTTCTCTTGACCAATCTGGTCGGAAGTCTCATCATTTCAGCGTGGGTCCTTGCTCTGATTACCCCGTTCTTCCTAGTCATGAAGAAGCTGAACATTCTCCGCATTTCGCATGACGAAGAGCTCATTGGAAATGACATCTCGAAGCACGGTGGAGCTGCCTATCCTGAGGATGCCATCGAGGCTGCCACAGAAGAGGCTGCGAAGGACATCGAATCTATCGCTGTGCCGGTGAACGCACCCAGTACCACAGAAGCCGTTTAATCCCGTAAAACAATACGATAATACGAATATTTTTATTCTATCAAAATCAATCACAACTGAAGCTAGCTAAGACGATGGCTTTACTTCGAGCACGGCTCTGAAAAATTCCAAAATTTCGAAAAAGGAATGTCACGGATGTGCTCAGTTATGAATCACCTGAATCTCCCGAGTAAAGTAGTAATAGGCGAATATTGAATTAATTTCAATAATTTCACCAGGGACATTTTCCGGTCGTTTCTGGTCCTTATGAAAGTTCCGCAACAAATTTTAAGATGTTATATCGGGCATATGGAGAAAATGATTTATATAAAATAAAAACATACCTTTCCAAAGCGCATGAATCTAGTTTTACGCCGAATTAACTGATCATACTTTAAGTACTTACTAAAATGTGCAAAATAGTTCAGTTTTATGTATTTGTAAAAGTCGAAACTCATTCATTTCTCTTTAGGTGATTAAATTTGGAGGTGAAAGTGCGAAACTTCTGCGGATACATCCTAAAAGTTGCAGTGAAATAAGGTGAACACAATACTTCGTGTGATGAAATTAGGCAATATGATTACTTTTACACATTGAACCATTTTTTATTGTCTTATGCAAATAATTCTTTAGTTTGACAAAATTTTCATAATATACAGTATAATCTGCCTGTTTTTGAAGTCTTTAAAATCAGCTAAGTACAATATCATCTAGAGTTATTTTTCGCCAGACATTTCCATAAAAATTAGATTCTATTATTTAGTATTTAGTACATTTATTAGAAGTCAGATAAGCAAACAGGAAGTTAATATTAAATAAAAACACTTAAAAAGTATGATGAAATTTTTGAAGAACAAAATTCCTTTATCAGCAGTTTTTTTTGAACGTACAGGCAAAATATATTTAAATTATTTCAAAATCGTTTTGTTTGCGTAGCCTGTGCAATTCTTTCATCTATTATTGTGACTACATTGAGTTTAGTCTTAAGAATGAATCGCATGTAAAACAGTTCTTCTTTATGAAATTTGAATTCCACCCAATGACTCAGAACTAATTCAATCAAATAAATAATTGATGGTGGCTTTTTGAGCTGCGACAAGTTTTTATGTACTGCAACTAGAATGCGTTCCCGTTCTTTCCCGTAATGAAACCAAATTACTAGCTTATAGTAAAATTAAAGATCATTTGGTTCCACAGACTTATTATGAATCTGGATACATAAGTGGATGTTTCTGGTGCAATTACGTTAATAGTGTGTCGCAAATTTCTTTTTTTTGTGGTGGTTGATAAGTATTTCACCATTCCATTCGGCTGGTAGATTTCTTGTCACCCTTTATTGGAGACCCAAAACTACCAAGAAACCGGTTTTAAATATTATCCATTTTGGTTATCAGAAATTTTAAAAATAAAATCAAGATGTAAAGTAACGACGGAACACCAGTACATGAATTAAATTCAAAACATTGAATCCAACATGAAATTCAATAAGATATAAGTAGTAATCCAACATGAAATTCAATTAGATATAAGTAGTAGATATTGGTTCTTAATTAGTAAAAATGCAGTCAATACGGGGAGACGATTGTAAACATTCAACTCGTTAGTCACCATGGTTATATACTGTGGGTTTATTTATTAGTATTTATGTGATATTTGTATTTTTGTATCCAAATCAATTTCATTTACATATATTTATTTCCTTCATTCATTTCCTGCATTCTAATATGAGAAAACTGCAATTTACTTGCAGAAACCAATATTCTCCTAAGAAGTTTCAGATAAAAAAGCTAGCATTCTCAGCGACTAACATCAAAAATCTTTCATAATTCATTTCCACTCAACTATTATATTCAATTTCAGTTCTACCATTTCCATTTCTAGTTCAATCACTTTCCTGTATCTTTTTTTTCTTTCTGCTGTGTATACTTTGCATTTTAATTTAGAAACATTTTTTGGTGAAATAATGATTTCTCTTACTTCGTATGATCGTACACATAATTTTTTCATCTGAGGTTTTAAAACCTGCTCCTGCAAATACTCAATCAGTAATTAACGCTTACTTACCATCTGTTACGCAAGAGGTTCCTCGAGAAAAAATTTATCTTTTATTTCTTTGATTTTCTATCCATAACTATTCCCAAATGTGACCGCTTTATAGCTTTAAGTCTCTGAAAACGTTAATTATAGTCGCGTTTCCGGCGATTTGGGAAAAACTTAAAAACATTTCGCAACTTCTTTGCAGTGTAAAACTTTTATGTTTATTGGTAGTACTGGCGAAAGTAAATTGCATTCATATTCGTGGTTGTTTACTAGAAAGTTACCTTTTCTACCACAATGTGCCCTCTTCTATCATCTGAAACATTTCTATTTTGGTCCTGCTCTTAATGGAGAGCGCTCCTTGGTTGCTTATTGCATCTAGCAGGCAAAGGAAATAGCTGAACCATCAGGCCTGTAATTCATGATTCTCACCATATGAGTATGATAGTAGCCAAAGAGACATTAATTGAAGAAGGCTAACTTTTTTCATCAGAAATGTACCATTTTTCTGGAACACATATCCTGTGACTAAGCTAGGAGCTATTTCTCCGTTTGTCTCGTGACCTATTTCTACATATTCATCTATTTATTTGGTGCTCCATCCATTTTCTGAACACTGTCTGTTTGCGACTTTCTGCTCATTTTCGTTTATTCTCTTTCGATTGGTAGAATGGAGTAAAAGATGGTAGTTCCCAAATATTTTTCGCAAATACAATTGACGAAGCGTAAAGCAGATTAAAATATCTACCATATTTTAGATATACTAAAATTATTAATTTATATCGTTACCTTTGTACATAAATCATTTCAGCTTGTTTAATATGGAAATATGAAGACGCTAACCCCAAATAAACATTTTAAAAATTTAATTTGAGATGAAACGTAAAGTTGAAAAATCAAACCTAGGATGAATTTTCGATTTTAAATACACACAGATTGATGATGAAGTTATACAGTTTTTGAGGTAACGGCAGACTAAAATTTTCCATGTGTTCATATTTGATTACTGGATACTAATATTTATTTGCTTTTGTGTAGTTCGTAATGATTATTAATGTAAAGAATACTGATTGATGAAATATACGATATGAACGAATTTTTCAGCTACAGTATATAGAATCTTTCCATATAAAATAATGTTATTTAAAAAACTCAAATAATTCCACACTGAAGAAGCTCGTAATCCAGATGATATAAAAGAAGTATTTTTACAGGGTGAATGAACCTATTTTTAGACTAATTACGAATTTTGAGACTCTCTACATGCAATTGATATTTATAAAGCACAAGTACTTTTTTAAAAATATTTTAAGAGTATGTCGTGTTTAATTTTCTTTTTAGGGGGCAATCTTTACACCTTTAAATAAAAGTATCTACTTCAAATTTAAATATAAGAACTAATTATATTGCTGATAATTTCATGTTTTATAATGACCATGTAAACGTTTTTTTGGAACCCAAATTGTTTGTTCGTAGGCTGCTTTCCAAGATTTTTTGCAAGTGAAGAAGTCAAAAGCGGGGGTAAACAATTGAAAAACATTTCTAAAATGCCTATATCTAGTTTTTTTAAAACTTAGAACACTTTTACCTTGAACTAAGGAGAAAGGAACCTGACGAAAGACTTATTATGATGCTATTGAATAAATTTGAACTTCATTTCCAGTAATAAGTTTTCTTCCTCACTACAGATTTAATTGCATGTCATTGTTAATCCGAACGCTCGAATGATTTTTACGTCTTAGGAATTACTTTTCTGAAATCAAATGGTCGAAATTAGAACAGAGCATAGCATCTTAGCTCTGTATCATGTGAATGATTCTTCCGATAGTAACTCACTAGAGTCATAGCTGATACTGAGATTAGGATACAGTAAATTATGCCTTTTTATATTTGCACTGAAAAAACATTCATGACTCTGATTAGTGTCAAGCAAAATACATGAAGCTTTGAATCATTAAAACACGATTAGTATCCGATATCGACAAAAAATGCAACTTTTAATGTAGACTTTCTCCAACAGTCAACAATTTATTGAAAAATTGCATATCATTATTTGCTTCATTAATTTTCTATAATTGGAACAATCAATAAGTTCTAATGAAATTCTGCCAAAATGTCCTTGGAATAACAGAAAAGATAATTTTATATTTAGCTGAGTTATCATTTGTTGAAATTTGTACTAGACCTGCTTCATTCAATATGTAGGACCAATTTCAGGAAAGGGTTCTCTAAAACCCTTACCGACCGCGTTTTCGGTTGACAATAGTTTTAGATAGATCACTCTTTTGGGAAATGATGCCCAGCAATTTTAACTAAAATGACTACTCTAATGCCAGTATTAAAAGATTCAACAAGTATTCTTCTCTTTTAAATGTTAAACTCTTCCCCAGAAACTTGAAGAGAATTGCGTCGGTTTAATTTGAGCGCTTGTATTGATGAATTATTTCTAAGCCAAGAATTACTTCATTACACAACAAAGAAACAATTTATCTATAATTCAAAGCTGTCACACTTGAAATGTTATATTTAATCACTAACTGAGCTTTTTTACTTGGCTCTTTTGCAAACTTCTATCCAAAAAAACATCATTCAAAATGATAGTTTATAAGTTTTTCTTGATGCTTCAATCCAAATTTGAACAGTATTTCTAGTACCAACCTCATTGAAATTTTTTGCTTAGATCTTGTCTACCCATCAAAATTAAGTGAGTCATTAGTGGAAGAGTGACTTGCGATTAAAAACCTAGAAGGTTTTTCAAATAAAGGTATTGAGAAATGTATATTTCCTTGTGTCGGATGTAACTGTTAATGACCGCCACATATTATTTAAAAACAACATTAAAACGGCATTATGCCGTTAAAAACATCTTACCAATACCAACATTGCGCAAGTGTTTCTTTGAAAATTTTAAAATTAATTTTTTTGCTCCATGGAAAGGCCTTGCATAATTATGAATTTGCGTTTGTAACAAAAACGTTTTCTGATTTTGGGGACAGATTCTGTAATTTTATTTGCAAACTACCTCAGAGAATTATATATAAGACCACTTCAGGTCAAGTTCCATGGGAATACATACATTCTAAAACACTGTATCCAGACTGTAGTCGGACATATCATACTTACCAAGATGGTCGACTCAGCAGACTTTTTTTCATTTCTGATGGATCTATGGAACTTAACTCAACAAAAGTTGCGACCAAGCTGTTGTCCCTTTCCGATGGTTTGTCCGCGCTCACGGAGGTGGTTGGTTTCAACACCAAGGGGCTGGACACAATGTTTGTCCTCTTCTCTGGATACTTAGTGTTCCTGATGCAATGTGGATTCGCGATGCTGACAGCCGGATCAGTTCGGACCAAGAACACAAAGAACGTACTCTTGAAAAATGTTCTCGACGCCTGTGTTGGTGCACTTGCTTACTACTCTTTTGGTTTCGCTTTCGCTTACGGTCCGTATAGCAATCCATTCATTGGGTCTGGTTGGTTTTTCCTCTCAGCGGCTGAAGGAGAGAACTTCACAGACTTCACCAGCTTTTTCTTCCAGTGGGCATTCGCAGCTACGGCAGCCACAATTGTGTCTGGGTCTGTCGCGGAACGCACTTCGTTCTATGCTTATATGGGGTACGCCTTCTTCCTTACTGCTTTCATTTACCCGGTTGTGTCTCACTGGGTGTGGGGAGGAGGGTTCCTCGCGGAACTGTTTGGCCTCGGAATGATTGACTTCGCTGGGTGCTCTGTAGTCCACATGGTTGGTGGAATCGCTGGCTTGGTAGGCGCTGCTATTGTTGGGCCACGCTTCGGGCGTTTCAACTCCGAGGGGAAAGCGATGCCTATGCCAGGGCACTCAGCGACACTTGCTACTCTCGGTACTTTTCTACTTTGGTTCGGTTGGTATGGTTTCAATCCTGGATCCGCCCTTGGCATTTCCGGAGGCGCTTTCCAAGTCGTTGAGCGCTGTGCGGCTACTACCACTATTGCGGCGGCTGCTGGTGGAATCACTACCCTTATCATTAAGAAGTTCTTGGATCATTTCTTCGACCTCATTTCTGTACTGAACGGAATTTTGGCTGGCCTTGTTGCTATTACCGCTTGCTGCGCATTCGTTGAGGTCTGGGCGGCAGTCATCATTGGGGCAATCGGTGCCATGGTATACATCTCGGCTGCTGCTCTCCTCTTGAAACTCAAGATTGATGATCCGCTAGAGGCCTTCCCCATCCATGGGGCTACTGGATTCTGGGGTGTTCTTTGCTGTGGTATTTTCAATCGCAAGGAATACCAGGAGCTTGCTGGATTCGATGGAGAGAACGGGGGCTTCCTTATGAACATTGGAGAGTGGAAACTTCTCTTGACCAATCTGGTCGGAAGTCTCATCATTTCAGCGTGGGTCCTTGCTCTGATTACCCCGTTCTTCCTAGTCATGAAGAAGCTGAACATTCTCCGCATTTCGCATGACGAAGAGCTCATTGGAAATGACATCTCGAAGCACGGTGGAGCTGCCTATCCTGAGGATGCCATCGAGGCTGCCACAGAAGAGGCTGCGAAGGACATCGAATCTATCGCTGTGCCGGTGAACGCACCCAGTACCACAGAAGCCGTTTAATCCCGTAAAACAATACGATAATACGAATATTTTTATTCTATCAAAATCAATCACAACTGAAGCTAGCTAAGACGATGGCTTTACTTCGAGCACGGCTCTGAAAAATTCCAAAATTTCGAAAAAGGAATGTCACGGATGTGCTCAGTTATGAATCACCTGAATCTCCCGAGTAAAGTAGTAATAGGCGAATATTGAATTAATTTCAATAATTTCACCAGGGACATTTTCCGGTCGTTTCTGGTCCTTATGAAAGTTCCGCAACAAATTTTAAGATGTTATATCGGGCATATGGAGAAAATGATTTATATAAAATAAAAACATACCTTTCCAAAGCGCATGAATCTAGTTTTACGCCGAATTAACTGATCATACTTTAAGTACTTACTAAAATGTGCAAAATAGTTCAGTTTTATGTATTTGTAAAAGTCGAAACTCATTCATTTCTCTTTAGGTGATTAAATTTGGAGGTGAAAGTGCGAAACTTCTGCGGATACATCCTAAAAGTTGCAGTGAAATAAGGTGAACACAATACTTCGTGTGATGAAATTAGGCAATATGATTACTTTTACACATTGAACCATTTTTTATTGTCTTATGCAAATAATTCTTTAGTTTGACAAAATTTTCATAATATACAGTATAATCTGCCTGTTTTTGAAGTCTTTAAAATCAGCTAAGTACAATATCATCTAGAGTTATTTTTCGCCAGACATTTCCATAAAAATTAGATTCTATTATTTAGTATTTAGTACATTTATTAGAAGTCAGATAAGCAAACAGGAAGTTAATATTAAATAAAAACACTTAAAAAGTATGATGAAATTTTTGAAGAACAAAATTCCTTTATCAGCAGTTTTTTTTGAACGTACAGGCAAAATATATTTAAATTATTTCAAAATCGTTTTGTTTGCGTAGCCTGTGCAATTCTTTCATCTATTATTGTGACTACATTGAGTTTAGTCTTAAGAATGAATCGCATGTAAAACAGTTCTTCTTTATGAAATTTGAATTCCACCCAATGACTCAGAACTAATTCAATCAAATAAATAATTGATGGTGGCTTTTTGAGCTGCGACAAGTTTTTATGTACTGCAACTAGAATGCGTTCCCGTTCTTTCCCGTAATGAAACCAAATTACTAGCTTATAGTAAAATTAAAGATCATTTGGTTCCACAGACTTATTATGAATCTGGATACATAAGTGGATGTTTCTGGTGCAATTACGTTAATAGTGTGTCGCAAATTTCTTTTTTTTGTGGTGGTTGATAAGTATTTCACCATTCCATTCGGCTGGTAGATTTCTTGTCACCCTTTATTGGAGACCCAAAACTACCAAGAAACCGGTTTTAAATATTATCCATTTTGGTTATCAGAAATTTTAAAAATAAAATCAAGATGTAAAGTAACGACGGAACACCAGTACATGAATTAAATTCAAAACATTGAATCCAACATGAAATTCAATAAGATATAAGTAGTAATCCAACATGAAATTCAATTAGATATAAGTAGTAGATATTGGTTCTTAATTAGTAAAAATGCAGTCAATACGGGGAGACGATTGTAAACATTCAACTCGTTAGTCACCATGGTTATATACTGTGGGTTTATTTATTAGTATTTATGTGATATTTGTATTTTTGTATCCAAATCAATTTCATTTACATATATTTATTTCCTTCATTCATTTCCTGCATTCTAATATGAGAAAACTGCAATTTACTTGCAGAAACCAATATTCTCCTAAGAAGTTTCAGATAAAAAAGCTAGCATTCTCAGCGACTAACATCAAAAATCTTTCATAATTCATTTCCACTCAACTATTATATTCAATTTCAGTTCTACCATTTCCATTTCTAGTTCAATCACTTTCCTGTATCTTTTTTTTCTTTCTGCTGTGTATACTTTGCATTTTAATTTAGAAACATTTTTTGGTGAAATAATGATTTCTCTTACTTCGTATGATCGTACACATAATTTTTTCATCTGAGGTTTTAAAACCTGCTCCTGCAAATACTCAATCAGTAATTAACGCTTACTTACCATCTGTTACGCAAGAGGTTCCTCGAGAAAAAATTTATCTTTTATTTCTTTGATTTTCTATCCATAACTATTCCCAAATGTGACCGCTTTATAGCTTTAAGTCTCTGAAAACGTTAATTATAGTCGCGTTTCCGGCGATTTGGGAAAAACTTAAAAACATTTCGCAACTTCTTTGCAGTGTAAAACTTTTATGTTTATTGGTAGTACTGGCGAAAGTAAATTGCATTCATATTCGTGGTTGTTTACTAGAAAGTTACCTTTTCTACCACAATGTGCCCTCTTCTATCATCTGAAACATTTCTATTTTGGTCCTGCTCTTAATGGAGAGCGCTCCTTGGTTGCTTATTGCATCTAGCAGGCAAAGGAAATAGCTGAACCATCAGGCCTGTAATTCATGATTCTCACCATATGAGTATGATAGTAGCCAAAGAGACATTAATTGAAGAAGGCTAACTTTTTTCATCAGAAATGTACCATTTTTCTGGAACACATATCCTGTGACTAAGCTAGGAGCTATTTCTCCGTTTGTCTCGTGACCTATTTCTACATATTCATCTATTTATTTGGTGCTCCATCCATTTTCTGAACACTGTCTGTTTGCGACTTTCTGCTCATTTTCGTTTATTCTCTTTCGATTGGTAGAATGGAGTAAAAGATGGTAGTTCCCAAATATTTTTCGCAAATACAATTGACGAAGCGTAAAGCAGATTAAAATATCTACCATATTTTAGATATACTAAAATTATTAATTTATATCGTTACCTTTGTACATAAATCATTTCAGCTTGTTTAATATGGAAATATGAAGACGCTAACCCCAAATAAACATTTTAAAAATTTAATTTGAGATGAAACGTAAAGTTGAAAAATCAAACCTAGGATGAATTTTCGATTTTAAATACACACAGATTGATGATGAAGTTATACAGTTTTTGAGGTAACGGCAGACTAAAATTTTCCATGTGTTCATATTTGATTACTGGATACTAATATTTATTTGCTTTTGTGTAGTTCGTAATGATTATTAATGTAAAGAATACTGATTGATGAAATATACGATATGAACGAATTTTTCAGCTACAGTATATAGAATCTTTCCATATAAAATAATGTTATTTAAAAAACTCAAATAATTCCACACTGAAGAAGCTCGTAATCCAGATGATATAAAAGAAGTATTTTTACAGGGTGAATGAACCTATTTTTAGACTAATTACGAATTTTGAGACTCTCTACATGCAATTGATATTTATAAAGCACAAGTACTTTTTTAAAAATATTTTAAGAGTATGTCGTGTTTAATTTTCTTTTTAGGGGGCAATCTTTACACCTTTAAATAAAAGTATCTACTTCAAATTTAAATATAAGAACTAATTATATTGCTGATAATTTCATGTTTTATAATGACCATGTAAACGTTTTTTTGGAACCCAAATTGTTTGTTCGTAGGCTGCTTTCCAAGATTTTTTGCAAGTGAAGAAGTCAAAAGCGGGGGTAAACAATTGAAAAACATTTCTAAAATGCCTATATCTAGTTTTTTTAAAAACTTAGAACACTTTTACCTTGAACTAAGGAGAAAGGAACCTGACGAAAGACTTATTATGATGCTATTGAATAAATTTGAACTTCATTTCCAGTAATAAGTTTTCTTCCTCACTACAGATTTAATTGCATGTCATTGTTAATCCGAACGCTCGAATGATTTTTACGTCTTAGGAATTACTTTTCTGAAATCAAATGGTCGAAATTAGAACAGAGCATAGCATCTTAGCTCTGTATCATGTGAATGATTCTTCCGATAGTAACTCACTAGAGTCATAGCTGATACTGAGATTAGGATACAGTAAATTATGCCTTTTTATATTTGCACTGAAAAAACATTCATGACTCTGATTAGTGTCAAGCAAAATACATGAAGCTTTGAATCATTAAAACACGATTAGTATCCGATATCGACAAAAAATGCAACTTTTAATGTAGACTTTCTCCAACAGTCAACAATTTATTGAAAAATTGCATATCATTATTTGCTTCATTAATTTTCTATAATTGGAACAATCAATAAGTTCTAATGAAATTCTGCCAAAATGTCCTTGGAATAACAGAAAAGATAATTTTATATTTAGCTGAGTTATCATTTGTTGAAATTTGTACTAGACCTGCTTCATTCAATATGTAGGACCAATTTCAGGAAAGGGTTCTCTAAAACCCTTACCGACCGCGTTTTCGGTTGACAATAGTTTTAGATAGATCACTCTTTTGGGAAATGATGCCCAGCAATTTTAACTAAAATGACTACTCTAATGCCAGTATTAAAAGATTCAACAAGTATTCTTCTCTTTTAAATGTTAAACTCTTCCCCAGAAACTTGAAGAGAATTGCGTCGGTTTAATTTGAGCGCTTGTATTGATGAATTATTTCTAAGCCAAGAATTACTTCATTACACAACAAAGAAACAATTTATCTATAATTCAAAGCTGTCACACTTGAAATGTTATATTTAATCACTAACTGAGCTTTTTTACTTGGCTCTTTTGCAAACTTCTATCCAAAAAAACATCATTCAAAATGATAGTTTATAAGTTTTTCTTGATGCTTCAATCCAAATTTGAACAGTATTTCTAGTACCAACCTCATTGAAATTTTTTGCTTAGATCTTGTCTACCCATCAAAATTAAGTGAGTCATTAGTGGAAGAGTGACTTGCGATTAAAAACCTAGAAGGTTTTTCAAATAAAGGTATTGAGAAATGTATATTTCCTTGTGTCGGATGTAACTGTTAATGACCGCCACATATTATTTAAAAACAACATTAAAACGGCATTATGCCGTTAAAAACATCTTACCAATACCAACATTGCGCAAGTGTTTCTTTGAAAATTTTAAAATTAATTTTTTTGCTCCATGGAAAGGCCTTGCATAATTATGAATTTGCGTTTGTAACAAAAACGTTTTCTGATTTTGGGGACAGATTCTGTAATTTTATTTGCAAACTACCTCAGAGAATTATATATAAGACCACTTCAGGTCAAGTTCCATGGGAATACATACATTCTAAAACACTGTATCCAGACTGTAGTCGGACATATCATACTTACCAAGATGGTCGACTCAGCAGACTTTTTTTTCATTTCTGATGGATCTATGGAACTTAACTCAACAAAAGTTGCGACCAAGCTGTTGTCCCTTTCCGATGGTTTGTCCGCGCTCACGGAGGTGGTTGGTTTCAACACCAAGGGGCTGGACACAATGTTTGTCCTCTTCTCTGGATACTTAGTGTTCCTGATGCAATGTGGATTCGCGATGCTGACAGCCGGATCAGTTCGGACCAAGAACACAAAGAACGTACTCTTGAAAAATGTTCTCGACGCCTGTGTTGGTGCACTTGCTTACTACTCTTTTGGTTTCGCTTTCGCTTACGGTCCGTATAGCAATCCATTCATTGGGTCTGGTTGGTTTTTCCTCTCAGCGGCTGAAGGAGAGAACTTCACAGACTTCACCAGCTTTTTCTTCCAGTGGGCATTCGCAGCTACGGCAGCCACAATTGTGTCTGGGTCTGTCGCGGAACGCACTTCGTTCTATGCTTATATGGGGTACGCCTTCTTCCTTACTGCTTTCATTTACCCGGTTGTGTCTCACTGGGTGTGGGGAGGAGGGTTCCTCGCGGAACTGTTTGGCCTCGGAATGATTGACTTCGCTGGGTGCTCTGTAGTCCACATGGTTGGTGGAATCGCTGGCTTGGTAGGCGCTGCTATTGTTGGGCCACGCTTCGGGCGTTTCAACTCCGAGGGGAAAGCGATGCCTATGCCAGGGCACTCAGCGACACTTGCTACTCTCGGTACTTTTCTACTTTGGTTCGGTTGGTATGGTTTCAATCCTGGATCCGCCCTTGGCATTTCCGGAGGCGCTTTCCAAGTCGTTGAGCGCTGTGCGGCTACTACCACTATTGCGGCGGCTGCTGGTGGAATCACTACCCTTATCATTAAGAAGTTCTTGGATCATTTCTTCGACCTCATTTCTGTACTGAACGGAATTTTGGCTGGCCTTGTTGCTATTACCGCTTGCTGCGCATTCGTTGAGGTCTGGGCGGCAGTCATCATTGGGGCAATCGGTGCCATGGTATACATCTCGGCTGCTGCTCTCCTCTTGAAACTCAAGATTGATGATCCGCTAGAGGCCTTCCCCATCCATGGGGCTACTGGATTCTGGGGTGTTCTTTGCTGTGGTATTTTCAATCGCAAGGAATACCAGGAGCTTGCTGGATTCGATGGAGAGAACGGGGGCTTCCTTATGAACATTGGAGAGTGGAAACTTCTCTTGACCAATCTGGTCGGAAGTCTCATCATTTCAGCGTGGGTCCTTGCTCTGATTACCCCGTTCTTCCTAGTCATGAAGAAGCTGAAATTCTCCGCATTTCGCATGACGAAGAGCTCATTGGAAATGACATCTCGAAGCACGGTGGAGCTGCCTATCCTGAGGATGCCATCGAGGCTGCCACAGAAGAGGCTGCGAAGGACATCGAATCTATCGCTGTGCCGGTGAACGCACCCAGTACCACAGAAGCCGTTTAATCCCGTAAAACAATACGATAATACGAATATTTTTATTCTATCAAAATCAATCACAACTGAAGCTAGCTAAGACGATGGCTTTACTTCGAGCACGGCTCTGAAAAATTCCAAAATTTCGAAAAAGGAATGTCACGGATGTGCTCAGTTATGAATCACCTGAATCTCCCGAGTAAAGTAGTAATAGGCGAATATTGAATTAATTTCAATAATTTCACCAGGGACATTTTCCGGTCGTTTCTGGTCCTTATGAAAGTTCCGCAACAAATTTTAAGATGTTATATCGGGCATATGGAGAAAATGATTTATATAAAATAAAAACATACCTTTCCAAAGCGCATGAATCTAGTTTTACGCCGAATTAACTGATCATACTTTAAGTACTTACTAAAATGTGCAAAATAGTTCAGTTTTATGTATTTGTAAAAGTCGAAACTCATTCATTTCTCTTTAGGTGATTAAATTTGGAGGTGAAAGTGCGAAACTTCTGCGGATACATCCTAAAAGTTGCAGTGAAATAAGGTGAACACAATACTTCGTGTGATGAAATTAGGCAATATGATTACTTTTACATTGAACCATTTTTTATTGTCTTATGCAAATAATTCTTTAGTTTGACAAAATTTTCATAATATACAGTATAATCTGCCTGTTTTTGAAGTCTTTAAAATCAGCTAAGTACAATATCATCTAGAGTTATTTTTCGCCAGACATTTCCATAAAAATTAGATTCTATTATTTAGTATTTAGTACATTTATTAGAAGTCAGATAAGCAAACAGGAAGTTAATATTAAATAAAAACACTTAAAAAGTATGATGAAATTTTTGAAGAACAAAATTCCTTTATCAGCAGTTTTTTTTGAACGTACAGGCAAAATATATTTAAATTATTTCAAAATCGTTTTGTTTGCGTAGCCTGTGCAATTCTTTCATCTATTATTGTGACTACATTGAGTTTAGTCTTAAGAATGAATCGCATGTAAAACAGTTCTTCTTTATGAAATTTGAATTCCACCCAATGACTCAGAACTAATTCAATCAAATAAATAATTGATGGTGGCTTTTTGAGCTGCGACAAGTTTTTATGTACTGCAACTAGAATGCGTTCCCGTTCTTTCCCGTAATGAAACCAAATTACTAGCTTATAGTAAAATTAAAGATCATTTGGTTCCACAGACTTATTATGAATCTGGATACATAAGTGGATGTTTCTGGTGCAATTACGTTAATAGTGTGTCGCAAATTTCTTTTTTTGTGGTGGTTGATAAGTATTTCACCATTCCATTCGGCTGGTAGATTTCTTGTCACCCTTTATTGGAGACCCAAAACTACCAAGAAACCGGTTTTAAATATTATCCATTTTGGTTATCAGAAATTTTAAAAATAAAATCAAGATGTAAAGTAACGACGGAACACCAGTACATGAATTAAATTCAAAACATTGAATCCAACATGAAATTCAATAAGATATAAGTAGTAATCCAACATGAAATTCAATTAGATATAAGTAGTAGATATTGGTTCTTAATTAGTAAAAATGCAGTCAATACGGGGAGACGATTGTAAACATTCAACTCGTTAGTCACCATGGTTATATACTGTGGGTTTATTTATTAGTATTTATGTGATATTTGTATTTTTGTATCCAAATCAATTTCATTTACATATATTTATTTCCTTCATTCATTTCCTGCATTCTAATATGAGAAAACTGCAATTTACTTGCAGAAACCAATATTCTCCTAAGAAGTTTCAGATAAAAAAAGCTAGCATTCTCAGCGACTAACATCAAAAATCTTTCATAATTCATTTCCACTCAACTATTATATTCAATTTCAGTTCTACCATTTCCATTTCTAGTTCAATCACTTTCCTGTATCTTTTTTTTTCTGCTGTGTATACTTTGCATTTTAATTTAGAAACATTTTTTGGTGAAATAATGATTTCTCTTACTTCGTATGATCGTACACATAATTTTTTCATCTGAGGTTTTAAAACCTGCTCCTGCAAATACTCAATCAGTAATTAACGCTTACTTACCATCTGTTACGCAAGAGGTTCCTCGAGAAAAAATTTATCTTTTATTTCTTTGATTTTCTATCCATAACTATTCCCAAATGTGACCGCTTTATAGCTTTAAGTCTCTGAAAACGTTAATTATAGTCGCGTTTCCGGCGATTTGGGAAAAACTTAAAAATTTCGCAACTTCTTTGCAGTGTAAAACTTTTATGTTTATTGGTAGTACTGGCGAAAGTAAATTGCATTCATATTCGTGGTTGTTTACTAGAAAGTTACCTTTTCTACCACAATGTGCCCTCTTCTATCATCTGAAACATTTCTATTTTGGTCCTGCTCTTAATGGAGAGCGCTCCTTGGTTGCTTATTGCATCTAGCAGGCAAAGGAAATAGCTGAACCATCAGGCCTGTAATTCATGATTCTCACCATATGAGTATGATAGTAGCCAAAGAGACATTAATTGAAGAAGGCTAACTTTTTTCATCAGAAATGTACCATTTTTCTGGAACACATATCCTGTGACTAAGCTAGGAGCTATTTCTCCGTTTGTCTCGTGACCTATTTCTACATATTCATCTATTTATTTGGTGCTCCATCCATTTTCTGAACACTGTCTGTTTGCGACTTTCTGCTCATTTTCGTTTATTCTCTTTCGATTGGTAGAATGGAGTAAAAGATGGTAGTTCCCAAATATTTTTCGCAAATACAATTGACGAAGCGTAAAGCAGATTAAAATATCTACCATATTTTAGATATACTAAAATTATTAATTTATATCGTTACCTTTGTACATAAATCATTTCAGCTTGTTTAATATGGAAATATGAAGACGCTAACCCCAAATAAACATTTTAAAAATTTAATTTGAGATGAAACGTAAAGTTGAAAAATCAAACCTAGGATGAATTTTCGATTTTAAATACACACAGATTGATGATGAAGTTATACAGTTTTTGAGGTAACGGCAGACTAAAATTTTCCATGTGTTCATATTTGATTACTGGATACTAATATTTATTTGCTTTTGTGTAGTTCGTAATGATATTAATGTAAGAAACTGATTGATGAAATATACGATATGAACGAATTTTTCAGCTACAGTATAAGAATCTTTCCATATAAAATAATGTTTTAAAAAACTCAATAATTCCACACTGAAGAAGCTCGTAATCCAGATGATATAAAAGAAGTATTTTACAGGGTGAATGAACTATTTTTAGACTAATACGAATTTTGAGACTCTCTACATGCAATTGATATTTATAAAGCACAAGTACTTTTAAAAATATTTTTAAGATATGTCGTGTTTAATTTTCTTTTTAGGGGCAATCTTTAACCTTTAAATAAAAGTATCTACTTCAAATTAAAATATAAGAATTATATGCTGATAATTTCATGTTTTATAATGACCATGTAAACGTTTTTTTGGAAACCAAATGTTTGTTCGTAGGCTGCTTTCCAAGATTTTTGGCAAGTGAAGAAGTCAAAAGCGGGGGTAAAACAATTGAAAAACATTTCTAAAATGCCTATATCTAGTTTTTTTAAAACTTAGAACACTTTTACCTTGAACTAAGGAGAAAGGAACCTGACGAAAGACTTATTATGATGCTATTGAATAAATTTGAACTTCATTTCCAGTAATAAGTTTTCTTCCTCACTACAGATTTAATTGCATGTCATTGTTAATCCGAACGCTCGAATGATTTTTACGTCTTAGGAATTACTTTTCTGAAATCAAATGGTCGAAATTAGAACAGAGCATAGCATCTTAGCTCTGTATCATGTGAATGATTCTTCCGATAGTAACTCACTAGAGTCATAGCTGATACTGAGATTAGGATACAGTAAATTATGCCTTTTTATATTTGCACTGAAAAAACATTCATGACTCTGATTAGTGTCAAGCAAAATACATGAAGCTTTGAATCATTAAAACACGATTAGTATCCGATATCGACAAAAAATGCAACTTTTAATGTAGACTTTCTCCAACAGTCAACAATTTATTGAAAAATTGCATATCATTATTTGCTTCATTAATTTTCTATAATTGGAACAATCAATAAGTTCTAATGAAATTCTGCCAAAATGTCCTTGGAATAACAGAAAAGATAATTTTATATTTAGCTGAGTTATCATTTGTTGAAATTTGTACTAGACCTGCTTCATTCAATATGTAGGACCAATTTCAGGAAAGGGTTCTCTAAAACCCTTACCGACCGCGTTTTCGGTTGACAATAGTTTTAGATAGATCACTCTTTTGGGAAATGATGCCCAGCAATTTTAACTAAAATGACTACTCTAATGCCAGATATTAAAAGATTCAACAAGTATTCTTCTCTTTTAAATGTTAAACTCTTCCCCAGAAACTTGAAGAGAATTGCGTCGGTTTAATTTGAGCGCTTGTATTGATGAATTATTTCTAAGCCAAGAATTACTTCATTACACAACAAAGAAACAATTTATCTATAATTCAAAGCTGTCACACTTGAAATGTTATATTTAATCACTAACTGAGCTTTTTTACTTGGCTCTTTTGCAAACTTCTATCCAAAAAAACATCATTCAAAATGATAGTTTATAAGTTTTTCTTGATGCTTCAATCCAAATTTGAACAGTATTTCTAGTACCAACCTCATTGAAATTTTTTGCTTAGATCTTGTCTACCCATCAAAATTAAGTGAGTCATTAGTGGAAGAGTGACTTGCGATTAAAAACCTAGAAGGTTTTTCAAATAAAGGTATTGAGAAATGTATATTTCCTTGTGTCGGATGTAACTGTTAATGACCGCCACATATTATTTAAAAACAACATTAAAACGGCATTATGCCGTTAAAAACATCTTACCAATACCAACATTGCGCAAGTGTTTCTTTGAAAATTTTAAAATTAATTTTTTTGCTCCATGGAAAGGCCTTGCATAATTATGAATTTGCGTTTGTAACAAAAACGTTTTCTGATTTTGGGGACAGATTCTGTAATTTTATTTGCAAACTACCTCAGAGAATTATATATAAGACCACTTCAGGTCAAGTTCCATGGGAATACATACATTCTAAAACACTGTATCCAGACTGTAGTCGGACATATCATACTTACCAAGATGGTCGACTCAGCAGACTTTTTTTTCATTTCTGATGGATCTATGGAACTTAACTCAACAAAAGTTGCGACCAAGCTGTTGTCCCTTTCCGATGGTTTGTCCGCGCTCACGGAGGTGGTTGGTTTCAACACCAAGGGGCTGGACACAATGTTTGTCCTCTTCTCTGGATACTTAGTGTTCCTGATGCAATGTGGATTCGCGATGCTGACAGCCGGATCAGTTCGGACCAAGAACACAAAGAACGTACTCTTGAAAAATGTTCTCGACGCCTGTGTTGGTGCACTTGCTTACTACTCTTTTGGTTTCGCTTTCGCTTACGGTCCGTATAGCAATCCATTCATTGGGTCTGGTTGGTTTTTCCTCTCAGCGGCTGAAGGAGAGAACTTCACAGACTTCACCAGCTTTTTCTTCCAGTGGGCATTCGCAGCTACGGCAGCCACAATTGTGTCTGGGTCTGTCGCGGAACGCACTTCGTTCTATGCTTATATGGGGTACGCCTTCTTCCTTACTGCTTTCATTTACCCGGTTGTGTCTCACTGGGTGTGGGAGGAGGGTTCCTCGCGGAACTGTTTGGCCTCGGAATGATTGACTTCGCTGGGTGCTCTGTAGTCCACATGGTTGGTGGAATCGCTGGCTTGGTAGGCGCTGCTATTGTTGGGCCACGCTTCGGGCGTTTCAACTCCGAGGGGAAAGCGATGCCTATGCCAGGGCACTCAGCGACACTTGCTACTCTCGGTACTTTTCTACTTTGGTTCGGTTGGTATGGTTTCAATCCTGGATCCGCCCTTGGCATTTCCGGAGGCGCTTTCCAAGTCGTTGAGCGCTGTGCGGCTACTACCACTATTGCGGCGGCTGCTGGTGGAATCACTACCCTTATCATTAAGAAGTTCTTGGATCATTTCTTCGACCTCATTTCTGTACTGAACGGAATTTTGGCTGGCCTTGTTGCTATTACCGCTTGCTGCGCATTCGTTGAGGTCTGGGCGGCAGTCATCATTGGGGCAATCGGTGCCATGGTATACATCTCGGCTGCTGCTCTCCTCTTGAAACTCAAGATTGATGATCCGCTAGAGGCCTTCCCCATCCATGGGGCTACTGGATTCTGGGGTGTTCTTTGCTGTGGTATTTTCAATCGCAAGGAATACCAGGAGCTTGCTGGATTCGATGGAGAGAACGGGGGCTTCCTTATGAACATTGGAGAGTGGAAACTTCTCTTGACCAATCTGGTCGGAAGTCTCATCATTTCAGCGTGGGTCCTTGCTCTGATTACCCCGTTCTTCCTAGTCATGAAGAAGCTGAACATTCTCCGCATTTCGCATGACGAAGAGCTCATTGGAAATGACATCTCGAAGCACGGTGGAGCTGCCTATCCTGAGGATGCCATCGAGGCTGCCACAGAAGAGGCTGCGAAGGACATCGAATCTATCGCTGTGCCGGTGAACGCACCCAGTACCACAGAAGCCGTTTAATCCCGTAAAACAATACGATAATACGAATATTTTTATTCTATCAAAATCAATCACAACTGAAGCTAGCTAAGACGATGGCTTTACTTCGAGCACGGCTCTGAAAAATTCCAAAATTTCGAAAAAGGAATGTCACGGATGTGCTCAGTTATGAATCACCTGAATCTTCTGAGTAAAGAAGTTGCAAATATTGAAATAGTTTTAATAATCTCACCAGCGAAAATTTTTGCAGTTATGTGCTCCTTTTAAAAAGCTTGAGCGTTTTTATCGGGCATATAGAAAAAATAAGTCATATAGAACGTTAATATTAGTTTTAAAAGAGCACAAATGTCTTCCTCTTCAGATAAAGTAATCATAGTTCCTTATCTTACATGAAGATATTGCGTGTTTATAGTCATTTGACTTGTGCTGCGAGAGTTTTTGAAACATCCAGTTTTTGCCTTTTTAGCCTAAATTTTTGAGGCTCCTAAAAGTTGTATGTTCAAAAATACACTAGCAATTGGAAAAGGCACTGAATTTTCCATGAACTATATTATCTATGAGAGGCTTTGGCATACTTTATTCATTTTAAAAATAATTTTTTCTATTCGTAACTTGCAAGCATTTAATGCATACGTTCAAATATTTATTAGACTTTTCAAGGGGAAATAAGATTAGTATCACTTACACATTGATAATACTGAAAAATACCAGAGGTATGGTCGAAGACGAGTATTGCTGAATTCTTTTGCTGCAGCAAATAAACAAATATCCCGACGCAAAGGAAAAGCATGAACTAATAGACTGAAATTCAAGATTCTGCAATAAATTATACGTAAGCACTTCGATAATCCTTAAGTTAATAAACAAGGAATAGAGCCCACCCTTTCAGTAAAATGTTCGTGGCGAGATTCACCGTTAAACTAAGGTTTTCCTCATATTCTATGTAAAAATTTCAAACATGAACATGAAAAATAAAGTAGATAAAGTTTTATAACGAAGATTAGATTGGGAGATAGAAATTTCTTTAAATTAGAAAAAATATTTTACCAGTAGCGTTGCGTAATCGAAACTAGATTGGAACTTGAATCCAATCAACAGAATTAGTAGAATAAGTCTTTAGTATGACTTTTTACAACCTGAAAAACCTAAATATATGCAATTTTATAATTGTCAAATGATGATACAGAAAATTAGGAGCTCTAAGAGTGCAAGATTATATCTTTTCGAGAATTGATAAAACTTTTAACTTAGAAACGAAAACGCTGGTATGTAAAAGGCGAGTTCGTATTGATTTCACAAATTTATAAGCCTGTAATCTCCCTCATAATTGAATTGAAGGTCAAGACCAGATGAAAATAATTAATATAATTGAGACATTGCAGAAATCATTTGACTGCATAAATAAAAACATGAATTTTATTACATGCTCGACTTGCGTATTATTTATTTTCCGTTTTAATTTTTGGGTAATAATGAAACGATTGTGTCAAGATTATTGGTAAGTACCTTATTCTTCTGCAAACTACCTAAAACTTTCCCATAATTCTTAAAAGCAACAAATTTCTTCAGCAATTTTTTAAGGAAAAAGCATTTTAGTTCAATTTTATTATGAAATATTTCTCACTAGTTGGTAATCTTAGTTATGATATTGCAAAAATGAAAAAAAAGTTTTTCGTGAACGAGTTTAAAAACTAATTTTCATAAATTTTTTCTGGTGCAAATAAAAAACTATACCCAGAGTGTACTGTACCATTGAAGCCACAGTGAGAATATTTCTCCTCCTAAGAATGGTGGTAGCTGAGATTTAGATTGCTGAGATTGATCTTGATGCAACTTTTCTCTATGTGTTAACGGAGAAAAAATTTAGCCATTTCACTTACAGAGGTGAGGTTCCTGCTGTCAGTTCCAAAGAAGTATGACTGCTCCCAATGTTGAAATATCTCCAATTTTGTTTACTAGTATTGATTAAAATTGGTTAGGAAAACTTGTAAAAGAGTTTAGTATTAAATATTTATAAAGTGCTAACTTATAATGAAATATAGATTACTTTATTTAGCAATCCATATACAGACCAAAAGTTAAAAAATAGGAATGAGAAAACATTTTATGTGAAATTTTCCTCCCTGCTATAGATACAGCAGATCAATGAAATTGCCAATATGGGATAAGAATCCACTTCAAAAATGTATTTCTTTTATGGGAATGCTTCTCATTTTCTAAAACATTTTTTGCTCTCAACAGACTATTATTCTTGACGAAAATTTTAAATATAATACGCTATTCAAATTGCATTGATCCCGCTAAACGATACTTTTTCACTGTGAAAAAATAGAGCTAGTCTTATTTCTTATATGTAAAATTCTATAATAAGTGACGTGCTGGTATGTACAAATGAAGTGACCGGAATAACATGTTTAAAAACGAAATGACAAAAGCTATCAAATTTGGATTTTACTTTTGAGAAGAAAACTTGAGGAAAATTTCACGACGAAAAGTACCATGTAAGTGAAAATCTTTACTGGAAAGTAAAAGTAAAAAGTTTGCTGAACAAAAATATCAAAGCATTGCAAATATTTTTTGGAATAAAAAACTTTTCTATCTACTATCAAAATCCAAAGATAAAATTATCCACTCGTTGATTTCCTTTGAAAAATCACATATTGTAAAAATCTTTTGAAATGCTTCAAATTTTTTTTCACTGTTTAACTTCTTATTCTCTTCTTCATAAATCATTCGTTCATTACGTTTTCGTAGTAATTAACTTTCCTAATTTGCTCCAATTTCTATAGAATGTGTTCACATCTTCCGTATAGGGCTACTTTTCCTTCTCAGTAAGAGTAGGTTAGTAAAGGTGGCTTTCTTCTTTCGATTCATAAATTTAATTCTATTATTTACTCCTGAATGACCCATAAAGAACTTTATATAGAGAGGACAGTATCAAATAAAGAAAATATATATATCTAACTTATATTAGCAAGAGTAGTCCACGAACTTAAGGAATGTTTTTAATAAGTATTATTCTTTGAAAAATTTAAATACCAATGAATCATTTAACAGCTGCGAGCAATATCTCTGCTGTTGAACATCATTTCAGAGTAAAGTTGAAGTGATACTTTTCTGATTTTCAAAATTTACGATAGGGAGTATTCACCATTTTTAGGTTTATTACAGTGGGGTATTCAAGACTTTGCATGTTGCACCTGCATATGCGTGTGGTAAAGTAATCGATTATTGAACGAAGCAGTAAATGTTTGAAATTTTCCTCACTTTAAAAATTTTATTATTAAATTAATATTATATTGCCTAAAATTTTGTCATATTTTTCATATTTTTGACCATCAGTTAACTGCTAAAATATCGTCTCCGGAATAGTTGGTGATTTAGAAATGTTCAATCTTGAATAGACTTCAATCTAAGGAACAACTCTTTTATAAGCAGAAATTCCACAAGTTTTGAACTATAGGAATGAAAATACGCTTAAATATTTATGTTTTTAAATGTTTGGAAGTCTTAAATGTAGCTAATAAAATACTAAATAATGTCAAAGATACTGTCTTATTAAGAAATTATATGTGAAACGTAGCGCTGAAAAGTGGGAAAAAAGTGAAACAATTGGGCAATAACTACCCCATAACCCTTCTCTGAAAGTAAGTTGATCACTGACTGACCGATATATTAAGGGTTCTTAAATGGCTAACATCGTACCAATAGACTTTTTACGGGTCCTGTTTCGATGCTCGGGAGGGGATACCCGGATTCATTGTCCACGATCAGTAATATGCTACGATTAACCATCATCCAGGCACTAGACCGATAATCTAAAGTAAATTCCACTATTCTTCAACGACATGCAGCTTTGATAGCCGCCTTTAATGCTTCCTGCTTATGGAAGGTACCAACAGCTAATTTTAGCTTCATAAGTTATTTTATTTTCACTTTAGATCCTAAATAAATGTCTGAAAATACGCCAATAAGACTTCCACTATTCGCAGTACTCGCAGTAGATCAACCCACTTACCCCCTCTGCGTTTTGCCCTGGAAGGTAGTAATGAACGAAAAAAACCAACCGAGATGCGTAGTGCATATGAGATCTTTATATCGTGATGATAATTAGCTTCGAGAATTTATTAAGGTCATTAATAAATTATTTTCTACTCTAGCGAAGTAACAATATTTTTAAATCATAACCTGTCCAACTTCAGAACCTCCTTTATTCTGCCCATCCATTTTGACAGAGTTCTTTTTAGCATCTAAATAGCATTGTAATGCATACTGCTTGCCTTACGAAATCTTGGAGATCCTGCGAAAACTCAAAACTTTGAAATGGTGAGCCACCGGAGATATTTGGAAAGTCACTGGAGTAGTACAAGTTTTTTCAACATTTTATTTTTCAGGAGAAGAGATAAACATTTTGCAAGGGATAAATGAATCTATCTTTGCAGTAAGTGAATCATTATGAATCTGCTAGATAAAAAGTATCTATTGTTTGATGTAATTTTCAAAGAGGAAAAGTTGGGAAGAAGTAGCAATTTCTAAGTTTCATGAACTAATTGAAGCTTGGAATGGTACTCCAGATGTATTATTTCCTTACTCCTTTTGATTGATGTTTTCTGTTTTGCGCTGCGTTCATGGTTTGATTCACAGAAAAGTAAACTCAATCGTTTTACTTCTTTGCGATTGAAGTTTTACCTATTATCACGATGTCTCAACCTCAGATTTTTGGGTTTTAGTTATAAGTTTAATTTAAAATTTCTTCTTTATTTGATTTAAAATGACCTCTATGAACTTCAATATGTAAATCAGAGATAAACTGACCTTTTCATTATAGTCATTACTGACTAGAAATTTATATGAACTAATTGAAATGTACTCAATATAATTACGAAGAATGAGAAGAGTTATTTTTGTCAATCCTAAACTGTAAACTGAATTGTCAAATGTTTGATGTATCCAATTTATCAGCTTTCTCACTTCGAAATCATTACCCAACATACTTATTTGAAGTCTGTATATTTAAAACATTCTGTGATGGCATTTGCAGAAAAATACTGATTACTAACATTAAAACATATGAAAAAAATTGCTCGAGTTTCGGTATCCATGTTCATAGTTTTCGGTAACTATTAATCAGTCCTGGAAGATATTTTTGAATGAGACTTCATCTGTTTTAGACACATATTTTTGTATTTTTGTATTCTCAAACTAAAATCAATATAGTAGACATCAATCTCAATGAAATACACCCAAACATAATTTGAAGACAATTAAAAGGAATAGTCTACACCATACTTATATTTTTAATAGTACGAAAGTAATTATTCTCTAAACTTTCTACAAAATTATGTTTTTGGGCTCGCTATACTATAGCTTGAAAGTTAATGTTAGATCTTTCTATGAAGTTTAGATACGCTGCAGATGAACAAAGATAGTTCTAGACAGAATATCTGCAAGAAATGCCGCTGATAATATCCAAAGCGCAGAAAAAGTACAATGAAATAGTTAAAGGGTCTAACTTAAGAACAGTTTTGTTCCTTTAAACTATTTCATGACATTTCATGAAATATTTAAAAGTCTGCTTAAAGAATAGTATTATTCTTTGAAAACATTCCATGATATTTCATCACTTATATAGGTATCAATTATTCGGGTTCAAATTTCAAAATGTATTCGAATTAGTCACATATCTAAAACAAACTACTCCTTCATACGTAAACGAAGCCAAAAATTTATTCCAGTAAATGAAACAGATTACTTATTGAGAAAATAATACTCATGAAAATTTATTGGGTACAAAGTGGTTAATTGAGCTTCGAGGATCATAAATGTCCATATTTTTTACTGTTAAAAGAACACATAAGCCAGAAGAAAAATCTAAAAGCGAGTTTCTTCATTAATGCATCGAGACATCTAAAAGCCTATATAACATATTTTAATTTCATTTTCAGAACCCTAGACATAAAGAAACAAGAAAAATCATTAGTTGTCATTGAGGAGAAATATGAAGCGGCTGTAAATTATATAATTAAAATGTATTGCGGTAATTAAAACATTTACGTAGATTACAGCTCTAGTTATTTTTTTGAATAGAAATTAATGCTTAAAGGTCCTAACTTTTCCAAATTTAAACTCTTTTATGTTATTACAATAGCTATAGGGTCTCAAAGTTATCCGATTGGAATGAGGCTTTCAAACGTACTTGTACCGAATTCCGACTTGAAACACAAACTTTAGTTTTGAAAACATATGTATAAATTCATCACAGTAATCAATCTTTCAACCAAAAGTACTCCATGCAATTAAGTTAGAAATAAGAAGTTAAAAAATATTGAAACCAATTAATATTTTTACATAGCTTTAATTTTGAATTCATACACATATAGTTATACTACTGACGATTTTATGATTATTCGCACTTGTTCACTCTAATTTTTGCACTTTATTCGAATTCAATTAATCAATTGTTACTGCTTGGAACGCATAAATTCCAAAATAATCCCAAAAAGCGCATATTGGTACGGTTACGACGCAACAGAAAGAACGAAATTTATTTCAGGCGAGCGTGTTTTCCTAGGCTCTTGATGAGCTCAAAATTAATAGTATCTCTGATATTTGACAACTTCATACAAGTTTTGGACTTCGATTTTCGACGTTTAGAAAGCTTTTTTGTTCAGAAAATGGATGGAGCACCAAATAAATAGATGAATATGTAGAAATAGGTCACGAGACAAACGGAGAAATAGCTCCTAGCCTAGTCACAGGATATATGTTCCAGAAAAATGGTACATTTCTGATGAAAAAAGTTAGCCTTCTTCAATTAATGTCTCTTTGGCTACTATCAATCATACTTATGGTGAGAATCATGAATTACAGGCCTGATGGTTCAGCTATTTCCTTTGCCTGCTAGATGCAATAAGCAACCAAGGAGCGCTCTCCATTAAGAGCAGGACCAAAATAGAAATGTTTCAGATGATAGAAGAGGGCACATTGTGGTAGAAAAGGTAACTTTCTAGTAAACAACCACGAATATGAATGCAATTTACTTTCGCCAGTACTACCAATAAACATAAAAGTTTTACACTGCAAAGAAGTTGCGAAATGTTTTTAAGTTTTTCCCAAATCGCCGGAAACGCGACTATAATTAACGTTTTCAGAGACTTAAAGCTATAAAGCGGTCACATTTGGGAATAGTTATGGATAGAAAATCAAAGAAATAAAAGATAAATTTTTTCTCGAGGAACCTCTTGCGTAACAGATGGTAAGTAAGCGTTAATTACTGATTGAGTATTTGCAGGAGCAGGTTTTAAAACCTCAGATGAAAAAATTATGTGTACGATCATACGAAGTAAGAGAAATCATTATTTCACCAAAAAATGTTTCTAAATTAAAATGCAAAGTATACACAGCAGAAAGAAAAAAAGATACAGGAAAGTGATTGAACTAGAAATGGAAATGGTAGAACTGAAATTGAATATAATAGTTGAGTGGAAATGAATTATGAAAGATTTTTGATGTTAGTCGCTGAGAATGCTAGCTTTTTTTATCTGAAACTTCTTAGGAGAATATTGGTTTCTGCAAGTAAATTGCAGTTTTCTCATATTAGAATGCAAGAAATGAATGAAGGAAATAAATATATGTAAATGAAATTGATTTGGATACAAAAATACAAATATCACATAAATACTAATAAATAAACCCTCAGTATATAACCATGGTGACTAACGAGTTGAATGTTACAATCGTCTCCCCGTATTGACTGCATTTTTACTAATTAAGAACCAATATCTACTACTTATATCTAATTGAATTTCATGTTGGATTACTACTTATATCTAATTGAATTTCATGTTGGATTCAATGTTTTGAATTTAATTCATGTACTGGTGTTCCGTCGTTACTTACATCTTGATTTTATTTTTAAATTTTCTGATAACCAAAATGGATAATATTTAAAACCGGTTTCTTGGTAGTTTTGGGTCTCCAATAAAGGGTGACAAGAAATCTACCAGCCGAATGGAATGGTGAAATACTTATCAACCGCCACAAAAAAAGAAATTTGCGACACACTATTAACGCAATTGCACCAGAAACATCCACTTATGTATCCAGATTCATAATAAGTCTGTGGAACCAAATGATCTTTAATTTTACTATAAGCTAGTAATTTGGTTTCATTACGGGAAAGAACGGGAACGTATTCTAGTTGCAGTACATAAAAACTTGTCGCAGCTCAAAAAGCCACCATCAATTATTTATTTGATTGAATTAGTTCTGAGTCATTGGGTGGAATTCAAATTTCATAAAGAAGAACTGTTTTACATGCGATTCATTCTTAAGACTAAACTCAATGTAGTCACAATAATAGATGAAAGAATTGCACAGGCTACGCAAACAAAACGATTTTGAAATAATTTAAATATATTTTGCCTGTACGTTCAAAAAAAACTGCTGATAAAGGAATTTTGTTCTTCAAAAATTTCATCATACTTTTTAAGTGTTTTTATTTAATATTAACTTCCTGTTTGCTTATCTGACTTCTAATAAATGTACTAAATACTAAATAATAGAATCTAATTTTTATGGAAATGTCTGGCGAAAAATAACTCTAGATGATATTGTACTTAGCTGATTTTAAAGACTTCAAAAACAGGCAGATTATACTGTATATTATGAAAATTTTGTCAAACTAAAGAATTATTTGCATAAGACAATAAAAAATGGTTCAATGTATAAAAGTAATCATATTGCCTAATTTCATCACACGAAGTATTGTGTTCACCTTATTTCACTGCAACTTTTAGGATGTATCCGCAGAAGTTTCGCACTTTCACCTCCAAATTTAATCATCTAAAGAGAAATGAATGAGTTTCGACTTTTACAAATACATAAAACTGAACTATTTTGCACATTTTAGTAAAGTACTTAAAGTATGATCAGTTAATTCGGCGTAAAACTAGATTCATGCGCTTTGGAAAGGTATGTTTTTATTTTATATAAATCATTTTCTCCATATGCCCGATATAACATCTTAAAATTTGTTGCGGAACTTTCATAAGGACCAGAAACGACCGGAAAATGTCCCTGGTGAAATTATTGAAATTAATTCAATATTCGCCTATTACTACTTTACTCGGGAGATTCAGGTGATTCATAACTGAGCACATCCGTGACATTCCTTTTTCGAAATTTTGGAATTTTTCAGAGCCGTGCTCGAAGTAAAGCCATCGTCTTAGCTAGCTTCAGTTGTGATTGATTTTGATAGAATAAAAATATTCGTATTATCGTATTGTTTTACGGGATTAAACGGCTTCTGTGGTACTGGGTGCGTTCACCGGCACAGCGATAGATTCGATGTCCTTCGCAGCCTCTTCTGTGGCAGCCTCGATGGCATCCTCAGGATAGGCAGCTCCACCGTGCTTCGAGATGTCATTTCCAATGAGCTCTTCGTCATGCGAAATGCGGAGAATTTCAGCTTCTTCATGACTAGGAAGAACGGGGTAATCAGAGCAAGGACCCACGCTGAAATGATGAGACTTCCGACCAGATTGGTCAAGAGAAGTTTCCACTCTCCAATGTTCATAAGGAAGCCCCGTTCTCTCCATCGAATCCAGCAAGCTCCTGGTATTCCTTGCGATTGAAAATACCACAGCAAAGAACACCCCAGAATCCAGTAGCCCCATGGATGGGGAAGGCCTCTAGCGGATCATCAATCTTGAGTTTCAAGAGGAGAGCAGCAGCCGAGATGTATACCATGGCACCGATTGCCCCAATGATGACTGCCGCCCAGACCTCAACGAATGCGCAGCAAGCGGTAATAGCAACAAGGCCAGCCAAAATTCCGTTCAGTACAGAAATGAGGTCGAAGAAATGATCCAAGAACTTCTTAATGATAAGGGTAGTGATTCCACCAGCAGCCGCCGCAATAGTGGTAGTAGCCGCACAGCGCTCAACGACTTGGAAAGCGCCTCCGGAAATGCCAAGGGCGGATCCAGGATTGAAACCATACCAACCGAACCAAAGTAGAAAAGTACCGAGAGTAGCAAGTGTCGCTGAGTGCCCTGGCATAGGCATCGCTTTCCCCTCGGAGTTGAAACGCCCGAAGCGTGGCCCAACAATAGCAGCGCCTACCAAGCCAGCGATTCCACCAACCATGTGGACTACAGAGCACCCAGCGAAGTCAATCATTCCGAGGCCAAACAGTTCCGCGAGGAACCCTCCTCCCCACACCCAGTGAGACACAACCGGGTAAATGAAAGCAGTAAGGAAGAAGGCGTACCCCATATAAGCATAGAACGAAGTGCGTTCCGCGACAGACCCAGACACAATTGTGGCTGCCGTAGCTGCGAATGCCCACTGGAAGAAAAAGCTGGTGAAGTCTGTGAAGTTCTCTCCTTCAGCCGCTGAGAGGAAAAACCAACCAGACCCAATGAATGGATTGCTATACGGACCGTAAGCGAAAGCGAAACCAAAAGAGTAGTAAGCAAGTGCACCAACACAGGCGTCGAGAACATTTTTCAAGAGTACGTTCTTTGTGTTCTTGGTCCGAACTGATCCGGCTGTCAGCATCGCGAATCCACATTGCATCAGGAACACTAAGTATCCAGAGAAGAGGACAAACATTGTGTCCAGCCCCTTGGTGTTGAAACCAACCACCTCCGTGAGCGCGGACAAACCATCGGAAAGGGACAACAGCTTGGTCGCAACTTTTGTTGAGTTAAGTTCCATAGATCCATCAGAAATGAAAAAAAAGTCTGCTGAGTCGACCATCTTGGTAAGTATGATATGTCCGACTACAGTCTGGATACAGTGTTTTAGAATGTATGTATTCCCATGGAACTTGACCTGAAGTGGTCTTATATATAATTCTCTGAGGTAGTTTGAAATAAAATTACAGAATCTGTCCCCAAAATCAGAAAACGTTTTTGTTACAAACGCAAATTCATAATTATGCAAGGCCTTTCCATGGAGCAAAAAAATTAATTTTAAAATTTTCAAAGAAACACTTGCGCAATGTTGGTATTGGTAAGATGTTTTAACGGCATAATGCCGTTTTAATGATGTTTTTAAATAATATGTGGCGGTCATTAACAGTTACATCCGACACAAGGAAATATACATTTCTCAATACCTTTATTTGAAAAACCTTCTAGGTTTTTAATCGCAAGTCACTCTTCCACTAATGACTCACTTAATTTTGATGGGTAGACAAGATCTAAGCAAAAAATTTCAATGAGGTTGGTACTAGAAATACTGTTCAAATTTGGATTGAAGCATCAAGAAAAACTTATAAACTATCATTTTGAATGATTTTTTTGGATAGAAGTTTGCAAAAGAGCCAAGTAAAAAAAAGCTCATTTCAAGTGTGACAGCTTTGAATTATAGATAAATTGTTTCTTTGTTGTGTAATGAAGTAATTCTTGGCTTAGAAATAATTCATCAATACAAGCGCTCAAATTAAACCGACGCAATTCTCTTCAAGTTTCTGGGGAAGAGTTTAACATTTAAAAGAGAAGAATACTTGTTGAATCTTTTAATACTGGCATTAGAGTAGTCATTTTGTTAAAATTGCTGGGCATCATTTCCCAAAAGAGTGATCTATCTAAAACTATTGTCAACCGAAAACGCGGTCGGTAAGGGTTTTAGAGAACCCTTTCCTGAAATTGGTCCTACGTATTGAATGAAGCAGGTCTAGTACAAATTTCAACAAATGATAACTCAGCTAAATATAAAATTATCTTTTCTGTTATTCCAAGGACATTTTGGCAGAATTTCATTAGAACTTATTGATTGTTCCAATTATAGAAAATTAATGAAGCAAATAATGATATGCAATTTTTCAATAAATTGTTGACTGTTGGAGAAAGTCTACATTAAAAGTTGCATTTTTGTCGATATCGGATACTAATCGTGTTTTAATGATTCAAAGCTTCATGTATTTTGCTTGACACTAATCAGAGTCATGAATGTTTTTTCAGTGCAAATATAAAAAGGCATAATTTACTGTATCCTAATCTCAGTATCAGCTATGACTCTAGTGAGTTACTATCGGAAGAATCATTCACATGATACAGAGCTAAGATGCTATGCTCTGTTCTAATTTCGACCATTTGATTTCAGAAAAGTAATTCCTAAGACGTAAAAATCATTCGAGCGTTCGGATTAACAATGACATGCAATTAAATCTGTAGTGAGGAAGAAAACTTATTACTGGAAATGAAGTTCAAATTTATTCAATAGCATCATAATAAGTCTTTCGTCAGGTTCCTTTCTCCTTAGTTCAAGGTAAAGTGTTCTAAGTTTTAAAAAAACTAGATATAGGCATTTTCGAAATATTTTTCAATTGTTTACCCCCGCTTTTGACTTCTTCACTTGCAAAAAATCTTGGAAAGCAGCCTACGACAAACAATTTGGGTTCCAAAAAAACGTTTACATGGTCATTATAAAACATGAAATTATCAGCAATATAATTAGTTTTATATTTAATTTTGAAGTAGATACTTTTATTTAAAGGTGTAAAGATTGCCTCCTAAAAAGAAATTAAACACGACATACTCTTAAAATATTTTTAAAAAAGTACTTGTGCTTTATAAATATCAATTGCATGTAGAGAGTCTCAAAATTCGTAATTAGTCTAAAAATAGGTTCATTCACCCTGTAAAAATACTTCTTTTATATCATCTGGATTACGAGCTTCTTCAGTGTGGAATTATTTGAGTTTTTTAAATAACATTATTTTATATGGAAAGATTCTATATACTGTAGCTGAAAAATTCGTTCATATCGTATATTTCATCAATCAGTATTCTTTACATTAATAATCATTACGAACTACACAAAAGCAAATAAATATTAGTATCCAGTAATCAAATATGAACACATGGAAAATTTTAGTCTGCCGTTACCTCAAAAACTGTATAACTTCATCATCAATCTGTGTGTATTTAAAATCGAAAATTCATCCTAGGTTTGATTTTTCAACTTTACGTTTCATCTCAAATTAAATTTTTAAAATGTTTATTTGGGGTTAGCGTCTTCATATTTCCATATTAAACAAGCTGAAATGATTTATGTACAAAGGTAACGATATAAATTAATAATTTTAGTATATCTAAAATATGGTAGATATTTTAATCTGCTTTACGCTTCGTCAATTGTATTTGCGAAAAATATTTGGGAACTACCATCTTTTACTCCATTCTACCAATCGAAAGAGGATAAACGAAAATGAGCAGAAAGTCGCAACAGATAGTTTTTTCATTTCATGTTTTGCTGTATCTGAAAGCACAATAGAACACTTCGCGTTTTGAGATAGTTCTTTTGAATGAAAATATGAAAGTAAATATTTTTTGAAGTACGAAATGTTCGATAAATGTTCGACAGAAATATTTATATACCAATAACTTTAAAAGAGAGTGTCTAAATGTCGGGGCAGCTCATTTTTCTTTGCTACGAGTGCAAAAATATTTAATGTTCAAATCTTAACGTTAAAAGTATGGCAGAAAATCCTGCACTTCACTAATGTCGATTATGTTACTTTAATAAGATATTTGATCTATAAAACCCATTACACAAAAATTGCTTGAATTTAAAGTATAAGAGCTCGCACTGTTCATTTTTCGAAAAAATTATTTTAAGCATCTTTAAAAGTTTTTCAGGGAAATATTGCTGTTTATCATTTTTCTTTCAATTTTCAGAGAAAAATCTTGACATAATAAACGATATGGCTCTTTTTGTTGACTTTTTTCAAGACTAACTCAGTTGTCAAAAAATCTACCTCGGCAGCACACTAAACACCCCTTGTGTTAAATAAACATAACTTGAGCATCCGAAAAGGAACTTACTACCTACAAACTTCCTCGGAAATTTCTATCCAGATAAATATACTACTTCAAAATGAAAATAAATTTGAGTAATGCAGCATTCGTTTAGTTCCTTTAGTTTAATTCCTTTTAGAAAGGAATGATTTCAGAAACAATACTTCTAATGCGTATTCCAGTGAACACTATGTGCTCATGAGTGAAAGGATTGATACTAAGGATGTAACTGCCAGGTGCTTTTCACTTGTTTCGAACGATGATTAAGCGCTTTTCATATACCGGAATTCAAATACTGTAGACAGTTTTGGCACCTCTTCGGAAAGAAATGAGCGAAATCAGTCGTAGAAATCAATTCTATAGCTCTCCAGCTCTATATAAATTTTGACATTTTAAGGTTCCCGACCAATAATTAGGGGTTTCATTTTTTCAATAGTATTTAAAGTTTTTTAAATCAATCCAGATTTTGGTTTTAGATTTCAGGCTATTTGTATATCAGAAAGGAGCCAGAATTAAAACTGGAAACGAATTATTAAAATGTTTCGAGTCAACTCTGCAAAAATTTTGCCTCAAGCATATGTTTCTAGCTGTGAAATGTTTTGGTATATAGTCAAATAGTAATCATTTCGAGCCTTTTCTTATTACCGTTGAACGAGGCGACAATTTTTGATTTGGATAATTTATTTGGACGACTAGGCTCTCCAAGTGAGATGCAACAGTGGAAAGACCTGACAAAACCTTAGTGGATGCATCCCAAGCAGTACCGTATCTTACAATAATTTGGAATAATCTTGTAAGATTTGGTATGCTAAGTTTTGTGAGTAAGGAAGTCATTCTAACACCATTTTCCAACCCTCTCCAACAAAAACTGATTCCAATCAATTGCTTGTCACAAATACATCACGAAATTGATAGAAATGTATCAGGACTGTTCCATCGACGGAGCAAGAGGCCAAGGATAAATTCACAGTTTTGAATATGTGCATTGTACTATTTCCTGTATTAACAATGATAAAAGCGTACGTGGAACCCCCATCAACGACTGTCTGAGCACTCAAAAGTTCTATCGTTCACAACTGATCCTTCTTATTATCCAAAGTACCCGAACTTTCAACCACATTACCAATTTGGGTAGGATTATTTTCGGTTTCTCACATAGTGCAGTCTTTGCCTCTCGAGTCTCGCATGTCTCCCATAATTCATGTTGGAATTTTCAGTGTTTCCAGGATAGTCGCTTCTTATTTCCAAAGGATTTGGTATCTTATTTATTCATTAGGAGCGCTAGCTTTTGTTTCATGTGCGGTAATGCACAGCAGATCATATCAGCAGTCAGTATCCGGTTCGGTGAATGTCTACAGGAATTCATGAAAAAAGCAGTCCTATGCGGCTGAGAGGGGTTGGTTGTACTCTGCCATAGTTGGGAAAACGGAAAATGAGAATAGATGAAATTTCTGCAGTTATACAAGGAACATAACTCTATATAATAACTCGCAATATTCTTAATTCTAAAATTTTAATACGATTTCCACTGATTTATGTAACCCCATATGGAAACATAGATTCTATGAAATACAATGGAGCAAAAAATAAATATGTGTCACTTTTCTCCCGCTTATAAATTGCTTAACAAGTAAGAAGAAGTATTGAAATGACATGTAAGTTGTTGAACATTTGCATTTTTCAACAGAAAAAGACAAAGACGAAGCAATTTTTTGCAAGCAACTCCTCGCAGATTTCATACCAAAGCTACTCGTAAAGGGATCCAATCTTAATATTTTTTTGGCTTATTGATGGTTTCTTTTCCACACGCATTCATTTTGTTTAAAATATGACTATTAAAGCACTTGTCAGAAGGGGGAATTTTACAAGAATGCAGGTAAACCGTGACTTACTTACATGCCAAGAAGGCTCATATGGGGAGTTCATATGCTCATCCAGGTGGTCAGGTAGACTTTATTGTTTGTAAACCAAAGATTACGGACAATAATATCCTTTTCGACGAAGATTGAGGAAGAGCATTACCGCATTCGTCGACAAGATAAGGCTCTAAGATACGTAAAAAAAAGCAACAATATACCCGATGGGCATCCGAAACATGCAGAGATTTAAAAGTTATGTTTGAGCAAATCCCTCATTGTAATTACACGAAGCAACACCAACAAATTTTCTAGTTCCGATGATTTCCAATAAAAAAAATCATATTAAGCTGCTCACATAACCGTAGAGATATCAAATTACAGTGGAGACCGCCATACGGGGGGAAGAATAATATTACTCTAATTGGTACTACGCAAACTGAAATGTCGGTATTATTCTCCAAGTTATAGCAATATATGAGTTTCCATTTCGATCTGTTGTAATACGTAATACGTAAGAGATTTAGTGCTGTAGAACGAGAGCTCGGTGTACTAAAGAAAGATTGGAAGAAACAGATAACTACTTGCCTCGGCGTGCAGAATGGATACGAGTGTGTGAAAAAGTATTAGGGGTAATCATTTCAAATTTGGAAGATGCCACACCCAAGTCAAATGGGGTTTTGATATCAAGATTTTCATATGAGTTGGATACTTTTTGATAAAATTCACTGCTGTAGAGTTTTTCCGCAGTATCTCCATGACAAGTGGCGATTATGTGAGGGAGCTGTTATCGGAGAAACAACAGCGCTGATACACAGAGCTAGATGATAAGTTGCAATGCAATTGCTGCATTATCTGAGTTGTGACTGTGAAACCAAATTCGTTTGAAACTATTTTTAGTTTAATACTGTGCATTTTACTGTACAACTGCTGCATTGTTCTAGATACTGGGCAGTGATTACAAAGCCCTTTGGCTCAAAACTCTAAATGAGTGTATATACGAGTATTTTGGAGGATTTATTTGGGTCTGATCTCGAGGATAGTGATTTAATGCAGTTAAGGTAGACAAATGTTTTCAAAATATCATATTGTTAGTCTTTATCGTCCACATGATTGGTTTTTGTGTGCTTTATTTTATGTGTTATGTATTTTCGATGTTTAGCAATTAATCAAAGAGTCTGCATGAGCTAATTAAACTGCTCTATATGGGTTATTTCAAGTAAGTTGGGAGACAATTTCAAATGCAGATCCAACCGTTTACGATATTGGAAGTCGACTTCTAACTTAAATGAATTTCAGTTTTATTTAGTCTGAGAAGAGGTGGGAGAGCCTGCTCCTTTCAGGCCATATTCTGCTATTCTAATCCTTTGGTTCGTCTTCTTTATACACTTATTAGTGGTCAACCAATGGTATTAATGTAGCGCTTTATCGAATTGCACACCCATGTTTCGGGATAGTGAGTGCCGAGACACTAATACATCTCTATCATTGGTACTCTTGTAGAGCGAACTAAGACTTAAGTAAATAGCCTTTGGAGCATCCGAGAAAGTTTAAAATCCCTCTTTAATTTGTTTTACTCTCGGATAGTTGGGCATTCATGCTGTTCTTTAACATTTACATGAAACAAAAATGAGGACGTCAAAAAGTTTCCTCATACCTATTTTAACGTTTTGATATGAGAAAGAGGTGATGAGGAAAAGGCCTTCTCGTACATTTTCCTATCATTAAGTTGATGCAAAGAGAAAATAAAGAGCTATGCTTACCGTTAGCCGGCCCCTCAGCGGTAAGGGGGCGAATCAGATGAGCTACCTCGGTAGCTAATGCAAAACATTCTAATAGATTCATTCTGATCTTTGCCCATCTCTATAACTTCGGCTTCTATGGCTGTATTTGTCGGCCTTTTTTCTGACTTGGAGCTTTTTAACTTTGGCGTCTGGATGACTTCACGTATATGATGAATTCCGATCTTATTTCTATCCCATAATATCTCGACACTAGTCTTTGAGTCTATCTTCTCATTGCAAAATGCCTTGCGTTTGTAACCTTGTACTAAGATTTTTACGTAAATTTCCTTCAGGTATACGTACCTTGTCGTTCAGGTGGAGAAAGTTCCCCTTGCTTTTGAAAGGCATTCCATGTCTTTTGAAATTTTCTTTGGATTCAATGTCGTTCTCGTATTCTTCTTAAATCCTTATAGGGCAAAATTGCCATAGCAGATACTTGAAATGTTGCTATCTTCATAAATTTTATTTAGATAACTTCACGTAGCAGAGGCTTAATTTTTTTGGTACGGATTTTTCTTTTGATATTTTCCAACAGGAGGCTGCTATTACGCCAAACTTTCTATGTGTCGGTACAATTTTGAAATTAAATCAAGTGTTGGTGTCGAAACATTTGGCCTGTTTGGGAGTTAGGTTTGGCAGGATCTCGAGATTCTGCACTGCGAAATGATCTGTTACTATTACAAACTTCTGTAAATGCAAATATAATATCCACTTTTCTATGAGTCAACGACTGCTACTCATTATTTTCATGGGCTAATGTATTTCTTTCTGCAGGATGCGAAAGCTGCTGGGTTTTGGAATTTTCAGCAACATTTTCGAAAAAACACCGATTGCATGGTTCAAATCGTATTAGTTAACCACTATATGCGAGGCTGACTAGGATCTCCGACGAACAGAAGCCGATTAGTCTACCGGTTCTGTGTTCTCAAACGTTATCTTGTCCTCTTTGCCATTGGAAGGGGAAATTATTTGTCAATTCCGTCATAATTTCCGCAACTTATGAAGAAACTTTGATTTATGTCTGATAATAGTTGACAACATCTTAAAATATTAAAGTTTATATTTAGTTTGCGGATTTGGCCAGTTCTTGATAGCCTTGATTTCATGACGCTCGACCCCAATTCGTTTTTTGAGAGTATATGTCTGCGATGTTCAGTTTTTTCTAATCCAAAACTGCACTTCAATGGATTACGAAATAATTTCTCCTTCGGTATGGTTTCCAATATTTCTCTACTATGGAGGCTGGCACCAAGATGCGTGCGCGGTGCAAACCGATGTCTCCCGGAACGTGGGCGTTCGAGCGATGCAAATCTATAGGATGGTTCGAGCGGTGCTAACCCAAAGGGACGGTGCCGCGGCCGTCATGTTTAACGTGGCATACCTGCTCGCTGGAATTTAGCCGGGCCTACAAGGAATGTTACTTATTGGTACCCATCAGCGAAGACTTCTCCCTCACAATGCACTAGCGGCGTAGATACAACCGATAAGATCCTCCATACATTAAAATAACCCAAAATTACCCCCTTGTCCAAAGTTTCGCTCCATGTCTCCCCGTACTAAACATTATGATCTGAGAATATAAATAAAAAAATATCCAGTTTATTATTGAAAGTATAATTCATCAACGACACAAATGCTGCTTGAGCATTTCTCCTATCCCAAGGGAAATCAAATTGACCACATTTCTTCATAAATAATCGATAGGTATTTTCTTTTCGTCTAATCGAATCTAACGATAGCCTGTGCGAAGGATTAAATTTCGAAAAGACCTTAGATACCTTCAATTTACAAAAAATTTCATCACTTCTTGTAAGAAGTTAACCGTCCTTCATCGTTGCTTTTTAGAGGTCTGCTACCAATTCACATTCTGAAGTTCCTTTTTCGATGAAAATAATGTTTTGAGCACGATAGGCTTCCAATGGGTCTAATAAACCCTTTGACAGTAATGATCCAGCTTTTTCGTAATTAGTTCAATCATTTCGATGAAAATCGATACAGGCCTCTCTTTGGCGGCTTGTTATTCTCCTCCAGTTTTGTTTGTAATGTAATATTCTATTTAGTGATATTCATTTAAGATTACGCTCTGGAAAGAGAACAAAAATACTCCATAAATCGTCAGGTAAAATGGCGATCTTCAAAACGAGTTTCCGGGCTACTGTGTAAAGAACATGAAAACACAGCAGGAATTGTTTCTCTAAAAGCGTTTCACAAGGAAAAACCCATGTGAAATAATACTATAGAATTTCGTCGGAATTAATCTTGCAACTTTTGTTCTGATGGTTAAATTCAATTATATTCGTTTTTCTGTGAATTAATGCGTTCTGAGATACCAGCTCTTTGTTTCACAAGATTGCATCAAAACGCTTCAATGCACTCTCACAGAAGTAGACTCGTTTATTAAAGCTCTGAATGTGACCTTCTTCACAGCTTTTAAGCTATTTAAAAAGTCTTTCCATGCCATCTTAGCGCGTTAGGTAGTTATTTATTGCAACCTCATGCTCTACGCAGAAATTTTCTTCAAGTCGATTTATACCGGCTCCCTTATGTGGTGTTCTAAGCGCACACGAGCAGATCTAGGTAGAACTGTGGTTGAAAATTTGGTTGAGGCTGGCTGGGTTAAGCCGGCCAATCCAAACCAGGGTTTACACAGAACTGGAGATAGCTACATACTAAAGGAAAATGCAGTCTAACAGTATTTAATTCAAAGATTTTCCCGTAAAACAGCCCTGACGGTATCGTAGTAGCGCTTTCAGAATTGTAGTCGGCACGAGTGACATATCTGACAGATGTAAGAATACATTGGTCCATGGCATGGGATAGCAGGCGACTTTTGATTGGTAAAGCAATGATATAATATCCCAGTGTGCAACTCGCCCGTAACTATTCCAAGTGTACCAATGGGTCAAACGCTGTGTTCAGAACTGTAAGGAAAGTGTAATGACAGCAAAGTGCCTAGTAGCCCTGGTTGCAAGGTTACCAGTGGTTTGAATCTACAGTACAGTGATGTGAATTCTTGTAAAGCTGTAAGGTCTGTGAAGTGAAATACAACATCACTCCCCCTTACAGAAAGAATCGCCCCGATTCTTGAGGTTCTGCTTGTACTTATTCAAAAAGTTTTGTGAATTCTTGAGGTATGATTCGGGAAGCCACGAGTTCTCATGATCTCCGTACCCTTTCCATTTGACAAGGAATTTATTTTTTCCACGTTCTTTTTATGAGCGAGTATAGACTCAACTTCGTATTCCTCATGTCCATCTTGAAATTGGAGAGGTGGCGGAGGTGGAATTTGTCGGTTGAATTCATCTTCAAAGAACGGTTTCAAGAGGCTAGCGTGGAACGCATTATGTATTCCTCTGTCAATCATCGGTTGAGATAACTGCAGACGGTAAGTAACCGTTAATGTTCTGTTATTTCAAAGGGACCACAATACTTTGGGTTCAGTTTGCGTGATCCAGCCGCATCTTCAAGTGATAAGTTCTTTGTTGATAGCCAAACCTTATCACCAATCTTGAACGTAGACGGCCTTCTTTTCTTGTTTACATATTTTGCGGTGGACTCATTGGATTTTCGGATCTGATTCTGGGCTTTCCTTAATGCTTCTTGCATATGTTTTAGAAACCTGCTGCCGCTGGATTGTCTGACGCTAAAATATCAAGGGTACTGTTCGTGGTTGAATTCCGTAATTGAGGAAAAATGGTGAGAAAGTTGTGGTGACATTCACAGAGGAGTTGTAAGCAACTTCAAAGTCTACCAGGAAATTATCCCAATCTGATTTGTCGAAGCTAACGAAAGCACGGATCATTTCCTCTATTTTCCTGTTCATTATCTCCGATTGTCCATCAGTTTGTGGGTGGTATGCAGAGGAGGGGATATCTTTGTTCCTAGTAGAGCAAAAAGTTTTGTCCAAAACTTGCTCATGAAGATGGGATCTCGGTCACATATGATATTCTCTGGTAATCCATGATTTCGGTATACGTGATTCTTGAACAGCAGTGCTGTTTCAGGAGCATCTGTGTTTGGTTTCGTTGGTATTATTCTGATCATCTTAGAAAGTCTGTCAACGACTGTTAACACGCCGTTGTTTCCACTTCTCGACTTTGGGAGAGGTGTGATGAAATCCATGGTTATGTGGGTCCATTTGGTTTTCGGTGGTTCTAGTGGTTGTAAAAGACCTGCGGGTCTGATTGGTTGCTTTGTTCTCTGGCATTGGCAGGAACGTACGTATCGGATTACATCCGATCTTAAATTTTTCCAATAAAACTTTGGTGATATTCTGTTGATAGTTTTGCTTATTCCTAGGTGTCCCGTGTTAGGCAGTGCAATGATAGTCATGCAGGAGCTTGACTCTGAAATTTCCTTCTGGTACACAGATTTCTTGTTTTAAGTAGAAGCATCCCTCGACGCTCAAAGGGAGCTTTAGGATCTTGATAATGGGTTCTGAGGTTCTCATCCCTACCATAATCTTCTGCCAACCCCACTAACTCAGTGTTTGTGAATGATATGGTCGAAATTTATTGGATTCTGAGGATTCTTGGTAATAACTTCTTGAAGTAATGAATTTTTCGTTGATCAGGTGACGGCACATCTTGTGGTTGCCTCGATAGTGCGTCCGCCACTACATTTGATTTTCCTGAGATGGGATTATCTTGAAGTCGAAATTAATAATCTTTCCAGCCATCTCACTTGTCTCGGGGACAAGTTTTCTTGGGTTTCTAGGTATCTTAGGGATAGTGTCCGAGTGAATGGTGAATGAATTACCATAAAGGTAGGATCTCCACCACTTGAGGGAATCTACAATGGCCAAAAGTTCCCTTTCATGGGCCGCATAGTTTTGTTCCGCATCATTAAGAGTCCTGGACGCAAAGCGACCGCCTTTTAGAACCTAATTCTTCCTGTTCCAGCACTGCACCAATTGCATGCTGTGTGTTACGTAGATAAGTGGCGTCGAAATTTCTGAGAACCGGTGCGCTACAAAGTGTTTGCTTGAGTACTTTGAAGGCATCATCTTGAGTGCGGCTCCATTGGAAATTCACGTTTTTCGTCAATTCTGTCAGGGTTTTGCAAGAATTGAACAGCCTTTTATGAATCTCCGGTAATAATTGACAAAACCAAGAAAAGACTGTACTTGTTGCTTATTCTTTGTATCGGCCATTCCATGACTGCACTTATCTTATTTGGATCAACAGAAATACCACTTTGAGAAATGATGTGTCCTAGGTACTCGACTTCTGTAACTCCAAAACACATTTAGATAATTTGCCAAACAACTTTTCTTTTCTGAGGATTTCGAGTACAGTTCGAATATGATCCAAGTGATCCTTCCATGTCTTACTGTAGATGAGATATCATCCAGATAGACGATCACAAATAAGTCGAGCTGATCCTTGAAAATGTCATTCATTAGGTTCATAAAAGTTGCCGGGCATTAGTGAGTCCAAACGGCAGAACAAGAAATTCAAAGTGCCCGTATCGTGTTCTGAAGGCGGTAAATGGAATCGAATCTTCGTATAGTCTAATCTGGTGATACCAGATCTAAGATCAATTTTGCTGAAGAACTTTGCTCCTTTAAGCTGGTCGAAAATGTCGTCAATTCGTGGTAAGGGATAGCTTTTTTTACAGTAAGCCGGTTTAAGGCTCTTAATCACACACATCCGTAGACTATCATCCTTCTTGCTCACGAATAGAATAGGAGCTCCCCGGGGCTCTTACTAGGTCTTATAAACTCAGCTTCAGTAGCTCGTCCAACTTTTTCGGAGTTCTGACATTCTCTTTGTCAGAAAGTCTATAGAGACCTTCTTTTTTGGTTCTGCTCCTTCCTTTAATTCTATTTCAAAGTCTTGTTTCCTTCTCGGTGGCAAACCTCTTGGGAGCTTCTCTGGAAACACATCAGCAAATGTTTCCAAAACCTTCTGTATGTCTCGAGGGTATACTGGTGCTCTTGTTCACTAGAATGAAAGGTCTAAGTAAAACTGCAAATAACTCTTTTTTCTCATCGAAATCACTAACTATGGTATTGAAAGATACAAAAGGACTCACTACGGTCATCAGCAAAAATATGAATGAATTTCCCTTATGTTCGATTTTCACCTCATTATTAAAACAATTGATTTTTGCCCCATGCGAGGCGCACCATTCTTTCCAAGAATTGCATCATAACGCTTCAATGGGCTTACGCAAAGTACAGAGGTTCAGTATAGGCTTAATATGTACATGACAGCATTTACCAATTCTTGAAGTATCTGGTCCGCACCGTTGGCCATTTCAGCAAGCTTCTGGAATCTCGGGTCTTTATTTGATGTTTCTTGCAAAATGATTCACTCAAAAGTTGATCTCACCACCAGGGTCTAAGGATTTTTGCTGGCCACCAGCAATTGTACCCTTGACAATGAGAAGGCCCTTGTGATTTCTCTCGAATGCAGGGAGAATGTTTCAATGACGTTGCATTATCTGATGGTGGACACAATGGACCTTTTTGTTTGATTCAATGATAAATCTCGAGTTTTTTCTAACACAAGGTTTCAATGGTTCTTCAATGATGGAACTGACTGGGACCTTCAATCAGTTCCTCCGGGTTTTGGGCAGTTCTTGGCCATATGCCTTTCTGTCTGCACCTGACACAGAGACCTTCGCGCATACATCTTTCACGTTCTTCTTTGTCAAGCTTGTAAATTGGGAGTGTTTCTTTTCAGCCCCGGCATCATTTCTTTGTTCCCAATTTCCATGGTACTGGACTGATACTTCCAGCAAAAGAGCTTTCATTTCCATTCTTTCCTCCAGAGTACTTTGGTGGGGTACCGGGTCAGAACGCCGATAGGCAGACTGTACTCGATCCGCGTCCTCGTTAGGTCGGAGAGGTTGTGATTCTTTGAATACAACGCCTTCCAGATATAGGGCTTAAAACCGCGAGAGTAACGATCTATCTGGTCTTTAACTCCAATATAGGGGACGTCCAGTATAATTTTGTTGAAGTCTTCTTTGAAGATAAAAACATCTTTGATTGTTTCCAGCGGGCGAGCTTGTCTCGAGCGATCTCTCTTTGTTCAATGTTACAAAACGCTGGATCAAAGCACCCTTAAGGGCCTGCCAGTTTATTCCTTTCCCTTCTTCTGTCTTAGAGTGGACCAGCCACCATTCATGGGAATTGCCAGCCAAGTAGCTGAATGTTATGTGTAGGGGTCCATTGCCATCATTTGCCCGAGGTAGTTGTCTATCTGAACACACGAGCTGCCAACTGATCCTTTCCCAGTGACTGTAGTTGAATTGTTTTTCTTTGGGCCAGCCTGACTATCTACAGGTGCATTACTTGACGAACTGGCCTGGTTTCGGGGTTTATCAGTTCAGATTCTAAGATACATTTTGCGCTGCAATAGAAAGATCTGATCTGTGTGCAGCATTCTGGTTATTGGCATGCTCGAGATTCTGCTGCAATTGAAACACCACTTGCGTAAGGGACTCTAGGGTGACATGCGGCTGATCCATAGCGATTAGGTTCACAAAGCAGAAACAGTGTTTGGCCTAGTATCTGAGAGGAGTTTTCGCCCTTACATGTGCACACGGAGTGATACTTGTACACGTTTTCTGTAACACCTAGAGCAGCAGAGAGTCTCTTAGATGGTTCTTGGGCTAACTACCCACGATATGACCTCCAGCAAGCTGGTTTTTCAAAATGCCAACAATGATTTTTGAAAAAATTGCGATTTATAAGCTGTTTGGCTCTCCTTGCACCTTCAATCTTCAAATATCTTAGCTTACACTGTAAGTAAAGCTAGTACGCCATTTCTATACATGAAGTAAAGATAATTACTACTCAAATTTCGGTCCTGGTGACCTAGTGGTTAAGTGTAAGCAGCTCCTGTTGAAGTGATTGCGGGTTCAAATCCGCCAGGAGCACTTACAAAAAGTTCCTTCTCTGACATAAGGGTTGATGTCAGTCACGTCGGGAGCGTTATAGTAGCCCTTCTTCCGATTTCTTGCTTTGCGTTGATTCTCCTGCCTAGGTCCTGATGGCGATACAGAATGACAATTGTAAGTCTTACTACAAGGATCTGGGGCAGCAGAGGAAAGCTTGCAATCACAGCGGAAGGGTGAAGATAACACACACACGAATTCGATTGAGAAATGAACTTTTTGCTCTATTTTCCTTTTTGTTACTCAAAAAGCAAGCAATTTTAATGGAAAATAAAGATACCACTTGCGACCGCTGGCTGTGAGTGGATAACGGGCCCCGTTCTGATGGCGGACAAGGTTTTGTGTCCTGAAAATCTCAATATTGCAGTCCTTGTACTTGTAATCCTTCTTGCTTGTACGGCGGATGTGACAGCGGGAACGGAGGTGCTCGGAGTACTGCACGCGGTACTGCACGAGACCGGAGCAGGTGACTTGACAATGATGACAATGGAACGGAGAGGACCTCAGATTCTTGTCCATCCGCGGCCTTTTCGAGGGCCTAGCCTTGCGGACTCGACGTTTTACCACCCTTTCGATCGAAACAGAGGCGGAGTCCGGCAGCACTTGAAGCCTTCTCAGAGGAGCCCTCGACCTTGTCGGTGGCCTTGACGTGTCCGGGACAGTCGGACGCGACGGCTTCCTTCTGGCCGGGGGGAAGTATCGAAGACCGGTCGTTGGGGGGAAAAGGGGTGCGAGGCTCCTCAACCGTAACAGTGGGAGGTGCTCCTCTAGCTGAAAGTGCTCGGTGTGAGACGAGATCTTGGGCAGTCGGCGTCGGTGTCTTGGGCTCCTCGGGGCTGAGTATGGGGATCGGGGTTCTCGGAGTCGACGGCTGAGGCAGAGTCTTGGGATCTCCTTCCTCGCCACCCGGTACAAATGGCGAGGTGGGCGGAAAACGAAAGTCGGCGAAGTATTCTGGGTCGTATTCTGACGTCGACGGAGGGCGGTCCTCTGAATTCTTATTGTACGACACTGGGGGCTACCGAGTAAGGGTCAGAGTGAAAACACAAGGTCAGTCTCTGTTTGCAATCGGGCAGCTGAGATAAATCTAGTAGAGATTTTATCCCAACTGGCGAATTGGAAAAACGCACGATGAGGCACAACTTACTTGCGTTGCCACCACGATGTGTGGTACGAGGCGCACACGAGCAGATCTAGGTAGAACTGTGGTTGAAAATTTGGTTGAGGCTGGCCGGGTTAAGCCGGCCAATCCAAACCAGGGTTTACACAGAACTGGAGATAGCTACATACTAAAGGAAAATGCAGTCTAACAGTATTTAATTCAAAGATTTCCCGTAAAACAGCCCTGACGGTATCGTAGGTAGCGCTTTTAGAATTGTAGTCGGCACGAGTGACATAATCTGACATGATTAAGAAATACATTGGTCCAGATGGCATGGGATAGCAGGGCAACTTTTGATTGGTAAAGCAATGATATAATATCCCAGTGTGCAACTCGCCCTTAACTATTCCAAGTGTACCAATGGGTTCAAACGCTGTGTTCAGAACTGTACGGAAATTGTAATGACAGCAAATTGCCTAGTATCCCTGGTTGCAAGGTTACCAGTGGTTTGAATCTACAGTACAGTGGATGCCTTGAATTCTTGTAAAGGTATAAGGTCTGTGAGGTGAAATACAACACCTTATATATTAGAAGCTTTCATTTTCCCTTCTCTAAAATTATTTGTGACCAAAATATCTCTTCCGGAGTTTTCTATAGACTGGATTTCCCAAACGTTCGATCTATAGTGGAGCGAAAAAACGATTTGTAATGGAGTAAAGCTCAAATAAGGACCCTCCATGTAGATCTTAGTTTTTTATAACCAACTGCGAGTCTTTGGCTAGGTACGGTGGCCTAATTGGCAGCTCATTGAAATATTTTATTTCCGGCAATAACCCAAGGACAAAACTTCTCGCGTAAACTTTCGCGGTATGCCTTCAAAATCTTTTTAAGCCCTATGTTTCAAGTACCCATAGGAAGGAACATGGTCCATCATGAATGCAAATTTTCGAGTTCTTAATGCCATTTTTTGAGCTAACTCAACTCATTCTGCATCTTTCATTGCATCCGCAGGAGTAGTTTAATCGGTCTTGCAAAAATGTCTCCACATCACATATTCCGCTTAAGTCAGCGGTTTCAATGGTCTTGCTTTTCACTCGCGCTTATATTTGGAATTTAAAGGAGGTTTCTAAGGACGCCTTCATAGAAACTTGAAATATTCTTGGCTTTTTCCATTTTTCTAGATTTACTCTTGATATTTTCGTCTTATTAAGTTTTTCCCTGACGCGTTGGAAAAGAACCTGTCTTAAGATGCGTCAATGTTTGGCTTTTTGTACTTTTTCCGTGCTCTGGAATACAATCTAGCATTGCAGAACTTAAATACGGGGTAATTAAATTCAATTACCGTTGGAGACTCATCATGAGCACCTCTAAGGTACATATTTATTTGCAGGACCCAGCTACTAATCGATCTTTTTCCACGGAACATCATAATCTTGTTCGACCCTTGGGGTGCTAGCATTTGACGTAGATTACCTGGATTCCACTCGGCCACTCTGTGCGCACCATTGCTGGGCTTGTTACCGGCCCAGCATTCGTTTCATTTGGTTGTCAAAATTAATGTTCAAGAATTTGAATAAACTCGGGCAAGGCCTGTAGACTCAGCGGCGAAATCTCGGGATCATTTTTAGAACAAATCAGTCCCTTCGAAAAACTAATCCCCAAAAGTCGTGCCTATGATGAAGCAATGTGAATGGCTGCCAATTTTCTTCGAATTTTTTGAATTCGAAGAACTTTATTGGTGCTGCCGAATAGTCCTTTCTGTATTTAATTCTGGCATACTCTGGACTCTTTTCAGTATGAGCACAGTACTATTATAAGGCGAGAAGAAACCATAAAGCAGGCTATTTTCGAAGATTTTTCTCAGATACATGTAGGTAAACAGCTTTTATCGTTTAGTAGTATCGAGCTTTGTCAGGAAAATACTTCGAAGGCAATAGAGGAGATATGAGCTTCAAGCCGGCGACCAACTTTTTCAATTCGATGTTTAGAACATATTGAAAGCTATAGAAAAGACTCTTTGAGGTGATCGGAAGAAGTCTAGCTGGTGGGAGCGTTTTAAAGATCGCGGTTACGGCGGTGGCGGCGAACAGCTTTGTGACGGTCAAAATACTACTTAAAGCTAAACATTTTATTGAATATATCACAATGGAAAGTTCCAAAGTATGCGCCAGCGGCTGTGCCGCCGGAATCTAATATGCTCAGCTCATTTCAAAAAATCATGTGCAGGTCACCGTAAATGATTTGCGTTTTCAAAGGACACTTTCCGGCCTTGGGCTTATGGGTCGGCGACGCGGAAGGCAGAAATTCTCTCAAATTTGATGATTGGCGTTGCGGTATATCGCTGCGGAAACGCAATCTGGAATGGGCGAAACTTGCAAACAGAGAGAAAAGCGGCTAAATTACGTCTGCAAGGAAGGCGAGGTGGGCGAGAAGAGCCTACCAGAGTTGAGCTAGGCAGCCAGTGAGAAGCCGGAAAAGATAGATATGGGAGTGGCAGAAAAGTTTTCGAGGCTAATTTAGCGGTTCGAGATGTATCCTGATTGTGTGCAGTGTTTTCCAAGAGATTTTTTGGTAGTTAGAAGTTCTTTGGGTTAATAGCAGTGAAGGGTTTATGTGCGCACAAATTCAAGGTCGGTGGAACTCTTCGGGTAGCTATACTTCATAGAGCTTTTCGGGGAGGGATCAAAAATGGAGGAGATGAAGTGTTCTGTCCACGGTAGACCCATTATATTGGAAGCGATTTCCAACTTTTCTCTTTCATGTACCGCTCTGTCACTGAGTTTTACACGGATAGAAAGAATTTTGCATGGTGAGAAGATAATTTTTTTTTTATGTGCTCGGAAACGTTCAGAGATTTCACGCAATTGTTAGTCTCTCTTCAAAATCCACACGGGGTGCAAATCAATTTGAGATTCTGAACCACGAGCGCATTAAAAAAAAGCAGTAGCAAAGATATTTCTTAGGATGCTAATAGAGTGAGCTTGAGGCACACATAGACAAACCGTAAGCTGGTTACTTACCCTCCGTCTGAGTTATAGAATTATTGACGAGGACTGAAACAGAGAATTGGGGGCGTGTCCCTTGAAAAGAATATATAACTTCTTATTCTAATCTGGAACATTAAAGAATTATATTATTTAATTGTAATGGAAGACATCCATTGGCGTATATGGACAATTAGAAAATTTCAGCCTAGAGTACTATTACTGGGTCCCAATAATCTATCAATATCCCTCGGACCACTAGATGTAACATGGTGCATTGGGAAAGCTTAATTTCAAAGGAACGTATTGCAATGAAAATTATGGACCATAGCAGCTAGTACATATTGTTTTCAGAGGATCTGGTCAATGAACGGACGCCACAGGTAGAACCATATGAGATCGTCTGCACTTCCATAAAGAAACGTCTCAACTTTACGTACTGGCGAAGTTCGATGGTTTAGATTTTTATCTCTACGAAATGGCTGGATTAAACTTACTAGCCATGATGTAAATCCTCATAAAAAATCAATGGAAGATAAGCGGCTTTCACATCTCCTCCCTATTTACGGGCTTTAAAATTTTAATGAACTGAAAAAGTATCTTGTAGAGCTTGTACAAACCTGAGAGACGTTTCAATCGTTAAGTAAAATTTAGATGGGAGGCCGTCCATCAATGTCCTTCGTACATCCTGAGGAATACTTCGAAGACCAGCTACCAGCGCAGGGGCATTTAAATCCTTGAGTAAAAATGTCTGGAACTCGGGAAAGGACTCGAAACCAGGTTCGACAATCAATTGGACATAATAATGCAGATTAGGGAGAGCCTTACCATTTCTCTCGAGAATAAAGAGTTCTGTATCCTGAAGGCAGCAAAATACTGCTCCTGTTGCAATTCTCCGGAAAAGTTGCAAATAAGTGCCTCAGGTTCCACATCTGAATTTTTGTTGTGGAAAATGCGTTCTTTGTGGCTTCCATTTGAGAAATTGCTTGTCCAAAGATAACAGAGGTTCGAATATCTCGCTCGCGCGAAGCAAATTGGGAGGAGAGATGAAAATCATACATAAAAATTATGAAAACTGAATGATTCTTGTCAAGTACCTATATCTGACCAAATAAATCAAGATAAAGTGACATAAATTAGTGTAACGAGGACAAATTCGTCAAAGACCTAGGTTTAATGTGAAATCTTGGACATATTCCAACACCCGTACCTCGGCGGACTAAATTCAAAATTAATTGAATTGAGAGCCAATGGGCTAGTATATTCTGCTTCGAAGTTTTGATTAGCTCTTCCCGGAATTTTCTGTCTATTTCTGCTGTTCTTCCTCTTTTTACCCTAATTACTACTAGATAAGGCCGTTGATGGTACGGGCGGTACTCTGATAAAATATTTATCCTTCAAGGCGTTGTCTTGATTTGCCAGATATGTTCGGACCACATCCGCAGCAATTAATTATTCAACAAATAGTCACTTTTGGACTTTTATGAGAGTCTTTTACTCTAATTTGGATATTCTGTCTAAGTTTTGGATCTCCTTCTAAGATAAACTTTACTTCACTGAGTATCTATCTTGTACACTGTAGGACTGACTATACGGCTAAGAACTAACCGGATGTTCCACGTCAGGCACGTGCAGTGGGGTTCTCGATAGAATCGCCATTGAAACAGAAGACCACAGTGTGCAACTAGTGCGCGGATAAATACGTCTGTGTGATTCTCCCTACTAGTCATTCAAGACGTTTTTCAGCATGAATGACGTAAAAGGAGTTGGGAATATAGTTTTGTCCTGTCTCTTGGTTCCTATTCACCATAACTGGTTGGTTTTTGAAATTGTTGACTAAAATTGGGAACTGTTGCAGATATCGGATGTCCCGTACACCATTCTACATTGGTTTTAAATTCTCCACTGCCTTCTGGGGGTAAATTCCTGTGTAGAGCGTACGCATGCCGATTCCGACTGTAGAAGCAAAAAATTTTGGATTTGGCCTGGATTGAAATATATTTCTCTATTCCAATCTTCTTGGATGGTTGCACCTATTTTTCTGTTCTTGTTCGGTCTACATATCCCAATGATAAGATATCCGCCGAAAGGGCATTATAAAGTAACATTTTACTCCTTTCTGAAATAATGGCCTTCAAGACAATGATCATAAATCTGTGCCCCTAGAGATCCACCTTTTGCTAAGTTTTAAACCACCAGGAACTGCACTTTCGCCAGTAGGCTACCCATCTGGATGTGGAGAACAATATTTAATTAGTCTAATCGGTTTATTTGGTGATTATATCAATGGGGAAAGGCATCTTATTTTAATACAAAATTGTTCCGATTGGTGTACAGTTGTTTAACTTGAACGAAGTTTGGTCTCGTTCTGATATATGTAATTCCCTGAACCGAGAGCAACTGGGTCTATCTAACCCAAAGGATACTGAAACCTTATCGTAGCTCTTGCAGATAACTGTACCTTCCCCTCCTTCTTGGTTCAAAACCAACTTCGGGTTGTATTACCGCAGGTAAGATGTACGAATGATACTTCAGGTAGTAGAAGACTTCGCTATTACTCTCTTTCCATTCCCTCCTACATCAAAATCGTTTTCCTAGAGATTTTTTTCCGTTTCCACTCGGTGCGCGCCTTTACCATCAGTTCCCGGTATGTTCTTACTTCTTACATAAATGGTTAGCCCTTTTGTATCCGTTTGATAGATATCCGGTAGCCTCTTTCGTATGCTCTTAACCCAAATGTTTCCTTCTATCGAAAAACAGTCGCCCGAGAAGCGTCTGGGACTGGCACAAGTCCAGCAATGGTGATTAAATATGGCTGGAGTTGAATTTGTAAGGATGGTGGAAACACCAGAAGTGCATAGTCCGTCTCCGCATAATTAAGATGCATAACCGCTTCAGACACCTCTGCCCCGGAATGGATTCTTACGTTTCCAATGGAGTTCAAAATGTTCTTTTGAATCATTTAGACCCCTCCCCGTTGTTTCAATGTCCTTTCTAATGAATTATTGTCTTCCCTAGACGTTATACGATTCCAGTATTTAGCATCTTGTGCCATATCTTAGTTATTAATATCTAAAAAGTTTTATTCCTTATTCATGAATGTTTAGTTCCGTATCTACTACTACGTACTCATGTTTACCCCCTTCCGCAAAAATTGACATTTAACCTCCGTTCGAGTAATACTGCACCAAACATCCTACAATCCGTTCGGCTGACTTCCGCAAAGGTTTCTTCCGTCATGTTAAGGGCTTCCTGTGGTTTTTCCCTGTCTTATCGGCTTTGGAGATGACAAATCGCTGGTATAAGTCTTAAGTAAGAACTAAATTGCTTCCTCATAGGTTACCAAAGGGTTACAGCTTTTTTCTCTCCAAAACTATGCTCGTTTTCATTTTTATCCTTGCCTGTAGAAACTTATAGGCGCTTCTATCCATAAAATGCTCAAATAACTAAATGTAGAGGCTTTTCGATATCCCGTTATTGTCTCAAGCGTTCGTAAACTCTTTCAAGAATCCCTAAAATCATCATGGGATCATGACCTCTAAACTTCTCATCTTGCATCTTGACTCCCAATTTTTTGGATAATTACGCTTTTCTTATGGCCTCTGTCTTTCATTCATCCATTGAACGGTCCTACAACCTGTAAAATCTCCCAGGATACCTCTCCCGTGAGCAATTTGTTAAGCGATTGCTGATAGGAACGGATTTTTTGTCGCCGTCATCTACAGACTTTTAGTTTACTGTACTACCTCCCCTTGTCCAAAATTGCTTACAGTTCCGGTCCTTCCTCGTCCTCCGAGAGCCTTGCTTATCATTACCGCGGTCCTCTCCAAATTTACTTCCATTTTATCTAGATATTATTATACTGTATCTGCCCCTCTGAATCGATCCCCAATCAAGTTCTTTTCCCCTTTTTGCTTACATCCTCCTCCAAATTCGTTTTTTTGAGAAAAAGGGCTCAAATGCACTGCTACAAAATCCCTTGCAGATTTACTTTACCTATTCGTAATCTATAGAACCTGCCCCGGGAGCCTATTTAAACCCCTTTGTTCCAAGTTTCAAACGTTCCCGATCATTTTACTCATCATCCCTGTCCCCCTACACACCCAAAACACCCTCCATTGCCTCCCATTCCCCAAAGCCTACCAAAATGAACAACCTTCGCCCCTCCGCCCCAGTCACCAAAAAAACGCCCCTCTCGCCCCTTAAACGGCCTTGCGCTCGCTTTATATGGCCCGACGGACGCAGACGACTACCTGCGACGCCAGACTAAGAAGAAGACAATCGAGTTCGTCCGCAAGCTCTTCGTCGAGGATGATGCCGAGGAGGTACCTGAGGGGCAGGAGTGGGCAGCCCCGGAATTGGTCTACGAGGTTAATGATGAAGAGGACGAAGAGAATGGGGAGGATGACGAGAACGAGGACGACGATGAGGGCGAGGACGAGGATGACGACGAGGATGACGACGAGGACGACGAGGATGAAGGACAGGGAGGCCTGGGAAGTGTTGGAATGGTGGAATGTATGGAACAAGTGGTACCGATGATGGAACTGGACGGGGATATCTTTAGTAGTTTAGATATCTCCCAGGAGGAAATAGATAGTTATGAGCCGTTCGCAGATATATGTGGGGACTGCTTGGGCAGCATGGATATTTTAGAGGAGTTGTTTGGATCTTATTTAGAGAATGGGAAATAAGAGGACCGTATTGATTGTTAGTTTCTTAAGTATCTTTTGTTTAGAGTATATCGTCCACACAAAGTATTTTTATGCATTTCCTAGTATCTTCTGTAGTTTGTTCGGACTTACGGGGTAGCCGAAAGTCTATATAAGCTGAGTAAACTGTTTCCTCATAGAGAGGTCAAGCAAGTTGGCAGACAACTTCAAGCCAAGTCCTGAGTAGTATAGAGTTAAGAGTCAACTTCAGACCCAAGAACACTTTTTCCTACGCTGCTCACAGAGCATCAGTGGTAGACCTGCCCCTTTCATACTTGCTTGTAGCCCTCTCAACTCTCTTCCATATACACTCCTTTTTGTTCGTTCAACTATACCATGGTAGCACTTTTGTCGCTTGCAACACCCCCTTCTTGGGGTAGTTGGTTCTGACTATCTCTTCTCCCGACGATTTACCCCTATCACAATTCTTTCAATGGAACCAAACTGTAGAAGTACTTCCTTGCACTGCTGCGGCTGCGGCTCATTACTACTCCTCAGAAAGCTAACCACCTACTCCATTCAACCTTCCTTCGGACCTACTCGACAACGAACTACATTCCTGGTTTCTTTTTCTACTATTTTTGAAACTTTTTGCCTTACGCTTCCTCCATCGCTGAAGATTACCCTCGCGACCATCATCCTCTGAAGTTGACTCTGTCAAGTCCTGTCCCTTTCATTTATTTCTATCTCCCTCATTTCTCCATATTCTATTACCTTTCTTTACTATATTTCTGACTGTTACGAGCGGAATAATCCCTTGAGGACCAGAATCTTCCGGACGTTTCCAATGCGTAGAAAAATATTCTGACACTAATGGGGGCTCAAAAAAATTCCTCAACTAGATCTGACTCCAGGAAAACATCCATTCTTCGACAGCGGTTCGAACTGTATCCTTAGCCAATGCGGTTAGTGTTGCGTACAATTTCATCTGCAACAAATTTCCATCAACTGCTCAAGCATGGGCAATATGATTCCAATTCGGCTCGGAGATACTGGGAAAACCGGAATTACAATTGAGTGCTGATCTAATCCTGTCTATTTTCCACCAAAAGCTCGACATATGCCATTCCGTGCAGTATAGATATAGTTCCAACTGAAATAGTTCCAACTGGTAGAGCGGCGAAGATAGAACCACTAGGAGTTGGAGATGTACCACCTCAGAGTCTTCCAAATTTCTTTTCTTGTTCCACCAGGGTCGGTAACACTGAGGCATCAGATCAACTGATAGTGTTCCCATTTTTTCCGACGCGAGGCTATAAAATTATATATTTTCTTCCAACTTGATATTTCAGAAACCTCTTGGTCTTATGTTTCGTTCTGGTAAAGATTGCCACAATCGACTGGTCAGAGAAAATGAGTCTTTACCATGTCAGGAGACCAAAACTAAATAATCCCGTGATAGTTTTTCAGTAGCTAAAGATACGTAAGATAGAAGTGAAAAGGAACAAAGGATTTCAAAAATCTCAGTGAGCGTTCAGTGAACCAGTTCGGGTAAACTGAAGCCGAGTGGTTACCGGTCGTATGGAGGTTCCATTGGCAAAGGTGGGTCTCATTGACGTTGAGCATGAAATTCTTCCCCTTTATTTGATTTGCGTACAAATATCTAACCGGGGGGGAAATGTTTGGTGATTTAATACTTGAAAGATAGTCAGGTGTGGCCAGTAGTATCCTACAGGATGCCCAGTAGTACCTCTTAAATTTACCTAAAATGTAAGCTTAATGCCGCCGAGCAGACAAGCTACATTGGACATTACGGCCGCGGCAGCGTGCCTCTGAGTAAGTACCGCTCGAACCTTGGCATAGGCCTCCATCGTCCTAACCGCCACGTTCCGCGCGACGTCGGTTAGCATCCTATAGGCGACTGGGTGCCAACCTCCGACAGTGAATATAGGGATAAGCACGAGCCTACCTCTCACGGAGGTTGCAGTAAAAGATTCATATCTTTTATTCCTCGCGGTGACGGCCGAATTGAAGAAGGTGAGCGGATTAAACGTGTAGACACTTCTGTGAGACATTTAATCTACGTAGTAATTGGAAAACCTAAGAGTTGCATCACTTTATTCCTACCTAAAGGGGCACGTAGCCACCGGTGGCACTCAGGGATCTCTACACTACAGTATAGGCCACACGCCCCTTGTACGAAACTTTAGCCATCAGTCACGAGCTCAATCCCCAGACAAACCACTACGTATTGCTACCCAGCAAGGTAACAGCTACCTCCCTCCAGGTCACTACAGTACACCAGTAGGCTTATTATTGCCTTCAAGGTTGAGTATAGTACTGCTCTCGGGGACGGCCAAACTTTCTGAATTCCACTGTACTGTACTACGGTTCCCCCTGTCGACATGAATTGGGAGTATAGAATACACACTAATAATGATGTTGGTTTTTTTATGCCCCGAGAGGTGTGGAGTCACTCAAATCCGTGCTCATAGTACAAAGAAAGAAGTTTAATGCGTTCAGTATCTACAAATACAGTCGTGAACAAAAAGATAGAGAATTGGTAAAATTGAACATTACAGCTCCAGCTTAGGAGACAACACCGCAATGAGTACCGTTGTTTATGTTATTTAAAGCAGTGAAAATAATAGCGCAACCCGTCCTACAATAAATCAATTATTTTTCGAGACAGGCAAAATTATGGATTAAGCGGTCGACAAAATGATGCGCAAAAACATTTTAAGTGTCGATGAGCAGCCAAAAAGGACATTATACTAAACCTATGCAACCCAATATCATTCAGGCCATTCAGTTTGAGATAGATGTGATTCTGACTTGCAGAATTAACAAAACCAAGCAATCCATAATGGGACGTGAAAAAAGTTTAACTGACGAGGATAAAGGAAAGATTCTTGCGTTTACGCACGAGGCATGGCTTCCGCAGGAGATTGGAACGGAGCTAAATCGGATTCCTACAGTTGTTTACAACTTTTTGAGGCTGCAGAAGGAGTACGGAAAAAAAAATCATCGAAATGGCGGAAAAAGCTTTCACCGGCAGATGAAAGACGGTGTCTGAGTGAGTTAAAGAGAACTGGGAAAGGGTTCTGCAGTCATCAAGAAGGTTTTGCAGTTCGATTACAGTGGGAAGACTATCCTCCGAAGTCTTCATGACAATAAATTCATGAAGTTCAAGAAGATGCAGGTTGTTTCAGCAATGAAGCCAATGCACATCATTACGCGCCGCAACTGGTGTTTGGAGAGAAGGGATTGGAGTGTAAAAGACTGTTCTTCTGTCATCTGTTCTGATGAAAACAAGTTCAACCTAGATGGTCCAGATGGTTTGGCGTGCAAATGGCAATATTCGCGAGACTCAACAATCGCAACTACGGGAAGGCAAAACGGAAGAGGTGGAGTTATGATATGGGGAATGTTCTGTGGCTCAAGGAAGGGACCCCTTGTTGTTTTGATTGTTTCTGTAGATGAAAAGGCGAATATGAAGATATTGCGCGACAATTTTCCACAGTTTACGGATGAGCTATTAATTAACTGGCTGTTTATGCAAGATGGAGCCCCATGTCATCGAGCACGAATTGTACAAGAATGGCTAGGGAACGAGAATTTTCGCCATTTGAAGAGGCCTGCGTACAGTACAGACCTCAATCCCATTGAAAACTTATGAGCTATCTGGCTAGAGCAGTCTGTGAAAACGGAAAGCAGCTTGATATCGTTGAGTCGCTTATTGGGACGATTATGAAATGTTAGGACGAAATTGATGAGAATATTTTACATAATCTTGTCTCTTGTATGCCCAGAAGGTGTAGCAACGTTATTTCTGCCAATTTAAGTGCAATTACATACTGAAAGCGAATAAAAGATAGATCTCTGGTTACTTCTTTGAAAAATGTTTTTCTTTTTGTCCAGGTCTTAATCTATGAAATTGTTTAACACGAAAAATAAATGTGTTTCTATAAAACAGATGATTCCACCATTATTAGCGCCTTCGATTATATGAAGAACAGTCCAGGTTCCGTACCAATCTCGAGATTGGAAGCATTGATGCTGCTTTATGTTAACTATTTATCTTTTTGTCCATCACTGTATAACCCACATAAACCTTGGGTCACGCGAGATGTGTCCGGAGATACTACGGCGACCAGACGCATGCTGACTTACTCTAGTAGCCGCACTATAATATAACTCAGATATAACTATCATTAACTTCTTTCTTTGAGAAAATGCATACCACCATGGATAGCCAACAGTGACTAAATATAAGACCCACAGATTCGGTTTCCATGCAAAACGCCTCAATATAGATCTTGATCCTTGAGAATCAACTGCTCAATATTGAACTTTAGATAAGAAGTACAAGAGCAATATGGAGTAAAGCATTCTCGTATTTGCGCGTTAGGTTGTCAACGATATTGTTGTTAGATCGTATCCAGCGAATATTCTTAATCTCATTTCTACTATAACCTCAATTAATATCAGTAATATCATTAATTAAACGAGGTTCGCGTAGGCGTCTCGACTTAGTGATAGTATGGAGGACAGACTTTGGATCATTAAAAATGAAGAGAGGAATCTTTTTCCCATTTGCTTCAAAAGGTGCTTCAAGCTGTAGCCGTAGTCATAGCCTTTCGAAAATCCGTACATTTACCAAGTAAACATGCTGCGAGTAACTCTCTGACATTTTTATGAGCTCTAATTAAGAAACTATACGATATAAGTATGGTCTGAAAGGAAGAAAAATAGTCCAAGCTGAGAACAATGATCCGGATTCGTGTTATAACCGGAGCAAATGAATATTTAGGTACGGATTGTATGTTTTTTAAGCTTGAAAATCTTCAAAGTCAGTTCTCTACAATCCTTTAGATATTAAATTAGGTTGTTAAGCCTTTTCACATGTTCCTTTGTAGATTCACCGAATGTAATTTGTCCCAAGCTCGCAGTCTCGTAGGCCACATCAGGTCTAATGCTCTGAGTTACCACATAAGTTCCGAAATTCATCTTAATCAACATTGTTCATGGTATTAACTCTATTTATATGGCTTGGTTGACTGATCTCGAATCCGTTTTTGTTTGAGGATGTTGATTCCAAGAAAAGCGAGATAATAGGAGGCTTTTTTCATAGAATTGAATTTCTCAGTAGACTTTTCCTCGAGTCCCTCAAACTCCTTTGTTCCTGTTCCGATTGAACCATCAGTAGCAAGACCTGGAAGACCTTGAAGCTTTTTTGCTTTAACGCGGAAGAACAGATAAACTCGAAAACTGCACATTCATTGCTAAACCATCAGCGTAGGCTAGGTAATATGTATCGATTCAACGTGAGCCAGATTCGACCAGTCCGCAATTTGTTAAATTGATGTGCAAAATATATTCATCAGATAGATATGCCTGTGGTGGCGGTTGGGTGTACACAGCGCGCGAGAGAGGTTTGCTCTGAATTTACGCTTCCTCTACGTCGCGACTGAATATGTCACAGTCGAAATAGACGACAGATATTGCGATAATAAGGCGTAGCGAAAGATGAATTAAGACGTAATCATTGCTGGATATGTGGTGTTTCTGATTTCCTTCTCTCCCTAAACGATCCATCTTGCTTTTATTTTTTTCGTTTTGTTACTTAGGTTTTTTATGGCAAGAACCAACCTATTTCCAACGAGTTTTGCGTCTGCAGGAACGTTCGCTTTTTCTACGACTTCTACGCCATTTTTGATACAATACCATCATACTCCTTCTGTTTGGCGTCATCAAAGCGTGGGTCGATGGGATCCCCCATAATCTGAGTGAGTTAGTTGGGGTCTTTATCCTCTGGATTCAGCAGCATAGAGATCGGAGCACTGCTTCGGTGGTACGTTTTGAGCATTGTGATGTGAAATAGTCGTTCATTGTCGTTGGTATCAACAGCTGCAGTGCGCGTTCAATTGTTTTCCAAGAAACAGGAATGGTCCGTCCCAATGTCCGCCCTAATGGTAGAGAGCTACTTCATCACCTGGTGGCAGTCCAGAAGCTGATACGTTCGCTGGAGCGGATTTTTATGCGGTTTGAGTACGTATCTTTGCGTTGATAAGTTCCATTTCAAGACGAGCTATGGTTGCGAGGTCCATACGCTGGATCACAGCTTGCATTTTTTGTTCGTAGTTGCCGGTTTCCAGTCTCTGTTGCGCGCCGAATGCGAAATAGCAGGAGTATGTCCTTCAGGTCCGATCGTATGCGACATCGCTATGTTAGAATTCTGATGAAGTCGTGCAAACGTGTATGCATTTCCTCAGAGTCTGTCGTTAGATCCGTCCTTTTTAGTTGAAGATGAAATTTCTCACTGCCGCAGGCATCTAAGATAAGATCTTGTAGCATAGCGCCGAGTCGTACGGTTGTCCGGGTATCTTTCGCAATTGAATATATGCTATGATTTTCTTTCGCTACCTTTCGAACGATAATTCGCACCAATGCTCCCGGACGTGTTTCACGATGCGCATTGTTCATTTAGTGTTGATGAAATAATTCGAAAGCAGCAGTAGCATTAGGTGCTCACTGAAATATGTTTTCCTCGAAGTACTGCAATTCATCTTCACATAGTACCAAGTGAACCAAGGAAAGTTGTTCATTTTCTTCGACCGTTAGTTTAATACACTTTTTGTTGAATCTTCGCCTCACATCATCCAGTAGCGGTTTGCGAAATGGTCCGGCGAACTTATCCTTATCAGACCTCGGCACTTTTTACAAAATCCCGTGGAGCTGTTTGTTTTTTGGTCTTGAGCTATCTTGGTAGTAACCTGAGATAATGGATCTCCCTTTTTTTTATTGATCAACCTTTGTTCTCTGGTGGGAGGTAGAAGCTCGAGTAGCTTAGTAATGATCGGAGAGTTCGATGACTTTCACGTTCTACTGTATGTTTGTGCAAGTAATCACGCAGTTTAGTGCAGTTCCTTCTACTGCAACGGTAAAAGTTCTGTGGTAAAATGTTTTTAAATAAACTCCTCCTTTATATCGTCTCCATTTGTTTCACTTTCCGTCATATCTTCTATGAATTTGTTGATGTCCTCTTCTTGTTCCGCTTGAGTTTCCATAGTGTATCCATATTTAAAAGTCTAGATTCTGTATTCAATGTGATAAAGTAAGAGGTAACGAGCACTTGAATTGTTGTCCGATAAATAGATCTTTGTTGGGTTTTCGAAAGGCTTTGGCGGTTGTGAGTTTGCGGCATACGTTTCCTTCAGCTTAAAACAACTTTGCAATCGCGCTAGGAGTACCTTTTGCTTCGCTTGCTTTGCTTGCTCTTACAACGCGCGGTGATAACACTCTGCACAGCGCGACCTCTATATCGCTTAATTGCGGGGAATGGTCGTCCCTCGAATTCGCAAATGTAGATAAAATTGGGAATGTAGAATACACACTAATGTTAATTATAGTTTTTTATGCCCCGACAGGTGGGTAGTCACTCACATCCGGGCGCATAATACAAATATAGCTCACGTAAACCCTGGACCACGCGATATGTGTCCAGAGATACGTCAGCGACCATACGCGTCCTGATTGGCTCTAGTAGCCGCACTAGAACATAACTGAGAAATAATTATCTACCACAAGCACTTAACTTCATCTTTCATCGTACTACAAAATTAAACGTCTATAAATCAGCTTTACGTACTCACCATTGCCCTCACATTTGCTCAATGACTCCATATGGACCAATTTGGCATTAATCGGCCTCCTGACTAGAATTTTCTAAACCCTTGTATATAACCTGCAACACTTTTGAATCGAATAATCCCTTGAAATACCCAGCTATCGCACCGGAAGGCCCGCAAAAACCTCTATTGCTAATCCTCTGGAGTTTCGCAATACATTAAAGGCCTCGATGCCTGTCTTAAACTCTTTTTCTTCGCCCTCTCCACGATGATCCCTGCTCCTACCAACTTAGTCGATCTCTTAAGCTCATCATTCTCATTGCCCTCACAATCGATGAATTCCTCATTTGCACCGTCTCCCACTTCGTTAATCACTTAGCCGTAAAAGTCCCTGTCAATCAAGTACCTAAAAAGTGAAAAAAGTTGGCCTCCCCAAAAGTAAATAGTTTTTACATTCAAAATTCACCATAAGCGCCACAACGTATCCCAACCATCTTACATGCTTCATTTCATTACCTTTTTGCATGTCTAACTGTAACTATCCATCGACTCAGCTCTTCTAAGGCTCTTAATGCCATGATAATACCGCAAAAGACAAATGAACATGAAACCATATCACTTGTTTTAATCTGTCCTTGAAAAACTACACTAAGTCGCAGACTGCATACGTCCACATATTATTTTCCGTTTTAACCGCCTCAGTAAAGCAGTCCATGACCCAATAGACCGCCACTGAGTGATTCCCAAGAACTTCCACCGCTTTTTTAAAGCAACTAGGGAACACATAAGCATATACCATGAACTCCCACGGAAAACTATTACATAAATTAAACAAATCCACAAATGAACGCTATGCACAGAGAGGCAAGCTTCGCATACCTGATCTCTCGCCACAGATGCATTTTCATTCACGTCTCAACTCATACAGTATTCCAAAAGTTTGCGGGTTCTACAAGCAGTCTATGATTATCTTGACCTCCTGTAACTTCAAACACGTCTTCATCGAAAGCGCAATACAGCACATGTTATGGTTTAGGGTAACCCTCTCCTCGATGAAACTCCTGCCACCTTACTCTACCCTGTATGCTTTCCACGTAATGCGGGCGCGACAAATTTCCACCCGTCGCCCGCATTCTTAGTTAATTTATGAATACCCTCCGCATGCTTCTGTGCCACTCTGTACAACTTGTGAATGTTTACCACTAAACTCTGCCTTACATCGACAACCAATCTTCAATTATAAATTAAACCAACAATGCTCCCAGAACACGTCGAAACCCATCTACATCAACAGAAACTCTCTCTGAACTCACTATCTTAAGGGCCTAATCCAACCCTTAAACAAACAGTCGCCATAATTTGCATAAAACAACTGACGCACAATCTTTCCAAACACCAATGAAACACCCTTACCATCACATATTAACTCACTGCGACCTTAAAATTGCTCCACCACGCGTGCTATCGGGACCGGCTGCTCACTCCTCGGCCCTGAGTGAATCTTTTCCATGTCCCAATAGTGTTGTTTCCGCTTCCCCCTCATCAGTCACCAGAGGTGATGTGTCCACCCTTATCCAGGTACTTGCCATGGAGGTACAGTATTTTATAGTACTAGTGCTTTACAGTACGGTAAGCGCCCTACATGTGGGAAGTACAACGTAGAAAAGGTGTAGTGGCGCTTGCGGGCGACTCTGAAAAATAGAAGTGTTTTTGCTAGCTGCGTACATGTTCAAGATTTATAATTTTTTTTGCTCCCTTGACTCCCCCAAACGCGACGGTTGCACTCCTTACAAAAATCCCGGCAGCGTAGTTTATCCTTAGCATGCGCGAAAATTTGTGCCTAATACAATTAAGATCTTCATAGAGTATCTATAAATATCTACAGTAGTAAATATATATAGATTAATATGGCCTAAATAGACCTAACAAAGATAAAATTTCAATATAATGCTTACTATATCCCTTGAAAATCCCGGAGATAACGGGTATAATATACAATTTAAATTTCCAAAAAATTCTTAACGGATACCCCACAATTGTAACTGATTTTCCGTAAATGAGATACACTTCTGGGGATCAAGCAGACAAACCAATGAACCTTAACAATGCAAATTCATGGAAATTGTCGAAATGATTGCTAATAAGGTGATACCGCAGCACTTGCACATCCCAGATGTGTTTCGCGCTTTCGGATCATGATCATCAAAGTCAGCTCCATGCACCCAAATATGCTTTCCCGCAGATAAGAGCAATATCTGCAATTACGATGCAGATTTGATACTACAGGTTCACGAATCTCAGCGGTTTTCTGGTGTATTCCTGGAGAAAGCTGGTGGTTGCTATGAATTGCTCAAAACCGTCTTAATTGATGAATTAAGCCACCTCGCTTGTTTACCGTATTCAAAATTAGCAAAAAATGTCTGAAAACTCCTCCAAAGTCTTCTTTTACTAAGTCTTCTTTTACATGTGACAGAAGCACAAAAAAATTAAGAGAACGAAAAATACTTGTGCCCTTCCTTCGTAATTACCTTCTACACTTCTTTCTGTATGAAAGCCATGTTCTTCTTCAAATTTTCTAGGCACTACAGCATCATGTGAAACCATTGATGAATGTTACGTGATTCTCCGATCAGTAACGTATCTTTTCTTAGCTTTTAATGATTCAAGTCGCCTAAAATTCGAGTAATAGATTTTTTGTATTAATTACGATCCCCAAACGGCTTCAACTTTCGATTTGTACTTCTAAACTTTTTTTCCACATTCTTGAGCGCAGAACTGAGTCTTGAGGTATTTTCACAGTGTTTACCAAGAGCACGAGATATTTATCGACCGATTGGATAACTATTTTGACTTAATCATCAAAAAACCAATAAAAATCGTTAAAAGTGCGTCGGTCGGTGTAAAACGTCGTGAGGTAGCCTGTTTCGTTATACATTGACATTCCTACGCACTTAAAATATAAATTCCGTAACTTAGGCAAAACATGCAATAAAAAATAGTTAATTATTGCTGCAACGAGTTCCTTCTCCACTTTAATGTTCTCGGTAGTTACCTTTTGTACCAGTAACCTAATCATTGAGGCGGTCTTGGAGTATGAACCTACAAGAAAGAGTTGGGTTCACCCTTCTCTCTATTTTGCAGTTTTCCAACCAACCAGTTTTCCGTCCGGAACGAAGTAACAAACTTACCTTTATCTAGAATCTACAATCACGAAAAAATTTTGCCCCTCTTTGTTAGCTTATTTTCCATTATATTTATTTCTTCGGAATGCATATAGTGAGGACGTAGTAGACTGGGGTATGCAGCTGTGTGGAGCACCAGTAACAAGACGAGATAGAGTCTAGTTGATGGCGGAAGAGGCGATGAAAGAAGGCTAAGGAGTAGATAGTTTTTTCAATATGCCGGGAGTATGAGAAAGCTATGAGAAGGTGGAGGAGGGTAGAGTAATGCCTATTGAATTTGTCCATCATTATATCTGGCTAACTTGTGAGCACTGGGCATTGCAGGACCTCGATGGGCATAGAGCGAACGGGATTGGCCACAGGTAGCACTTTGTTAAACCAGATGCATTGTTATTCATATATTACTCCCTCTTTTGATATTTTAGTTTCGTTTACAGCAGTATAAACGCCATCACCTTCTCCATAATTTGAAGTTAAACCCATTCATGAGACGTAAGCTTCGCATTATTCATTTTTCTGTTCTTCATTTACTTTTGGTGTGCTATCATGTGGTTTAACAAGTGCCGGATTCCGCCATATTTATTTCAACCTATTATTTTTCATGCATTTTTCTTTGGCTGTGGAATGAGTCCTTAATTTCAAATTAAGGGTCTACAAGCTGAACTTGCTAGGTAAATGCGCAATGCCGTGGTAATATAAAATTGGAAAAAAATGACGAATATCGTACTTCATTACAGATAAATACCTTTGATGAGACATTAATCAGTTGTGCATGTACACGCTTGTATCTGCAATAACTGTTTCAATAAAACCATGTCATAAAAGAGCTCAGTGAAACACTCAAATTGGCATAGTTTGTTATAGTATGTTCTTCATATGGAAATTTTCCTCTCTCTCGGCTTGGTTGCTCTAGAGGGAGAAAAATGTGATGCAATACGCTGTTCGCAGGGACACAGGGGCGCTTTTCGAGTTACGGGGTGCCATCGAATGGTGAGAAAACTAACAAAAGTAGACAAATACTCACAAGATATATGCACTCACTCTTTCTCTTTAAGTCCCCTGTGTTTTAGTATTACAACTCGCTTACAGAAAGGAGTATATTTTTTAGAGCAGCGAAGATTCCTTGGACGGCTGGACGGTATAATTTTCGTACAGGCTGTAGTGTGGGCCGTAGTTCGCGGCATCATCTAACCTTGTGAAATCAGATCAACAAAACCGAGGATACTAGGTGTGCACAACCTGGTAATGAGAAAATAAAAGTGGGTCACTGGCACATGTATTGTCCTTTGGAGATAAGGTTGTCGTCCCCAACGACAACATTAAAGTTCCTATTCTTATGTAGAAGGAAGATTTCGGGGCGTTAAGGTTTATTAATTATCAGAGTCGAACAATAAAAGCGGTAACACGACATGGGATAAAGAGGTGGAAACAAGGAAATCCGGGGGGTAAAAGTGACTACAGCCAACATTGTCCTTGCAAGAAGTTGCAGAGGCGAAGGTTGGGAGTTAAGTTCATAGCAAACACACAAGTGGCTGTTCAATCAAGAATCCTAGTGGTCATGTATATATAAATTCCTTTTAGTTGCATTGTAACTATCTACGACAGCGGGTCGGGTAGAACTACAAAAATATCAGGTCAAAACCGGGGATGCACCAATAACCATGTGGTCCCCTCGAGTGATTAAGTGATTGTACGGAACCATGATCGATTTTGGCTGAAATTCAACAGAAATTTCCCCACTGCGAAGTATCTTGTGTCAACAGTAGGATAACTGGTCCAAAATTATATCAATAAAGGATCACAAAGATCAACTCCCCAATTGCGCACAATACTGTATGAGTGCCAATTTCACTAGGAAAACAAGCTGATGAGAAGATTTATTTAGTCTATAACATTCAAAAATGCACGGCGTGGTATCCAGATGCTCGCTTACGGAAACGGAAAACGCAAGTTTTTTAAGCAGGCAGAGGGATCTGTAGAGCAACTACCGTTAAATTCTGATCTTTTAATGGTCGCAAGTTAAGATCTTAAAGATCGAAAAAGAAATCTAATATGTTTAACTAATTCGGAGGCGTTTTGAGCCCCTGGACGAATTTCAATGGCTGAAACAACCTGTTATTTCCGAATACAGGCCAAAAATATATGGCTGTTCCTTGAAAAATAATTACAATTTAACATCCCTGTTTCCATCTGTATCCCCGGTTTCAATATCGAGTATATTTCTTTCTGAAACTAAAAATAAATATGCCGAATATTTTCCGCTTACCGAAAGTGCTAGTGTATGAATTTTGACCTGGTAAATCTGAATTTTGGGCAAATTTTGCAATGGATGTGAATTGTTGCCCGTTACTAAATCTTATATATTCCATAGTCTGTTGGGATATATAGAGTAGAATCGCAAACTAATAATAGGTTGCAGTGGCCGATATTACAGCAAGCTATGATTTATATGCAAAGCTTTTTTCTGAACTAGTGTACTGCAAGCAGATGCTGTTGTAGCATCACAGCCCAGAGGGTATAGTACGTATAGCAAGCAGCAAGATTGCCTGAAGAAGTGTACTTTAAACCCTAAAATACGGGCTCACAATGCCTTACAAGACTAGTGATCATTGAGCTTGACGGCTTGGCTTCCCTTGGTTGAACAAGAGCAAATGTGTACTTCTTGTTTGATGGCTGATGATTCTTGTCATGGACTTGCTCCGCTCCTCATCATGCGAGCCCTTATATATACTCTCGAACCACATTGCACTGCATTTTTTGGTACAATACAGTACATCTTAAAATTGAACTACCATAAAAGTTAATGCTAGAAGTCAAAGTACTAATCAATACTCAAAAATATCCAAAATATCTAGTAGAGATTCACTAATTTCTACTCAGCTTTAACCGCTGTTGTCTGCTACAGCAGTTCTGTGCTTGCAAATCTGTAATCACAGTAGCTATTTAATGTTCAAAACATTTTCGTATTATTTTGGAAACTTTTCGGCATCTAGCCGATAAAGTATCAATAAAAACCGTCGGCCGACCGCCCTGTTGGTAATTCAACCGTACCATACGTTGACATAATTTACAGCGTAAATGGACATGGTAGCATCTTGTCTTGAGTCTGATTCTGAATTATTGATTTGTAATGTGCTGTAAACTCCCCGAAAAAGTAATAGGACCAACTCAAAGATTTTCATTCTTAGTTAACCCCAAACAATTCATTGTTGTAATAAAACGTTCATAAATCTACAACTAGCCCTACACAAAATCAAAGAATTAAATGGGTTTATGCAAAAATTTTATAATAAACTACATTTGGACCAAATTTTCGCGCGAAAAAAATAAGTCCAAGAATGAAAAAAAAAAGAATTTTTTCGACATTTTACTTAAACTCAAGACCAGGAGGAAGTATGATTACCTTTTTTCTCAATATTTCTATGCGTCGTTAACGTAGTGACCTGAAAAGCTTCTTAATCACACCCCTACTGATCATATGACAGGTGCCATTTATTCATTCCTCCGAATCCTCAACAGAATCAAATTGACGTTAATTTTGATGAAAATATCGTGTTAAGATCCCAGGAGAGTTTGCAGGCAAAGGTAGTATATAAACTTTATTGCCTTCCAACTACTCCGTATAATTTCCAATATGATTAGCGGCATTTTAATGCTGCAAAATCTGGAGTTTCGTAACATATTTTTCGGCAAACGGTAGCAAAACCCTCTCCCAATACAGTACAGTAAAGTTTTGAATCCTTCATTTCGGAAATAAAACCTATATCAGACACACCGTAATAATAAATTGAACTCCAGACCATAATAAACTCCCCCCTTTGTAGACGGAATGAAACAATTAATTTCGACCTCCTTAAATCGTGCTTAAATCGTGCCATTATGATAGTAACTCATCTAGGCCATCCATGTTAAACTTCCTCTTGTCCGTTAATATCATATTTTTCCATTCTGAAATGCTCTATGGGGGTGTTTCTCAGCTCATTCTAGACGTGCCCTTCATGGTCCATTTTCATACCCGGAATGCCCTTTTGTCTTATAGACCATATTATCCCTTCTAAATAGAAGATTCTGTAATGGTGAGTACAAATTTTTATATATAATTCAGATTTAAGGTCTCTAGCACTATAATTTCCTAAACAAGAACTTTAGCTGAGTTTTGGATATTTATTTGAGCCTTCTAAGCTTCTTTTTGTATTTTTATACTCTGTGAGACACAATGAAGTTGTGTACCTTCGTTTTAGACTTGCAAGTAATTTCCGCTACTTCCTGCTCGGGTATAATTTCGTAGAAAAGCGCAAAGATGTCTCCATATTGTTGCTTAGTGTTTGCTACAGATCTACGCATTCATTTTGCTGAAAGGCTTGAAAATTAGGCTTGAAGGGTTAGTTTTTTTTTCTATCTTTGTAAATTAAACCATTTTTGCCGTCTTTTATACTTTTACGAGTTCTATATGTAGTGCAATGCGCGGTGCGCAGTTTTTCTCGTCTAGGAACGTAATCCCGTCAGGCAATGAGAATACAAACATACAAAAACAAAGATTAGCAGTGAGTTCGCTGTCCCTCTTTCTCTTCAAGCACCATACGATGCAGTAGCACAGCTCGTCGACAGCGAGAAGAAGAGGGGGTGAAAGATCGGGGGTGATTCCTTTCGACGGCTGGACAGTATATTTGTCCTCTGGGTTGTATGGCCGGAACGTGATCCGAGGAATGCTAGAACTTTATTATGATAAGAATCGATTCCAAAAACCTTATGCATCAAAGTTGTAATATTGGACAGAGAAGATGTAGTGGTTTGTCAGCAGTGCTGAACATCCCCTTCGGAGATACGGATGTTGTCACCAACGACAACTTTGAAGCTCTTATTTGTATATAGATGCCAGAGTCTGGGGCTTCATGTTTGAGTACTCAATTATCTGCGATTGAGCTACTGAGATGAGGGAATCATTCGATTCGGCAGATTGCCATGATCTGCGGCGTATCAAGAACCACGGTGCAGAGTCTAAAGCACGCTGTAGACAGAAACAGCGAGGAAAATTATGCTTTCCGACTAGCGATCAATGTAAGCGATGTAAGAAGACAACAATACCCTCCGAAGATAGCAATATTGTTTATCAAGCACTGAAGGAGGCCGCCTCAAAGGTCTTCGCAGTCGATAATAATCAATTTATATCCGTTCTCTATGAAGCGTTGCCGATGGAAGGCCTGGATACAAGAACGGAACTCCAAGTGCCGATGCAATTCGCTCTTATAGAGCATGGTATCGGGAGATCGCGTATAAGAAGGTAGAAAACAAGGACCATGCGAAGGTTGCAACTCAAACGTACGATCACGTTGACGCACTTTTTAGAAGTGTGGAGGTGGTAATTACCAAGCACAGAGATATTCTAGAAGAGCTAAGTCGTTTTTCGAATATGGACGAAAACAGCATAGAAGTCTCAGCATTAAAATTGCCCCGCGCATTTACATGCTCTTCTACACGGAACGGAGGAAAGAGAGGTGTTCATTCTACATTCTCATTATGCAAGCACATAACGTCGGTAGTGCCTGTGACGGGCAGTGGTTTCCTTGTGCCAGCTTTCTTTATATTAGCAGAAAAGCGGATGAATTCCGATTTATGGGCGCCTTTATAGGGCTACTTTGCGAACTCTCGCGAGTTTTAAAACAGAGGAATACTCAGTAAACTCTATTCCTTTTAGAAGGAACCACCAAAGTCAGCGAGAGTTGCTCCATGGAGGGTGATATTATGCCGTCATTTGTGTGCCCTATATTATAAATGCGATGACCAGGACAGTTCTATCGACTGATTTTAAGCTTTTAATTCTCGATGGGGATTCTTCACGGAAAATAATCATTTATTTATGTCTCGGTAGCAAACATCCACGAGTATTTCAGACATCTATTGCTAAATTGTGTGAAAAAGCTCGACTAAGCCAGATTTGAAATATTGATGCAACAACAAAAGCTCAAAGGCGGGGGAATGTGGTCAGATCCCACCAAAAAAAAAGTAGTCAGCTCAGTCTGGTAAGATTCTAGGTTAAGTATTGCTCCCCTCCTCCATTCCTTGTTACATAAAATTTCATTTGTTTGTTGCATTCATTTTTCAACCATTATATCTCCGATCCAATTTCCGGATAAGCTAAATAAGTCGGTGACTAGTTCGAGAGACACATTAGGTCTCCTGATTTTCTCATGGCCTTGTAGTTCGTGAAATATTGCGGATCCCAGTATTTGCTCTCAAATTTCGTTCCTGCTAACGACCAGTCTCCATACAGTTTTATAATAGGTAGATTCGCACCCACCGCAAAAGGATAGAAGATGCAGAGGATGCATCGTAGACATACTGCACGAGTCACGATTACGTTGAATATGTAGTGTGGTTCGATTTTTGACTTTCCTCTCCATGATTAATGCTTGCGTACTATAGACAAACTTCTGCCTGTTCAGAACCTGTATCTACTCTAACTCAAAACCAGCGCAAAGGCCGGGGTGCCCGATGATATAATTATGTAAGACTTGGGCCGCGCATGGGCTGACCAATTGAAAATCCTTGGACTGCATTGCTTTGAGCCCAGCACAGAGTAGTCCATGGATATCCGCAAACCTGAGCGGCACGCACGGCAATGTTACAGTAGGCCCTGCCCATTTCCTTTCATATCCCTTCTGCGCAATTTTAATCCGTGTCCCAGTGGCGGTGGCATTAAGTCCCATTGCCCGTTACGTAGAGTTAATAAAAGTCACATAATTCTGGATAGAGTTTGGACCGACTCTAGCTTCCCCGAATAACCATCCGAGGTACGCAAAGATGTCATGCTCCGTATCATCATAAGGATTCCTACCATCATCGTCTCAGAATTGTGTGAACTTATGCCACTAACTGCCGTATGATCGGTGGTTATTCTCGTCCCATCCTGATAGTACTAGTTCATTTCCTACTTCCAGGTTTCACGTCTCTGTATTTTGTGCCAAGAGACTATTTTGTATCCCATCTCTGATTGAGTTCACTCCGCATCTGTGCCGAAGTGGACGCATGCTACTCCCTCAGTGTTGGGAGCAGCTGTGCAGTGCGCGGCCACCATGGTAATAGCATGACACCTCTGAAGTTCTCCGCGACTTTTTTCGTACGGCGAGTGGAACTAGTTCTAAGTGAGGCCTTACATATTTCATCCTCTTCCACGGTACGCTATAATCGCTCTCCGCCATCCCCATCCATGAGCTCTCTACTACTTGTGGTGCTGTGGCCAGGTAGTAGTCCATCATCCTTCACCGCATAGAGGTTTAGTGCGCTTGTTATTTATCTAACTTCCAGGCGCAGAACTTGTTTCCATAGTAGAGCATGCAGTCTCCTGAGTTTTCTTATCATTTTTCGTGACTTTGAGACCATTCTGTTTACCATGAACATATTGCCCGTGTTTTCCGTATAGAGCCTTACCACCGAATCGCGATCTGTTCGCATGAGCCTTTTGAACCCCTTTAGTGACTCTCTCACGGCTCGGAGGTCTTTGTACGTTATATGATAGGCGGATCTTCTCTTCAACTCCCAGTAACTAGATACCTCGAACGAGCTCTGCATGCCCAAGGGTGACGGTCCTGGTGACATACTCGCCGCCCCCCAAATTAGATGAGTCAGTGTGGACTCTAGCGACTACAGCACGTTCTTTTGCCACTATGCACCCCGTTATTAGTTCCGATATTAGACCCTTCCACCATATTATATATCGGATAGCTATGCCTTTCAGGGTAGCGTTTCATCCGCGAGTGCCGCCAACCTATTCGTGAAGCGCTCTCAACCGAAAACGTGTATCCGTAATTGCCAAGTTTAAACTTCTGGCAAACGCCCGCGAAAGACCGCAGTTTTGTTAGATCGACCTTGCGCCGGTTCCTCCTCACTTGTTTCATTAGTTCCTTTGCATGCGTTCCACATGCGTTACCTTCCTCTTTGGGACTGTGAAGGTCATTCTGGACGTATCAGTTAATGAGCCCAATTCTAAATTAATCGTACTTTGCTAGTGCCAGGCCCCAGCGTTTAGAAATAACGTGGCTTCTTGTAGTTCCGATTTGTATCTTCAGTTGTACACCGCTCTTCGAGCCCACTCATGAGTCCAGTTGACGTTACGCGGGTCGAAGATTTCTGGAGGGTGTGTTGGGACTCCCGTCGGGAATTCGAAGGATGCGTATCTGGAATACTCCATCTTGTTATCTTCATCAATTGTGTTTTTTGCAGCACGACTCTCTGCTGCTGTGCGTGCTTGGTCAATCAAAATAACCCTGCTCGGGACTCCTTGTTGTCCAATCACGCTTGAAACAAGGCCATCTCCACTAATTATTCCGTTACGCTAGTCAGGTTTTATTCCCTGTTACAGAGCCGCGTTTCGGTCCATTATGGCCTGTAGCCTCTCATCATCGGCCATGTTGATACGATCTCAACGGTTTGTGTTTATTTCGCACGGTATTCTCATTCCCGACAAGTTGGGGGAGCGACGTATCCTCGGAAGACGTTCTTTGAATTACTCTCCGCAAGTTGGTAGTCACAAAGGCTGTAATCAGAGCACACCAATGAATGTAGTCGGCTCAGTCTGGTAATATTCTGGGTTTAGTAGCGCTCCTCTCCTCCATTCTTTGTTACGTAAAATTGCATTTGTTTATTGATTTCATCCTTTTCACCTTTGCACCTCCGTTCCAAATGCCAAAAAATATTCTTTGGTCAACATTTTGTGGAGTAAAGCATCGAGTTTATTTTCAACGCTACCAACACCTCACATTTTTGCAGCCCTGCGACCAAGCTATAAACAAGCGGCTACACAACCATATGCGCAAAAATTGTGATGAGTTCCACCGACAAGGTAAGGTTAATACTACCAAATTGAATGTAAACCTAGCCTTTGAAGATTACACCTGGTCCAACATAACCCAAATGATTTGATGGGGTCATTCGAGGTGACCGGATTATATCCTTAAGAGGCACTTTGCAAAACGCTTCAGAAGCATCAATGAAGACATTTCCAGACATGTAGCTAGATTTCTGTGAAAATTTAGAGAGTAGTAATCGCTTCCCGCATTGCCAGTGTGCGCCAAAGGCAAACCGGAAAGGATTCATTTGATTAGTTCATGCAGAAACAGGGAGGTCAGTCATCAAAAATCAAAGAGATCTCAAGTCTGCTCCGTCAGGCAGAGACTTTATCGCCATTTTTAATGACAACATGCCATTAGAACACTTGCATTCCTCGACTACAGAAATTACCAATAATCAGCGACGGGTTCTATTCGAGGCAAAAGCTGCTAAGAACCCAATAATACACGGAAACAGACCGGCAGCAACCAATAGATGATTAAAGGAGGAGTAAAGAGCTCGAATTGACAGAGAGGAGAGAACAAAAGTCGCTCGCTTTCTTCGAGATGAGCGGAGGGCAGACCGGGAGCGACAGATGGCTACCAGGGAGCAGAGGAGGCAGGCGCAGCAACATGCGAGGGAAGTGGCAGCCCGGAAAATGGTTGCAGATAAGCTGAGGAAGGAGCAATTAGTTACGTTTGCCAAAGAGGTAGTAGCTTGGGAACGGCGTTGTGGCAGCCCAATAGTGGCTGTAGGGGACAACTGGAGCGGAGGGGATGTCACAGGATTCGATGATTTCAGCTGCGCGTGTTTCATCTAGGAATCAGTTCATGACGCCTGCTCTCAGGACAGCCAGTTAGAGAAAAACAAGTGGTGCGGTGCAACTTTTGCCCCACACTGCATAAAAAGGCGTTGTTTGGACTCTGCCTCTCATTTGGATGCCATTTCTGGAGTATTTTAGTTTGATTGATTCAAAGATTATCAATATGTGCCAAACTACTGGCTCCAGCCAGTTGAGGCAGCGGTACGTGAAAACAGATGCTCTAAGATGAATTCATTTTAATTTTGGCTGTGTTGTTTCACAATGAAAATATGAAGAAGCCCTAACAATACAGTATCTATTTTTAGGACACTGCAAAATGGTTCGCGGTAAAAAAACGTAATTTTGAAATCAAATGATTGGTATTTGAGGGAGGAAGCTCACCTCGCAGCCAGCCACCCGTTTCCAGTAGCCCGAATATCACCTGCAGACCAATCCCAGAGTAATCAACTGGGTCACAGTATTTAGAGTGGATTTTTGTACAGGGAGGGCGACTGGGAAAATTCTGATTGAAAGGAGCTAGTAGGACAGAAATGACAGCTTTTTTTATTCAGAGACCTTTTACCGGGAAACAACTAATGTAAAACAGTCCATCTAAAAGAATACAATAAATACATATTACAGTACAGAACACGACTGAACTCACATTAGTCATTGATCCCTGTATTGCAAAAAGGGCTCGTGATGTTGCCAGCGCAGGCAATCACATAGTTTTCTATGACAGGTCGGCATCTATTACAGCTCAGCAGAAATGCTGAGATATTTTCATGATATTAGTCGACAACAAAATGCTACTCCAGCCACTATATTTATTGCTTATTCTGGCTTAGATTTACAGTGCACTGCGCTGTACTTGTAAATACAGTGCAGAGGGGCTACAAAAAAGTCCATGCATGCATTTCATACCGAGTAGCGGAGGAAGTCCAAGACAAGAATCATCAGCCATCAGAAGAATAAAATACTTGTTCTTGCCGCAATAAGGGAAGTCACCCATTGAGCGCCACGGGCAGTAGTTGTGTCAGAAATTGTAAGCTCAGCTCGTAAGGCTTACAGTAGACTTACTTTTGCAACCTTGCTGCATGTTACACGTGTCATATCTTTTGGGCTGTGATACTACATTCGAGAATTATCCTCACATTGTCCTCAGTTTTATTTATTCCTCACTTTATTTCTATAAGTACTAATCCACTGATGAAAAGCCTGAAGATTTTTTGTCAATCGTAGACTAGAGTATTGTGACCTATATACTAGCCTTTTGTTGAAGACAAGTCACTAGCAATCCCAATTTCCAGGTAAGTGGTCAATACGAATCCAGGAAGCACTTCCGATGCATCGGACCTGTTTCTGGCTGAGATTGTAGTGGAAAATGTCTCTCAAGAGGTGTTAGGATTTATCAAATCCATTCAAATACTCAAGAATCGTGCATCTGCTCGGTCTATGACTGGGACTTCAAATGTTCTATGAGATTGCTGAACTTTTTCGGCCAGCTGTGATATTCTCTCCTGCTATGCGATGTTTTCCTTTTGTTTACAAAGCACTTCGTGACTGGTTGAATGACCGTGGAGCCAATATGCCGCCGCATAGGTCCCCTCGTGTCATCCATCAGCTATTCGCTAATCTCTACACCGAAGACGGATATAAGTTAGCTGCAGAAGAAATAAAAGCTGATATACTGAAATCAGGTCATCTTAATATCCGAAGAGGTCATGAACTATCAGCCGCCGAAAACGAAGAAAATCATTTTACATCCGTCCCTGTGTAACATGAAAATTGGCGTACTATATCAGCTCTAGATTTCGAGACAGAGATCAAAAGTTCTTCGGAGACCTTGATGAGTCATGGAAGGAATATTTTGCCGAATACCAACAAGTTGCTGGTTACCATGGTCTCAGCGCTGCACATGAGAATTAATACCTCATATCTTTCTACGGGGTGACGCTCGTCAAAAACGCGTGAAGAACTATCTTGGTGGGATTAGAGTGTCTACGTATACTTCTGAATGCATTGATGAGCTTGCAGTACTCAAAAAACTTTACAAGCAGATAACAAAGCTTTCACAACAAATGCCTGTTTCGCGCAGGAGTGAGGCACACAAGATTGAATTTCTTAGCAATTATATCGACCGTTACGCATGGGCGACGGAGTCGTGAAGCCGTGTCGCTACTCATGGTCTCTCATTCCAGCGACTCTACGGTGGAGAACTTGAAGCAGTCTCAGATCTCTCTAGGGAAGCAAAATTGGCAAAAATGAGAGATAAAGTTACTATTACGTCACGTACTACTTCATATGAGGACGAAAAGGTCCCTGTGGTAATCTATCAAGGACTTTTTCGCTACGCAAACCGTCATCATGGTGTCTGTGATACACGAAGTTGCGGCCAAAAGAAAGATCCATCTGGACCGCTTTCGTTCATGGGATGCTTTAACTGTGATTCGTCAATATCTCGTCTCTTCCCCGAGAGCAACCATTGTTGGTGGAAGATTGTAACTTACGCTAAAAATTCAAGTAACTTCAGTTAGAAGACCAAAGCCTGTTTCGTTGGACAAGGATACAGAGGCGACATGAAACAGTTCATAGTGCATAGCTTCCCAATGCTACGCCAAAGCTCTATCAAAATAACCCTTTCAGTATCTGCCATTCAAATTACCGCCTAGTAATGTTTGATTTCGTTCAAGCTTACCTCCAAACGAAAGAAAATTAAATCCTTTGTATATGTCAAGATCAGCCGATAGAAAGTTCTTCAACATTGGAGGCGATCAAGTACTGAAGCCAAAAAAGCGTATTTATGCTATCTGTGATTCTGGCAACTACTGTGGCGCTACTTTCGAATTCTTATCCAGAGCGAGCTCGGAATGCCCACTCAATGAGATCCGTCTCTCTACAAGAGACAAGGTACTGAAGATACCAATGTACTTCTTGGGGCTATGTCATGATAATTTGTTTGCTGTAAATGAACGATTTGATAAGCTCATTGAACTCACAGCTCATTCATTTTAGTCAAAACATATTGAGTATGATAATTGAGTTTTTTTGCATCTATATTCAAACTGAAAAATCGTTTGATGGTCAGCGAGCGTTCTACGCCCATCAACCAGAATTTCTTGTCAGGCTCAGAACAATACCAAAGGGTTCTACCTTTGAACTCTTTCGCTCCATCCAAGCCGCATTCAGTTGGCTATCACACATTCTTCCGGATCAATTTTGTACATCCAATCCCGCAACACAAGTAACGGCTAAGACTTTCGGAAAGAACGGCCTCGACGAGCTTAATAGATCCAAGAGCTATGTGAAAAATACCAAATATATCCGATACAAGTATCCCTCGCTCAATTTCAACACCCCATATAATCTTATTTATGCGGATGAATCGTTTGCGCGTCATTTATGACAAACAAAGATATTGCTTCGTAGCTAAGATTCATCATTTTGCTTTGTGATGGCTCAGGCCGCTGTTATGTTTGGAACTATAACAGCCGCAGGTCACTTCGAGTCGTGCGATCTATCATGGATGGAGAATTTTACGAATTCCCTGCCGCATTTGATGTCGCCTACAAATTGAAACACGACTAAGAGCGCTCCTTACGCCGTAAGATACCTCTGAAAATGTTCAAAGCCTCGAAGCGAATTTTCGATTTCATAACCCGTGCTTCATATACAGCTGAGAAACGTTTAATGATAGACGTCGCTGCAGCTCGCAAAGCCTGCAAAAAGTTCTAAATATAAATATTAAATGTTAGATTTATCGCTGGTATCACAAATCCTACTGATAGTCTAAAAAAGGCGAAAGTTTGTAAGCCACTGATAGAAATTCTACGGACTGACAAAGCATGTATAGATCAATGGATTACGGAAATATACAGTTCTATCGAGCTATGGGGGAATGATACGATCCAAGCAGTTGGATGATGTACAAAGAGAGTCTTTAATGGATTTCCGGACGGGAAAAAGCATCGTCCTCCCCGGAGGGCTGGATCAGGGAAGACATTTCTGCTACTTAAGTTTTTAAATATGCTCCTCTTTCAGCTCAAGGAGTAGATAATGTTGTCGCCTTTGCTGTTTCGAATAATTAAGTAAGCGCCCTAGGTGGCTCCACAATTAATTCATTTTTCGGATGCCCCCGTACCATAGAATGGGCAATACTTAAGACATGGGAAAATTTTAACGGTGACGGAAGACTGCAGAGAGCTTTAGAGAAATGAAAGGTCCTTATTACTGAAAATTTATCGCTACTAAAACGAAACGAGATTTAAGCCATTGACTACGCGCTACGTAAGCTCACGTCGAATGTCGTGGAAGAATGCCTACCTATGGGGGGCAGACAGGTTTTTGTGGGAGGTGATCCCTTCCAGTTAGGGCCGATTGGGTCGAGGATAGTAAGCGTGCCTATGAGTGGTTTTTTCAGTCGTCTGTATGGGAACTGAAGTTTTTCGGATATGGAAATGGAAGTATTGCCATGTTGGACCACAACCATAGACAAAGTGGAGATAACACTTTTTATGACATCCTACAAAGATTGTGGGATGGGTATTGCTACGATCGAGATAATCAATGATACAAGTCAAGGGGCAACACATCCGCCCTCTGACCATACAATTTTATGTTTAAGGAAATAAGAAGTGGGTTTACACAGCAATACGAGACTCAGGGAGTTTCCGGGTAACATGATCGAAAGTATTTGTTAAGATAAGTACTGTTGCCATCAGAAATTCGTACTCGACAATCAACGGATGCTCGGACAAGTAGCCGAATCAAGAGTGAGTTTAAAAGTCCGTTTATACCTAGTTCTCACAAGGGAATGTAATGGATTGCTCCCAGGTTCTCTGCGTGAAGAGGTGCAGATCACTACACGCAGAACTAGTGGTTCCAAAACATTCTCTAGAATTACGCCAAAGGTCACGCAGCATTCCATTCTGGGTAGTGGTATGGGTACATCGCACAATAACCCCAATCGCCCAGAAAGATACTACTACATAACTCCAATGGCGTTTCATGTATTAAATTACAAATAGCAATGAATGGCTACTCGTATGCAATTACCTGTACTTTTAGGATATGGAGTAGCTGTGCATAGGAGTCAGGGATTTATTTTGGACAAATTGGTCATTGAATTTTCTGACATTAAAGGATGAAGACCCAATGGAATGGAGTTTGCCGCATTATCGCGATGTCTCAGTCTTAATAGACTGCGGGTACGAAATTTATCAAAATACCATGTCGTAGTGAGCGAGAGGGCTCAACAATTGATGACGAGAATTTCACCACTTCTGCGTATAAGCCTAATCTCTTTATTAGTTCCAAAGCCCTACATAAATATGTTAAACAGTGTCATAAGGAAAGCCCATTCTTGGCGTCAGAAAGATCGGGAAATGAAACAGATGGCAAAAAAATCGAAAACGATTCATGAGCAGAAAGGAAGCATCGTAAGACCGCTCGCGCATTTAGCATTCAGTAAGTTTCTTTTTAAAGGCTTTCTTTGTGAGAATCCGGTTTCTTGTCTCTTTCGTGCTTTCGCGCACTCGTCCCGTCGGCCCTCGGTGGCCTTCCTTTTATTGACTCTCAGCGGTCTCAACTTCGCCCGTCCAGTGCGCGTACAGTAACAAGGCGGCGGTCACACTGCATTACAGTTAACTACAACTGTACTGTAGTCACTCTATTTGATGGTCCCTTCAGCCGGGCCCGGCTTGCCCCTACTGGGCAAAATCACAACAGTACACTGCGCCGCACACAAGAAGTCTGCAACATTCTTTTTGTGTAGTAAGCTTTGCTATGGTTTTTTTAGCATAGCTCCTATATTGCTTTATACATCACCACTTGCATATATTTGTTTTCTGTATTTCGTTATCTGCAAAAAGTCCCATTCTTCATAAACATGGATTGAAATTTACTTATCTAGTTGATTATAGCGCTAAAGAACAATTTCATGACAGATATTTGCTGAAAGTGGCCCTTTTCTTCGTCTTTTGAAGTACTGTATGCATGTCTCCATACCTACATTTTCGCTCTGTGACCAATGATTCGTAGTCTAGTTTTGTGTATTATGTTTCTTTCAAATTCAATACCCATCAACAATTGCTTTCTGGTCTTTTTTCGGACTTGAAATTATTTTCGTTTTATTCTGCAGACTACGATGTAAGTAGCTGAACAATGCAACGATTTGAATTGATAACCTAAAAGTTTGCACAATTATTCGCAGATAGACGAGAATTTAATACAATTATGTTCCTCTTGAAACAATAATTGCTTTTTTGGCGTTGTGTTCTGCAATTACGGTAACAATTAAACCCGAATCCTTGCAGGTTTTTGGCCAGTTTATGTAATTCCTTCCTTTGAAGAAACGTTTCAAACAAGGAATTGGATTTTGCAGCCTGTGAAAATGGTCCTTAACGATCATATTATATTTTAATCATTTTTTGTAAACCAAAACATTCTTTTGCAGTCTCTCTAGAATGATTTATGTATTACGACGCATACATTTGCGGACTTTGTCTTCATAGTCTTGTCCACTTTTCGTTTTGCTGTACATATAATTGGCTCCCCATTTTTCTGGCGTACTAAGTCTCTCTCAATACGTTTCTGTTACTTCTATTCAACCGCGCGCAATTGCCCCCATTATAGCTACTTGAATTGTAATACTTTTTCTACTCCGTTTGGATCTGCTTAGTGATGTATTACTACAGATTCCGGCTGGCCTCCTCTCAGGAAAAGCAACAGTGCGCAGCTGTCCGGGAGCAGAAACCACTATTGTAATTGTACGTACTATCTGCGTAACGTTGGAAGTTGGCAACCGTGCGAATGGTCAGGTCTGTGTTATTTTGATTTTCTTTTATTTTTGGTGGACTTCGCGCCTTTTTCTTATTTCCAACCATCTTTCAATTTCACTTTAACATACCCAAACCGGTAACCCTCTAAGATATTCCAGGCCCAACCGACCACATCTTTCAAACATTGAAGCACCCAAACATTTCCCCTTTAACATATGAACTTAAATGCAACGATTTGCTTCTCTACTGTAACCGTACAGTATAGTAATTCCTTGTTTTATTTCTGTCAAATCGTCGTTCTCTGTTACTTCAAGCATTCCTCAAAGCGTCACCTCCCCTCTCCTTTTGTATGCCGCCGAGGTATTTGCGGCATACAGTAGCGAATCAGCCTGCGCGTCACGTCGGGACGCCTGTCCCGACGACAGCCTCTACCTACACGGGGGGTAATTAGGGAAGTTCATTGTTTGGAAAGAAATGTAATTCCCTGTAAATGCCTGTAGTGAGGCCAAATGTTCTTTACAAAAGTCATTGTAAAATTTGCTGAATTTCGTAGGTATAGTACTGTAATGTACTGTACAGTATTGTACAGTACAGTAAGGCATTTGAGACATGGTCAGTTTCGGATACAAACTTATAAGAGCATGGTATCCGTGCTCGTCGAATTTGGTACTTCATTCGCGAAGAATCTTGTGCCTGCGGTATCCTTGAACACCAGAAAATATGATTGTTTTCAATTATGCCCGCTCTGCATCCCGCGCGTTCGTTCTCTGCAGGTTGCTCAGCAGCCTCCCTCTCTGCCGCTGAGTATGCCGGCTCCGAGTCGGGAATAATTCGTTCCTTTCGGTTCTGGAAGGGTATGGTCCCGATCTATGCTCACTATAAGATTATAGAGCGGCGTGTGAAGGATGAGACAGACCCTGAGGTTGTCTCCGCCGCTTATGCACCGTTAAACGAGAGATACTCTCCTCGTGTGGAAAAGCTAGCTTTGGATCTGAAGGGCTTCTATTATAAATTGGCACAGATTATGTCCACGCGCGACGACTTCTTACCAGGTATTTATCAGGAGTGGACCAAAAAGCTGCAAGATAAGAGTCCAAGTGTAATGCCATCGGAGGATGCCAAGGCTTTGGTTGAGCAGAGCCTGAACGTCAATCTAGATGAGATATTTTCCGAGTGGGAGGATGAACCAATTGGTGCCGCAAGCATTGGGCAAGTTCATCGGGCGGCTTCGAGAAACTGGGCAGGAAGTGGCAGTAAAATTCAATACCCGGGCATTGAAGAAAAGTTCCGGGCTGACATAGACACCGTGGAGCTTTTTTGCAAATATCTTATGCCACAGAACACTGCCTATTTTGCAGAGATACGGCGGCAGTTTGAAACTGAGTTTGACGCGAGAGGTGAGGCAGAAAATTTGCGGCTTGTGCATGATAATCTTCATCGGGCTGGGTGGAATCGCTTGGTCGAGGTACCAGAACCTTTACACAGTTCAAAAGATGTACTTGTGATGACATACTCGAGGGCCCAAAACTTGTGGATGGGATTCGGGCGCAATTCAGAAAATTGGCTGAAAGGCAAGGAGAACGCTGGAAGAGCTAGAGACAGAGCAGAAGAGGAAGATCGAAAGCGGCGAGCTTGAGCGAAGGATATTTCAACGAGTGCTGCAGAAATGCGACGCATTCAGGCTTTACTCTGGATGAAAGATGTTTTCTCAATTCTTTGATCTTTGCCGGAAATTGGACTATCAGGCCTTTGATCAGCAGTAAAAAGTGGGAATATGTCGAGAGTGATGTACCTCTCAATCTAGGGCAAGTCTTGGATACATTACTTCGTGTGCATGCACATGAGATATTCACGGACGGGGCCTTTAACGGAGACCCACATCCTGGGAACATCTTGCTCATGCCGGATGGGCGTCTTGGACTAATCGATTATGGACAAGTGAAACGGATGGCGTTGGAAGATCGGATCGATTACGCAAAGATGATCATATCACTTAACCGCGGAGACAAGGAAGAGGTGGTCAGAATTGCAAAGAAATCAGGATTCAGGACAAAAAGAATGGATGACGATATTATCTACCGCACATGCGCCTTTTGGCATTGCCGGGACTCGGAGGATATCTTGCAAGGGATGAATGTAAGCGAATTCATTGAATATTTGGAAGAACAGGACCCAGTGAGGAACATCAATGATGAGAACGTGATGGCTGGGAGAGTATCGATGCTGCTTAGAGGGATGGCGAATGCCTTTGGGATGAAGCTAAGAGTTTCAGATTACTGGAGGGAGGAAGCGGAAAAATTTTTGAGAGCGGAAGGGATCGACTATTAGAATATTCTTACTCCCATTTATGACTAACATTTTGACTGCTACGGTAGCAGGCCTGACCTGTTCTACGTTGCCGATAAGGTACTTGATCGCCGAGAAGGTTGTATGCACTCGCTGTGGTTCGTATGACTGTAATCGAGGTTTGGTGCAGAAGTACCATTACGCCTCAAATAGTAAATTTCATCACTTCAGCAACTGCAACGCAACTTCACGATTATTGACCCATTCGTCACACAAAATTGACTTCACAGTACATGCAATAAACTAGGGAGGGGACTAAGAAGTTTAATGCGTTTAGTATCTTGAAACTGGGACCTTTAGACATGGGATAAACTACGGCATTTGACCGACAACTGTTCAAGGCAGCAGGAGTCGGCGTCTAACATAAAGTAAAGTACTTACATCCCAGACTGAATGCGCCGCCTGTTCACATCCCAGTGCCCCAAATGTCTGACGACACCAACACCTCGCCGCCCCTCCCTGTGGCATACGACATCACAATAACATCGTCATCCCAGGAGAGCTCTACGTCTATGGGAGCACTTGACGCGCGTGCTGTTTCCAATTCAGGGGAACGACGAAAGCAGACAGGCTTGCCAGCACGGTGGCAGCCGCTCCCGATGAAGCTCTCCCTAGGCGATCGAAATTAGGATGGAAGTTTGTGCCAGTAGCTTTCGACTCGCGAGGTTCGCCGTCTGCGACTATGTCGAAGAAGATCGACGAGTACTCGGCCGCTGTCGCGACCCGCATTGGATGTCGACGGGCAGGTGAAGACTCGGCTTTATCAGCAGCCTAGTTACACCATTTGGGCCATGTGCGCGGCGTCTAACATGCCGAGTTTAGCCACCCCAATCAAACCTAATTTTTAGTTTTGTCTCAGTAGGACGTTCAATGTCTTTTCATGTTGCACCTACCTAGAGATATTGAATGAATAAACTTAGTATGCCTACGGTATTTCAATCTGATGAATGCAACGCATTGAATGAGTACAGGGCATCTCCATTGATCGAAAAATCTTAAGCAGGGAAAAAGTTTGGATAGTTTAATGCTTGGAAAGTAGGGCCGTCATTCATTAGCAAGGAGATTTGTAAATTGCGGGCCCAACGATTTACGAAATTGCAGCACTCGCGTAGAAGACATGGTATGCAGGAATATGGAACCATCATTCGCCTTGGCGCTTGCCGTTTTAACTAATTGCGTTGCTTCCGCCGTCTCTTAGGCGAAACTGACTGTCAAGCGATGAAATGATTGCCATGTGTGGCAAGTGATCTGGTGGAGACTTTCTCTTTAGCTCAGTAGCAACCAGAGGGTCTTGACCCCAACATACTACGCTGGTGATAGCAGTAAACGTAGCAACTGCCATGCAACATGATGACATTGACCTCACCCCCCTCGCCATCGGCATCCACGGCCAGATCAGCGGATCTGGCCCGGAGCTCCCCGAAACCGATAACTTGATGGCAAAGCACCGATGCAGGTTTCAGCCCTACGGACACGTGTCTGAGTCTTCGTTTACTGCTACACCGCTGTTGAGATGAATCGTTGGAAAATCCGCAATACGACCCACAGACGGCCTGGTTTCACTAAAGCTTGGCCAAAGCTTCCACCCGTTCACATTTTGCATCGAAAGGTCACCTCCGCCCCCCTACAAACAATTGCTTGAAAAATGCAGTCTGTGGCCTTGTTAGATAACACTTGGAGGCTATCGCTATTCCAAATCATAGTAGAGTACCAGTTGACACTTAAGAGGACGGTGAGCTGCCGTCGCTGAGAAATGGCATGCAAACAAGAAGAGCAGTTGCGACCATGGACCAGACACCGTTGCGTAGTCGCTGTCGAATGTGTACCTTAGTGGACGATGTTACTGTCGTGAAGATATGAATTCACTGTGTTTGGAAATTTGCGCCTACACCAGTTTGCGGGCTTATGTAATTGGCACTGAAGGTATGGAAAGAATTGCCACAACATGGTTGTATTCAGGCTATGACGTAATTAATATAGCAGTTTCGGTGAGAGCACATTTCAATCCTGCATTCTATATTATCTGAGATGCCGCTTTCCCGGGGAGTGAAAGTGATGGATATAAATAATGCTTTCACTCTGCGATAGGAACTCGGACATTAGCCCGATCCCTTTCAGAGCGAGAATACAGCACGCTACGGCAATCGAGCCCGCCCGTGGCATGGTTGAAATTTTGAATATCAGTTACAACTTACAGATCTGTTCCAGAAGACTTTGGTTCGAAGTATATACCCTTTCCTTTGTTACTGTGCAATAAACGACGCCGCAGAAACATTGTAACAACAGTTTGGGGCTACCAAACGGTTGCTCAGAATTGAAGAGCAATGTCCGGGATAAGGCCGCAGATGCAAGAAGCTCGGGATTTGCACGAAACTTGGCTTGGACCGGAATAGGTAAAGATGGGCGGCAGTGCTGAGCACGCTCTCGACGTTGTAGTTTTTGCTGCTGGGAGCGATCAGTTGGCACTCTGCGGTATACTTGTATCACATAGATATGGTACTGTACGTGTTACATTTTTTCCTTTTGCCCTTATGACGGTGTCAAAGGTGATTGCGGACGTTGTACTAGACTGCCCTCTTCATCTGTGGAACTAATTCTTAGAGATTTTACGACGTTGTTTTGAGGTATGTTCATTCAGATTTAACGCGTGCGCATAAAATGCGGATGAAGATACTACTTTCTCCTGGAATGTGCACAAATTTGACTAGTTGGCGGTGGACACACTGAAGAATGCAGTTATCGTCAACCTTCAAGCACCGCTATCGTAACAGCCTACACAGAATGTCTCTGCAACTAGCATCGCCCGCCGGGTGTTTATAACCCACAATGGATCCTTTCCGGGATAACGCGTGGAATGTGAGTGGTCACTTGTAGAATACAATACGTTTAAAGAACAGTCAAATACTGTACATCGTTATTTTATCACTATTATACAGTACAGTATGTACTGTACAGTAAAGTATACTCTATTTAGCACATGGAGCACTGTAAATACCTTAATTTACAGTACTATGCAACGATCAGCCAGTTTTACAGTTCTGTACCGTGCTGTCCAGCACTGAATCATAGTTGCAGAGCCTACAATTCAAATTCAACTTGACCTTGTTTGCAATAGCGCCCCCGACCTGTACTGTACTGTACAGTAGTGTCCAGGAAGGGTATCGCCAAGAGCATGGATTCGAAAAGTGGATAATTACAGCTTTGATTTACAGTTCACTGCAGCACGAGACTGTACAGTGCAAGGGTCTGACTTACATTTACAGTACAATACGACCATCTCCCCACAGTGTACATGGAGAAGCATGGAAATATTTACAGTAAAGCTATTCTACAGGTGCAGTACTGTGCAGTACAGTACATCGCACAAAAACGTTTTTCCCCCGGCAAGTTCCAAAATAGCCAAAATTTCCCCTGAACCAGTCGTCATTTTGCGAATATGTCAGATTTTATTTTTCTCATTGACATCACCGCAAAATCGCGCAATGAATGCCTCTGCTGGCATCAGTCGCTGGTGCCATCCCAAGCCCTCCAATAGTCGCTAGTCCGTCATCCCCGCACCAATCACCGATCCACAATCCCACGTCCTCTTCCAAACCAAGTCGGTCACCCCTTTCCAAAGCAGACCCAGGCAGCAGCAAATCATGTTTGGATCCATCTTCACGCGCGGGGCCACACGTGCGTTGACGCGTTCATTTTCCGAACGAGCTTCGGAGAAGGCGTCGACAAGCGCGGCGACAAGCAGCGCGGGCAGATCGTCGTCAACTGCAGCACCTGTGATAACGTTGAGTGGGAGGGTGATGGGGTTTATCAATTCGCCGACCGGACCTCGAACGACTCATTTTTGGGGACCAGTGACGAACTGGGGTATATCTGTGGCGGGGATGAAGACATGACAAAGCCGCCGGAGAAGGTATCACCGAATATGACGCTTGCGCTTTGTGTGTATTCTTTGTTGTTTATGAGGTTTGCGTTGGTGGTGCAGCCGAAGAATATGCTGTTGTTTGCGTGTCATGCGACGAATGAGACCGTGCAGTTGTATCAGTTGCAGAGGGTGTATGGGGGGATGGATTTGTTTTACAAGCCCGAGGATTCTGGTCGCAGTGAGGAATGAGGGGGGAAGCTAGGGGAGGGTGTTGGTGTGGGGACAGAGGCGGTGGTGCAAAGGTGGATATTGTGGTATGGTGTGTACGAGCTATTTGTGCTGGGAGGGAGTGACTAGAGTGGTTTGATGATTGTGTGTGGAGTTGACGAACGTTGGAATGGCCACAGAAACTCTCTGTCAGGGATGCGAGAGATGAGGTGCAGACCAGAATAAAGTGGGACAAATTGGATGACGACCTTTGTTCCTATCTTGTTTCTTCAATTACCGATCGGCATGTGATTTGGCCAGATTGGTACTCTTTTGCGTGTAGGACGTTTTAATTCATTGTTGAGGAGTTTTGAGTCGATGAGAATGTTGGTGCTGTTTAACCAGCTAGTCTTCTGCGCAAAGCGGTTACTTCCGCGCGGGGTTTCAAACACAAGGAAGAAGAATACGGGGCTGCTGCAGCAGGTGCAGCAAATACAATCAGCGAAATGGAATTGAATTCGGTTTCGTCCTGAATACGTACGCTTCGCACAAGGCCGCTTTGGGAAGGCTTGTCCATAGGGAAGGACTCAAGTAGGATGGCCTCTGTTCCAATAGATAATGTAGGTAGTCCAGCAATGCGACTCCATGCCAGCAATGTAGTTATTGACAAAGCTATGCACAAGGACAGTTTGTCTATTCCGTTGGACGGTCCTCGTTGGTTTTTTTGCGGGACCACTGATGATGATTGGCGTGGTGGATACCTTATCCCCGATAAAATCGTTGCACAACAACAATGCAAGTGTAGATGGTACAGTACAGTAACAGTAAAGTACTGTACAATAGGACAGTAGTGATAATTTTTTCGTTTTTATTCTAGAAACCCTGCTGTACGAAATGGAGGCGCATAAATTTATGAAGATTCCAGATGGCAGTGGTGTAATTTTTTTTCGGGGCATTCCTCAGAATGGGCCCGTTGCGGACATGTGTTTTCACTCGTTGTCAAGTCGTTTTTTTTTACACTGGCCACCATTTCAACGAATATCAATGGCGCTTTTACACATATTCGCCAGGCTGTTTGTCGTGCCCTCCGCTTTGGCACACCATCACTTTTTCTTTTCACTCTCCCACCTCCGCCTCCCTCCCCTCTTCCACGCTGCTTCTGCTTGAGTGGACAACTCTACATTAACGTGTCGTCCTCCTCATCGCCTCTGCGATCAATCGTCGTTTCCGCAAACCCTTGCCTTGATTTGCACCCCGCCTCTCCTTACCGTCTTTGCAAAACCCACCAAGTAGTTTGTCAGTCACCACCGCCCGACATACCTTGTTCTCCTCTCCTTCCTTTATCGCTTTAACCCGCCCCTTCCAGCCTCGTCCACCCACCACTTTGTCTCTCTCAAACTTCCTTATCCTGCCCCGACATCCACATGGGTCTCTTCTCCAGGAAAAAGAAGCCTTCCGCTGCCGACGTAGCCGCCGCTCAACAAGCAGAGCAACAACGCAAGGCACAGGCCGCCACAGAAGCCAAGGAAAGGCAGGAAGCTGCAGCTCGCGCTGAGCGTGAAAAAATCCGCGCTCGTGAGGATAAGACCCTCAATGACATCACCGCAAAGCGTAAGGATATTGACACTTTGGAGCGTGCTGTGATCACCTTTGAGCAGGATCGCAAGAAGGAGGCCCTCCTGGCAATCAAGGCCAAGAAGGAAAAGCGTATGAACCAATCCACTATTCATGCCCGCAACGTCAAGCGCCTAGAGACCAAGATTAAGCAGTACCAGGTCAGGATCTCTCAGAATCAGTCCCAGTTGGATGCCTTGGAAGATGCTCACTTTAACTTGGATGGCGCAAATGCTATCAAGGTCTTTAATCAGAACTTTAAAGATTTGAAACAAGATGTCGATGACGTCGAGGATCAATTGCAGGACATGAGGGTAAATATGGACGATGTCACCGCCGTCAACCAAGCCTTGGAAGCTGATGTTAACCTCAATGCTCGGGTATTGACAATGACGACGCCTTGGCCGCGTTGGAGGCAGAGTTTGCCGAGGAGCTGGATGATAACACCGCGGTTAATATCCCTTCTGTCCCAGGCACCGTGCCCACTATGCCGCCGAGGGCCTCCGCTGCTGTTGATGAGGACGAGGAAATCCGGAAGCTCGAGGCAGGCGTCGGCCTTTGATCCCACCCCTTTTCATATTTTTGTTCGTCCTAACCCGCCCTCTTCCCCCGTCAACAAACCCCTTACCGTATTGTGTGTGTGGACCTTGTGATGAATCTAGTGGTTTCGTGTCTGTCTTTAGTTTCTTTGGGTTAATCCACGCTTCTTAGTCTCATTCGCGTATTGCACTTGCTGCTACCCTGTCCGTCACTCTTCACTGCTGTTCGATTCGTACTAATGTTTGAGTCGTGGCCTCTTCCTTTGAGCCCATCCACTCCTCCCTTCAAAAGATGTATTGAATGGTGGCCCCATTGTGTGTGGGCCTCTAAAAAACTGGACTGAAATTCTTACCGCTAATGAAGAGTCGTTGGAGTATGCCAGCTGTCTATCTTTGCCGCACTCTCGCTACGACTTTCCTTTGCCGAGAAGTAACAGGCATGGGGCGCAGAATGGGGCCTGTCAGAATGGGCCTTTCAGTTTGCGTTAGTTGCTACGGGCTTAAGCGGGATGCCCCGGTGTCTCACTTGCTTTTTGCCTGAAACCTACATTAGAACAGTAATTGCCAGTTAGCTTTTCCACTTTCTTCTAGCAAGATACGAGAGGGCTGTTGGGGGTGGGGATGGGGTGATGGGGAGGGGCGATAATTCTGAGCATGCTTTGAGTAGCGGCACATCGTTAGTAGAGGCGATGATGACCAACTTTCTAGAGAGAAGATGTAAGCCGTCATTGCGTCTATGCAAACACTGCAAGCAACTCGAAGCCAATTCGAAGCCAAAGTAGTGACTAGATGCGATGAGGTCAGGAGCCTGCTCAACCAATTCGGCTTCTTTTCATCCTCAGTGGTTCTCTCCTCCGATCGCCTTAGTAAACACAGCTTTCATCAAAAAACCGGCCTCTTTCGGTTAAGTGCTCTGAGTTAAAACTTCGAAAACGAAATTGCAGAAATCCTTCGCCACCGTAGAAACAGCGCGTGAAGCACTGCCCAGCTCTCCACAAAAAAACCGACCCCCACTTTCCCAGGACAAACAATTGATCCATCACGGCCTAAACGACCTGACGCTGCCCTACAAAGCCGCCATAGGTAGGAGGATATACTCCATATAAAACGCCTTCCAAGAGAACATGTAAAAGCTAGAAATCTCCTCCGACTTTTCGGTGTCGACCTCTGCGGCTCTTTTCGCCAACACAGCGGCCATAAGCAAATGCGCGACAGCCGCGAGCACCCCACCAAGCATAGTTCTGGCGTTGCAAAAATAAAAAGCGGCAGCCGCGACAAACATAAGTACGAGAACATTTGCACAGGCGGAAAACACGGCACGAGGGCCCAAGCGCACGGAGAAGGTACGTATGCCGTACATGCGATCGCCACGAATGTCGGGGGCATCCTTGAGAAGCGCGATGACGATTCCAAACACCATGAAAAGAGAGTGGCGAAAAGAACAAGTGGGGGGAGATGAAACGGGGTGGGGGAGGAAGGATGCGGAGGAAGGTGCTGCAGCGGCGGCGTGAAGAAAGAAGCAAATGTTGACGAGAATGCCACGGACGGTGAGGATGGCGATGGAGGCGAGAAGGGCGAAGCGTTTTAGGCGGAAAGGGGCATGGAATAGAGGGTTCCGAGGAGTGTGGAGCCGATGAGGACAAGACGGAGTGCGGGGGTGGCATGGGGAAAGAGACAGAAGGAGAGACCTGTGCAAAGGGAGGTGAAGATGATGGTGATGGCATCTGGTTTGGATAGGGTGCCTGAGGGGAGGGGGAGGAATGGTTTGTTGATCTTGTCAATGTCGATGTCGAAGAGTTGGTTGAGACCGACGATGTAGATGTTGATGAGGAGGGAGGGGAAGAGGGCGGTGAAAAAGGAGGAGAGGGCGAGGGGAAGGGGACGGGAGGGTGGAGTTGGCGGGAGAGGGTGGTGAGGGAAATAACGGACAGTAGGGAACCGTAGAGGGTGTGTGGACGGGAAAAGGACCAGAGTTGGTTGGAAATGCGGGAGAGAGAAATGGGAGGGGCGGAAGTGGAGGAAGGGAAGTTGTTGGAGTGGGAGGAGGTGGGGAGGATGATGGGGGGAGGGGGCGTGAGATTGGGGGTTCGCAAGCGCGAGGTGGGATGATACGTTTGGTGGAGGGTATGTAGGGAAATTTTGGGCGGTGGGCAGGGTGAAGGCGGAATGGTAAGGGATGGAGGCATTGGGAGAGGAGGGGAGGGAAGGAAACAAGGGAGCAAGTTCATGAGCGGTTGTCGGGGATCGGGAGGGAAGGAGGGTTGGAGGGTGCGATGCGGAATGCGGACAGTGAAGGAATTGGCGCGAAGGATCGACGTCGCCGACGAGTAATGCTGAGGAAGGGCTTGTAGATAAAGTGATCCGGCGATTGAGCACAAACGTATGTTGGGATTACAGTAGGATAAACGGCACTGGGAAGGGCGATTCGCTACGTGATTGGTAATACTGACTAATTTTGAAGGGCTGAGGCTTTTGTTATTTAATACTGCGGGGCTCGAAAACTGTCTTCGACAAGCACAGGCATTTGGACAGATGTGCGGGAATTTAGTCATTCCACGATCGGCACATCGATCAAAGCAGCACGCCTACCGTATCTATCCTTGTGGCAGACGTAGCTTCTATGACACGAGACACATTTTCTGCTTTCTTTCTGCCCTCCTTCATTTCCGACCTGTTCTTGCCACTCGACCAGTGCAACTCGACACTCATACGCCAAAATTCAAACTTTCTCATACTGCTTACAGCACTCACTCCTCTGTTGGGACACCAACCTTGGCGACTGCCTGCCTGATCTCAGGCCAAGCCTTGTCGGTTGATCAACTCCCACAGCCTCTTTCCCAACACTGCGCATTCACCGACCAGACAGGTTTCCAAAGACCTTTGCAATGTCGTCTCTTCTCAGCGTCTCTAAACCCTTTTGCCTTTTTCGCACCACAGTATCATTTCTACTCTCTTCTCCTCTTCTTAAACAGCAATCCTGCCAACTCTGTATCCACCTTTCCTCCCTCTCCCTATCCACCCTCTCCATCGCCACTCTCGCTTTCCTCTCGTCTTCATCCTCAACCTCCTGCCAGGCTTGATCCTCGATAACTCTCTTCTGCTTGAATCTTCTCAACCCTCCCCAACCCTTCCCTTCTTCTCTAACCTCCTCGCCATTTCCACTCTGTCCTCCACAAATCCCCGCTCCTCCTAGCCGCCGCAACCTCCTCCCTAATCCGCAACACCCTCTCCCTACCCCCTCCAATCCCACTTTCCTCACCAAATCCCCCCAACTGAAACCCTTCAAATACCTCAAGCACCACAAATCATCTCCCCATCTCCCCCTTCTCTTCCCCCCTCATCGCCCTCCCATTCAGCAACTCTACCGCCCGTTTCGCATCCCCCCGTCGTTCAAACTCCACCCACCCATCCTTAAACTCCCCTCCTCTTCTCACGCTACCCAACCGCCGCCTCTCCCGTCGTTCCTCTACGCTCTCCCCACGCAGCCAATCCTCCCCACCCTTCCCACCCGACAAAGCAGCCCACGCATCGCACCCACATCCATCCCGGGTGGTACTCGCGACACATACACCACACCCGACTTTTCCTTACCTCGCTTTCCTTCTTTCAAACCTCGTACCTGCTCCGCCGACTTTCTGCTGTCCTCCCCTACCTTTTCCTCCCCCGCCTCCGCATCCCTAGTCCGCTACTCCCTTGCTCTCATCTCCACTCCTCCGATCCTCCGCATCCCCTCCCCCTGTCGCACGCTCAATTCCTTGTTTGCATTCTTCATTACTCTCCTCGTCCCTAATCTGCTTATGGAGATGGCTCGCCTTCTCCGTGCCACCACCCATCGAATCGCCCTCTGCAGTTTCTTGTGTTGCTGTTGGGTCAGAGCGGACAGGGGACGGCATCGTGACGTCGATTCCCACCGAGGACCTACTATCCCGCTTCTCTACGGATGGTTGGCGTGGACGCCGCCTACCGTTAACACCCTACAGTAACACAGTGCAGCCGACGCGGTCACCAGAAATAAAATGCACACGTGTACAGCGCATACACGACGAACATCATGGAGCAGTATCTTTGCCAAAGAATACAACGCGCCCTTCCTCGGCAACCATCGAAATCTGCGACAAAGACGGTGCACCTCCACATTCAGAATCATCGTCCTCTAGCTCGCCGCAGCGAAACGACATCACGTCCCATCAACGTCCGCTCCATCCGTCCGCCCATCTCTCCCACTCCATACCCACCCCCGCACAACCGCTTACCTTGCAATGACCTGGTTCGAAGCAGTCCCTCCCCTCGTTATTATTACCGCGGCAATCGGGGCCATGGGTTCTTTGCAGGCTGTTGTGCACCGTGCCTTTCATCAAGGAAAGGTAAGTCTAACCTATCCTCCTCCCCCACACCCGACCATGCTCGCCTTGACTTTTGCCCACAAGTCCAATGCAACTAACTTGCAAACTGTCCCGTCGCTTTCCCTTCGTACCGGCTGCTTTGGAAAATCAAATGAAAATGTCGAAACTTGACTCAGGACAAGAAGGTCCAACGTGATCACTTTTCCTATTTAATGGACAAGCGCGACGAGCGTCTCAAGGAAGAAGCGGAGGCTGCGAAAAAGGCGGCCTAGTAAGCATTCCCTGCCCCACGACCCTACTGTCGCTTGTAAACGACTTTTCCCTTACGCAACCTTTACCTCCCCCAACGCCTCCGATCCAGTCGATCCCAGTCGTGTCTACATGTCTATTCGAAAAGACAGCAATGGCCTCTACGCCCCCGTTATAACACTAATTACGTGCCGATAACTCGCTCGCGGCTCCCTCATCCAAAAACCACTCCACGCGCTCCGCCTTTACCAACGCTCCCGGTAGCTTACTCTCCGGATTCTATACACACGATCACAGCATCCAGATAGGGCAACAAAGCAAAGCAATCAAACACGATGAGCAGTTTAGCTCTTGTGGGACCCAGCTGTTCGTAACGAGCGTAGCGATAGGTGCATATTGATGTGGATGTTCATGGAGAGGATGACTTACCTCGAGAATGTCTTGACAACTGGAGCCTTGCCGGCCCCTGTGCACACAAACATGGCGACCTTGGCGCGGTTCAACACAGGATAGGTGAGTGTAATGCGTTCTGAGGAGGCTTTGGGGAGTCAAAGATGGGGGCTACCATTCGTGTCGTCTCTTCCAACTGGTAGTGACGGAAAATAATCGTGGTAGCCGCAGATCGGTTTGAATGAAATGAAGAGATTACGGAGATTGGACATGGGGGTCAGTGAATCGGGAATGAAATGGACTGGGATGTAGTGGTATAGACAGTGATGACATGGGAGGGGCGCAAAACTTACAAGGGGATGGTCCGGAAAGAGGGAACATGTATGACCGTCCGGGCCGAGACCCAATAGGAGGACATCAAAGACCGGATCGGGTCCGAGTTTGTCTACAATTTTTTGCTGGTAGTCTTTTGCGCATTGATCCGTAGGCAAAGCAGGATCGATAGGAACGACGGAGAGGTTGGGTAACTGGTGATTGACGTTGAGGTAATTGGAGTCTGGATGGTCCAGGGCACTTTGCGTTCGTCGGCGAGAAAGGTGGTCCAGTTGTCAAGGGGAGGCGGAGCGGGGGACTGGGAGAGGGCGGAGGAGAGGAGACGCGGGAGGGAACCACCGGAGATGGCGAGTGTGAAAGTGGGTGATTGAGCGAGTGTGGAGGAGGAAAGGGAGAGGAGGGAGGCGGCGAGGTTGGCGGAAGATCGCCGATGTGGATCTGAGGGCAAGTCATTTGAAAGTGGGAGGCGCGACGAGGGGTTGGGGTGAGTGCGGGGAGGGTTGGGGTGGAGAGGAAAGTGAGAGGCATGTCGATGGTGCGGTTGCGACAGCAGGATGCGACAAAGGCAGGTGCGTTATTGGCTGGCGGTGGGGTTGTACATAGGAATGGCAGGGATGACAAGGACAAAATTGAATCTGGATTGACAAGAGATACAGATCGGTACGGATCAGACATGAGATCGCGGTGAGCATTTAGGGCGCATCGGCGCAGTTGTGAGCCACGGCAATCGCCGTCACAAATCAAGGCCGATCGCAGACACGACAGCACCCGTCGCGCAACGCGATGACCAAAACACGGCCTCGGGCGACTGCGAGATCACAGCAGAGGGCGGGCGCGGGTTGAGAGGGGCTGTGGAAAACGAGCGCATGGGCTAGCTACGGAGTGTAAGATAGGCAGTTGAACCTTTTGCACAACTTTGGATAGACGTCACGACCATACCCCTTGCGATGTCAGATGTCAGTTATGACGCAAAAGCATCGGGATGGCAGCCTGCCAGGGTGGAAACTGGGACTCGGACGAGTGCCTGGTACCTTTTGTTGGTTGGCGGCCCAAACTGCGTTCAAAGCGGTGGGCAGTTGAAAAGTGGTGACGTGACGTGGTGAGGGAGGATGCTGGAACGTGGCCACGTGACCACGTGGCAAGGTAAGGCAGAGGGATTGAGCAGCCTTATTGGTGAGACGAGGCGAAAGAAATGTGAAACTGTAGATGGGGGTAGCGGGGGCAGGGTGAGTGGTTTGCGTAAATGGAAACGGATGAATAATAATTCTAGTATGGGTCTGCCTTTCAGATACTGTGGGTGGTGAATGCGGCAGCAACCCAAACGGCTTGTCAACGTGATCAGCGGTACGTGGTTTTGTAGTGTTTTGTGTTGTGTCGACTTGGTGAGTATCGTGTCGAGTGTGTGAATCGCGGTTTGAGTGGAGTGAGAGGAAAAATGATGACGGGATCGACATCGTCGCTGGACGAGGTGCATGAGGGTGCGGTTGAATCACGGCAGGGGATGGAAAGAAGGGGTAGCGGGTGGGACGGGGGGAGTGGCGGGAAAGAGTGTAGGCGCGAAGGTTGAGCTGGACAGCGTGAGGGTGGATGCGGTGTGGATGGGGAGGTGGACGAGATATACGCCGGTGGTACGGGATGTAGAGGCGAATGGATACGGGGCTACGGAAGCGGTTGCGGAGGGGAAGAAGGATAAGGGGAAGAAGGGGAAAATCTGGGGAGAAGAAAGTGGCGGATGCGTTGAAGACGGATATGGCGGCGGAGAGAACTTTTTTCAAGTGGTTGTGGACTGGGTTGCATACTGGTGCGATGGGAGTTTTATATTTTGTGACTTTTGATGGAACAAGGAGGACCCGATGAGGTTGGTTGTGGTGGGTTCTCGTGGTTGGTGGCGTTGGGATTGGTGTTGTATGGGACGTTGCGTATTACAAGAGGAGGAGGGCTTTGCGAGTGGGACGACTGGAGGAGATTCCGGAGTGGACGAGGGAGCATAGTCCGTTGGTTGTGGTTTTGGCTTGGTGGCTGTAGTGGGGTTGCGCTAGGATATGCAGTGTTGGGAGGTGATGGAGGAAAGGCAGGTGGTGGGGCGGGAGATGGCGGTGGAAGGAGTGGTATTTTCGGAGGATGAGTTTGCAGAATTGTAAAGCTGAGTGAGTTGTGATGAGAGTGAGTTGGAAGAAGAAAGAGAATAATAGAAAATTGTACTGTACAAATACAAAAAGATTACCTGTTCAGTACAGTACAGTACAGTACAGTACCGTACAGTACAGTACAGTGCAGTAGTGGACTTGAGCGGTCGAGGCGGCATGGCACTGAAAGAAACATTATTCAAATGGCCCATTTTTTATACAACAGAAACGCCTGTCATTTGTGACTATTGTCCTGCCACAGAAAGCCCTTTTTCTTGTGCAATATGTGCGTGTACTGTACTGTACTGTACTGTACTGTACAATACAATACACGTACTATTGTGTCAACCCTCTCCCGCTTGGCTTGTCTTGGCTTGGGCTTATTTGTCTGTTCCCCCTCCCCTCCCCCCCTCCCCTCCCCTGTGCAATACAGCACAGTACAGTATTTTGTATTTTATACAAAACCGTACCAAGCCGCCTACCTTTTCCCCTCCACCCGCCACCCTTCCCTGTCGCCTCGCCTCCTTCCTCCCTTTCCCCACTCTCATCACCACCACACACACACCATCATCTCATCCGAACCTTTTTTCCCTCCTTTCCACTCCCCTTGATGCCTCCAGCCCCACTCCCATCATGACACGCACAGTCCGCATTCGCGAAGTCTGGGCAACCAATCTCGAGGAGGAGATGCACAAAATCTCCTACCTCATCGATGACTACAACTACATCGCCATGGATACCGAGTTTCCGGGTGTCGTCGCCCGTCCCGTCGGCGCAGACGCAACCGACGTCCACTACCAAACCCTCCGATGCAATGTCGACCTCCTCAAAATCATCCAGCTCGGCATCTCACTATCCAATGCCAATGGCGAGTCCCCGGATGAGTGTACCACTTGGCAATTCAACTTTACCTTTAACCTCAGCCAAGATATGTACGCACAGGACTCTATCGACTTGCTCACATCCTCCGGCATCGATTTCGCACAACATGAGAGAAATGGTATCGACGTCATGTTGTTTGGCGAACTCCTCACCACCTCGGGCCTGGTCCTCAACCACACCATCAAGTGGATCTCGTTTCACGGCGGCTATGACTTTGGTTACCTCATCAAACTCCTCACCGCCGTCCCTTTACCCCACTCGAGCCCGACTTTTTCCAACTCCTCGACTACTTTTTCCCACATCTCTACGACCTCAAGTTCCTCATGCTCTCTTCGCAACGCCTCTTCGGCGGCCTCAACAAGCTCGCTGACCTTTTGGGCTGCCAACGTATCGGCACCATGCATCAGGCCGGCTCCGACTCACTCTTGACCTTGCATGTCTTCTTTCGAATGCGCGAACAGGTCTTTCAAGGCGCAATCGACGATTCCAAAAAGGGCATTCTTTACGGCTTGGGAATCGCCGCCGCAAAGTCCTCCCCGCCCCATAGTCCCGACAAATTCCGCAACAGAGCAAATGCAGGTGCCGCGATCGTTGTCGAGCCAACAGGGAACGGTACCACGGCTATTGGGGAGCATGTGCCCGCACCACCACTGCCGGCCTCGTGACGCTTGTCAACCATGGAGGGAGGCTGGCATTGAGGGTCGCGCCATGGCAACAACGTTGTGCCCACGCTGTATCGATATTCGTGTCACTCGTTTGTGCACATAGGCCTCTGTTCAACTTATTTTGTTCACAAGCAATCCTCTCGCCCGTCTCGTACAGAACCTTTCTCTCCCGTTTTCTCTCTTTTCTACTTGTTTCATCTCTCCCAGGGAGCCCTGCTTTTCGCACTAGAGTGTCTCTAGTGTTTGTTTAGTTGTATTTCAAGTGTACAGGATGGAATAGAGTCGGCCAAGGGCTTTCCAACAGAGTGAATAGTAAAGGTATGAGACGTAGACATACTCATCCACTTGGCCTGCATTGTTTGCCGCGGCTTTGCTGTCGTCACTGCCTTGCTTGCCACGTTTGATGCACATAGCCTTGTATCGCACCCCCTTTGTTGCAGGACTTGGCGCGCTGCAACCAAACTGAAATGCACGTCCGAGTCCATCTGTAGTCGGCTGCTCAGCAGCTTTTCGCAGGTTTCCAGCTCCGTCGCGACTCTAACTGTCAGACGTTTACTGTTACAGAGCGGAAATTGTTGGAAAGCCTTGTAGCGACGACCATGTGTTGGGCTACGATTGAAAAGGGAAAAAGTCACGTGTCACTCTACTGGTCGGTGGGTTGAACCATGCGCTGCACTGAGCGCTGTTTGAAGAGAGAGAGTAGAAAATGGCTACAGGCGGTATCTCTACGGTTACGTACGTTGCGGCGCGGCGCGGTGAGCGTGATAACAAGCGAGTGGTAAACAGTAGGCAAGGAAAGCGGAGGAGCGCCGGGCGGGATAGTTTGAATTGGTGAAAAGGGATAAGTGAAGAACATTGAAAAGATGTTGACCCGTGCGTGTTGGACGTTGGTCTTGGGCCCGTGCCCTCTTGGCTCCAGGTGCTTCTGGTAAATCGGAAGAGGTCATTGTGTTCTTCTCTTTTCTAATCTGGGATTCGTTGCGCAATGCGTAGGAAAGGGTCTCATACAAACACCCTTACCCTCTCTCCGCTATTGTCCCCTTTTCCTTCGCCACCGACGGTGGATTCGCATCCACGGCGTCGCTTCCGGCATTGAGAACACATTTGATCCCGACTCTGGAAAAATTTCGGAATGGCGTGACCCCGCTCTATCCTCTCTCCCTTACGAGCGCGCGCACTTGTTTTCTCCGACATTGCGTTACGGCCTCCACATGCAATGTCCAAAACCGATTTCCTATGTACCTTTGTCTCTCGCCCAACCATTTGCTACTGCCTTTGGTTTAGATATAATCGCCCCTTATTCTTTGTCTCACTCACGTTCCCACTCTTTTGGTAACGAGGCCAAAGTCGGCCTGCCGTTAGCCGAGCGTGGCTACGGATTCCCAGACATCTCCAGCTCTAAACGCGCATCCTATACCTCCAGCCCTATTAGGGCAGCCCCCTACCTCCCGCAAGACCCTAGCACCCTCATTTCGGCTCCTATCGCAACTACTCTCAATTTTCTCTTCCCGCGTTTATCTCCCCTCTACACCCCACATGCGTCTATCCACTGGCGAATTTCTCACCATCCATTCTGAGTTTGGCAGTGCGAACCTGAGGCGCTTTCTCGGCGTCGTTAGCCCATCCATCACATGCTGTCTCAGCCAATACAACGAGCTGCCATGGATTGTTTCTAGGAACAGACCTCTGCGTGAGCCCTTCTTTCTCCTCGCCACAGCCCTGTTTTCTTCGGCCATCGCGCCCGCTACAACTCCCTTGTCTCCCCTTGAGCATGAGCATTCCTTACAGCTCCTCTCTGTCCTTCCTCCCATGATTCATATTTTCTTTCGTCCACTGTACTACCATCTCATCTTGATCTCGCTGCCCTTGACAACCGTGGGGCGCCCGCAATTTAACGCTTCCATGAGCCGCCGTGGCGCCCACTTTCCATCTGTATCACTGGCTACCGCGCTATCCACCGATGCAACCACGTGCGGAATGCTCTCGCCTCACTTTTTTAGCCCCTTTTCCTCTCACAGCTTGGGGGCCCATTCTTATCCCCAGTACTTCCCTATGCCCTTCTAACATCAAGTTCAACCTCCAGTTTCTCACCTCCGCACACTCTTACTTTCGCCCTGACCGCCAAGTATGTCACCGCGCGAAATCCCTGCTTGTCGTCTGTCCTCCCTTCCGCAGCGTCGGCCTTTCAGGTTTCCGTCAACCTCGTTCAGAACGACAAGATCGATACGCACACACACTGGTTCCGGCAGGCGCTTCATTTCACCTACTCGGCTGAGATACCCTCCCTGCTTTGGACGTTTGCCCATAGACTGTTGAGAATCTAGATGTCCCCTCCTCACATCACTCTTCAGTCCTGCTCGCTCTTGCTGCTCAATTATCGTTCCGCGCTGGGTCCCTCCTGATTTTCACTCTTCACTGCACTCGCCATGAGATATGCTCCTTCACTTTGACTAGTGTGCCTGCTGTGATAATTGGCCAGCCCTTTCACCCACACGTCACATACTCAGTCCTCTCATATGGTGTTCATATAGATCTCATTGTAGTATACAACCTGTGCCCGTCGATACTCCATCGCCAAGGCCTAAGTGCCGCGACTGAGAAATTTCACTATGTGATGGCCTTTGCCTTCCTACCGTAGCTGATATAGCACGTACGCGCGCTACCGGCAACTGTTATCTCGTTTCATCCTCCTGGCTGAGCCGCACAGTATCGTCCCACCAAGGCTTTGATAAAGTCGCGGAGTTGCCCTCAACAGCCCACGGCTGCGGTTGCCAAGAAAACTGTCGAAACAATACTGTACGTACTGTACTGTAGAAAATACTGTACACTAAGAGACTCGTTGACAACCAAATCTCATGCTTACATATTGTAGGAGCGAAAAAGGAGAGTTTACAGTATTGTGATCTTACAGCAGGTCAACCGGCATAATACTGTACGGGCCGCGTCCCGCCCGTATTTTTGCGGAGGCCATCTTACTGCGCTGCTGAAGCCAAACGGGGGAATCGTCCGATCGCGGTTGGGCTTCTCTACCGACGCCTAATTTCTAGGCTCGCGGCACACAAAGCCACCCCCGCCATCCGCTCCTACCTTCTGCCCCATCAGGTCGGGGTAGGCGTCAAGAACGGCACCGATGCAATAATTCATTCTGTGCGTCGTCTTTCCCAGAGATCCGAGTTCCACGATCACGTCTTGGTCCAGATCGATGCTCGCAACGCTTTCAATTGCATCTCCCGCCAGCGCATTCTGGAAGCCGTACAGACACATGCCCCAGGCCTCGCACGGTGGGTACACTCTTGTTACGATGCTCCTACAGAGCTTGCTTTCGGACCCTACTATGTCCGTAGTTCAGAGGGCACTCAGCAAGGTGATCCCCTCGGTCCCTTGCTCTTTGCCCTGCTCTCCATCCTCTCTTGCTATCGTTACAGGAGAAGTTCTCACCTGCCCTGAACGCTTGGTACGCAGATGACGGTAACATTGTTCTTCCTCGTCCCAAGCCGCCGCTGCCATCCGTTTCATCCAGCTTGAAGGAGGTCCACTAGGGTTCCAGCTCAACCTTGCCAAGACCCAAGTTTACGGCTTCTCCCCTTCCCACTCCCCTTTGGCACTTCCTTGCCCCTTTTCAACCCCCCCTGGTTTCATCGTGCTGGGATCCCCGATTGGCTCGGACCCTTTTGTTTCCCAATTTTTCGCAGGCCGCCAAAACGCAGTTGACCGCATCTTCCAATCCCTTCGAGACTTGGATGATGCTCAATTGGCTTTCCACTTACACCGCTTCTGCGCGAACGCCTCCAAGGTCATGCACTTGCTACGTACGCTTCCCTCCACTCAATCTGCGGTTCTCGCCGCTAGCTTCGATCAGAAGCAGAGGGAAGCGTTCCACCAATTGCAGCTGCCCTGTCCAGAGCGAGCCTGGCTCCAAGCCTCTCTCCCCTTCTCATGGGCGGTCTAGGTCTCCTGCAAACTTCAGACATTACCGAGGCTGCTACGCAGCATCTGTAATTGATTCTTTTGGACTTATCTCCGACCTGCTCACTCTTTCCCAGGACCGCCACTTGGAAGAGATCCCTCGGTCTGCCATCTCGCTCTTATCCTCCCGCCACCCGCAGCTGTCTTCGTCGCTTACAGCTACGGCTCTTTTCGAGCGTTGTTCATCGCCGGTCCCCGGCGAAAGGCTCCAGTCTGCGATCACAACTGAACTCATGCTATCGAAGTCCGATAGCTTGTTCTCGTCCGCGGCAGCCCACGACCGAGCACGGCTCCTCTCCGTGCGCACATCCTCCGCATCGTGTTTTCTCTTCGCTTCCTCACCCCCACCGCGGTACGTACATGTCCTCTTCCGTGGAAAGTCGCTCTGGCTCTACGTCTCGGCATCGCGCTATTCCCTGGATCTACTCGCTGTCCGGTTCTGCTCCCGCCGCTCGGCCGACATCGCACCCGTCTTAGATCCAAGTGGTCAACACGCGTTGACCTGCAAATACGAAGACGGAATGACTCGTCGTCATCACATCCTCCGCAACGTTCTTGCCCGCTACTGCAAGGAAGTTGGGATCGTCGCCCTCGTCGAACATCCGCTCCTCTCCCAGGTTCCCAACTCATCTGGGCATTCGGAGTCCCCCGCGCTACGAATGGACATTTACATACCCGCTGCATACGGGCTTCACAGTACCGATATCGCCGTCGACGTTACTGTTGCCCACCCCTCCGCACGCCGCCACATTTCGCCAAGTACGGTTACCGCAGGCGCTGCCGCAACATCGCAGAGCGCGAGAAACATCGTCATTACGGCACTTACTGCAACCAAAACGATATCCTCCTCCCCCCCGTCGGGATTGATAATTCCCAGTTCATTCTGCTCGCTCCGCTCGCGGCATTCGGATTATAGTCCCGAAGGAACTACCGGGACTTGTAGTCCCGGTAGTCCTGGTATGTAGGATTGTAGTCCGAAGGGATTGTAGGATTGTAGTCCGAAGGGACTACAATCCTACTTACAAACGAAGGGACTACAATCCTACACACAAACACAGCAACGTAGCGTAATAATACATCTGTAATTTCGATGTAGTTGTAAGCTAGTGCAGGTTTAATCTGGATTAAAACGCAAGTCTATAAACATGCAATAGCGATCGCAAGGTAAACTAAAAGCCATTAGGCAAATAGAAAGAAATTAGATAAATAAAGCATCATTAGACATAGGAAGCAAACAACTCACGCATTCATTTTCTTCTGGGGAAAACCGCTCCTGCGGGCAAAAAACCCCCCCAACACGGTCTTTCAGCACATATATAAAAGAACAACTAACAAGTAAACAATGACAACTTAACTAGATAACATTGATAGTAACTACAGGACTAACGGCGAATTCCAGTAGAAGGAAGGGAAAAATTATACCAACAAACTGGACACTTAACCTTCTTATCAGTGCGCACCGCTGTGGTTGAGAATGTTGCGTTCTAATTTGTGTTAATGCAATGTATGTTGCCTAGCGTAGTATATCCTCTCAGACCTCAAACCCCGACGTCCAGGAGCCGTCCCAACCGAAACCGGAGCATCAACGGCAGGGCTACTAGTAGTGCCACTCCTGGGTTCGTGGCGGATGAAAATGTGCCAATTTCTCTTGGATAGGTCTTCTGAGTTGAACAATGTTCCAGCATATTCGTCTAAATTGAACTGAGGCTTGCGGTAAAGTCTTAGGCCTCTTTCATTGGTGCTTAAGCAATTCAGATAGACGTACTCGAGCTCCTTGGCGTTAGCCTTCGCTAGGGGTTTCTGCATCATAATCGTTCCAGGCCCCTGTCCAGTGTACCCAGTAACGACCCCAAGAATGGGGATGTATCCAATACTAGAAGTGTCGACGCCAGACAACTTGATCGATGAGTTTGGGCTGTTGCGAAAAGCTAGAGTCAAATTCAGCGCGAAAACGCTCCTCCATCTGGCTCTGCAGGTACTTTATACTTCCAACAATTCAGAGCATGGATACGATATGGCAGTGACGTCGACAAAAATCGTTGATGGGAAGTCTTTTACGGATGAAAACGAATGCAGGAGCTCATCACGGCAGGGTGGATTCAGATTTTCATGGAACATTTTTATCTTGTAGGCCACACGCAGAGTGGAAAATGGAAACTCTCTACCGCTGCGCAAAAGCTAATCGAACGGCGAGTGGCGTTTTTTCTGTGTAATGTGGCTCGGGAGTTCAGTTCAGGTGCTTTAGATGAGTGCAATGTTGAAAACAGTGACGAATCTAACTTCGTTATCAACCACGACAACGGTAAGACTTTGGGGTTCCACGGGGACACAGAGGTGAGTCACTCTGACGTCGAAAATATCTTCCAACAGTAAAACACCCAAACGTTTTCATCTCTGACGTCGTGAGTGGGGGGCAGGGGGTTACAGCTATGGTCAGGATAACTGAAGGCCCCTCTGCATTGTTGGCCAGTCCATTTATGATTCTGCGGAACGATCTGTCAAATTATCCTATTAGCAACGTACCCGACAATTTACCCGGTGTTACCTACATAACAGGTTCGATGGCGAGGACCGATAAAAGGGTTATGGATGAGTGGCTTCGCGAAAGACGGCGCATCAAAAAACTGCCAAATAATCGGCACCGGGCCCTCTTTATGGACAATTGCTCAGGCCACAATATGAGGGAGCCCCTTTAGGCCGCACTTGACGACGTTAATACAGATATTTGATTCCTTTCCGCGAATTCAACCCATCTTTTGCAGCCTGCGGAATCATTTACTATTCAGAAGATAAATCTGCTTGGCGTCGGGAGTGGGAATCCCACCAGCCCAACCCGTGATGCCGCGAGACGTTGCGGGTCCGGAAACGTCCAGTGCCCCATTCGGAAAGCTGTCGAATCCTGGTAAGACTTATTATCGAAGCTTGCTGCCAACGCCGTACGTGAAACTAATCAACAACGTGAGAGCAAAGGAATAACATTTGCGCACAAGGCTATGATTCGCTGTGGGGTAGCGAAACATGTAAACGGCATTTGGGACATTCGTCAGCTGTTTCCGCATCTTCAAAACATTCTGGCGAAGTGGCAGGTTTACTTCGACGGTCTTGATCCAGATGCGGTGGCCACCTGATAATCCTCTTTGTAAATGAACATAAAGCATGTTTTTCATTAAAAATTTGGAAGTAGTCCTGATTAATGCTTGACTAAAACTAATTGAGAATACAGACTACCATTAAATTCGGTATCGACCTTGATGAACGTTACAAACAAAATGATATTACTACTGATAGGGGTAAATCGTCGGAGAAGAGATACTTACAACCAACTACCCAAGGCGGAGGTGTTGCGAGCGACAAAAGTGCTACCGTGGTATAGTTGAACAAATAAAAAGCAGTGTATATGGGAGAGAGTTGAGAGGGCTACAAGCAAGTATAAAAGGAGCAGCGTCTACCACTGATGCTCTGCGACCAGCTTAGGAAAAAGTTTTCTTGGGTCTGAAGTTGACTCTCAACTTCCTACTACTCGGAGCTTGACCTGAAGTTGTCTGCCAACTTGCTTGACCTCTCAAGGAGGAAGCACTTTACTCAGCTTATATAGACTTTTCGGCTAATCCTAAAGTCTCAATCAAACATACTAAATACCATAAAACGCATTCACGGGAATCGTGTGAACCAGAGAGACCATTAGAAGATATTTCCTCAAGGTAAATATCTAGGTGCCATACCCATGCCAGCCACCTATCGGCCAGGGGTGGGAATTGATGTGGCCATTATATAGACCTTTCAGAGTCACTCGTAGTATCACCCACAACCTAGAACTGTACTGACATCCACTATGACAGTGTGTCCTAAAATAAAAAATCAACCGATGAATTTGCCACACTCACCCAAATTAAAAATATCTTGCAAATTCAAAAACTGTAAAAATATCTTCCCAGTTACAATACTGTATACAATTATGGTCCTCATCTAGATTTTTTCGTGTGCGAATTTGCGCATCAACTACCATGAATTCGTGTGGTGGGGCCGAAAATCGGGGCTTCGCAATTAATGTTAGTAACATTAATAGGATTAACTGGGTGTAGTGCTGGACTGTCTGCCTTTAGAAATCCAAGTAGTCCCTGTTTAATCATTTCTACACCTCGAGGGAACCCAGCCATCCTTATACAGAGCGATTTTCTTACCTGGCCCGCGCCCCGTCATCTACTCTGTCTATTTCCATTTGTGATCCCTAACCGCTCGGCGTTTGCCAACATTCTCCTTCCCACTCACCACCACATTTTTATCCTCGGTGCTAGAAGCTCAGCCGCATGCAACACCACGGCCATCAATGACGGGGCTGCTGATCACTCCTCCGTGACCTTATTCACAGCAAGGGCGGCTCGTAGTGACGACTTTAGCGCTTAACAACCTCTAACTAGAAATTGGCAGGTGCGTGCTACGGTCAGCAGGCGCCTTGGCTTTCGGTCGGCCCAATTCTACCTACAGAGACGGAGAAGCATGGGCGGCTGCCGCCGCTTGACCCGGACCGGCAACGCCGAGAACAGAACCGATACCTTCAAGGGAACCGGCGGCGACACCGGACTCGGCATCAGCGGCGGCTCCTGCAGTAGTGGTTCCGTGGCTGTGGAAGCCGGCCCCAGAGCTCAGAATACCGTGGACACCGGAGCGAGAAACAGGGCTGGCGACAGCAGCTCCGACGAGGGCGAGAATGGTGGCGATCTTGGCAATCATGGTTGAATGTGAGGGTTTGTGAGGTTGAGGGTTCGTGGGGTTGGATTGGAGGCGGTCTGAAGCGCTTTGGGAAGATGGTTTCACTGCAGGTTCCTCAAATTATCCAAACTCCTGCCTTTGTAGTAAAAGAGAGACTGTTTAATTGGTACGCTCGGCAACAGACATGCCACGGCGATTGTTTGATTTGAAGGGCCGCTGGCGCGTCCTGCCTTTCATTCTGTTTGCCCCGCTGGTTGCATTCCCAGAGGCGACTAAAGCTCAGAGCTTCAACGGGTGAAGGCGAGGATAATTCGCAAGAGGAGTAGCCTCTAGCTCAGAACTCTTACGCCAGTCCTCTGACAACGTCCCCCCCTGTCCGCTCTTCATGCTTAGGTATGCCCCTTTCGGTTACTAACCGCCACTGCCGCTAAATTCATAAAGCACCAAAGCTTCCCCCCGTTTTATCCGGATGGCCAACTATACTCCGACGGAGCTTCTAGAGTTATCTGCTGAGATCCTGCCCACCCTTCATCTGCCGCATAGAGACTTACGGAAAGGTTCGGGGGCCTTGATGCGGATGCACTCTGCAGCAGCCGTCACGTCCAATAAGGACTGCTTGAAAACTGGCCTCAAGGTGACCTTTTAGAGAGCATAGGCCCTCGCCTATTACTGTGTCAGAATGCCCTTTTGAGTCGATTGTGGTTGTCTGCAGTATTTTGGCATGGAGTCGAACATATCCTCCAAGAAGAAAACACCCAAACCATCCCTTCAGTCGTCTCGCGCCTTCAGGTAATGCGTGTCGGTTTATCTTACTGTAAGTGGAGCAAAGTACCTTCAATGCGCTTTACGAATTCCCCCGCGTTTCCATTCCTCTCCCCTACCCTACTCGATGCAAACTCGCAATGTGAACACCCGTCGATTACTGAGTAATGTTATATCTATGATACCTATTCATGTCTGAATGCCTGTTCTGCCACCCATAAAGATTTCTCCCCCAGCCTACGCCCACCGGCTGTGTCAACCAATTGACGATAAACACTTTGGAAGGGGAAACACGGGAGGCTTCATTTACTGTAACAGATATGCTGGCTGATTGGCGGTCAACTTGTGTGGCAGTGTGCATGTATGCAAACTGGAAAAGGCCTTCTAATCTCAGCTTTAGTTTACACAGGGAAAACGGCATTCCTCGCACGGAAAAAATAAATCCCGCGGGACATTGAGGGGCAATTTGAAGGAAAGGTATGGAGTAATTTATCACGAGGGGTGATGTGTCCATCAAATTTCCTTGGATGCCTTTCTGGATTAAGCTCCAGGACATCTGCAGGAAACGCTGTTTGTGCTGGAAAAATCCATGTGTTTGCCCTGGAAAAAGGGGAAAGGGTTGGGTGTTTTTACTCTTGGAAGATTATTCGATCTACTGTATCCCAAACTGTTCCATAAACCACAATCGACTCATAAAGGTGTACCGACAGAGTAAAGGGGGAGGAACTACGCCCCCTAAAAGGCCAGAGAAAATTCATCGCAGCCTGCTTGTCGCAATTGGTGGTGGTTGCAAGTGCATAGGCAGGTCACTGCATATCTGCTGTGCCGTCCCGGCTCAGCTCCACACCTCCCCGAAATCATGACCCTCACACGCCTCCATACTTTATATCTTTCCTCAACGTCACAAAGTACATCATTCGCAGCACACAGTGCCCTAATCCGTTACGTTGACTGTTTTGGATTGACAAAAACAAGTCCCGAGCCCTCTGGGTCGGCTGGGGTCTTCACCACAGGGCAACGTACTGGGGCCCGAGCGTATAGAGGAGCACGGACTGCGAATGATGGGCGCAGTGCTTGCTATAGCATGTGGGCCCGCAGCACGAACCTTGTTACCGCTCCGTTTGCCCTGGAACGCAGCTGCAACTACCTTTCTAGTATGGTGAAGTGGGGCATGAATTTACAGCAGGACTTCAAGGGGCTGAGAACCTGAAGAGCCCTATAGGAGGGGGGGTATCTTTTAATGTGTTCAAAAACCTGAACCGTACAGGTAGTGGTTACGCCCTATGGGAGGGCATTGTGTAATATCGCAGACCCCATTGTTCCTCCTCACCTGCTAGAGGGGCACTCAAAGCTATACACTCGTGTCGGTTTGTGACGCTTCTCAGTCGCCAACGCGAGCGATAGAGGTTAGTTTCAATACTACAGTATGACAATGAGCAATGGAGTGGGCATGGCTGAGCGCGGTTTTTTCGCTTGAAACTTGCCCCCTTCCTCTCGGGGCAGACGTCAGTGCCATGAAACAGTAAGGCACCAAAAATTACCCCTTCTGTCCTTTTCTGGCGATCTAATTCTCTGGTTTTCCTCCGATCCGATATAACTCGAGGCCCTTCATGGGGACATTTGTTTTAGGTATTTGAAGAGCAGCTCACCGAAAGTACTATCCCAGTGATGGATTCCTGTTTCGTCATTTCTCCATAAAATATATCTTCCAACAGTAAAGACACCCAAAACTTTCCCCTTCTACAAAATACCGTTTCATTACGTGTGATCCAAATCTTCAGGGTACTCGGAAAGCCATTCGTTTTTCGTCGTTTCATCAATGGTGAGAAAACACATCAAAACGTCGCTAAATGCAATAACTGTGGAGCACAGAATAATGTCGTGCGGGTGTAAGGGATAAATCTTTTGCAAAAGCTATCACTAGTTGCTATGTCATAGACACAGTGCAGATGTATTCTAGTTTAGTTTGCATCCCACAGCAGGTGTATTATGTGATGTAGAGTCCACCAGCAATCGAAATTGCGGATTGTCACGTATGTGTGATACATACATATATAAATATATGTATATATCACACTTACGTATATATATATATGAATATCACACATCACCCACGATGATCCACTTCGTTTTCTGCCTAAATCCAAGTGAATATTTTTGCCTATTTGAGGGAGCCTTAGTGCTATACTTTGACAACTTCCACATTAAGAGATGCTTAACAGCAAAGATCCAACTTTACAGCAAAGATCCAATTCCGCTCTCTATTTTCTACTATGTTTTCCAGCTCTCTGTTTTCCAGCCCATTGTCCTGATGATCCACCCTTCTCTACAGCTCTTCGGCTGACTGCTCTACAGATCCCCTGTTCTACTGATCGCATTCTCTAGCTTCTTAGTTCTAGTTTTTTCTACTTTTCTGCCACTGATCGAGAAAACATAGATCGGCTGCTCTCTGTTGTAATTTCATTGTACGGTGATGATAGATATATAAGAGTCGAATAGTATGGCACCGAAGCGTGTAAAATCCTTCGCTCGGTTGGAGTATATTGTCAAAGAAATCCTAATCTTCCATTAATCTGCTCAACGATTCTACAAGGAAGCAGCGATATCAAAATTGTAACCAGAATTGCAAGCAGTATTTGAGGTTCCCCTTTCTAGTTTTGATACCGTTGCTAACGTAGCATACTGCTATATTGCTAAGCAGATAACTAAGTTGGTCATTTATGCGTATGCACAGATGTTTTCAAAGGAAAACAAAGCAATAATTGATCGATGACTGTATCCTATAGTGAACGACCCGCATCTGTATGGTAAAGTAGATGAACGCCATCCATGCCTCACAGAAGATTCTCGTTACCATTGGAAGAGTACTCCCAAGCTAATTGCATTGTTTTTTCGTATGCGAGTGAGTTTATTCCATGCAGTAACAAATAAACTGGCCACTGCAACGAGATATTTGGCCAAAAATCTGGGATCTACTTAGCAGAGAGTAGCTGGTAATTTTGAAAATGTCTGTTTTACTAGTATTGGAAAACTATTGAATTTGTTCTCTATATCGAATAAAGTGATGAAAATTGGGGAACACTATTTTATCAGAGTTCAACAATTTTTATTTATAGGGAATCACTGAAAATAATTTTACCTATTTTTACTGGTCTATGTATTTTCACTGGTTCATGTTTCATACTTTATTACACGTGAAGCATTTTTATGCCTACCAGTTGGTTTTTAAACCCTACAGGTATAATTACCGGAATTATATTGCCAACAAATTATTATTTAGATTAATGATTATCTTGAGAATTATTCCATAATTATTCGTGGGCATTAATTTGGTCTACAAAACTTTTTATAGTACTGGAATCGTATTTGTAGCTTTTGTACTCTGAACTACAGTATATATATTCTTAGGCTGTCGGAAATTTTTAACAAGCCTCAAGACATCGAACTATCCCCGTCGATCAATAAATATTGGTTTTCCTTTCATGATTATTCTTAGTCCTATTCAGGCAAATTTATTATTATTTATTTGTAATTATCTATTTTGGATCTACTCATCTAAGCCTTACCTAATAATCATGACTGTGAGAAACAACTCCATATATCTGCAGATTACTTAAATCCCCAAGTGTGTATTTTTAGGCAAAAAGGATCCTGGAAGTTTAAATATTCGGCATGCGTCTACCGGATACTCACTGCATACTTTGGTGTCAAATTTTCTGTTGACATATACCAAGTAACATCATATACATCACGATTTAGGCCAATACAGCAGAAAGTCCGAAAACGAAAACGTTTTATTCCTTTGAGGCCGCAAATGAGTACAACTATTGAGGACAAAAATCAACTCCATTAATTTTTCAAAGGCTCGCAAAGGGCACAAAAGATTTGCTCAAGGACCCCTGTTTCCGTTTTCGGAGCTAATTCGAATTTTTTTCGCGAGGTTCATGTGGTGTCCAATGTATTTGAGGTTAGCCTGTCCGTGCCATTCAAAAGCCGATGTGTTTTCGAAATTATATTTATAATTTGGGTAAGAAACCAATAAGTTCGTATTCAGTTGCCGAGTTTGATATAAAGAAATTTTGCCCAACTTTTCATGCTTATGTGTCTCGATACATTCTTATTTTCATCATGCTAAGTCTAAATAGTCTGTAATCGTATATTTCAACAAAAGTGATCGAAAAATGAATTATGCAAAGTAAATGAAGGCATAAAATGTTGCCGAGAATATCAGAATGATCCATGTTGAATATCATATTGAGTCTTTTGGTGATTAATTCCATCTAAAACGGTGGTATGAAATCTTGCAGCATAAAATTCCTCCAGAGGGAAACCACTTGCTCAGGAAACAAATCATTTACCTTCCAGAACGATTACATAGATTAAAAAATCAATCTATTTTTCTTATTTTTCTAAACATTGATACTTCTCAAGGCGTATAAAACGTTTGGGAAATTTTAATTCATGGCGATTGGTGAGATGGATTAATTTACCATCCGAGGACGACTTCGAGTTCAGATTTAAGCTTTAACACGGGGCATCTTTTCAATATCTCTCTAAATTTACCATCCTATAGTTACGATGTGGTTGAATTCCCGTGAAGAAGTAGAATAAAGTCTCATAGAGGTATTCTAGGCCACAATATGCTGAATATATCCCAAGTTTAAAGGACTGGGGCCACATTACTTGATAAAGCGATATTAGCTTATTGGCAGTAAAATAAGTCTAGTGTCTATCTGTTAAAGAAATTTCCTCTTATGAGGCCCACGTTATCCTCATATACGGACAAAGCCATCATTATCCTAGTATTAACAACAGCTGTAGCGATTAACACTGATTTTTGGCCCGTACATACTTTCCAGAAAAGATACTCTAGAAACATGGAATTAAAGTAAATAGATGCTTAGTAGCTTTAAGTCTACGCCACTTCGGTTCAAGCACCCACATTCATGTTCTGAAAGGATTAAATATGGATAATTGATGCTAAAATTTGCAGTTTATTGGGTCGGAATAAGTGGTTCGTACCGTGGGTACCATTAGCTACTCGTAAGTTTGTTTTGATCGAGCTGGACTACAGTTAAAATTATATGTAGGCAAAAAAAATAACAGAAGAACGAAGTATTCTGCTGGAAAAATTAACGCATAAATTCGTCCTCACATGAAAAAAATGGCCCCATTGACACTTTGGGACAAAACTACAGAATAGTTTCCTGCACTGAAGTATTTTTAAGAATTTTACGCTTTTGAACGGTAATTTCCTTAGCTTAAATTATTACCGGCTTCTTATTTCACCGTCTATTAGACAGAAAGCGGGGATTGTGACAATGTTCCATAACTTAATAGGTCACTAGGAATTTGGCTCTGCAAAAAATTTTGTAAAGGATCGCTTTTGGGGACCTGGTGTCTATTGTGACACAAAGGGGTACTCATATTCGTGAAATGATTATAAGCACATGAGGACGATTCCGAAGTATCATTCGGATCCTTCAAGATTTGCTGGAGAGATTGTTCGGAACGTTCTCGAGGGATTTCGCACTTCTATTAAAGATTTAAAAGACCAGAAAGAGGTTTCTGCTGATAAAAATCGATCACATGAATAGCTAGCCCATAAATTCGGTTACGAGAAGCTTTTAAGTCTGACGCAGTCATCAGATCTATGATATAAATCGTTTTTAGGCCACCTTGGCCTCTGACAAGGACTTTATCCGATAGTATGATGTTCTCTTTGTATTTTTCTATCGTAGATCACGTAGAGTGGAGGTATTGAAATGAATTCAGTCTTATCTACTTTTACAATATTGAGCGGTGAGATAAATTGGATGATATGGGAGATTAGACATTGCCTGAAATGTGGGTACTCCAGAATGGAGCGAACTAATTTTCTAAGGCTCAGTGTGTTTGTTTCAGGCGCAGCTATGGCCCCTTTCTTTTGTGTAGGGAAATAAAGGACCCGAAAAGGGAGAAAAGGCTAGTTTTTCACACTTAATTTCTTGTAGAAAGCGGCTATCTAGGGCTGGAAGAATTGTGAAAGCGCCCGTAGAAATTTTTGGAATGGAAAGGGGGGTAGAGTTGCGATTACATAGTGTAATTAGGCAATCAATCAAAATTAGAACATATATATACATTTTTTTATGCTAAAAACTAATTGAGCAATATAAATCAATACTGAAAGGTCTGGCCAACGAAATAGGAAGAGATAGGACTAGTCCGTAGAAGTTATTGGTTCGAAGTCTAGAGTTCTGTACTCTGCACCAATGTTGGCTACCTTTACTGTCGCAGAATATTCTCGAGGTACATATTTAAGTAATTTGAGCGGATCTACACTAAGTTCCCATAAATTTTCAAGTGGAATTGTAGCGAAGAATAAAGGAAATACTAGAAGTACTCGGAAAAATCCCTAAGGGCCACCGGTGCGGTCTTTATTTCAGGATCTCCAGGGGTACTAAAATAACTTTCTTATTCATCTTATCTATACTAGTAATCAAAATTTGGGATTAAATAAAGGGAGATACAAAAATTAAGAAAAATTGGGGTTAAATAGTGGATCCCACTTACGTTCCCGAAAAAGATCGACAAGATAATAAATATTATATTACACATTCCTCATCTAGGAGTATGTACGGGATCAATCTAAGGATGTGTTATAGCAACTATATGATCCTCCCAAGCGGTGCGAGCCCAAATAATGGCCTGCCTAGATACTAAAGGAGTCTTATTCATGCACTACGACTTTAGAAAGGTCTAAGGTGTTTAAAATGTTAAAATGGAGGTTACTGGCTTCCTCAATTTAGGTGAAGCTTTTAAATAGCACTAATTGACCTTAATAAAGAGTTATATGATGCTTGCAGTCGTGTTGTTCTTCTACAGGCCATATATGGTGATTATGGAAAGCCATAAATGTCACGTAATCCTTTCCTCGACAGGACGGGCTACACGAAAAAAAAATCACGCAAGCAGAAGCCATAGTTACCTCTCTCTCAGCCGTCAGCAGGTGCATGTGCTCAATAGTGTCGATCCACAAGTAAGAAAGGAAGAGGGAATTGATGAAGAGGGTCAAAATGGAAGGAGAATAGGAGCTTGATGCTCCTATCCTGCGTGATGATCGGCGCCTGTGCGTGATCCACGATTACTGGATGCACTGCGTGAGGTTTAGAGTGAAACCACAAAGGCAATTCGTGATTGATCACGAGGCGCTGTGTGAATATCATGCACGGCGGCGTGATGAACGCAAATTCACTCCTTCCCGGCCTGATAGAAATTACAGTGCTGTAATTACACATCGTGCATTGGGTTAACCATCCAGTTCGGTCGAGCGATACAGTAACATTCGCCGAAACATTCAGCTAGAGCTCAGAGTTTGAGAGGTAGCAAACAACGTCTAAGTAACGTCTACATTTGAAAAGGTGAAATTGAATTTTATTTTAATTGCCAATTCCAATGGGCTCAAATAAAAAGCCCTGGGCGCTGATAGTAAGCGCTATCAGCCAGCCGGACGACTTGAATAATGTCACCTCAAGTAAGGAGTACGTCATAATATTAGAATTAGAAAATTACAGTAGAGGTACAGTAGCTTGCATCGACCGACAGTGAAAGCTATTGTCTACCTCTAGAAGTTGAATTCCACTAGCTAGATACAGCTGCTACTGAGACGAATGATGTGGCTCCGGTTCAATTCTTTAGTTTGTTAGCTATTTCTGTTGTACTTGATGCGTTCATTAGTTCACAGCATACAGCTAATCTGAGTGCCTTTGATACGGTACTCTACAATAAAAAAGAGTGGTGGTGCCTCACTTCCCCCCTGCACCATCACCAACAACATCATTAAACAACGCACTCCCAAGGACTCACCCGACAGATCTCCACTGCAGCTCAGCCGTAAGCTGACTCATTTTCCTTGGATACAATTTTAGTGCTCCCTGTGGATTCTCGTAAATGGATAGACTCGGAAGTATTCACTTTATGTGAAACTTTGATTCTTTTAATGCAACGACTGTCCTTGGTAAATTCCACGTTTACCCCAGAGGGAAACTACACGCGCTTTTGGTATAGGTCAGCTTTTGGAATGCAGACCCAGCCACTAGATTCCAATCCTCGATGTCTTTCCTCTATCTCTGAAGTTCACTCTTCGTTCTCCCTTTAGGTCGTCCTAGGATACGATCTTCTCCGCGAGGCATGATTTTCGAGCCGCGCCCTCTCGGGGTACTGCATTCCCGTCCTTGTAAATGCCGGACAGATATTTGGCGTCCCTTTCTTTTCCCGGTAGATGACGTCGTTGATTGATGCACTGGATTTGATCCCTGGGAGACCTTTGCTTATTGGCGCTGGGAGTTATCCCGAAGGACCTAAGTGAAACAAAATGTTGCACTCCGATTGCAGTCGGACAGAAAGACAAATCTAATAGAGATTTTGACCCTCTGCCGGATTAGAAAAACTCGCAGCACAGACAAACTTTTGTCGATATACCCGGTGTGGGGTTTTAGGCGCACACCAGGTATTCGCTGGTCGAACTGTTGTTGTGGGTCTGGTCGAGGTGGCTGAGGCCCGAATACTCTGCGGCCAAGGTTTATATAGACTCCACCAATTTTTGAAACCCACTAAAACAGAACTGCAGTAAATTACTTTGGTTAAAAAGTGAGCACTACAGTAAGTGAAATTGCTGGTATCTCGGTGGCATAGCCCGTACTGTACAGTAGTCAAACAGTAATTTCATGGCCCAAATTTGTGCAACGTGCCTTGCAATGCTGTCCACAGTTTTTCACCACAACACACCCCCTCACCCAAAGAGCCCAGTGTACTTCTAGGGTTCACCTCACAATCCACCCTCCCCCCGCTTTCAACGGGGGGCGAAACCACTCATAAGGCTGATCGTACAGCAGAGGCGTTAATCATCGAATCTATTTTTACTCATGTTTCTGGAGTGTACACTCACTGACGGACTAGCAGCATGCCCGTGATTCACAGGCATGCTGTCCGTGGCTGAGAAGCAATGAAGGTTATTGTCTTTGATGGACACGTGTGCCCTGAGATTGCCACATCTGTCTGAATCAGATAGACTTTAGATTCGTCATCCAGCTTTCAGCAGGCTACAGGCACACCAGTATTGTAGGTAGCGTGTAACGATGTTCAATGCATCATGTCTGCCAGCTAACGTCTCCCAGGTACCTTAGGGAGTTCACGGCGTCTCGCTGATCCGTCGGATAGCAAGCCTGTACCCATGGTACCAAATCTTTTGGAAAACAATTGCCCTCACTTTTCAAACAGACCTGTCCTCCATAGTCTTCGGAAAATAGCGGTCCTGCATCCCTAATCAGTAAAACACCCCAATTTCCCCCCCTTTTCAAATAGCAAAACACCGCAAGCCTCCTCGGAAAGCCTGTTGCATTGGTTTTTCTAGGAAGGGCATGTTTGAAGAAGCAAGTCTGAACGATTTAGGCTGTGCTGACTTGCAGGTGCATTATTTTTTGTACGAAGACCGCGCAGGCCTAATCGCCAGGAATATATTTGGGAATATTCTTCCGACCGATTTGTTGGGCGTCTTATGCTTCGGTCGTACCGTACGACCTAGAGGGCACAGTCCAGAGGGAGGGGAAATTTTGGGTTATTTTAATGCATGGAAGATGTGATCGGTTAGCCCAGAGTGAACGAGGGAGTGTCATGAGACTTTCTATACCGTAGTGCTCTGGCTGGTATTGTACGAGCCAGGGAAACACAGGGAAAAGGACGGTCACCTACTGTACTGTACTTTACTGTAAAGGAGATGCTGGCTAGAACCCGCAGAGTGGCTATGAAGGCAATGTACAGTAAGTCGGCCCTTTACATATATATCCGTTCACCAGTACAGTAAACGAGATTGAAATCAATCAGGCGTAGAAACTATATAAATAATTCTGTAATGCGGGATTGTTTCCTCCAACTGTAATGTTACCACACCAAATTGGAACTCCCCAAATTCATCGACAGATCTTAAGTGGGTCACACGTTGTAACGAAATCGTGACCACATACTGCATGGTACAGTACTGTAGAATTTGAGATATTCAATCGTGGCGACAAAGTCACATCTAATAGGGGCCGTTGAGCTTTCGTCATTTGTCCTTGATCATACTGTTCGTCGTACACAACAAATTTGGGGCGGTCACGGGCACCACTGGCAATCGCTCTTTCTTGCTTGGTGTCAGCTGCAACCGCAGTGACAGAGCCAACATGGGAGAAGGTCCCACTTGACTGGGAGGCCGATACTGCCTCTTTGGAAGAGTGCCATACAGTACTTTACTGTACTGCGGTATCTGTTCTTTCCTGTTTTTCACTGCATGCCGTACGGGTGTAGCTGGGGTTAATACCACGGGTGTCCCTTGCAATCACTTGCAACACAAAATGGTGCAGATTCGTGGTACATTGGATGATGTCATATCGTTGGCCAGATATCGCACGCCAACGAGTTGTATTCCAGGGCGTCCATGTCTTGGTACGAGTTTGCTTGCGCATTGTAAGCTTGGGGCTTTGCGATTGTAGCGCGGACTTTGGCCCGCAAATAAAGGGGAGTGACCTGGATACTGGTTGTCGCATTGTAGATCAGCAAGATTTGTTTCCTCTGTCCTACCCAAAGATTCATCTATTCTGCGGCCAAAATTTTCATCTCTTATTGCACGAATAGAATACTGCATTTGGTCATAGAGTTTATGAACAACTAGGTCACGCTGAGTCTTGGACAGGGACAAGCAAGTCTCAGTCACGGAATGAATTTGAGGCTGTGAAACTACATAGGCCCTAGGGACAGGAATGCGAAAAAGTTTTTATTGCTTTTGAGAGTGAGACATTAGGAAAGCATGCTCACGAAATTGCAGGGTTGATGGGGATGTAATTCACAAAAGATATACAATCTCACAAGTGCAGGTTGGGTTTAAACAGCAATCTCATGATTGCTTAATCTACAAACTGGACAAGCGTCCGGCCAATCAAGATTTGGTGTGACGTCCCAAAGCTTCATCTTAAACCGTTATGTAGATCAGCCTCTGTAGCACCATCAGTTCAATTGTTGTGAAGATGGAGGTAAGGATTGGAGAACGGAGGGACTGGAAAAGGAGATGATTGTCCGCATTTGTGTGGATGCCGGAATCATGTAAGCACGGCAGGTGTTTGAAGGTCTTTAGTGCGCTCACCGGAAATAACGCTTGGAAAAGACAAAATAAACAAACGACGACCAAGGGGTAGGGCCGACGTTTTTCAGGTGGCTGGTTTGTGGAAACTATGAAATGTTGCATCGGGGAAGTAACGGAAGTATGCCCGCTTGAGAGATTGAGTAAAAGTTGTACAAACACAGCGAGCCGTTCAAAAGGTCGCTGTGCAGTGGTCTCTACTGACTTTTCCCTTTCGGAAAGAGTCAACTGATAGTGCGTTTCACACGGACGCAAGAGCATTACGTACGTATAATGGTTCAAGGTGTCATTAAGTTGTGTCATCAATAAATCGAGAGTCGGTAGTTGAGAAATTGGCTGGTTGCCATTGCCTATTGCAGGAGGAGCTCCCATCCAGAAGTTTGATTACTACAGCTCTTGGAAAGGTAGGAAACAGGTTGGCGACATGAAACGGGAGGAGACAAGGTAGATACAGGCCATGCAGACCATTCGTTAATACAGGGCGGGCGGGAAGAGAGCGCGATTCCTAAGTTTTGATGGTATGATATGGACTAATTACGAGTGATATCAGTCACAACGCAGTTGAATAATTGTGGTATAATTCGAGCGGAAGAAGCTTTTGTGAGCTACGTCTAGAGTAGGTAGCGGAAGATATTGTAGGTAGTACCTACTGTACTGTATCTTGGCTATGTACTACATATCTGTTGTCGGTGAGTTGCATGAAAGGCTTGCAATGCCTCTAGTGACTAGTGATTAAAAGCCCAATGGTTGCACATTAAAGTGTACTGTACTGTATACTGCACTACTACTCGCAAGGGCTTGGGTTTGTGTGCACACAGCAGACAATTGTCCTACTCGATATTTCGCAACACGGCACTCATCGACCGCGGCACTCCAACAAAGCAACGACCCTTCCTTACAAACCCAGGCTTTCCCCAAACCAAACGTCATCCGCTGCTTCCCCGGATGCCGCACATCCAAAACTACCATCAGCACTGCCTTGATGCATGCCACACTATCTTTGCTTCCTGCTCCACACAGCAAAAAGTCATGGAATCCATCATCCTCGCCTCTGATCAATCTCCGTTTTCGCACAACTTGCCATCCGACCGTATGAAAAACACCAAACTACAGTACAAATACTACCTATTTGAACATTGATTTGCCGACCCACCACATGGTTACGTTCATCTTGAAAACTTATACTTGCTAAAATCACAACCATCCCAAAAGCTGTACTATCATACGCAGCCCATGTGCGCAACTGGTTTGCAGCGAAACCGCCAAAAGCTGTAAGAATAGCTATCCACTCTCATACCAGCAGTCACGAATGGCCGTGCCACATTTTCTCATCCACCAAAACCTCCCGTTTCAGGTCCGCTTTGCCTACCAAATACAGGCTGTTTACGCCAATTGAGGGCAGTGCAATAGTCAAGAGATATCATCATATCAAAACAGAGTTCGGATAAGAGTCGTTATGCGGCCCATGCTGTCTCCAGATGCCGTATTCGGACCCGAACTCACTGATCATGTAACGCAGGACTGCCATCATCTACTCGATTCTACTCTACTGCATGGCCTTTTGCCCCGGTGCTTTGCAACTCGGTTTACACATTTTCATTAGTAGCTCGCCAGAACTTTACTTTCACACATCTATAGCGTCCCCTCACTCAGCTCGAAAAAACCAGATTAACGCTTGACAATTCTGGCACTACCTCCTCCACAAGGTCCAGCATCTCATAAAATATTCGCAAGCTCAGTATTCGTACTCGTGTAGACGGCAACAAAAGAACCACTCTCCTCACTACCGCCATCAAATATTGTCGATACGATCACCTTCCATCCACTGCCGCACAACATAGCGAGTGTAATCTCCAGCACTTCCACGTGCATCCTCATCATTGTATGCATTTTCAGGGTACCCATCCCATCGGTCCACATTCATCGCACATCGCTGTCAAAAAAAAATTACACTCCACATGTACAAACACGGCAACATTCCAGCAACTACGCAACCTCTTTTCAACTGCGATATCACCCATCCTACGTCATACACAGGCTCGCGCGCCTCATTTGCAACTCACCGTCACCCACAGCATGCAATCACCACCACATTTCTCACTAATCTTACACGGCCTGCGACGGCTCTGTAGTATCCTTGAGGCTATCATCCATACCCATAGTGTCAATCTCCGCCTCGGCTGCCTTTTCCGCCGCCACGGTAGCGTCGATCGGGTATGCAACTCCGCCATGTTTGGACACATCGTTCCCGATAATCTCCTCGGCTCTGCTAATTCGGAGAATCCCTGCCACTTTCATCAGCACAAACAGCGGAGTAATCAACCCTACAGTCCAAGCCATTACAATCAACACTCCAATCAGGTTGGCGCCCAACAAACGACCTCCACCTCCGTAGAAACCACCAAAGTTGGGGTTGCCAAAGCCGGCAATTTCTTGCAATCGAAGGCGGTTGAACAAACCTGGTGCCAACGCACCCCAGATGCCCGCCGCCCCGTGAATCGGGAACGCTTCTAAAGGATCATCAATCTTCAGCTTGAGGAGCAACATCGCCGCCGCAATGTACACCACTGCACCGACGGCGCCAATAATCACGGCAGCATAAGTTTCCACAAATGCACAGCAAGCCGTGATAGACACAAGGCCGGCCAAAATGCCATTCAGACAAGCCAACAGGTCAAAGATATGGTCACGCAACTTGATAATAATAAGTGTCACAACGCCACCAGTAGCAGCAGCCAAGGTGGTAGTGACTGCACAACGTTCCGCGACTTGCCAAAGCCCATCGGTAAGTGCCAAAGCACTTCCGGGGTTGAAACCGTACCATCCGAACCAAAGGAGGAAAGTGCCCAAGGTAGCAAGGGTTGCAGAGTGACCGGGAATGGGAACGACCTTGCCCTCCGAGTCGAAGCGGCCCAGACGCGGACCGACGATAATAGCACCACTCAAACCTGCAAAACCGCCGACCATGTGCACGACCATGCAGCCCGCAAAGTCGATAACACCTTCATCATCGCCAAGAATCCTTTGCAGGAAACCACGCGAGTCCCAAATCCAGTGTGACACGACCGGGTAGACAAATGCTGTGAGGTAGAAAGCATATCCCATGTAGGCATAAAAGCTAGTCCTTTCTGCGACACTCCCCGACACAATGGTAGCAGCAGTGGCGGCAAATGCCCACTGGAAGAAGAACGAGCTAAAGTCAGTGAACGATACACCACCGACACTGCTGAGTGCAAAGTTTCCGGTGCCGATAAAACCTGAGGCAGCCGAATCACCTTCGCCATAGGCAAAGGCGTAGCCAAAGACCCAGTAGGCGACAGCACCTACACAGGCATCTAGAACATTCTTGAGGAGGACATTTTTGGTGTTCTTGGATCGAACGGAACCGGCAGTGAGCATGGCAAAACCGGCCTGCATGAGGAAGACGAGGTAGCCGGATGCGAGAACGAAAAAGACATTGAGGCCGGTACGAACGTCGTCGAATGTACCGACGACGGCGTCGATGTCGAGTTGGCCGGTGTCGGCGTTGACGAGGACTTCTCTCAGTTCTTCGGCCATGATGTGGTGAAGTGGAGAGGGGGTGCGGGGGTTGTGGGAAGGAGAGTAGGGTCGAGGGCGGAAGGCGGGCTGGTGAGGGTAGGGTCTCCGCGGTGTAGGTGTGCTGTACAGGCGGGAATCGGCAGTGGACGGGGGAGCGAGGAAGAGGGGGTGGGTGAGGGGCGGGGGTGAGTGATGAGCGATGAGATGTGTGGGTGGCGATGGGTGAGAGGTGAGGGTTGGACAAGGTTTATATAGGTTGGAGAATGGGAATTGACAGACAGGCAGGGGTGTACAGGGGTGGGCAAAAAGGACAAGCAAGCAAGTAGCAAGCAAAAGTGAAGGATAAAAAATGGGGGATCTCTTAGTGTGACAAAAGACTGCAAACGATGTAACGTTTGATGTGCCAAAAAAAATCCGAGACTTTTGTACAATTTGATTCATTTGTTTGTAAAGTTTACTGTAAATTTTGAGAAAAAATTTTGAGCAACGTGGCCCAGGTTGGGTTGATCTCGCCTCGTACCGCTCTCCTGAGACCCGCGACTGCTGCTGCTGTTGGATGGGTGAGTACAGTAATGTACAGTAAAGTAGCCCCTGCACCAATGTGAAACATTGCGCACATGGACCATTGAGCTTTGAGGTATTCCAAACTTCATGTCGAAAACGGCCGGGTGGTAATCAATTACAGTGGGCCAAATGAATTGATTCAACTGTAATTGTTGTGCAAGTAGCCCTTTTAAGAAATTGATTGGGGGAATTTCTGGCGTACAGTACAGTACTGTAGTGCACTGTACTGTACATTAGTTTGAAATTATGATACAAGTTGAATTGGTGTGACAGGGTGACCAACGCAAATGCTCAACAACACTATTTCTTGTTCGTTTGAATTAAATGAATAATTTGAGTCAATGAATCAACTTGACTTTATACGTGGCCATACCGCCTCTTTGTAATGTATTTACTGTATCGTGTAACGGCATATTACCGCCCTCCCCACCGCCCTCCACCCGACGCCTGCATCAGTTGAAAACTGCCGTCGACGGCAGTCCAACGCCCCTGCCTTGCGCCAGAACACAAAACTCCACACACCGCGCAACAGCAGAAAGTACATAACTCGACTGTACTGTCCCATCCCCAACGCTTCTATTCATGCCTTTTCTTTGTACAATCATTCGGCCCTTTACCCCATTGCAACAAACGCCTCTCCCCCACCCTGACAGACAAAACATTCGACTCGACTCTCTCGCGACATCTCCACAGATCCATACCTCTTCCACTTTTCTGCCAAGCTCATCACCCTCCCTCAACCCATCCTCCTCCGGGCGTCGCGAAAATAGAATCACATTTGAATTGCCACACAACTCAATCGCAAATGGACTACCTCACCTGCACCAGTGGAAGATAAAAACCCCCTGCACATCTCGATCCACCTCCTGCCCCATCTTCCGCACCTCCCCCTCCCAAATTCACAACCCCCAAACATTCATACCCCAACAATTCCAACTTTGTACACAACAATCTCCACCGCCACCCCATCTCATCCCACCCCACCCCCACAATCCCTACCTCACCAAATCACCATCCCCCTGACACACACCCTTCCACAGCAAATCTCCCACACTTTCCATCCCTCACAAACCACCACCCACTGCATCCTCCAACCCCCCGTCACATCCACCTCCCGCCCGATACTACCCCCCCAATATGCACACAACACCCCGATCAACATTCCCACCCCATGTCTCCCCGCCACCCTCTCGCGTCCATACCATCCCCCCCCCTCACTCTCTCGCCTAGAGCCCTTGTTCCTTTGCAACTCTGCGTTGCACCACAGTCTATCTGCTCGTGTCGCCTTGGCCTTGTCATGATTCCCTCATCCATGCATGTCGATCAGTCCTGCCATGCACTCGTCCTTGTAGTCGAGCGGTTGCACTCGGTCCGTCTGCAATCGCTTTGATCACCCCTGTTTGGCTCGTTCGGTTTGCGCCCGATTGTGGGTGAGTCGGGGAGCCGCGTGGGCGTTTGGGGTTTCGGATGAATGGCATGTGGCTCGCTTGTGTGTTGGATTGTTGAGCGGCGCTTGCTGTCTGCACACTGCTTGGGGCATGATGTGCATGCCGAATAAAGGGCTGCCTTTGGGTTTGCTGCTTGGATGGTATTGGTGGAAGACAAATGGTTTGTGCGGTATTGGGACGAATGACAGTTTGTGATGGCGAGAGGGGAATCGAGGCGTGGACGCCTTCCATGCACTGAAAAAAAAGTCAAATCCTTTCGTTGGCCGTGCGGTTGCTGACTGGGTTCCGTGTGCATGATTACGCAGTAAAGGGCGAGAGAGATACAGCGGATCGAGAGCAAGAGCCGGATGGACTTGCTGACCGAGTCGCCCCAATCCACCGCATCGCTTCAACGGCTTTGTCTGCAGCTTGGCTTCCGTTATCCTGCCGTTTTATTGTTACTGGATGCACACATGGTTGGTGTGCGGATTACTTTGATTCGAGTGGTGGTTACCTTCTTACCGACTTGTAACATACCGCGGTGTCACTTCCTGTTTCCATTACAACTCTCTACGAGCACATGTGCCGATGAGGATCCGTCGGGTGAGTCGGCAAGCTGACCCTGGTTTGGTGGAACGCTCGGCAAAGGCAGCAAAGTTGGTAAAGTCGCCCTGCGCGGTACCCGTCAGCAATATCATCAGTACTGGTTTCTATTTTCAAACGTCTTGCTCTGCAGTACGAGATTTCACTGTGTACAATACACTACTGTACTTGACTGTACACCAACTGTACGTACAGTACTGTACAGTATTTCGTACTCATACGTTCATGGAAACAGTGACGTGGACACGTTGCCACGTGGTATGCAGTTTACTGTACGTATACAAAGATTCGTGCGCTTCACTACTGTTCACGCTGATTACAGGGTTCACCGACGCGGCTGTAGACGTCTATTGGTAGACCCAATGATCGGGGAGCAAACCCGATCGGCGGATGCAGAGTCGTCAGGACCCGTAAGAAACACCGACACCGCTCTCGCTACAACTTTCTTGCCAATACACCTGCTTCCTGCACGTAGAGCACCATGAAAGAGTGTCAACCCAATCTCCCAGTGTTCAGAAACTACTACTCCCTTGACGACCATGCGCTGACCTGCTCGTTGAGGTATCACTGCCACATGTAACAAACTTCGCAACAATAACTCCATTAGCGAGTTCAAAACAGCCGGGCCGCAATACTCCAGCGCACCAATAGACGGGGTTCAATGAACCTCGCTCATTGGCGCGAGGGCGCGACTTCTATGTAGTGCATTTTCTGGCCCACCCCTCCACTTCTGAGCCCGTTGCGTTCCCCTGAAAGCTCATCGCCTGCGATGATACCCATAGCCACCCCTGCAACCACAGATCCCTTATCCCAGCTGCCGAGCCTACTGCGGGCGCTGCTGAACTGGCCTCGATGCTGAAATGTTACCAGCTAGGGTGGCAACCATATAAACAGCGGATGTTGTTACTCGAACAAGCTGGGAGTTGTACCTCCTAGACTTCAAAAGCCCCGTGCTTCCTCGGAGAAGACAGCTGATTTCGTTATCGTGCATGCAGCCCGAATAGCAGGCAAGTCATCTATATCCGCGACACCCGAAAGGTGCAGGAGAGAGCGGCTTAACCTGGACAACCATTGCGCAAACTACCCTTTGCGACCGGCAACGGTAGCTTTCCATACGACAGCGATCGCTCCACTTTGATACCTAGTAATGCTTTACAGTACACGGCATTAGCGTCCTTGCAGAATCAATCGAAATAAATCTCCAATACTGTATCAGTTTACGGTACTCGACGGAATACTGTACAGTATTGTACGACAATAATTGAATTTAGGGATACAGTTGTATTCTGAAACTACGGTAGAGTAGCGACAGGGTCTTTTCTTGTACCGTACGTACAGTCTGCCAGGACTATTGGACATTACAGTAGATTTGTTTTGGAACAGGCTACTGACTCTGCTGCGCATGGTGCAGTTACTGTACAGCACTGCACTGTACTCTACGTACCTTTCCGTACAGTATCTCACCGGGTGAAACAGTGTCCCCTTTTGATGGATCAGGGTACTTACAGTACATAGCACTGACCACACTGCCTGGCCACCAATAGCTGCCCAGCCCTTCTATCGCACCTCTACCAGCTTTCGATGAGCACGAGTGTTCAGGCTGTTCCTCCCTCCGGCCTCTGTCGCCGCGCGATACACAGCGTTGGTAGCCGCCGCTCGTAGGTGGTCATTTCCTTAGGTCAAAACAGAAACCACAAAAACAACCTTACAGGCGCTCCGAAGTGGCTCAGAGGCACATATCAGGACAGTGCTGCAAACCGTAGACTTTATCGATCCCTTGGTCGTTTTCATGGCGTCGAGGAAAAGAGGTTGGGGCTAATGCGGCTTTTTCCCCACTTACTGCTGGTACTGGTCCTTATAAAGATCAAAACGGAAACCCTGGAGGCCTACGCGGCGATTTGGGCGAATCAGGCCCTTGTACCCAGCCAGTTGCCTCCTGCATGAGTACAACTCTGCCTCATTGCCCTCTGGCGCCCGACTAGGACATGTTGGGAATATCTTCTCGTGGCGCGCGCAGGAGGGGGAGTGCTTCGAATTCGACGACTTTGTTCGAGAGGAGGAATTTGTCGAATGATTCAGAAAGGATTCGCAGAGTAATAGCGTTGATGGGGGGGTAGTCTGTAACGAAGACAAAGACTTCGATCCTCCAAACCACATTGCGGATGAAGGTCTGTCCGGCTTCGACCGTGAGTTCAATGAGGCCAGTCGCGCATCCATACCAAGTGCGTATATTACATCCGGGAATTCCGGCACTTTTCGGGAAGAGGGAGCAAAGAGCTGCCAGTAGTAGGCAATATGGTGGACGCTCGTTGGAAGTGCCCAACAGCTCTTGAGACTGTACACGGCATAGACAGGTATCCGACACAGCATTAATATTCATTTGACTAATACCAAGGCCGCATTGACATGTCGGGTGGAGGGCTCCGCAATATTTGCTTTCGCTTGGCAACCAAGAGAGGACTCCGCAATATTTGCTTTCGCTTGGCAACCAAGGAACGGTATGCGGAAGCTGAATAAGTTTGCTGGTCACAGTAACAAGCGCTTCGGGTAGGAATACTATCCGCAGGGAGCTAAACCGTAATCGCGCTCAAAGTGCAGCGGAGCGGGCAGCTGCAAACACTGCACAAAAAGTATTGCGAACTCGGATCGATGACGCAGCCGAAGGTCTTATATTTTATGTGAGATCTACCCCGTCTACGGCGAACGAAAAAATAATTTATCAAAAGAGTCGCCGTAAAACGATTACCGTGCCATATGAAGTGACTTTTAGTACCGCTCAACTGTTTTCATAGCCGTTAGAATGGCTGCACTGGACGGAGTGCTGTTCTGCTACTTAAGCAAGAACACAGGTCTGGATAGATATAAGTGATGGGTTCGATATGAATACTTTTAGATTCAAAGCAGCAATATAGTGCAATGCGTGAAACGCAAGCAAAGACGACCAACAAGCGAAAATACCTAAGGCAATGCTTAGCAGGGGAACACAAAAAGAACACACCAGACGTTCGGGATCTGATTTCCTTGAAGCAACCTGTTTGCGGTAACGTAGCCCCACGTTTCTGACGATGCTGGCATGCCAGGGCTTGCAGCTTCAATGACGACGGCACTCGGACGGTGTGGTAGAGCGGTAAAAAGTCTTCAGGCGGCTGTAGCTCACTCTTACTTTCGGTTTGTAAGGCAGGACCGTGTCCGGCTTCGGGTGTGATCGCTGGATCACTCTTCTAAGTAGTAAGTTGGATACGTGATAACAGCCAGTAGCAAACTTTGAAGGGTTGCGACGTAGTCGCGATTCTCCTTAGGAGATGCGGGCGGTGTCTCCGTGGACACACTGGTGAGTGATTCCACCTATATATAGACGCTGAATCACGTAAGCGCCAAAGGCGGTACGGAACACTCGACCTTGAAAAAGAAATTAACAAGAAAAAGGGGAGACCGAAGGTCAGTAGACGTGGATCCCGGAGGAAAACACACGCAAAGCTGGGACACCCGAGCGGAATAAAAAAGTTATAGCCAAAGCTGCTGTGAACAAGGAAACTTGCATGAACGAAGTAGAAAGTCCAACGCCTGCACAAAGTGATGCGAGGACGCCTTGAAGGAAAAAAGTTGGGAACTAAGTCCAGAGCCTGCACCGGGGTGCCTTTGTAGTTTAGGAGTCTTGCGACTCGAGAATGAATACTAGTTAGAACTAAAACTAAGTAAACTACATACACTATACTAAAAATAAATAAAGCTAATTGGGGACCGGAGCGCGGTGGCGGTTTGGCTCGACGTAGGCGAAAAAGTCCTTGCCACTTGGCCCAATTGGCGGGCATAGTCCGGGGCAAATATCAGGTCCAACCTGGGGTCTGATAGGCCGATGGGACACGCGCCGTGGTCCATGACCGTTTGGCTTACAGTTGTCAACCTACAGTTAGTGTCAATAAAATATCATGGCAGTTAGTTTTAAAATTGATCTCGAAATTCCAGCACGAATATACACTCTCTAAACAGCAATGCTCATCGGTGTACCGTTGCAGTACATATTCCCCTTCTGAGCGCACGCCCACGTGGCCCGAAGTTTTCGTGAAACCGATACCGAATTGGGGAGCAGTCATCGCTGATCAAAACGTTCAAAAGGATGTACCTAATGTCGCCTCAGGCGGGGGGGAAGGTGATCTTACATGCTCCCCGCTCTGGGAGCTAGCCTCTGGCCGATGCGTGCCACGGGGTTGTGAAAGACCCAAAAAACCATGATAATGTACGCAATCTTCGTGGTGAGCACGGTGGACGCGGGCGCAGTGTCGAGCTTGGCAGATGCAGCCGATATTTTCGCTATGTAAGCGAGCTGCCTTAGCTGTGTCGGCACGCAACGCTTTCCCATTGCCATTTCGAACCACTTAGTGGTTACGCCTTCCCTCTCGTCGCTGTCACCCAGCTTCGCATCTGCGACTCGCTGCTGATCTTTTTTTCTTCCTTCACTCCATCTTTCCTCATCCATCGGCAGTGGCGTCAGCCTTCCCTTCTCGTCTTATATGCTTCTTCTACGACGCACTGCATCGCGAGATCCCCATATCGGCAGCTTCTTCGAATTTACTTTCCCTCGTTCTCCAACGTCAATCGGCTACTTCGTTTTTTTACTCTGACCCAATCTGTGTTCGCCTTTGGCGACTGCACGTGGCATCATATCGATCTTTCCGTCTCGCTAATCCCTGATGGGGTGCGTCTCGACGTCGATCCCCGCCTACATGGCGAGTTAACCTGGTACGATTGCCGATACGTCAACGACGAGTACCTCATCGAGTATTGTTGTGAGATGGATGAAGAAGACCAGCAGGTGATACCTGGGGACATTCCAGTGCGGGCCCTGCGTTCCCACGAGTGGTCTCACCGCATCGCTGCTCGTACAGGGGACTTGGGTACGCATCGCCGAGTGTGGCGCAACGGCCGTTGGAAACCTCGTCGCAGTCGCCCTCGTCGCAGAAGCGATCAGGTCTTGATGGTAGATGAAGCACTACGCTCTTTGAGCGGTGATCTGATTAACGGGCTCTCCGGTCGCTCTGATTTATGGCGATTCCGGACGAAGTCCGAGGAACACTATGTCCGCGCCTTGTATCAATCTTCTTCCCTATTGCTTCTTGGTCCGCCTCTGGCGTTACCGCGGATGTCCATCCTTCGGCTTTCCTTTGGACGACTCGCCTGTTTCCACGGGAATAACGTTCAAAAGAAGTCTGACTTCGGATTCTGGTCTGATGAGGTTCAATTTGAGAGCCGCATGCGGTCTGAGACGGTTACTTTGTCATGTGGCACCAGCGTACGGCTGAGCTCTTCACCTCGAACTCTCAGAGGATGGAAGGCCGATGGATTCACTTACGAAATTGGTGGAGGTATTGGGAAGTACCGTGGGGTGTGTGGGCTCACTTGGCTCCAGCCTTCGCATGCCCTGGGTCAGACGTCATTGACGATCCAGCTTCTGCCCTTTGGGTGGCACACTGCACCGGTTGGGTGATTAATGTTGCCGAGTGGCTAGTCTGGGACGCTACGATACGTATCGCGTGTGGTGGCTTTCAATTCGTGTCGAGAAGCGCTATCAGCCCTGGAAGAACCGTGCTTAGGCGCATTCTTGGCCAAGACGGCTACGAAGACAGGTTACATATCGCCAACGTCATCAACACCACGATTGGGAGACTGTCCCTCGACGAAACAACCAAAGGCCGGCGTTCGTCCGCTTCTCCTATTGTCGTGGACGATATGGGAGCACGGGAGATTTCGTATACTACGACCCGTGGAGCACACTTTAGTGGCTGAAGATGAAGCCAAATTGAGTCGCGCAGAAAGGTCCAATGCAGGGTTAAACCAAGTTGCGGCCAGTGGCTATGCTCAAGGTACTGCCTACTGTGAGCCAAGGACATTCGCCCAAGCTGGAATTTACAGGGTTTATTGCTCGAACCAACCATCGCCACCGCCTTCACAGCCTCCTGAGGTTCCCTCGAATGCTGGAGGGGGTCCTCCTACAACAACACCTCCGTCGATCCTCCAACAGAGTCCAACCTCAACGCATGCCAGCGCCAGCCCGGAAACCGGAAGCGCGGAAGCATCAAACAGAGGAACGACAAAGGCTGCAGCAGCAGGTCCGAATGTTCCAAGTTCTTCTTCCCGGAGCTTATCCATCGGCGTCCTCCTCCACGGTCTCAGCCGAGGGCACGCCGTTCGATTCCCGGACAGTACACAGCCAATGGCTCCTAGACTAGGCCTTCTCCGCCAGTCATAGACGTGATTAACCTTAGGTCATCAGATGACGAGCAGCCTCCAGCTAAACGAGTGAAGCAAGTAGTAGTACTAGACACAACTGAGCAAAACGTGGCGTCTTCGACGCAATCGGAAGATTCACATAATGGACAAGTTCAATATCACCCTCCCTCTGCTTCAGCAGGGTCCTTCTGCAGTTGCCTGTACAACAGCGCCTACGGAGAATGAGAGCCTACAACTCCAGAAATCGCTCAGGATTCCCGTCAGGGACCGATTCTTTACTCAGACGAGGCAGTGGTATCCTTCAGGATTTCCTGTCCGCGATGATGGAGCAGCCGGTGGAGTGCTGGGCTGGTACGGTGCCAGAGCTACTCGCACAACTTCGGGCAATGATTCGCGACGCGCGCCAGCAAATTCTCAACGATCAACCTGTAGTTGCTTTGGACTGCCAACAATCCGAGCAACTCACCAGTTGGTACTTTGATCTTCTCTCCAGGAGCATGGCAGTTGATCCACCACTTCTTGGGTCGCCTCGGCTATACGGATTTGCCGTTTCCTTCTTCAGTTCCAAACAAGCGTCGCACGCTGGCAGCGTTCGCGGAGGGGTTTGCCGCAAGGGCGAGGGCCGGGTGCGTGACGAAGGAAAATCCGGCCTCCGGCTCCCGTCGTTGAGAACGAAAATGGGGTGGATTAATAAGGGAAGGATATGGTGAGGGAGTTAGAAGTTGAAAGGGGATAAATTAAGAGTGCTAGGGAAGTAAGGGTTACAGTAAGAGAGTTAAGGAAAAGGAGAGGAAAAAGGGGTACAGGAGAGTAGGGGTAAAGGAAAAGAAGAGGGTGTGTGGTAGGAAGGAGGTTATTAAATGAATAAAGTTGCGTTGACTGGGGTCTGACAGTCGCTACTGTAGAGTATTTCAAACATCGATAATGACGAAACGGGAGATAAATCCTCTGTCAAGCTTCGCTGCCATGAACGAAGGACGTCTCTGGAATGACGGCGGAGGGAGTCTGAGTCAGTTGCCGTACTTATGAAACCCTCTTGCTTTCGGCAGGGAGGTCTCAGTCAACTCCGAATACCCGCCTGGGGTACCCAGTTCGATTGTCTGTACCGCAGAGGTGCTTCTTCATGTCCCATCTTCCGAAGTAGGGGTGCGTCCAAAGGGCTGAGTGTGATCTTAGGCGCATCCTCAGGTGATGCCCTGTCCAAGCATTGGGCTTGAACAAATACTCAGGTAGGTGGTTAAAGCCATCCCCCTTCTGAAGATCGCAGCGCGTATCGGGAGCGCAATATACATCCAACGAGGTCCACGGGCCTCTCCTGAACAGCCATCCCCGCTACCCATAAAGCTACGGCTCACTGTAGTGGTGACCACAGCGACGGCAGGATCTCGAATCAGGCGTGGCCTGGTGACCAACATTCTGAATACAGTTCCATACGGACCGTAAGCTCTGCGAGAGCAGCGTCTCCTGACAGAAAAGGAGACACTCGAATCAGGCCTCGCCTGGCGGTTCCATCTTTTTCTCCTTACTCAAGCTCTCGAGCAGAGCGGCATAGTTGGAGGGACAGTTAAACTGTGTTAGCTTTCCACGAAGAGTTGGTCAAAACGTAGGCAAGACTCTACTAGGTATTCCGCGTATCACCTAAGGTGATGGCGACGAAACGTGGCTGACCAGGGCGGCAAGCTATGGTCGAGCCAAAAGCCGTAGTATCCTTTGTTTCGGCGGAGTCCCGTCATTTCGTCTTCCTTTAGGGGTGACTTGCGTTACGCAACTCGTCATATCCCTTCTGAAGATTCTTGTGGATCCGCGGGGTTATGGTGATCTCGAATGCTAAGAGCCTGCGGGTAGTACTGTTATCCAATGTGGCCAGGTTCCCCTACCATGCCGACTGCTACAACAGGGCCCCACATTAGAGCCACACCGGGAGGAAATATTCCTGGGGAGGGAACGCGACGTTATTTTGCCCTCTATCGTCCGCTGAGCGAAGGGATTAAAAGCCAACCAGATTTGGTCGACTCCCCACGAAGTTGCGGAAGAGTAAGGGAAACAAAAAAATACCCATCGACAGCGGCGAGGGAAAGCGAAAGGAAGATGAAAGGACAGGGAAAGCGGAAAAGGATAAGCAGAAGAGTCCATTCAGTATCCCACTGGGCGTTAGCGATGGGTCGAGATCTCTGTCATTTGCATGGGCGGAGCCCAATCCGACCTTGAAACATATCCCCACTGGGGTGCTCTTACAGAGCTGCAGCGTACGAAAGGGTCCTGTACGTTCCCGCGGAGGCTGAGCCCGAGCCCACCCTAGATTGTAGGGGTAGGTAATAGCAATTGACGTAAATCGCGTGCAACCTGACATAGCGGACAGTCCATTCCAGCGAATAGGCGTCGGGATTATCCCACCTGCGCGGCGTTGATCTTCGTTCCAGCGGTAGCTTCCGTCTTCTGAAATAACGTATCACCTTGCTCCTAAGGAGCGAAGCGATGGGCTCCCAGGTTGCATCCGCACGGGGATACCCCGCCCAGTGTAAGCGAAGTAAAAGTTCGCCATCATCGGCGCGACTGTGGTCAATGGCCTGCTCGATTACGTACTTTGTAGAATCGTCGCCTCCATCCTCCTCGACATCGGAAGTCTGGTCAACATCCTTGACGGCTGACCCAGCCGTGGGCTGATGGGTAGCGGTCACTCTTCTCGATATATCGCCATTCGGGTGGCCCGGTGCGTCGAGTTCTCTCCTACGTCCTCGTCGTCTTCGACGTCCTTTTCTCTATCGTCGCGGTCCACGTTCGCGCTATCCGGATGTAGCAACGGGTCGGCGGTCGGCGTTGTCCTTGACTGCAACTCGTTTCCTCCTCGGCAGCTTCGCGGTAGGCATTAAACAATGAAAGTTGAATATCTTCGCTTGGCCCTTAGGAGCGGCCCTCTCGGAGAGATCCGGTAATAATTTCGTAACACTTGACGCTGGCGGTGGTACTGTACTAAACGTCTCGTGACTTAAATTATTTTTCTGGGACACGTGTCTTACTGTAGTCGTTTCCTGGCCAGTGGCCGTTCGATCTCTGCTGGAACCCGAAACTTGCATTTATTGGCGCGCTCCTCCACCGGCGTTGCGAGTGGAGGCTTACATAATTCCGAGCGCACGCGTTTTTCGTGAGGCTCTTGCGAGGTATTTCCGTGGTCACTCATAGACTCACTTTTGCGTTCCTCATTTGCCTTGCTTATTTCCTGTACGTACACTCGACTTTTTAGACTCGACAACTCCCTTCGCACTGTAGCTTTCGCCTTGGGTGACGCTTCCGCGGGTAATTCCAAAAGACCTTTGGATAGCCTGCTACCTTCCGGGATTCCGGCGGGTCTTATACGACCAATTACGGGGAGCCAATGTACGATCGGCGCTTGCATCTCGCGTCTGCGTCGGCGCGCACGCATCCTCTGTGGTGGAGGGCGTTGTGCGTCGCGGCGCAGGGCTAATATACTCAAGGGGGTTAGGTGGTAACTCAACGCGGTCTCTCGACACTCTCTCTCGCCTGTCTAAATTTTCGATAACGACTGTGTCGTCTCGCGCTTCGACTATCCTGAAGGGTCCGGGTGACAGATTATGCTGATTCCCCTTTGTCGAGCCCTTCTCTTTGCGTAAGAAGCATAAGACCCCACAGGAATTTCATATGTTGGCTTCCTGACACGGGCATCAAAGTTTCGCTATAGCGCGCTTGCTCCCTGTCGATTGACCTCTTTGCCGTGGACATAAGACTCCCAACCAAAGACCTCCACCTAAAGGTGATACTGCTTTGCAGAAGGCGACCCTTCCAGCGTAGGCTGAGCTGTAACGCGAGGACTTAGGTGCGGGACAGACAAGTTCGAAAAGGTCTATGTTCATAGTCCGGTGTACCTGCGCATGTTATAAGTGATGGTAATGGCATCGTGAACAAGTCCCAGTCCTTCGGGTGTTCTTCCACGTAGTGACGTAACGCGGCAAGGATCGTACGGTTAAACAGCTCCACCTGTCCGTTTGTTTGAGGATGGTACTGGTTGTGAACAAGTTCTTGATACCAAGGATCGAGCAAACACTCATGAAGAACTTCGAGAAAATTGCCTTCATTATCTGATAACAAGTAACCGGCGGGGTATACGAACACCCAATGGGTAACGAAGCAGAAGCCACTGCCGCGGTAATTCTTAAGAGGAACGGTACGAACCAATTTGGAATATCGATCGGTAATATCCAGCAGAAAGAGGTTTCCACGTTTGATACGAATCAATTCACTAAGAATATCGATGGAAATATACTCGAGCGGTGACTTGGGCGTGAAAAACTGAAGCTCTTTCACATTCTTGCGCAACTTCACCCTGTTTTCGCACACGTGACACACGAGCGAGCAACGGCATAGCAGTATATTGCCAGAGAAGGCCAGTAATATGAATACCGCAAGGAACTACAGAATCTTCTACCTCGGGGTGAGCACCAACCTTGGAGTAGTGACTCAAGGTAAGACTCGTTGTTGAAGGGAAAAGGAATAATAAGTTGGATCTTCTCTGATAAGTTCGACACAAGAAACCTTCATACGCTGGAGCGTCTAAGGTGAAGGGAATCTGGTGACCAGCGTTCAACCTTGATCGAATCTTTTGACGGAAAGCGTCCTTGTAATTTTCTTGAGCTAGATCCTCTGGAGTAGTGCAAGTGAGTTCAATTTCACCCTCCTCACTATGAAGTGCTAGGATCGGGTCCACATGGTCCAAGGGATCTTCGAGCCTAAGATCAGAAGAAAAAGCTTCCACCACCTCCCCCTCTCAAGAGTGGAGGTCTCCTCAACGAAGAAGCAAGTAATATCTTCATCGAAGTGCGATACTGTTTCACCTAGGGTCCGCAGTTGGGATAAGGCATCGGCTTGGGTGTTAGCCTTACTCTTCTTGTATTGGACATGGAAGTCGATCCTTTAATGCGAAGCTTCCATCTCATGAGTCTGCTGGAAAGATCCGTGACGTTCATGAGCCATCTCAGAGAGGAATGATCCGTATGGATGGTGAAGTGGTCGCCTTGAAGATAAGGCCGCAAAGTTGTCAAGGCCCATAAAACTGCTAAGCATTCCTGCTCGGTCAGAGGGTATCTTGTTTCCGAATCCTTGAGGGACCTAGAGAAGAAAAAAATGGGCTTCAGGTCTCCGTCAGTATACATTTGTAACGGGCTACGCCCAACTGATCTTTAATTGCATCAGTGTCGATCGAATAAGGAAGTCTTGCTTTAGGCAGCGCTAATACGGGAGGAGACAGTATCGTATCGATAAGGTTCTTGAATGAATTTGCCTCGGCTTCGCCGAATGGCGCCGAGTTGACATTCCCTTCCTGAGAAGCCTGTTGAAAGGTGCCGCTATGCGGGAAAAATCCTTAATGAAACATCGATAGACGTTACATAAGCCAAGGAAGCTCCGAAGTTGTGTCAGTGTAGTCGAGTGCCTGGCTTCACGAAGAGCCACGGTACGACTTGAGTAAATCTCTAGCCTACTGTGATTGATGATGTGGCCAAGTGAAGTCGCATTTCTTCAGCTGCATGGAAACGCTTGCTTTGTGCAGGGCGTTAAGAACTTTATCGACGTGTTCGATGTTCCTCAAGATTTCTCGAGAAAATGATGACGTCGTCGAGGTAAACCAAACAAGATCTCCAACTGAAAGGAGAGAGGATATCCAGCGTACGTTGAAACGGTGCGGGCGCGTTACAGAAGCCCAAAAGCATGCGCAAGTATCGGTACAATCCGGCATGACAGAAAAAGGCGGTCTTGTCTCTGTCTTCCTCGGCAACGCGGACTTGCCAGTAACCTGAGTTACAGTCCAAAGTCGAGAAGACCGAGGCGTCTCATAAGGAGTCAATGCACTCGTCCATCCTTGCCAAGGGGTAAGTATCCTTGATGGTGGCCGCATTCAAATTCCTATAGTCTACGCAGAAGCGCACTGTTACATCCGGCTTTGGTATGAGCACCACTGGTGCAGCCAATGCGGATTGAGCTGGCTCGATGACTCCAGCATCTAACATTCTTTGAACTTGTAAGACTTCTACCTCTCTTCGCTTGGGGCCTGCGCGATACGGCGGTTGCGCGATGGGGCGCGTACCCGGTACAAGCTCGATGTGGTGTTCGCCAGTGGTGATTTCTCCAAGGGAACCATCCCACATGCTCTTGCACTTGTTCAACATTTCTTGAAAGCGCGCAGCTATAGGCAGCGGTATGTGACTCCAATCCAAGTCTTCAAAACGCGGGTGTCCTTAGCTCCTGGACTGTTATGGCCTTTGGCAGAACTGACCTTGTCCCCCGAAGAGCTTCGATGCTCCTTTACACCTTCTTTCGGCTTTGCCGACTTCTCTGCATAAGCAGTTTCTTCTACGATACCGAGGACTTCCCCGATGGTTAGTCGACTCGGTACTGCAATGGTTGGATGGGGTAATGCCTTCGCAACCACTTCCAGTCGAGGAATGGTAACAGGGTAAGGGTTTAAGTTCGCAAACATTAACTTGAACGGGATTCCTGCTTCAACTTGGACAATACCATTGGTAGCTGCCAAGTGATGTTTCTCGTACAAGCTGGAATCAGATTGTACGACAATAACTCCGTGACCGTCCGTAGTGACCGGGATGAATGCTTGGATTTGAGCCGGGATGGTCACCTTGCGAGACGCTCTCACCTTGGGTGACGCGTGATCATCCTTCAACGAAGGTTCAATCTCGGGCGGGAGTGGCTTGGCACTCAAGGCTCTTCTCAACGGTCTCCGAGTAATCGGAACCGTCTCGCCATTCTAAAGCTCGACGAGCTTTGCTCGGGGTTAAATAGCTTCGATGAAGCGATCACAGTAGTCCGTAGCCAGTATAACTGCCGGTGCTAATTTCTCGCAAACGGCAAAGTCGACCATTACAAGGAACCTTCCCAACCTTACTGCCAAACAGATAATTCCTTTGTTGCCCAGCGGGTTGTTGTTCGCATCGCAAATGTCCGGTAAGGGTCCATAGGCCATGCGGTATTCGAATCCCAGCGGGAGTTCAGATTGGCGTATGAAATTCGGTCCGCAACCCATATCCAGGACCGCAAGTACTCAGTGCGTAAGGGACGGTCGTAGACCAACGTCTGCATACACTTTGTAATTCCGATGGGCCATTACGCAAACTCGATCCGGAAACCTTGAATTGACAACCTCAATCCATGGTCGCTTCATAGTACCAGTGCATGGTATTCAGGTTTTTAGTTGCATTTTGGAAGGCTTAAAGTATTCCATAATCACCTATATCCAGTACGTCATTTCATTTTCTCACGAACGAGAAGCTGGGACGAAGATAAGTAGCGTAGATGGAGGTACATGCAGATTTATACATCCAATAAATCTCAATATAGAACAACTCGATATTATACTCAAAGGGACAAGATAAGAAAACTGAATCTTTTGATATTAGTTTCAATGATTGAAATTTTCAATTTACAAATTGAAAAATTATGGAGACCAATTCATCGAACAAATGAATCAGGTCTTTCAGAAAATTATTTTATCGCCACCAAATCAAGGAGTGCTTTGGATTGAAAAATACTGAGTTTGATGATTCGCATGGAAGTTTGCGGTAGTAAATACTTATCTAATCGAGATAAACGTCATGATCGAATGCTTCCACTATTTCTAGAAAGGAAGAAAACAGAGCATCTGGGCTTCTCAAATTGACTAAGGAGACTGAAACAGTTCCACTGCAATCGTAAATAGCGCGAAATATAAATTTAATATACTGTTGGAAAAGAAGCCAACGGCAAGAGGGTCCTAGTGGCTTGAATATCATTGATTCGGAAGCTCTATAATTACAGAGGAAAAGTTAGGGAATCATTTGATCTATTTGATAGGTTAATTTATACCTTCAGACTTTACGTGTATCTATAACTTGAACGCTACTTTCGGTACCTAAAGAAAATCATAAGTAGCACCGGATGAGGAGAAAGTTTACATTTAAATACTATTTCCGAATTTTTTTGTAATACGTACTATTCTCTGAATGAGACCCAAAAATTACGTCAAAAGTCTTGAAATTTCTGCTGAATCGCTCCGAGTCAAAATAGGAACTGCATCAATGAAGGAATGGGAGAAGAATAAATCTTCAAATAAATAACCAGTTCCTTCGAAAAAATTAAGTACTACTGTATTTTTGAGCAGATAAAATGAGATATAGTGCTACCAAGTGCGTATTTTTCTCAAAACTAGGGGTTTACGGAAGCCCTACGGACGACGGCTTTCTAGATCAGTTTGAGCTTGGAAAAAAGAAATCTTCCGTAGATTATGTATGAAAATAAACAAGTTCTTCAGGTAGAGAATTAATTCACGTCGCGCTTATAAGGAGTGTTCCATAAAGCTCATTTAGCAAATTTAGTTGGCCAACAACTTACAGAAAAGAGGGGTAAAATTCCTCAATAGTAACCTCACGAAAATTGTACAGAGAGAATTTTGGTCCCTTTAAGAAATTTTAGCGATAAATTTCAGACAAAAGGGCACTACGTAAGTTCTTAGCTCTTTTTTCCGGGACTTTCACGATTTAAAAGTTCGTTCGTGGAATAGGAGTCAAGCTTGACCTTCAGCCTATCATGAAATCTAAATCAGTCGTACATGTGAGTTCTAACTTGAGATTTTTGGATAAAATCACTAGGAATTCCTATTGTTTCCCTCAGCAAACAAAAAAGATGGAATTTCACGTGCAGAGATGGAATATTTTCGTTTTTAACAGGTTATGACACATCTGCAACAAAATAAAAGCTAGAGCAGATATTTTTGAAACGTTACTTATGCGAAATATGTTAAAATTATCTCTGAGCTTCACTTTGAGGAGGTTTGGTTTGTGAATGGAATTCTCTATATTCAGACTTGGGGGTAACATGCGGCGATTGTTAGAATTCTCATTCTTACTGCAATTCCTTGTTTGAATCTGTTAATTGAAATATATGGAAGGAATTAAAGCTGTTACTTTTCAAAAAAACAAATGAATTTGGGGGATACTTAACGAGAGGAAATTATAGGCTTATAAGTAACAGTGGTTCTGTAGTTTCAAATTTGTATTCCGAACAAACGATTTGAATTGGAGATTCAAGCTGTACTATATGAAAATGATTGGTATTCATGCCTGTTTGAAATTGGAAACGTTTTTTTTCTGTCTCTGCGTGATTACGTATCAAATAGACAATAAAAATTGAGTAGTTTTGAAAGGGATTCTTTTGTTTTTTGATTAACTGTATCAGTTTTTTTCTTTATGCCTAAATAAACGTTGAGGGTTCCGATTTGGAATTTTCTTGCTCTTCAAATGGTCCAATATTCCGTTAAAAATGTCTAAATGCAGATAGGTGCGTTTTAAATGAGGAGAAAACCCTTAATAGGCAACATTCATCCGTCTTCATTTGTAGTCATCGTGACGGCAACTTTCCGTATAGCGCATCAATTTAATTTTAAACGAAAAAAGCGTTGAATAAATATACTGTTTTAGACCTATTCTATAAAAAAGTAGAATAGTTAAATAAAAATTATTTGTTGATGACTAAATTATGAGTTCTCACTGAATCTAAAGATAGCATGTCAATCGCTTGACCATGTAAAAACAACAGCTACCGAAGTATATGTCGAGATATTCACGGAGGTCAATGAATCTGAGGTAGCTATTATTGCTCTCAATTTCGAACATCATAGCACTTCAGTGCATAAAAAGTTAAAAAATTGATATTTATTGTACTGAAATCGATGAATCACGGATTATAGGCTGGAGACAAGATCTCAAATATTGTTATAGTATTTGAATAAAACATTGACATACGTACTACTTGCCAGATAACAACGATAGAAGAAATTTAATCCTCCGAGATCTGTATGTGAACCTTCAAAATACTGTCTTCCATTGTATGATCTCCGTAAAGGTGAAAATGAAAACTAAAAGTGCTCTTCTTCAAAATAATATCTCAATGCGAGTTCCTCTTATAGCTTTACTCCAGATATTGATCTCGCTGGGGTTTTGGGCTCATTTTTTTCTTAACGTGATTTGAATAGCACAACATAGCGCTACATTTTGAGGTGCAAGGAGAAGTTCACAATAATCGTGGATTTTACATATAAATAAGAAAGGGAAATCATCCCTAAGCATGTGTATGGTAAAATAAAGGTTACAAATCGGTTTTATTCAACTGTAGTAAATTTCTAAAAGCCTCTTTGTTGTTTACTGATAGGCATGTGGTACGAATTTCTATTATTGAATTCTCTTTGCCTTCGTTGATGAAGAATGAGACAAAACAGTAGTAAAAATTAGAGCCTTGAAAAAACGGTGATAACTGTGTCTACATTTTTTACAAATTTTAGCGATATTGAAGTTCCCATAGAGGAATAATTTTTATCCGTAGGTGACAAAGAAGACGGCCAGACTAAGTCAGAGAATCATTATATTGCTGAAATTCGCAGAGATTTGCTCAGTAGACTCATATTGTACATCACTACCTCTATTAATCATCTTCAATGCATCAGATTCTCTCAAAAATAAATTATTGCGTAATTTAAACATTTAATTTGATTTTTGCGGATTTAAATTCTGTAGTGAGTCTAAGAAGATTAGTCAAAAATCATCAACGCTGCTGCCAGATTTTTAGATTAATCTTGATGAACGCTAGTTCTTTTTCAGGCTGTTATTATGGTCTCTAGGAGTATGGGGAGTTTTCTATAAGTTACAGAAAGTAAGGAATCACGTGTATCTAGGTATTCCATATCTGTAAGCCGGCGGATCTTACTTTTTTGCCGGATTAAATTAATTCTAGTACTAATGTTCTAGGATATAAGTAGGAAGAATTGAAAATTTTCAAGTATATGTCGCCAAATAGACGCCTTGTGAAAGTCATATTTTTACTTTGGTAAAAATAAATTGTGCATTTCTAATTCAATTTCTTTACACAAACTTGGAGTAAATGATCAAATTTCCGGAGAAGTCCATCAATTCTTATTTTAGTTCCTTCATCATTTGTAAGATGTTATTAGTCTATCGTTGTCCGAAAATTGCGTTTATATTATATTAATTTCTAGTTCAAAGAGCAGTGATTTTCTTTCGTGATCATTGTATGTAATGAAAAGATCCACATTATACGGGCGAGTTTGTACAAAAAGAAAATTTACAGAATGTTTCCCAAAAGATTTGATATGCACCATAATTCATATTTATTGGCATCCCGAACCGTTGGATATGGGTGTACTTGAATTTAAACACCGCATTTGCTGGAAAAATCATGCCTTCTACTCCCAGCTACGATTATTTATTTTTGAAATAATATTTGTGCCACTGGGTGGGATTGATTAATTGTCTCTTGACGAAATTTTAAGCACAAGCTGTTATAATTATTTAATCTATTCTTTAGACATACAGTTAACATTGATTTTGACAAAAATTTGTCCAAATATGGATGAATACATATTTTTCTTAATTTGCGATCTTGAGGATGAAATTAAGGGACCGGAATACGTTAAAAAAACCTAAATTTACATTGGAAGTGCTTTTATAAGATCGGCTTTCCATTGATCATAATTACAGAAAGGTTATTTTAAGTTTAAAAATGAAAAAGTAAAGTTGTGATTACTTGTTTCATTTTGTAATATAGAAAATTCAATGACACTGCATTTGTTCTGAAGTCTTTTCGTTGTCCGATCTCTACCGGTAGGTATTTAAACCTCTGAAGAATATATGTATCCTTTCAGATTTACCGGATGTTGAAATCATCTCATTGGCCCAAACAAAGAAATTCAATATCTCTTTTATGAAAAATCAATCTAATTCTACCCTTAATATACAAAAAAAATTATTCATAGATTATGCATACTGTATGATAGTTCGGCGTTGGGATTTATTCTGGCAAATGGCTTTCAACGACTATTGCATCAGGGGTAAGCAAGTCAGATCACCAATTATTCTATAATAAGGAATTATTTCATATAAAAAAGCCACTGCAATTAATGTCTATGGATCTTCTGAAATGATATTTCATATAGAAATTTTGAGAGAAAAGGTCAAAAATTATATTCAAAAAACTAATACTGTGCATTACTAAAACACAAAGAAGAGCCAAATTTCATATAAAAATCAAGGAATCTTTCAGGAGAAATTTAAATTCAATTTTCAGAGAAATTCTAGAAAAATTAAATTAGAGTTTCAGGGAATACTTAATTTTGCTCTCACTATTTTTATGAATTCGTACTCCGACTCTCCAGTAATTTAGAGTACGATGTGTCGACCAGACTGTTACATATCCTGAGCTTGACCGCTGTTTCGAAACATCCACCTTTTTTCATATAACTCGCAACAGTAGATTGCCGTTATCTTTAAATCCTCACTATAATAGGCGATACGTATTTTACATTGATACTGTCCCTAGTTTTCGTTCATGAAAATTATTCGAGACAACTTTTTCGACATTTATGAATCATTGGAAGAGCTAGGAGCTTCTATAAAATATCAGATCTCAATTTTAAGTGTAATTTCTATGCATCTTTGGACTGAACTTACCAATAAGGGTGATAAATTTCGGATTTTTAGATGAGTTCTTGTCGATAAAAGCTTCTCAAAGAGATGATGTAATTCAATAGGAACAATTTTTGGAAAAATATTGCCTTAGTTACCTCTCTTTGCTCCTAGCTTGATAATATGGTACACAGCGTAGTTTTAGAGTAGTTAGGGTCATTGGGATATCCTTCGCCGGTATTATTGCTCAGCGGAATCCATTATGAACCATTGACATATATCTATGAGCAACTACTACATACTAAATCTGATGATTTTTCAAGAGATGTCTTAATATCCTGTTTTGGATTGTGTAAGGACAAATTTACGTTTTCTTCACGCGAAATTTAAGACTAGGGTGGTGTCAACAAGGATAAAGCACATGAAAAACTTATTTTGGAAAGCATTATATCATTTTGAATCAAGTTTGTGTCAACTAGGAGGCCTTTTGGAACATAAATAGATGCCACTACATCATATTGTACGTTTTTTTGTTATTGAAATGCGTTCCGCTTTATTGTTTATATGTACGTCATTTCATACTGAAAAGGGCTTATTTTTATAATTAAGAGGGAAATAGAAGGCCAATAATAAAAATTTTGGAAACAATCCTACTAATTTAGATAAAGAATGAGTAAAGAAATTCAAAGTTACCTTTTTATAAATTTAAATGGGCAATTTTGTCCAAATTTTTGGCTAGATCATCTTTTAGACGGCTCTGGGTGGATTTGTACGATTCCTTTCTACCACTCCAGGTATTGATAAATGCATCAATCAAGTCTTCCAAGCAGCTAAAATGCTTTCTGCACCTGTCAATTTTTCTTTCCATTGCCTCGCAAAATTACGTTCCACAAAGGGTTCCGTAAACTGGCAAATCAGTCCTAAATTTTTTTTCCTTCTCAACGAGTCAAAATTAAGTTTGTTTTGAACGACTTGAGAGGCAATTTAATGCAGAAAATTATTTATTATTATTATTAAATTTACTATTTTACTATTTTTTCACGGAATTTCGCGGCCCAAAATGGGATCAAATCTTTTCCTAGTATTTTTTAATACTTTTTAGAGTCAGCAGTACCCGAAAAATGCCTTAAAATTTTAAACTGTAATAGGAAAAACCACCATGATCATTTTGACAGAGTCGCCTCCCTGCTGTATCTTGTAGATAACTAGGGCTTCCTCCTCAAATCCGGTCAGTAAGAAAGCCCGTCTAGGCCATCTCGGTCACACCTGTTCTAATCTGAAAAGACAGTTATTTGGCTCTCTCCTACTGAGTAGCGTAACTCGTTTAATATCCACAAAAGTCGACATTCTTTATGGAGCAGCGACAATAATGAAATTTCGTTTATATTTGGATAGATAGGATGCAGTGACACTTGTAGAAGCTGTTATGCTCTATACAAAACCACTGAGAACCTAAAAATGCTGTTCAATGTTCTGGCCGTCTCAGTGCCCTTCAAGGTCTCCTGGATCGCAGCCAACAGTTCAGTCGGCGATATTTTCGGAAGGCGACTAAATCATTTCTAACCCTGAGGTCGGAAACTTTCGAGAGAGTGAAGTTAGCAAAAATATTCTAGAACCCTGAGTGTTGATTGTGCAAGGCCGAATTCTTACCTCTTCCACAATCTGTGAGCTTCTTTCCACTGCCCACTTTTTGCTGTTGATGTCCATCTGCTGAGCACGATTCTGCCTCAATTATTTTTCACCTGTGATGTGTGGGAACACAAATCCTACGTAGTCATATTTCTTTTCGAGGGAGTAATGATGTCTTCTGAGTAGGGTATTCTACCTTTTCATTGCCGCAAGTATTTATTTTTGTCATAGTTTTCTATTAGACCTTACAAACGGTTGCTATGGGAATACGAAAAAAAATGATTTTTATTAAAACTGTGTTAGTCCTTCGGGTACATAGAAGTAAATTAAAAAATCTAAGAATTAAAAGCAACCAACCAAGTCAGATAAAATTTCATTTGATAAACATAATTGAAAGAAAATCCTATGAATCAGTAAAGTCAGAAAACATGGACATCATTAAAAATTGGGCGGTCTTTTCGGATGTTTAACACTTAATACGCAATATGTTGATCTCCAAAATGTTATTACACGCGCAAACACGGCATTAAATGCGAGCAGCATTGATAAATATCCACAGCCCCTCGCCTGCGACTCTACTCCCTCAAACCACGACAAACACCAAAATGTCAAAACACCTTTCCCTTTTCACCAACTCGCAAGCTGTCAAGCTGTGCGCGGACCAGGCCTCCTCACCGAGGCAGCTGAGGGGCATAGGGCGGAGCTTGAGTCGTAAAATGGAACACGGGACAATACAGACTCAAGCGGTGAACTAGACAATGATGCCCCGTATTTTTACTCCTTTTAAAATGCCGGTGGATCAAAAAACATTATGGAAATGATCAATTTCACAGCTAAAGAATTTCAGTAGACTTAGGAGACGTTTCGGAGCTTCATCACTGAGAACTACAACATGAGGAGAGGTATTTGCTCGCAGATTACAGGAAAGGATGTACTCTTCATGTATCTAACACTGCTGAAACATGGGGGTCTGGAACTTCGTGAGCAAGGCGTTCGATATCAGCTGCCCAACGTTTGAAAGGACAGTATCGAAATATATATACAATATTTCCGACGAATTCTTCCGTTTTTGCGTGAGTGGTCTCTCCCAGCATTGGACGTTTGAAATAATTCGTCGAGAAAAGAAGCAGTTCAAGAACTTCCCATACGCGCGAGATGCAACGGAGGTAACCTTCCAACATTGTAACAGGCCAGGAGGAAAGCTACATGAGGGTAAGAAGTATTTTTATGGAAAGCATAAGTTGTACGGGATGAAAGTGGAGGCTTGGATTTTACCGACACGTGTGCAATTGGATGTTCGTCTCCTTTTCCAGTTTCTGTTTCAGATATCGATATTTTTCATCAGAATATGGAATGGCTTGACGAACAGCTGGCAAAAGACGACGCGCAAGTGATCGGGATTGACGAGGGAATTGGTGCGACATCTTTCGAGAATCATTGGACAGCACTCGTGGATAAGGGGTATCAGGGCGCTATAGAATTAATTCGGGTACCTCATCCATGGAAGAAGCCACGAAATCGCGAGTTTTTAGAGATAACATTGCCTTTAATCAGTCTGTGGCATCTGACAGAATCATTGTCGAAAAATACTTTGGCCGTCTATGTGGGCTTTGGGGGGTACTGTCCCAAAAGTATCGCTATAACGAAAGGTTCTATAGATATATTTTCGTGTTTTATATCTTACAAACGTGCACGTGGGTTGGTACATGTTGCGTTCTAGTGACAAGAGTTTTATATCAAAGCGCGAAATAGGTTGGACAAAATCAGGGATAGAGCGCAGTCAAAGCACCGTAGTAAGCGTCAAAGGCGAATGGAGGTCCAGCTGCGTGCCCGTACTACCCTTAGATGAAGTGACTCAATCAGATCGAGACTGTTAGTAGTTTATTCTCTGCTGTGTAAAAGTCTTATTTTCTAAAAAATAAGGATATTAGAATGCCCTCAAATCATTTCCAAGTATTGTATTCACTTTCTTAACCTCATTAAAAATTTTGTTAACAGTCCATTTTTGCGTATTGCGTTGATAATTCGGTAATTACTCAACAACTGCCGTTGAGATCTATCATGAACTCCTTTCAGTTAAGCTGCCATACGTAAATACAGAAAATTCCAAGAAATAAAGCTAGGGCCAACATAAAAATTGCAATTCTATGAAACCTCTACGTTTGTAGAATATTGAGCTGCCATAAACGTTAAGTATGACTAATGCAAAAAAATCGATATGAACCGAGTAGAGAAACGTCTGCGTAATCATCGATTCATAAAAAATAATAATGAGACCATTATTTCGGACGAAAATTTAAAGGACCAAAGCAATCAATTTACCATATTCTCACACTAAAAACTAGTAGTGAGTACAGTTACCCTTCTTTTCAATAACTTAGATACAGCGAGCGGATAGAGACTTAAAAAATTCCTTAACGACACATCTCTTGATGCAATACCAGCGATAATTAATGAAATCCTATAAATCCTCAATAGATCGAAATTGTCGCTGATTTTGATAAACTTCACGCGCCAAAATCCCTCAGATGTTTTTAAAGGGGTTAAAATCGGGTAATTCAGCGGACCAAGGCAGTGGGTAAACATTATTCCCTTCTAGACGATTTTATGTGCATGCTTCTATTCGTAGCTTCATTTTACTGCTGTAATATAAACGTATCTCCAACATACTTTTAATCAAACGGTAAAAGAACGTCTTCCAATAGTTTACAGTACAGTTTAGGATCCTTATTTTGTTAATAAAAACGACTTCAGACACTCCATAGTATGATATAGCGGCCCAAATCATGAAAAACGTCCCCTCTCGCTGATGACTGGAATAGTATTGAGTTTTCTTTCGAGAATTATGCACATAAAACGAAAATACATCTGTTACATCCAAATTAAACTTGTTCTTACCAGTGAATATAACATGTTTCCAATATGGAACGCTCCAATTCACGCTTTCTTTGGCCCACTCCTAGCATGCTTTTTGTACTCAGCCGTCATCGATGGGGCGATTTTTTTTCTGTACATTATGTGTCCGATTCCAAATAGCAACTGATATATGCGGCGAACAGGAATAGATAAATTGATATTTTTTGGAGCTCCCTTGCGGTTTAGTTTCAAGTAGAGGCGTTTCAAAATAAAGCTCGCAGCTGAGTGTTACATGTCTCTTTCGGCCCCAGGGTTTTAACTGTTTTTTCTCTCCCTGAAAAGCGAGAAAGTCGTGTATTGCGGTATTATTTCCCAATTAAATCCGCAATCTTTCTTTTGGGAATCATTTTGTGATACATTGCCAGAACACTTCCTTTTTGTTTTCGATGAGAGAGGTTGATCTACCGTAGCTGACAACACGTAGATAGGAGTGAAGGGAGCAAATGGTTGGAGTCGTAGTGGTCCTGCTGGATGGTGAGCGAAATGTAGTGTTTTTATATTGTATCATTGTATACTGGACATTATGTGTCATGGCCCCAATTATATTTTTGTGTGAAAAAAGTATGTGACCATGAAGAAGGAGTAATTATTTTCTCAGAGCTTTTGAAAAGTTTCACATTTTGGCGTTGTTTGGAATGTTATTGGTAGTACTAAATGTCCGCAAGTTTTTCTTTTAGCAGCGCAAAGTACTTTTGGTGATAGGCCATGTAGGGTTCTTTTCTTATCTTTATTTCGGGGAATGTACAGTAGCATCTCTTCATGATGTTCACAAGGACTTGTCTATTGGTACCCATTTGATAAAAAAGGGGAGGGTTAGGGTGTTTTACTCTTGGAAGATATATCCGATCTGATAAAAAATGCACTGGTACTTGGCAAGAAAATGCCTCTACCTACATCGTTCTTACTATTATAATGCACGGACTGTAGATCTACGATACCATTTCACTTTTAGGGTGAGTTCGGTATGCGGATGTATTTATTCGTGCGATCAATAAAATCGGTACTCTCTCAGAAGGGCGTTTCCTGGACTGTACTGTAGGTGCCGCCTGCTCAAGGTTTGGTTTGAAAGTGAGAAATTATGCACATGAATCCAGTTTTCAAGGACAGTTCGGTATCGTAAAAGTTAGGTTTGGATTTGATGCTGTTCGGCATGTACGCCCTACAGTAGTCGAATTCGGGAGCTGTGCTAGGCGAACAGAAGCTGTTGACAAGTTGATTACAGGATTGGCTCGCAATTTTTCTTTCTTGAGTAGGGGATTGTCGCATCGAAGTGTCATACATGGGATTACGAGTTGTGCAGGATTAGAGGCTCTGAACTGGCACGAAGCTGGCGGTATGGATGGGGAGCCTGTTCCATCAACCCTAATTTCGTAACGAAATTTTTAGTTTGTACCGAACAGGCACTGAGCGGTGATTGCCAAAACTCGAGGAAGCTTGCCGAAGGGGTTGACTCGTATTTGACAAAGAATGCCAGGACGGTTTATAGCCCGGTAACCTTGCTCGAAGGGGGGTGGATTAGATATGTCCTCAAAGATTAATGTGGTACCGTAGTGCAGTATAGCACGATACAGTACTGTGTCACATGTACCCCAAGAGTCATGCACAACTGGGTATTGTACTGTACTGCACAGGATGTACAGTACAGTACTGTACAGTACAGTATTGCTGTGAAGAACGCAAGGTGTGAGAGGATGTTTAGGGGTATGGCACGCATAGGGCGGTTGCTTGGAAAGACGTGCCAATTTCATGTGGCACAAGTGCAGTCATACGACAGCTTGTCTGAAAAGAGATTGGCCAAGGTGATCTTGTGTTTGGCACCGATACAACGTACGAGAGATACTGACTCGTACTGTCCGTAGTGCATCGATTCTCTGGACTCAACATGAAGCAGAGAAAGCCGGAATGAAACTAACCAAAAGCCGCCAAACAACTCAATGCAGTAAGCAACGAGGGGGTAGGTGATTGATATTCAAGTCTTGAGAGTGTGATGATACCTTTTGTAAAATCATGGGCCTTGTTGATGGAATGGAACAGTGTGGGTTCTAGGGCATGTTCGCTAGTGTTTGAGGATGAGTACCACTAGACAAAGCTGTTGACAGTGTTTATTATTAAAGACTATGAATGGTATTGTGCTGTACCGTTAAATTGCGCAGTGTTTACATGCGTTTGCGTAATAGCCACAAGTTGAGAAAACCGCTCAGAATCGACAAGAAGCTGAGAAGTATTCCAACTTGACAACTCCAGCCACATCGTAGCTGTGCAAACGGCAATGGGCAAAATGCTGGAAACGTAGAGCCGCATTTTGTCACCCAAACGCAGTATAACTACGGTGTAGGTTCAAACATCAAAGCGGGAATCCAGAGCAGAACTGCACTGCAATGTTGTTGGCCACTGCACAACAGTTGTAGGGCTAGGTAGAGTTACGACAGGTCGGTTATTTTGGGCAAGGAATCGATGATATTTTCTATGAGAGGTTGCCTTGGAATCGGTTTGCACAGCCAGACGCTGGTCGACTCCGGCACTTGCAACTTTTCTAAGGCGCTGAACTAAACCACAGGCAAATGGTGAGAACATCAGTAGGGAGGGGTTCCATCCATCGAGACTGCAGCGCACGGTTGTTTAGTGTGCAGTGCTGTACTGTACAGTACAGTACAGTACGTACTGTAGTGGGCCAATAGTTGAGCATTGAAGAGATGAGAGGGATGGCCACCTGCCGGCTCTTGGCTCGACTTGATAGTGCACAATCGGGAGGATGATGCGGCAGTGCGTCCGGATCCAAGGTCATGACGCAGATATACATGTTGTACAATACTGTACTGTACAGTACAGTAGTACAGTATCAAGTTTCCTAGCGCAAGCCGGTTTTTAAAGGGCTTATAGCGGGCCTGATTTGGGTTATGATTAGGGCTTGGCTGCTGCAAGATAATATAGGGGCCATTGGATGGTGGATACGTATACGTCATCAATGGATGCAAAGCAAAGGGGTTCATTTTGGTCAATCCAACACTGCCATTTGAATGGAGTGGTGTTACTGATTGAGGGTTGCTTTTGTTCCGTTGTCAATGTCGGGTGAATTTTTTTTTTTGTTTTTTGGTCACTTGGAACATGGATTTTGCGAGTTTTCGAGAGCAATGATTGACGGTTGTATCGAGAGGGCCACGAGGGCACTCTGTTATTCAAGGCGTTGCGACGCTAACCCAGGGGCAACAGTTTCCTCAGCATCACTGTTGCGTAATTAGGATTAACGGCTGTAGACTGCCCGGATTTGCAGGTTTGGTCTTGGGAGAATTTGTGGCGGCAGGTGATGTGGTTGAAAAGTACATTGAGTGGACTCGAGGTCCTCTACTCGTAAGGTTTGAACTCTTGCAAAGTGTGGACGCGACGGTACATCCTGACGAGCATAGATGATCCAGGGCGGTGGTAAACTGTTAGACTCTATACAAATGTGGGAATGATTTGTTGTGCATGTTGCACCGAGTTGCTGATCAAGAGGGGTTGAAGAAGTTTTTCGTTTGGAAAGTATGCAGCAATACCTGAATTTTGTAATCGTTTTGATCGTGAGAGCACCTTTCCTAATCAAGACGACTGTGTTCTGTTTGTAGCTTAGCGACACTGCACAGGGTGAAGAGGCGAGGCTGTGTACATGAAGCACAACTGAACACTGCAAACTAGACAGCACTGGACTGCAACGTACTGCTACATTGGTTCATGGATGGGATTGTAGCTTTTTTCAGTCCATAAGCAATTCTCAGCAGAGATCAGAGAGCATTGATTAAAGGGTTGACCAATGAGCGAGGTGTGCAGCCGGTTTCTGAAAACATGGGTAGACCGAACCAGCAGAAACAAATCATAACTCATAAATTGGCCCTTTCAACGCGAATAATAATATTGGATGGACCCGGTAAAAACCTGTTCTGTTCATCCAAACCATTCATTTCCAATGCTTTTGCCCCTTCTGCTTGTCATGCAGGGGTCCAACTGCTGGAACATGACATCAAATGGAATAAATTCCACGGGACACTGTATGGCGATTCGCTTTGTATTGCGAGCTCTGTATGCCATCAATAACAAGGCCCAGGCATAGGCAAGTGCTACATTTATGGCGTAAAGTAAACTAAAATAAAATAAGGAAAAGTTCCACAATACACAGTCGAAAGAGAAACTGGTGCCCGGGGAATTCAAGCAAAGTTTGAGCCAATTGATCCACTTTTTGCTTGTTCACCTTTTGATATTCCAAAAATAACCGGCAGCAATTCCATTCAACCACAGTACCTTTGGGTTTACCAGAGACGGCATTAAATGTTCTGTAAGCCTTGTATTTCTTCTTTTTTGTTTTTTTTTCTCATGTTGTGTACATATTTGATGACTTGTTTTGCAATATTGAAAGGAAACCGCTGGTCCACCACTGGCTTGAAAGGCCGTTTCAGTCCTTTGTCACTTGCACTTTTTTGTCGACATTGCCGTGAGCACCAGTGCAGTCGGCTTCTCGAATGCCCCCTATTCCTGTTCAAAAGGCTCCTACCCCCGATCCTTTCTTTAGAGAGGGTATGATCATTGGAGGATGTAGCAAATTTATGAATACAGCAAAATGCTGGTACCAGTTGCCAGTGCACAAAAAAAGGGCAACCCGTCCATCCTGACATACTGCAGGGATCTTTTCAACAAAAAAAACCAAACAAATACCAATTTTTTTTTCTTGAAAAATACATCCCCTCCTCCCTGTCTCCTTTTCTCTCAATCGCCACACCCTGCCGTCTAAATTTCGTTTCGTTCGCCCACCTCCACCAGACAATCCCCTCGTCTTTTCTACAACCTTACCTTCCTTCCCTCTACACCCCACTGGCCACTCTCCACCCCTCACCCCTCCGTGCTCTGTTGTCAACTATTCAACCCATCCCTCACATTCACAACCACCTTTCCCCGCTCCCCCCCACCCCTCCCTCCTCGTCCCCTCCTCGTTCCCTTCCAACCCCTCCTCCCAATCTCAACACCTACTGATGGACCCCTCCACCCTAGTCGACTCTCTTTCAACCTCTCTCCCTTCGGCAGCCACATCCTCACCTCTCCGCACCGCAGACCTTCTCGACACCATCCGTCGTAATCTTCCCCATCTCCCTCCATCACACAATACTCTCCCCCTCACCAAATCCATAACCTCCCTCCTAGCATCTCATCCCAATAATCTACTTCTCTCTCACCGTGCCGTCGCCGTCCTCGCTCATCCCACACTATGTGCCCCCCATACCCCATCGAACCCCCCATCATTAACGCCATGGAGAAACTCTCCATGTCTGCCGCCTTTCAACATACCGCCATGGCCGCTCTTCAAAACGCCGCAACATCCGACTCAACCGACCGCGACGCCATCATTCTTGCCGTCGTCGCGCCATGCGTCATCATCACCCACTCTGGAATTCTCCTACGCGGTGCAGACCTCATCGCCTATCACCTCAGTCAACGTGTCGCCACCCCTCTTACCAGTACATATCGCGTCGCCAGTCGCATCGTCGTCGATTTCGCACCAAGGCTCACAGCAACTCAGGGTGCTTCTACCGCTTTGCTTACTCTCGTCGCTGCCGCAAGGCATGCCTCATCGCTTGCGGCTTTCTCAGGTCGTCCCTCGTCCACCGCCCGATTTTCCAGGGGTTCTACCTCTACTCAAATTGTCGACCAGCCCTTTGCAGGCGCCGTCGTCGCCGCTATGGCGAAACATCCAACTCATGTCCCAGTTCAAGTTTTGGGATGCGAGGTCGTTCGAGTTGGCACCGCTGGCGCCAGCATGGTGGCGCATGGCGGCAAAGGAAATGTTGGCCGCAGGTGGTGCAAGTGCCGTGTCGCCGCGTTGCAGACAATATAAGCGACGTTAGTGTCGTCGATCGCGGCTTGGTGGCGCTGAGGAGTTTGCTACTGGGCGGCGGTGGTCATGGGAGGGCAGTGAAACCCGGCTTGAATGTCGATGCGGATATGATGGAGCATGTGGGTTCGGTAGTGGATATGGCTAGTGAGAGTATTGCGTTGAGGATAGGGATTTGAGTAGTGCGGCAGCCGTTTTGGCAATGGACGTCAGAGGTGCGGTATGGGTGAAAGAGGTGGGAGAAGGGGAGAGGGTAGGAAGATGGGGGTTTCGGGAGGAGGATCATACGAAAGATCTTGGGAGGAGGGAAGGGAGCGTGGTATGATGGGGAGTACGATCGGTACGTCGAAGAAGGATTTACTGAAAAGGGTGCTGACCCTGTGAGAATGGGAAAGGATGGAATGCGGGGAAGGGGCTACGGGAGGAGCTCGTTCTCAGCGGCGGGAAGAGTGTCAGGGTACGGGAGGGGTGATAGCAGTCAAGAAATGAGGGAATGATGTCAGGGAGAAGGGGGCAGCAGTAAGTGCAAGGATTGATGCGGTGAAAGTGGAAGGAAGGTGTCGGAAGGGGGACGCTTGGGGACGGAGAAGGGGATGGGCAAATCAGCTTGAACAAAAAGTGGAGAAGTGTAGTGGGAGGTGGAATCAGAGGGGACGGCGTGGAAGTACAGCTGGAACTGGCTTGGGAGAACGGGGAAGGATTGGGAGTGGAGGAATTGGCGCAGGGGAGAGAGGCGGCAGTGGCAGGAGGGAATGGCGGGAGCAGGAGGGAAAGGAGGGGTCCTTTAACGTTGTCAGGGTCGGAAATGGCAAATCTGACTAGACAACCGAGCCGACTCTTCGACACCGGGAAGGGGATTGCCGGTGTCGGGCTTGGCAGTTGGATGCCAGAGATGGTGCCGAAAGTCAGGGTTTGTATCAACTGGGCAGGAGGATTTTGGATTTTGAGGGAGATGAAAGAGGGGTGAAGCTACGGCGGTAGGCAGTATTTGTGATGTACCAGTCATCGTACAAGCTAGGCTCGTTTGTATTTTGTTGTCGCCTCTACTGCGTTCCTTGTAGGTGAAGGGGGGATTGCCTTTGATGTGTTGGCAAAGTAATGAGGCGAAGTAGGAATATGCGGATTGGATGTTGAGGCTGCATCTGGTTTTGCTCTCGCTGTTGTGTTTACAAATGACCAGGGATATGACGCAATTGCGAGCAATGCTTGAGGGAAGGTCGGCGTCCGTGTCAATACTAGGGACATTGGCAGCCGGATTTAACTATTGTGTCGCATTACACTGTGCATAAATCGTTTGGACCGAATGGCCTTTTGAACTGCGATAGCGTTTAACCGATTAGAATCACAAAAACGCGGCGAATGGTGACGCAAACGAGACATGGTGGACAGCGAAACCAGCACGGTTGATGTACGGACCTTTCGAATGTGTGCGTGAAAATTCTTAGCTGGAATTGGTGAGTTGGGCCCAAACATCAACTAGTGAGCGCTGTGAGATTAACTCTATGAGAAGAGCAGAGACGAAACCGATCATGGCGGCACGGCCGTTAATGACCTCTGCGTACATGTAAAGCCGATTGAGGGACGGAGGTCTTCTTTGGTTGGGGGGAGACGAGCGGTTGGAGTAATGTGACGGGTCGGTTGAACGGCAGGTTGCGGATGCTTGGATGGGGAAAGACGAGGGGAGACAGTTCGAATGGAGGAGAGAGGAATGGGTGGATGGAAGGCTAGAGAACGCATGAGTGGAAGAATGTTTCAGAGTTCCAAAGAGCGGTTGCAGTGGTGTTGTGTTGGTGTTGAGAGAAGGAGAGGGAAGTGTTTGACGTTGCTCTCTCCAAAATGCTGGGGGTGGTGGGGGTTGTGGTGGGAGAATGGTGTCGTATTTGGCAGCGAAGGTACTAGGTATGGAGTGCAGTAGCAATGCAGCTTTCGCGTGTTGAGAGACATCTCATTGTCGTATGAAAGAGAGGGAGGAAATGGAGATTTAGCCTTTTGTTTAATATTATTTTATATTTTTCAATGGGGTGGCAATTTGCGGAGATCTCGTGGAGAAAATATAAAATAGGTTCAGCTGCATCGAAGGATATTTTGAGTGAGCCGAAATTTTGGACAGCACTGTACTGTACTGTACTGTACACCTACACAATCACGCAACCTGCCACATACTGTACTGTACAGTACAGTACAGTACAGTACAGTACAGTACAATACACTGTATGGAGGTTGGCTCAATTCGACCAACTTTCAAATTTGAAAACTACAGAGTGAGCCCATTGCGTTTATCAGCGAAACCAGTACAGCAAGTTGCCGCTTCCGGTGCCCCTTCTGCCACCAATGTCCCTTACCTTGGCGCCCCTTCCTGTGACGATGCCTTTCCAGTTGGGACTCCCCCCTACACAACACAGACCTTCTCCACTACTGTCCCAGTCGCCAAGCGGGCCATACCTCTCCTACCCCCTTCCATGCGTCCCGACAGTCTCTCGTTCACACCGCCCCCGCCCCCCCCCCCTGGTCTCCTTCCTCGGCACACAGGTTGCGTTGCGCCGTGCACGTCTCGAATCGTTCTACGAGAGCCCCGTGTTTGCAGAGAGGAAAGGTTATGCGTGTCGATAGTGATGTCGAGCGCAGGATTTGAGATTTCCTCCGCCTCTCTGTGGTTCTCTGAGTAGCGTAACAACATAACGCCCTCTCACGGCATGCCAGGTACAGTATGGAGAGGGTCCTTCTCTCGGTTTGTCTGGCGGGCGGCTGCAACGCACTCGCTCTTACCCCTCCCCAGGCCTAGCAACGATCACTACTCCAGCAACCCCCCTTCCTGTGCTCCCTTTCCCCCATACGTCCTTCCCCTCCCGTTCCGTTTTCCCCCACCCAGGACATCCGTTGGATACCCTTTCGCCCCACCGACCTCCACCTCTCTATCCAAAGCCCCTGTCTCCACAATGCAGGTCCCCTTCTCACCCTTCTGATGCGAACGGTCATCATATCGTTGCATCCCGACGTATCACACACCTCTCCCCGCCTGCACATCGTTCCAACCATATTTCCCAGGCGCGCCTTCAGTAGTGAGCCGTCGTGCCACTCCAAGGCCGTCCACCCTCCGTGCCCACCGACAATTTCCTCGCGCCTCGACACGATCCCATCAGATTCAGCTCGGGCACCAAGATACCACCGCTGGTTGCTCCTTGTTTGAACGGCACGCTCGCCCCCTTCCACTCCGCCTGACCGCGATGCTGAACTAACATGCGGCCGTGCGACAGGACATCACCCTTACAGGTTTCGGATCGAGAGGCCAGATGGTCAGCAGACGCTTGATTCGCTTGAGCCATACGCGCACTCTCTGCATCCCCGATCGCCCATCTTAGCTTCTTACCATGTAGGCTACGTGCTGCTATGTGTTTTCGAACCTCGCCCTCTACACGGGATCTCTGAGTGAGATTCTCGCTACGCATTGTGCGCGATGAATATTGCGTCTGCAGCTAGCCTTCACCGCAAGTCCACACGCCTGCTGCGCTTCAATGTTTACTCATCTCGTCCGGCGAAGGGGCAGGGCGATCGTCGGGCTCCTACCATCCCTCTACTCGCATCCGTTACGCTTGTACTACACCAGCCGGACCAGGACTAGAGTCGGCTGATTGCCGTCGGGCAAACCCGTCGATGTCTTTTCACTGGGGGCTTGCTACTGATTGCTATACTCTTCAACTTTTGTCATTTCCTAGCGTCCGCTCAGTTCTTTGTCTGCATCGCATATGCCTTGAGGGCTATCGTCCGCCATGCCCTTGCTCATGCGCCGCCAGGGTAGAGACATGGATTACACTTTGGTTTTTGTTGACGCGAAGAATTCCTGTCACACATTCCCGTGTTAGCTGATGCTGTGCACCCTCTCTGCCCGCGCCCTTTCATCACGTGGATCCATACGCGTAACTCATGACCTTGCCTTGCCCCCGCTTGTCTCCTTGGCCAGTGATCCCGGTATATTTGCTCGGAGCACCTCTGCGCTGGGGTTACCGTATGTATCACAACTATCCATGGTTCAAACGCTATTCGCCTGATCGCCTCTACGCGGTCGCAAGTCCACTAGCTCGTCCGTCTCCTACCAGCGCATGCCTCGTCGCTCCCCACGCGGCCAATTTAAATTTCTCAGCTTAACTGGCTATTCTAGCCTCTCCGAAGTCTAGCCTAAGACTGCGACGTACCTGATGCAAGTGTCGATCTTCGCCCCACCTTGAATTGCTTCCCGAACGCCATTCAGCAAGCCGACACGAGGTACATGCGTCAAGTCTTGATCTCGGAGATGTTCACAAGTGCTTAATCGTGTTTAATCGCATGGTGCCGATTCTCACGAGTGCCTCTTCAAGCCCTACAGCATGTCCCGGTATAGCACACTACTCCTGAAGGGACACGATGTTTATATTTATTCAGATTGTTTCCCGTTTGCTGATCCGCAGTTCAGCAGGTGCACGGTCTGATTGAGCCGTTTAACGAACTAATCAAACCGTGAAAAAGGTTCATTGGCTAGGCCGCTACGATGTACACTCCCCGAAAAAATATTAGGACCAAGAACCCAAACTCTGCTGCACACTTAGGAGTTGCAAATTAAGAACAAGGGCACGGACTTTTAGTACTACCAATAGATGTGCGAATAGTCCCCCCCACGGCACTTGTCGCCAGCCTAGGCCACCTCGTTAACCCCTTTTTTGGTCACCCTTTTTCGCACGAAAAAATAGGACCAAGTTTTCTTCGAATACATAGCTTTACAAAAAAATAAAAAGGCATGATTAGTGATGGCGCGGAATTATTTTGGTAAAGATTTTAAGTACATAAATTAAAAAATTTCAATTCCCTGTTAATAGAATTATTCCAAAAATAATTGTCATTTCATTCCCTATGAACTCACAAAGGAATTAATGATTCCGGGTCATAAAAATTAATGACTTCCTGAAGTCATTAAAGAATTAATGACTTGATTACCAAATTATTACCCGAGGAGCAATAGACTGCACTATGGCAGAATTATTCCTATTACCAATTAATTACCTCCCTACTATCGAATTCACCACTATGACATGGAGAAATAATGACTGTATTACTATTCTGATTCTATTCGAATAAATATTCACCTTACCATATCTTCGAGAATTTCATGACTGGAAAGTAATTAATTATCTATGACTTCACTACCACAGATGCCCCTCAAAATTCATGATTTTACAGTATTCTATACTATTGTCCAAATGGCACAGTTTTGAACCTAGATCCAAATAGCCATAATAAAATTGAGCAGGGCCGTTTAAGACCAGCATATACAAGATTTAGAGAACACGCCGAATTTCACGACATTTTCTGCTGCGAATGAATTACCAGGGTGCAAATGCGCAATCTGAGCCCGTAATGCAAGCAAACCCCTTCGGTCCGCGAAAAAGGTCCAACGGCCCCTCTCTCCGTGCGAAACTCACAAGTCCGGCGACTGCTCATTTCGTATCGTATGATGGAAATTCCAACAACCCGATCTTTTCTTTTCTGCATTTGAACGGGTTTATCCCAAAGATGAACCGCACAAGCGAAAGTTTAAATGTCGGCTTTGCGCAGAGTAGGTGATTTTGGACGTGGAACCAAAATTTCCGAAGCCACATGAACAGAAAACACAAGACAACTGACATCTCCGTGTCATTCGATAAACGTAAGGGGGTTCAGCTATTATATCAAGCCTGACAAACCTGGCTTCAAGAAAATGTTCACCCAGAAGGTCAACAAATCGGGTTCGGTACAGAAGAAATTTATTCGGTTATGCGCAGAATGGATAGCTCTCAATCAAATAACGCTTTCTACTGTTGAAATTCGGGGTGTCGGGCAATTGTTGATGAATTTGCTCCAAAGATCAATCATGTCAACCGTCAGACCGTCATTCCTATTCTACAGAAATCCGAGGCTATCGGTGATAAGTTGAATGCAGATACACTCGAAAAAGTTCCGATTTGAGCTGGACCTACAGATGTTTGGACGGCCGAAAATAATGATTCCTATTCATTTTTTACAATATCGTTCATTGACAGCGAATGGGATACCATACAAACTTGGTATGCTGCACTAAGTGGTTGGTCGCCATACTGGAAAGGAACTTTCACGCTTCCTTCTTGAATCTACGAAGAAATTAGGAATCGAAAAAAAGTGGCTTTTATAACCACTGACAGCTGCTAATGAGAGGAGAACTTACGTCGGAAGAGGAAGGGATTTTGGCTGAAATTGAGGATTCTGTACTGCTGGAGTCGCGGCTCGAGAAAATCAGAGAGCTTGAAAGTGGAGAGAAACTCACGAGGTCGCCTCGATTTATGAGCAAGAAAGGGATGCAATTACGTTTAAGGCAACTGAATCTGAACCCGCTGCCAATGAATCAGTATTCGAAGAAGTGAAACTGGACTGGATGACAAGATATCAATGAGGATTTCAGCGAAGATTCATTCGATTATCAGCTCAATTTGATCCTGAATGCCCTTGCCGCAGTTGCCTGAAAACTTCTCCCTTGCAGATACTGTTCCTGAAAGATCCTCGACCAATCAGACAGAGTTAGCCTACACTTTCAGATCTTCTTGGAACCGAATTGCATGTGCATCTCATTCGCTTCAGATTTCGTCTCGTAAGGCATTTCAGACAAGAAGATTGACGAATTACTTATGAAAGTGCGCCAGACTGTCAAGTTTTTAAGAAGTCTGCAGTTGCTGCACAGTACCTTATTCAGAGCTTTCGTCAAAAAGCGGGTATATTGCGGCCAATTTTGGATGTTAAGACAAGATGGGGATCTACTGTTTCAATGGTTGAGAGGTTTTTGTATTTGGAACCCTATTTTGGATCTGCAGTCGAAAAACTGTATGCTGACAATGTTACATGGAAAGGTGTCGGTCCAGCTGATAGACCTACCGCTAGGGAAAAGCTATCTCTGAAAGCTATTGTTGAGCTATTCAGGGCAGTCGAAGAAAGTACAGCTTTGTTGGGCTCTCAGGTAGGCCCGACAATGCATTTGAAGGACATTTGTTCGGCAGGAATTTTGAAAATTCTAAAAAGAAGAAGGAGCAAAATTTAATGGATTCTGTGACGCGAAGATTGGTAGATGATTTATCTGAATTAATCCTGAACCGCGTAAGAAAGAATAACCTTCAGTGTCCAATGGCAGAGCATTGCAACTCTTCTGACTCCCAGGTATTTCAAAATGAAGCACAAGGTTTTCTTGGGTGGAGTTGATGCTTACTCACTTTCTGACACAGCTGCTGTGAAGCTTATCTCAAAATTGGCGGAAACTTCACTATCACGGTTTCGTCAGGGTCGGATGCTTTAAATGAAAAGCATCCGAACATTCAAAGAAGGGTGTTTTATCAAGTTTCGATTCAGATGATGATGATGTGCAAATTGGGGATAAAGTTGATGCCTCCATTGATTCTGAAATTAACCTTTATAAGTTTATGGCGGCTTCTGCAAAAGAAATGGAACCGCTTGATTTTTGGAAGAAGTATGAAGGCACATTCCCAATCTATCTCGAGTCGCACGAGTTGTTTTTACTCCTAATTCTTCCTCACACATCTGAAAGAGTTTTTAGCGTTGCTGGATCAATTAGATCCAAGAAGAGATCCCGGCTGACAGCTGGCCTTACCGAATGTCTTTTGAAAGTTGGAGACTATCTGAAGAGACAAAAGCATCTTCCAGACGAATTGAATTAGATCCGCATATTAGAATGTTATAAATTCTTTATTTGAAGTCTTTTAATACCTTTTATACGTCACGCTACATGCGGTATAATAAAATTGCGCTCCTTTGACGAAATAGCTTCGATTTATACACATATACACTGCTTTTCTGTCCCAAGCCCTGTAAAAATAGATATTTATCGATATCCATATAAATAACTTCAACTTACCCTTTCAGGTAAGTTCAAGATTCTCTTTCACATGTTTAATGGACTCCAGTTATAAAGTTGTGTTTGTTGTAATAAATCCTGTAAAAATATTCAAAAAACAGCCTTTTACTCACAAAAAAGGTTAAAATAGCTGCCCTTCTGGCGACATATTTATGAGTAGCACTCCAATCTCTGGCGCTTCTTAGTGGCATCTAGATAACAACTTCCTTGTACTACGTTATGACAGTAATCTGAGAACGATCTCGGAATCAGGAAATTAAATCACCGCTCCAACTAAGTTGCTGCGAGAAAGGATATGACTATCCAGAATCCCAGGACTTAGGCTTAACCACTCGACGGTCTATTGTTGAGAACTTTGATGCCAATAGTTGTATATGTACATTGCATATTTCAGATGTGGCCACCCGGTTAGCACTAGCTAGCAATATAGTCGGATCCTGCAGCGGACACCCGTTTACTGATGCCATAAAGTTACTCCCGACTGGCCGCATTGACGGTTGTCTGCAAGTGAGTGCATTGGCCAGGGGCTGTTGAAACAATTCAGGCGGTCCTGTTTCTTTGGGTTCGAACCCTTACTCTGAAGATCGTACTGTACTGTACTGTACTGTACAGTACAGCACAACATGGAGTACTGTACTGCATTGTACAGTTCAGTGCATGACTGCATGTTGCCCCTTTGTGTTAGCCCCTTACACTGTAATGTAAAGCACTGTACAGTACTGTATAGCACAGTGCGGGGCTATTCCGCGTCAGGACTAGGGGAATTAATTTCCTTTGCGGAATTAATGACCCAGCTGGTCATAATTACGACTACCTAGGTCATTAAAATATGAAAGTCATAGTCATAATTATGACTGACTTCATAAATTACTTATTAGGTTAATTATGACTGACTTCATAAATTAGGTCATGCTTGTTAACCGGTCTACCAGCTACTTTGTAGTTGGTACACACAATCAAGCACTTGAATTATAGGTCCTTCCATTGGTTTGATTACAATTACAGAGGACTCCCAACCTTTCCATTACTCGCAGTAAACCACCCCTTTACCCTTGTGAGGTAATAATTCCTGTTTTGGTCCGAGAGGGAATTAAATTACCTGGTAGTAGAATATTTTAATTTATTAAGTGCCTGTCATGGAATAAATTTTTTATTTATCGGCCATCACTAGACATGATCAAATTTCTATAGTAAATAGAACCAATGACCCCCTTCAGTGCCGACAAGTTTTATTCAACAATAAGGAACAAAATATGGGCAGATGAGTAAATGTTATTGACCAACGGAAGGGTACAATTTTGGCCCTATTCAACGAGATGACTCCTGAACAAAAGATTGCTGAATTCATCGGCAAGTCTAAAACCAGGATGCATAACTTTATGGCATCTAAAGGAGTAAAAAATCGAGGAAAAAGCTTAAGAGACCGAGTAGATATCCAATACTCAGCTTTCATCTTTATTTCGGCACGCTTAGACTGGAAAATACGGTACAAGGGAGCAAAAAATACCCTGCAATTATCGCTATCCATACGACTCATCCAATTATTGCTATCCTCTTGTGATCACATGGTGTATCCCTTAATTCCCGAAGGAATAAAGGATATAATATATAACATAAATTCCCAGAAATATCTCATTTTTACGGGCCAGCAAAAATTTTTCGAAGCTAATTGGCCCAAAATATTGACGGTACCGGCATATGCCCAATCATTGCGCATCATCCAAATTATGGTAAACATCAAAGTGGTTTCCGTAAAGATGGACATCGCAGTAGTTACACTTGCAAGCAGGTTGCGAGGCCTGGGGGCCTCGTTCGCTCTCTCCGCATTGTCCCGAAGAAAGATTGCCTTCAAATACGAGCAATAACGGCATGTTCTTTGTCGTTTCGAGACAATTCGTTCATGCTGTTCCACAGGTCTGTCGAGACGTCTTTTATCGAGAGACGGTGACAATTTTGCTGTTCTGAACTTTTCCTTAGACGCTTTTCTGTTCTTTGATACAAAAGATAAGCTTGAAATTCTTAAGCTATGCATATTTCCAACTTCGACATGGGTCCTTGCTCTACTGCGCAGTATACCAATGACTGACAGAGTCAAGTTTTTATGAACATCGTTGGTAATATGTTCTGACGATGTTTCCTTGTAGATCACCAATATGTTCTTTCTCATGATATGTACGCATTGAAGAAACATAGGCATGCAGGTACGACGACAGCGCAAATCTGCGGCATAGCAAGCAATTCGCTGATCAGCAAAGTCGACGCCTCCCATCCAGTGATTGTAATCAAAATCATTCTGGTATTGATACTGTCTTTGAGTGAATTTATTCCTCATATACGTTGAACATGGCTTCGGTTAGTGAATGTGGTCGGGGCCTTCTCTGCATTCGTTCTACGAACATGTCAGGCATGTGTACAGTGCTGACTAAGAGCACAACATTATTATCAATCCAGCGTGTCGTCAATGTACCGTGTTCATCGACACAGTAGTAGAGGTCGTTAAATGTTGCTGTGTCGGGTACATTTAAAACAGAGAGTGGCCATCCTCTCTTTGGTCTCTAAGTCCCTACACAACCTATTCCCATACTCCGCAACATTGGCATAACACTTGGTAGTGTGAAATGGTTATCCATCGCCACAACGAAAGGTATATCTCTCCCAACATGGAAGTCGGTCACTTTTTTAACCAACATGTTGATCATGGCAGCTTTTTTCGAAAGAGGTCCTTCTCGACTAAATTCGTTACAACCTGCTTCATCTTCACTGGAGCGATTTGCGGCAAGGCGTCCGTCAGGAAGAAAGTAACAAACATACCCTGTCTTTGAATCTACAATTGAAAAGAATTTGTAGCCTTCACCGATAGGCTAATTCTTCATTCGGTAAGTCTCGCCCGATCGCCAGTTAAACAGTATCATCATTCCATCAATTGACAATGAATATCCTGGCACTTCAGAAGACTCAAAGAAGCGTCCCGTATGTGGTTGATAAATGGTGCCACTTTCGAAAACCAAACGCTGTCACAACGAGAGGTAGATCTTCGCTCAGTTGCCTCACTTTGTACGGCTCTTAGTGTCGCGATCGGAACTTCGTCTTCATCTGAAAAGTCCTCACCCCCTGCCGAGTTATACTCGGCCTCGTTCTGAGAATCCAGCGAAACGAAAGAAATATTTCTCTTTATGTAGCTAAATCTATCCCTCGACATACCATGCTCATTGGCATTTGGATGTACAGGCATTTCCGGATGGGTCGACCACAGATCAAGCTTTCCAGATAGCTTCACTATCCAAAGGTACATGAAAATTTCCAGAAACTGTAGAAAATCAGCAGCAGTAACAGTACGTTGACGACGTGAAGCTAAAACATTCGCTTCGATATACTTATTGGTGGAGAGTACAACTTGTTGTACAAGACGATCTGGTAAGAATACGTGCAAAAGCGCATCAGCAGCTGAGGTTATTTGAGAAAGAACTCGAGGAATTTCAAAGAGTGCTCGCCGGTCCACATCAATGTCGGTAAGATTGTGCACAGATTCATACGTTGAGTTTTGTGATGTTGGGCATTCGATCAATCTCGGCTTCAAACCGAGAGCCACTGTGTCCTCTTGTATTGTCTGGTTCTGTGGTTCAAGCGCAGGCATTTCCATAATGTTCAAAGAGGGGTGCAAGAAAGTGAACACGGAAAGTGAACACGACAAAATACATGGTGTTAGACTAGTACGAGGCTCTAACTTAGAGATGGGAAATTTGATAGCCCATTCTGTGCAAAATTAGAGCGGAGGCGCTTTGCTCATCATGGTGGCATACCTATTGCTAGTAGTGTCCGCTATTTTAAGACATGGGCCAATATGATATATGCGGTGATTTGTAGAACCTTGATTTTTCATTAAAATTTTGCACTTCTTAGTTCCGACAAGCTACTGTACTTTGACACCATTGGGTCAAAAATAAAATCAAATCTTTCCATTCAACGAATCACAGTCAGCATCAGTAATACGCCATTTTGCAGTGTGAAATTCCCTTTTTCTCTATATTTGTTGCTGACATTACCTGAACCGTCAAGATCTATGGGATATATTATATTCTATAGGGAATAAAGGGAAAAAAAGAAGAAAAAAGTTCCAGCAATGAAATTGAACACAAGAAATCCAGATATGAATTGGCTAAAGATCACGTGACCTGGAGCTTATCTGATTAGAAGGACCTTAATTTTAAGGACGAAAAAGTTCAAATTAGACGGCTCTGACGGTATCGCGTATTTTTGGCGCGATTTAGGGAAAGAGCCGTAAGATTTCTCATCTTGTCAGCAAGGCGGAAAATTAGTTATGGTATAGGCTGCTATTTCATATTACGGTGTCTTTGATACTGTTTTTATTTCAGAAAAAAATATTCTTAGGTGTACTGTAGGGTTATACGGAGACTTTTTCATTCTACAGTATGACAATGCCGCAAAAAACAGGCGCAATTACACGAAAACTGGTTGGAGGGGAATGATGTGTATGAACTACACTGGGCTGCTAGGTCTCCTGATTTAAATCCAATTGAAGACATTTGGGGAATACTTGCCCGTCAGGTCTATTATAAGGAAGGAAAATTTGCATCCATAGAATTGGACGAGTGCATTAATGAAACGTGGCATCAAATCAGAAGGAGCGCTGTCAAGAATCTTTTTAAGTCTCGTCCAAACCATTGCATTGAATTGATTGAGAAAAACGGTAATTGTACTCAGAACTAGAGTTTCTTTGATATCAACTTAAAAACGTTTTTGGTCTTAATTTTTGTTTGTTCGAAAAAAGGGTCAATATATAGTCGTCAAAGAAGGTTTAATTTTTATTATGTGTCTCTAATTATCTACTTTACTTCCGTACCGTAAACCCACTGTGTCTCCTCTTGCGAGTTGCAGGTGCTTCACACAGGCACAAGCTTTTCGTTGTTGGTCCTATTACTTTTTCGGGGGTATACTAGGTCCAGTTTAGGGCATAGAGTAGCGACCTCGGTCCGATCCAACTCAACCAAAAAAAAACGGCCAGTTTCGGCAAGAGTCAAACCGAAGTGGTTCTTGTCACGCATCAAGATACAAGAACCCGGTCGGTCACAGATTTTGCTCTAAACTGCGGTTCTAACAACGGTTTGTGTGATTCTAGGCTGCTTGGAAGTTCTTGCCATCATAACAATGCTAATATTGAGGAATAACACGCTTTATTTGGGGGACCGGGGACCACTGTTAGAAAGATGGTCGGAATGTTGATAGCGAATCCGTTTACATACGGTACGACTTCCATTCCGTAATTTTACTTTTGAAGAAAGGTCACGAAAAAATGGAATGTAAACACAATTAAACTACGTGAAGGCATTACTTGGGGGCTTATGTACAAATTACTCCGTATATTCAGTGAATCTGTAGACCCGGCTGCCACTTTTGTATGTAAGTCGGTTCATCTTACGAATTAAAGGATTTTTTGGGTTCCACTCGATCGATGAACTCCTGTGGTTAATCGATCAAGCAAGATATCAACAGAAGAACAAAGACGTAACTTAGTAACGCGTCCTCTGGATGACATAGGTCTCCCAAAGCTGAATTCCATGATTACTTTACGACTATCACTGTTTGGACTGAGTGTAAGAAGAATTTATTCCGTTGCCCTGCGCGTTATAACATCAATAGTGGCATATCCACACTCAAATCAAACACACGCAGGCATAGTTTTGTGCTCAAATCAATTACCAGAAAAGTTATACGTCGAAAGGGAGATTAAAGACAACTGTGTATATGTTAAGAAAGTAGCACGAGTAAGAACTTTTCTGCCAGATATATAACTGGAATTTAAACTCAAGTTTGCTATTCATGCTTGTAGAGGACAAGGAGTTCTTGAAGTTAATTTTTCTCATTCAATAAGATGTGAAATTTATATCCCGTTTCTCTATAAGTCGTCGAATCAAAATCATGTAAGGGGTCGTCGAAACCAGATTTAATCGATATTATCAAGCATTTCCCGAAAGTTAGTTCTAACTACCGATGTGTGGTCTTCAAAGGAATAAACTATATCGTAACCGCGCACTGGATTGATGATAATTGGGCACCAAAGATTATATATTTAGATTTTTGAGGTTTGATACACCTCAAACCGAGGAATCAATGTATGCTCCATTGTTCAATGCGATATATTCGTGGGATTTGCTCCAAAAAGTACGAACAGTCGCGAAAGATAACTCAACTGATAAATGCAATGGTTTGTCGAAGCTTACTGGGAATATTTATTCCGAAGGGTATTTTTCGTCAAATCTGGATTATATAATGTTCGACGCATTGTTAATTTGGTTATAATAGCAGTGAAAGAATTTCATGTACCGATTGGACCTGTTATTTCGCTATCCGGTCATCATTAAATCAATGAGGGTGTCGATCAAACGTTTCGATCTCGTTTACCTTCCTTTCAAGTTCAGCCTGTTGAACGTATGACGCTTCCAGTACTAGATGTAGAGACGATATTTTCTTCAATTATTATTATGGTTAAGAATGATTTTGAAGCTCAGAGAATTATCAACGATATTTTTCACATACGGAATGACATGGGCGACTTTATTATCGGAGAGGTGGATTCGGAAAGGGCGGCGGTAATCTGCTATTCCCTAGAAGCAGCTGCGTCTGCAACGGAATTGCAATCAGGGTCGTCTTATGTGACTCTAAGTATGCCCTTAAATTCAAACAATATTTTGAAGAGGATGGAGTTACTAATCGCAAATAGTGACAGTTAAATGTTGACTGGCATTGCACACACAGTTTTTCGCAAGCTCTATTTATATAATCGGCATATATGCGATGCTTTCGCTCCCTTGGCCAGGGTTTTCGATCCACTCCTTGACTCTGATGTTATATCAGATTATGATTTGTTGCGGAGATATTTGGGAATCCCAGAGCAGGACCAGAAAAGTGAGCAGAGCAGAGCTCACTTTGCACGATAAAGAAAACTATTTTGAAAAATTGGTAGAAGAGAACAACATCGATTTTGCTCAATATAGTGAGATAATAGCTTGATAAGAGCCACTTCCTGTGTCAACAGAGCGGATAGAACAGTTGCAGTGATGGAAAAGTAACATGTAAAGATATCCTAGAATTTCTCACCTTGAGATTGACACTTTAACTATCCAAGCCTCATAAGTTGCGAGTAAGAGCATATTTTTTACACTCAAACCAAATGCTAGACGAATCAAGTTTATGCCGGAGCGATAAAAATAAAATTTGTAGTGTTTTTAAAGTCTTGGAATAAGGTAGTTAATTTACGAATCATTATAGTATCTATGGAGGGGGGCAGTTGAAAGAATCATTGAGGAGTACTGGAATTGTTTTCATGCCGTAAAAAAGGATTAGAATCTTTGATTGAAACAGTGAACAGCCACGAACCTATTACTTTAATACTATGAGCAGTCAAATGTTTGCTGGGATTCGTTTATGATATCCAGGCTGTATCAATACTTGATTTCGTTCTCCTTGGGGAGGAGTTATGTAAGAACCCTAAGATTCTGTTTTTGAAAACATCAGAACACCCTGACTTGGTCGGCAGGCGTGTGGTAACTAAGCTAGATCAGTCCTCATTATTTCCCTTTTTTTCAGCTCTTACAGTAATTATGTGCTTTCTTAATGTTTTGATGACAGAAAAATTAATTAATAGATCAAGAAATTCGTTGAATTCTGCTCCTGTATCGCCTAAACTTGGGTTCAATAGCATTCTACGTGTAATGATAATCCCTGATATCAGGTCCTAGTTATGTCTTTTTAGACAGGAAGGCAACCTCAAAATGGGAAGCAGGAATTTTTTTACTGTCGAAAAAATGTAAATGCTACTAGATGCAGGTGTGTGTACAATGCAAGCATGTGTACAATGCAAGGATATGTGGGATATTTCTCTTTGGTCCAGATCAGGAAAATGTCATATTTCTGTGCGATGGCCATAGTAGAGTCTCTAGGAACGTTTCATGTCACCAAATGTTTACCATCAAGGCCGTTGTAGTTCATCTAGTGAAGAACTGTGAAATATGAATTGCCGAAACACTAACCCTGTATGAGATGATTGTTTCGAGTCATTAATTCCTAACTACCTCTGGTCCAAAGGCTATCATTGCATACAGAAAGCCAACTGCATGAAAAATTTAAAAGAATTTGGCATACGGAGTACCATTTAATCACTAGGTTGTTAACTTTTCAACTGGAGATGACATATGTTTTTTACCTGCACCTCTGTCGCCCAATTTATACAAATTAGCTGAACCATAGATGATCTGAAATCAGAATTGAACTTTCACCTCCTTCATAGCCCAAATGAAGCGGCTTCATCTCATATAATATCTCATTATGAGATCTAAGATGAGATAGAAACAGCAAGCTTACGAGGTTAATTCAGTATCCAAATAGTACAGGAAAAGTTTACTCAATAACTTTTTGTGAAATAATAGTGAATTTTGAGTATTCCATTATCTATCTTATTCTTATGACGTACCTTAGTGTTTCTCTGAGAGCTCCTCTCTTGCCTCAAGCAGACTCTGATTAACTCTTTTAGTTGTCAAGTAGGCATTACGGTTTGATGCAGAAACTTTTATTAGTTCTGCAAGGCTAGCAGAAATGGGATTTTAATTTCCCCCTATCACTGTTTGATTCCGAAAATCGTTATCTTGAACCGATCTGGTTGGAGGATTCTAGTTATTGACCTATTTTTCAATTTTATGCAGGTTCGGCTAACTGCATGTTCTCCATCAGGCGGTACCTTTTTAGAATCATTAATGCAGCGTAGTATTACAGTTTACAGAAATCTTTTGTAATCACCAGTCACCTTTAGATTTTGCTTAACGGTAGGTGGGTGGTCACATTCAATTTAAGTGTAATGCAGTTCTGTTTTTCAGTACACATGTTTACCTTCCTAGAACGAATACGGGCCCGCGATCATGCTGATTTGCAATACTGTGGCGATTCATTCATTAGAATACCCCTACCCCACTCAATTTCAGGGCAACCGTACTGTAAAATTTAAAAATAATGTGCCAAAACAACTCTTTCAGTCCTAAAGCTGAAGAAGAAGGACACTTTCATGCTGTAAATTTCTTATTTCTGAGGAATTTAATTTCCTGAAATGAAAAATAGGGCTACTGCTTTCATGGGACACCTACACAAAAATTTGAGGTATCTCCAACTTCTTGCTTTTAAATGGGCATATTTTCTTACCAAACGACTCTTCTACCTCTCCGAAGGATCAGTAAACAAGAAAGATTCCAAAGATACTAAACTGACAGCCAGCGAGCGATCACATATTTCAGTGTTTCTGCAGGGTACTCCCTACACTCCACTGCAAAATAACTCAAGAGGTCTCAATATGTTATTCTAACATCCCGGCAGAACCAAGTAGGCTATTCCATACGCGACGGAGAGTAATTCTCCGTAAGTCGGGGCTCATATATGAGATAAGGCTATTTCTCGCGATAAATTATCGTCTAAAAGGCGCCAACGTATTACGAAATGAGCCAGAGTTTCCAAAATTCATCTCTAGAAGAAAAGCTTCCATTAGTGGAAACGCCAAAACCCGACATTCTAAAGTGAAGGGCTACCACTCTAGAAAAATGGCGCAAAATTACTTGAATCTAATGGGCGCACTTGTACTCCGAGAAAAATATTCAATGATGGAACTCTGAAGTATCCAGCCATGAAAAAGGTCCAATATACGTCTCAGATTATATTCAAATCTATTAGAAAGATTTAAGGAAGAAAGAGCTCACTAATATAACTTAGTTCAGCCAACGAAGCAGTCTATGCGCTTGTGAATATTGCTTGCACTATATATCACTCATAGATCCAGGAGATAAATTGGTGTCCAAAGCAAAGCAAAGAGTCCTCGTTGTCGGTAAATGGGACCCCTGAACCACATTTTTCTTCAACAGAGCTCAACTTTTTCATATATGGAATTCCAGCCGGCAGTTAGTGTACTGGTCCAGCTCGTCTGCCCACAGGTCCAGTAGTCGCAGTTCAAAAAGCAAAACAAAGTCAGACAATTACATCATAAACTGACTTCGATGCAGCCTGGACTTGTGACGCTAGCAGTGGAATGGAATGTTACAGCCGGGGTGCTGTTTAAGGTTTAATTAGGTAAATTTGGGAGAGAAATGAGTGGTCAGAGATGCAGGGGTTCAAGAACAAGCTACGTTTTTCTCCTTCGCTTGGGTATCGCTTCACATTCCAAGGTATTTCTGTCTCTAATCGATTCAAAACTGCCCTAAATAAAGAATTTTGAACTCCTCTCTTAATTGGGAACTCATTGCATTCACGCCGGTCGTGGATAATAGAGAAAATTTTTGAACTTGTCAAAATCTCTAAGGATTATGTAAAAATGATCTTTTTGCATCGGTTCCATTCGAAACTTGTAACTTCGCACAGATTCTAAACTCCATGTACAAGCTTATACTCTCCGTCTCCTCTAAAAGGAAATTTTTTGGAATAAACTCTCTCTGATGGTTTTTTCCGTGGCAGAGAAAGTGCTGGAATCTGGCAGTGATTATGAAACACCACTACAAACAGAGTCGTCTCTCGTTCTGTGTATGCCCCCAATGTAGAGCGCTAGCGTGGTGAAGGCGCTATTCTCATTTAAGAAGACTATATCTCTTCAATTTACGTCTATAATGACAGTTTATTCAACATTAGCTTCGACATATATTGTCAATCATTCATGCGGATACAAGAAGGCTTACAATAGATCTCATACTTTTCCACGAAAGAGACTGCGCAAGGAAGCTCAGCCGTACTGGATACCAGAATTCCACTGGACCAATTCGTATATTTGCTTACGGTTATTCTTCCAATGCTACTGAAAAATATTATACCAGGAGAATCAACGGCAGATAGGGCTTTACGTGAGTTTGTGAGAAAATTTTTAGAGGATTTTTCCATTGAATACCTTAGGAAACCTGATGAACAAGATATGAAGGGGTTGATTCTTCGCTCTGAAAACGTGGATGTCTCGTGATGGTTGGGAGCCTTGATTGCTGTAAGTGGGCCTGGAAAAATTGTCTAACGGATTTTTCTGGACAATGTGAGGGAAGTAAATTTTTAAAAGCTACCACACCTGATTCTATCGCCGACGACTCTTTTTTGATATGGCCCTCCCTATTTGGAATGCTGGGGTCGCGTAAATATTACAATTTTTTGGACAACTGTGCCTTACTTAACGATATACTAACTAATAAAATACCCTACACATGTTGAGTACACTTTAGCACGTACTCGTTACCACATACAATCACCTTTTGGTTTGTTAAAGATATATATCCGAAGTGGCCAATCCTTTAGAATACTGCTCGACTCCATTACACATAAGGAGGAAGTTCTTGCCGAAGCTCACGAATTGGTACTTAAGGATGTAGAAAGAGGATTTGGCGTTCCTCAAAGCAAATGGTACACTGTTTCGAGGCCTGGAATATTTCTTTCGAGGTCATTCATGGCGTGTGTCGTAAATTGTTTTGTCATATCTCATAATATGGCTGTAGAGGAACTGTAGATAGATGAAGATGGAGAGTAATCAAATCAAGAATATTCTTTCCAAGCTTTGAATAATCTGAGGGAATGTAGATCCTTTGTCGGGAACACTCGAAAGAAGGGAAATAGTTTAACGGCATCTGCTGGTTCTTTTTCCGCAATAATTTAGTCGATTTCGTTTCATGTAAACGTAGAAGAGTAATTTAATACCGGACGCCTATTAATGGATCAATATTGGGATGCAGTAGGGTGCTTTACTCTCTAGTTTCGCCACTATCAACATCAGTATTCTATGAGTTGTCTCCAGATGAAGACGGAAGGTGCAAAGGATCAAAAGTCACATCCACAGTCCCTTGCAGGGGCGCTCAGGATTTCGCTTCCTGTAACGCTTCTGCGTGGGCTAGATGATAATTCAACAATTTTGGACGTACTGCATTACCCTGTAGCATTGAAGAAGAGCATTATCTCGTTTTGCATTATGAGGGTATTGTAACATTCATTTTTTAAACATTCTTTTGAAGGTCAACAGCTGCTTCTGCCAGCTTTTACTTTTTTCAGAAGCAAAATAATTCTCTTGTTGTGCCTTCGCTTTGCGGCGACCGAGCGGGTGCTTCTTACTGTTCTGATTGTAGCTATTACTTTCTACGATCGAAAAATGTTCAGTAGAGAAAATCCCTGCACCATTTCCAACAAATATCGCCCCATAAGTACTGTATTTGCTCACGCAACTTCGGGTGATATTTCAGGACTTTCATACCCGAAAATTTTGAAAGGCTTCTCTCAATCATCGATAGGGGCAGTTATGATGATACCATTGTATAACACTGTCGCGATCGTAGTAGTATCAGAGTTGCTTACTCCTGTCCTTTTCTTGTCCTTTGCTCTTGACATAAAACCAGAGAAATTGATGAATTCCTTATTCATTGCTTGATACGTTTCTTCATGGAGTCAATATAGTGAGAATCAGTTTTTTATGGGTTGAAAGGACCAAGAATATCTTCTCAAATGTGAAAATCTCACGAATTCTGCTGGTATCCGAAAGCTGGATCTTCTAAAATGCTTATCAATGCTCTAGCAAGTGAAATTTCGTCTTAATTAGTAAAAATTGCGCCTCAGATTGTAGCAGGTTGCCTAACAACCACAATTGTGTTTTCCCTGGTAGGTTTGGAGTTAATATGTGACGGTAGTTGCAGGAGGGGCTGAGGAGATAGAAGAGGAGATGGTTGAGTGTAGTGATCTCCAGAGGTTGAAACGCCGTTCTTTGAGGGCGTTTGGCTAGGATGACACATTTGAATGAGCCGATGAGCTAAACGGCAGAATCAATCTAGGGGATGTGGCGAGATGGAGATGAAAGGGTTTCATATAGAATCTCGAGTTTTTATTTTTGGCGAGAAAATTTAATTTTGGGCAATGAAATGGAGACAGAGATTTGCTCTACAGTTGCAAAAGGCTTAGACTTGTACTATATTCTTGGACTTTTAGCACCATATTTTGGTCCTGGTGTGACAATGTGCTCCATTAAGACATTGATGGGGGCGCGAATTGGTTGATGAAATGGGAAAATTTCCATTTACGTGTGTTGCTAAAAGATGAGGATGCACTTGGTACGGTACATTAGTTATGTGTGGAGTAAGGACCCATCTTCATGCAGCTATATACCTCTAGTAACACCATATTGACCGCAATGCTATAGTATATGAATGCATAAACTTTTAGCACGCAAGTAAATATTTCTAAAAGTGAAGCGTAGGACACGAGAAAATGTAACCTTGAAAGTGCCAAGCATTCAAAACTGTTCCAGACTCCAGTAAGCCAAAATATTCTTTATTTAATGTCCTTTCGATCCAGTTTTTACCTGTTACGCTCTTGGATTGCCTCGATAAATTAAGATTATGTGGTTTCAGTGCACAGAATGTCGTTTTGCACTCGTCTAAGTAGGCAAAAATATGCAGAGCACGTGGTATACAAAATAATATGCGGTGCAGCTTTGTTAGTATAACACACAATCCAACGTAGCAGTCAAAGTTTTACAAGAAATTTAAATTTTAAGCCCACAGCTTTCCATAAGCCTCCAATCCCCCAAAAAGTTCTCTTCAAGAATATAAACGCTTTCAATTTCCCTAAATCTTACATTTGTCGATTTTTGAGAGATTAATGTTCTGTGCTTTCTTCCTCGGCATGATTGAGCGACTAACTTCAGTTTAATCACGTTTTGCGTTGACCCTGAGAAAAACTCAGCCGCTAGGAAACTAATCAATCTGGAATCGCCCCGTCCAAGCCCTTTCGACGGTCACGTCCTCTTTTTCTGAGCCGCAAAATGTAATATAAAACCTTCTCAAAACATTCAAGCAATATATAGAACCGGGACAATGCTGCCAGCAGTTTAGTGCTAACTTATTTTTGGCTAAGGATATTATGACCATAAAAGTTTTGCTTATATCTATACTATTACATAGAATTTATAAAGTTGCAGATATTCAATAACTTCTCTGGTTTTCACATCGGTTGCATATGCCCGTAAGAAGAGCCATTAAGATGTTGAAAAATTTAACTCGGGTGCTGCAGTATGCATGGTGCTCTAATAGTATTAATGGGAACTTCAAAATATACTTGGAATCGTAACGTCGAATGTACCCACAAAAATTTTAGAAATCTTTTGATCAAGACATTTTCAACAAATCTAGTTGTCCCCAATCCTTTAAAAAAGCCAGCATCATCCGAAAATTCAACCCATCCTGTGATAAAGGACTTGGATCTCGTTTCGAAGTCTATATGCTCTACAATGAAATTTTTAGTATTATTCTGACATTCCTAATACTCACTTACTCCAAAAAGTTTCACTTTCCGAATATTGCTTGATGATGCAGGACGAGCGGGGAAAACATCAACTGTTGCAATGCAACTGTTCAGCAAATTTACGTTACTATCGCTAACTGGAGCATTTTGGGAGAGAATTGTTACAAAATGTACTTCAATGTCGTACGAGAATACTGGAAAGTATGTGAAATACAAATTGGTCTGCTTTATATGAAAAGTATGCAGTAGGAAGTAGTAATTTTTGCATATACACACTAGGTAAAATGAATACAGAAATTAATATACACCGCATTAACAGAGCGGAAAATGTGAGAAACATTTGATACAATACGTTGATGAGAATGACCTGTAGTGCTTGCCCATTTTTAATTTTCTTGAGTTAAAAAATTTAACTATGTTGTTCACTTAGTGAAAGAAAAGGCCACGTAACTACTTATCATGCCAAATTTAGCCTTTAAATAGTAAACTCTTTCAACATTTTGGTAAGGCTCTCTTGAAGAGCTCTAATCGGCTTCAGAAAATTCAAATTTCATATTTCATTTAAATGCACATATTGACGCTCATAACAGCCCTGAAAAGGATTTTTCGTCTTTCGAAAGTATTTTTCGATTTAAAATGGAAACGTTCAAATCAGGCCAGCCGCTGCTTGAAAAGAGCAAACATGCAGGCTATTTCCCTGCCAAAAATAGGAACTAAAATCTCATAACGCAGAAAAACTCCATGAAAATTTTAACGAAATAATTTCTTGTGGAAAAAAATATTTACAATACGACAGTCACTCCAGTATACAAAGTCAAAGCAGCGCAAATTTTCTGGCACATTGCCGAGAGGCCCACTAAATCTGCATTAACTTCATTAAACTTTCATAGAATTTGATAACTAAAAATTCCTTTCCTTACCACTCCAGGTTTAAATATCGTTTTGATAAACATCCATGACCATTTTCGAAAGCTTTAATCACCAAACCCCACAAGAAACGCGGACATGGCGAGCAGGGTACTTTTTCAACGTCAAAGATAATCAGAGTAAATGAGTCGTTAGAATGCCTGCAGAATCATCAGGACTCCAAAGATTCCCCGTACTCTTCCATGTAATCATTCGAACTCCAAAAAATGAGAAAAATAGATTCTAGTACACTGTAAATGGACTTTCGGGAGCTCGATTGGCCCCCTCCAGTCCAATGGAAAATTAGTCTGCTTGAACTCTCATTATGACTGTAGCGTTAACGAGCCAGTCTTCGAGTGAGGGAAAACAAAGAATCTAAAAGCGCATATAAAAATTAGAAAGCACTCCGAAAAACTGCGACGTATTTTTCGCCGAGAAAATCTGTAGCAACTGCAAAATTTGGGCGGAAATTTGCCAAACGAAAACTATCTCAAACCAGTAAGATTACTCCAAGCAACATTTCGGAACTACTCACGAGAAAATTTAAAATGTGGGAATATGTGTGATTAGAAGGAGCTTATTTTTCGTTTCTAAACTTTTTGTGCAAAATTACCCGGTAGATTTACGTGGGCAACTTAAAAATAGATTTTCGTACAAATTTGGAGGAGGAATATTTGTTAGAAGCAAACCTTTTACCGAGGTCGACTGTTTAAACATATTGTACAGGTCTATAACTAAAATATTTTCTCCGTTTTACCGCCCAATTTCCAAATAAATATGCAAGCTTTCCGTGCATAGGATATCTGTCGGGAAATTTACTCCCAAGGCATATTGAAGTCCTAACATTCCCGAAAATTTTTTTGCGTAAAAATCGAGAAAAAAAGTTTGCAAGTTTTCAACCGCTTGTCTCCAAAATTTTAATTATTCAACCTATTGCCGGCGATCGATTGATCAAATTCCCGCAAAATAGCCGCACGGAACCCGGAAGTTAAATTTTTGTGGTATTTACGCCAGAGCTGTTAGATTACTGGGGTAGACGACGCTAAGTACGTGCAAGCAGGACACCTGAGATTCAGCAAGTATCTCTTAAAAAAATTTAAGATGAGCAAGCATAATTTTTAAGATTGGTGGATTGTGTAACGTGTGAATAGAAATATGTTTTTAGCTCTGAATCTGAGCCTATTTTTGAAAATTCCCATTTTTTGAAATCTTTTATTTTGCTACCGTGTTTTATGGCGATGAGGCCATACCACAGGCCTCAGATTCTTTAAGGAGTGTCAATTTTGGTATTCAAATTCCGGTTATAGTCTTTGAGTGTAACGAACTTGTTAAAGGCGAGGAATGTTCAAAATTTACGGGTAATTGAAAACCACATCATACAGTTTCAACATCGATACAGAAGTTTAAAACCATATACTGTGCCTCTATTCCATTTTTACTATCCACCTTGGTTAAGTCAAGGTACAAGCTTGCATTTGCAGATGCATAGAACTAATTGCAATGGATATTCACTTAGCCATCCCAATGTATATGTTCTACATCATTTAAGATTAGTAACGGAGTAACTAAAGCTTGTAATCAAGTAACATTCCAAATTGGGCTGGAATGAGTTTGCGTTGCGCCCTATGCGAGAGGATCCGAACTAGCCTGTTTTTTCTACTGTTAATATTAGACTGTCGTTTAGATTCGAGTGACAAGTTAAACAAAAGACACTGTCATGGTCAAATTGTGGCATTAATTTTGTCTATCTTTACATTAAGGCTGCGCTCGACTCCCACGCAGGACTCGGTAATTGTAAATCATCTAGGGATATACGCAAGAGTTCTGTGTCCGCTGTCAAAACGAATCAAAGTAGATATTTTTGAATCTAAGTTCTATTTTTCGCTCTCAGTCACATAAAAAGGGTTACTTCAATGCAAATGAGCTGATTGTGGCTTCGCTCAATTTTAATGACATTCTTGTACTATATTGAACTACTTTTGTGTGGATATGTACATTCTTGCCCTATCTTGGACCAGAACGCACCTTAGATGCTTTCCCACATGCATTATTTGTAAGTAGTGTATCCGAAATACTCAATGCGCAATAATTCATATAAGATATTCTACAGTATTGTGAGCAATATGTGTTCATAAAACTTGTGATATTTCCTGCTTTTTCAGATTCCTGAAACTTATCCAAACGAGTACGGGTAGGATCGAAGTCAATTTAAGAATTTTTCTTACTTCAGTTTTCCAACTTACAATCCCTCTCGGTCGTGAGGTCAACAAGAATAATAAAGATAGGATCGGCTTAGGATCGTGTTTCCGTTGATATCTTAGGATATAATGGTGTCATTTTATTCTTTTCATTACGATTAACTGTTCAGATGTCGAGAGCTGGTATAATTTATGTATACTACACCGAATTGAGTGATAAATGAGAGAAAATGGTGCGAGGGAATCGGAGGTAAGTTTCTGTCCGTACTGCGTCTGTCAGTAGTGACCGACGTTTAAATATTCCGACAAATTTATTCATTCGTAAAGAACTGGACCTTCTACGGGAAACTCGGCTGTTTCATTGTACACTGGGAGCTCAAATCTGAGCTTGTTATGAGATTGGGGCGCATTTACGGTAATGGTAATATACATAAATCTATATATATTACCAAGTAGTTGGGAGAACATTTTTCTTTTGGAATAATTTTTTATATCTTCACACTTAATGGCTGTTTACCCGTACTGTTTTCATTTGATTGAAATCATAGTTCGAAAGAGTTTTGACATGCCCAAAATGTTGTTTTTGGCTGGTTATTTCTCACAGCTAAAGTTATAGATCCTCTTGTCATTACAGCTAGTTTTTTCAAAGATATTTCACTTCGCACGTTTCGAAAGACTCAATCTCGTCCTACATGGTCATATACTAACTTTAGATCTTACCAGGTAAATTTGGATTTTTATTTTGGTCATCACTGTATTTCAAAAATACACTTCACAATTCTACTTGTAATTCAGCACAATGATTCTTTTTTGGAAAAAGAAACGCGTTATCATTCCTAGAAATTACCTCGAGCCTCCAAAAGAAATTAAATCAAGCAAAAAATGAATTGATTTCAGCATCATTAAAAGTTGGACTGAAGCAAATTACTGTATGTCAATGCAATTTCGGAAAGTATAGGATATCATAACTTGAAAAATCACAATTTTATACATCTCTTGTGTTAAACGCGTCTGCGAACGCATTGCTCATGCGAATCTTTGTAGAACATGCATTTCTCCGAACCCAAGGACACCTCGTTCGCAGGAGGAAATACTCGATGTTAAACGCGGAAGGTCGCGCTAGGTTTCTAAAAAGCCTACTCGAGGCATGAACTGAACAAAGTTACAAATTTCACAATACTAACGTTGGGAGTAAGGAAGTACAATTATCTGGTTCTAGCGAAGGCGTAATCCGACACAGCAAGATTTTGGCTTGTCAGAAGAAAAATATTCTACACTAATAAGAACTTCAAAACTCAAAACCTGAAACAATAATTTCTCTAACGTCGACTGAGTCAAGACGATGATGAGTAGAAACAAATCAAAACATTTGTGTGAAATACAAAAAAATAGAATGATGTCATTAAGAGAGATGAATTTCCAATAGACAAGATAAAAGTATATATTTCATCTAGTCGATCACGACTCATTTTCATGAACAACGAACAAGTTTCGCATTCCTCTCAATATGCCGTTCTGTAGCCTCAATTTATGTCAGAAAAGGCTCGGGTGCGCTTAATTCGGCAGAATCTCTTGATGGTCGGCTTTTACAGTACTGTAGGTGTTTTGGGATATTTTTTATCAACTTCAACAACTTGATTTCTGCTTCCTCTCATCAAATTTCTTTAATTATTGAATGTAGAAAACTATTCTGATGTCATTGGTATACTTCTTTTCATAGGACAAAAGCAGGACACAGGATGGCATGGATTTACATTTACACTAGTTTAACGATCATCATTTACGTTCATTGGTTCCAAAAAATATTCCAAGTTCATTGCCAATGTTACGGGCTAAATGAGAGTTTAAATAATGGTCTGTCCATTTACTCAGTGGCACACCAACCTTCAGATATTGGTTGGGACTGTTCATGAAAAATGTTTGAGACCTGAAAATTTAGTGTAAACGATGTGGATGAGTAGATTTAGCTAGTAAGATCCTAAAAATGGTGACCATATCGACTAAAATCTTCGTTAACTATTTTCTTACTCTCTATTGCAAATTGGCGTCTTGTCACAACTTTTACCTTGTTTAAATTAAATTTATTTCATTTTTCTTACACTACCTATCACTTCCGATTACTCCTATATTCGATTTATCTAGAAATTTCTTACTTCTTCCAAAACTTCGTCCGTCACCTGAAGCTACAAGTCACTGGTATATATCCACCGACAAGCTCCGCAATTCTCCTAGTTTCTTCCTTTATTAAATGAAGAAAGTATCCTTGCAATTTTGAAATACATATTGTTAGTCTTTCCGGATGTTCTAAATCTTAACATTTTACAATAATTATTCCACACCCATCAAAATTCTCTTCTATAAAAACTGCAGCTGTCTGTTTGGGTCATTCATCACAAATTCTCCCTCGTTTCAATTTTAAGACTTGCAGCCTTCTTCTCCGAAGTCGTCCCTTCATTTATAAAAAACCTTCAAATCTCCTTCACACTTAAAATCTCTCAAATTCTCTCAAAAACCCTCGAAACCCCTTTAAATCGTTTGAATATGTCTCCAGCCCTAGCAAAACTCCTAGTAAGTTTAACATTGATTAATGTCGTACCTCTTCATGAGCTACTGTCGGACTCTGAGCTTGAAGATTACCATTTATAGTACCCTCAACGTTCTCACGCCGAACTAATCTTCGGAAAACCTAAATTTTTCGCGCTCACTGTACTTACGGTTCCTTAAAGTATATATTGATTTGGTCCGTAGTGAGCAAATTTTCTATTACGCTAATGCTTTTGAGTTCTAATTTTTTGGTCAGAACTCTACATGCGATTTTAATATGTCGTAGTACCAATCAGGGCCGCATTTCTGTCGTCCAGTATGCAAAATGTAATTAGAAGTACTCTATTACAGTATGGGCTATAAAATGCACGCCAAATCCTGTAATTCGGTGCTGCAGAGGCTACGTTTCCCGTAGGGTGTGGTTTTAATGCTATTTTCAAGTTTTTGAAAATTTGATTTGTCCATATAAACTGTATTGGAGGGTTATTTCTGGCCGTGACCTCTTCAATCTCCCGGGCAGAATGTACCATCAATACCAAAGAGTCCGTTATCACCACTCAACGTCTCCAACCCAAAGCTAGCAAGTCAACCCCCACGTAAACCAAACCAAGGACATCTATGTTTTTTCTAGAACCCTGTCGTCTCTTTTCTCCTTGGATTTACAGTGTTACGATACACCAATTAATCCTTGGCATCCCTTTATTGATGAGGAAGCTTAGTACTTTAGCTCTTCGGAGTATGAGAGTGAGAGCACGGAAACGAGATGTAGTTCCGATTCGGGAGTTCGGTCGTCCCCGGCTCCGAGATTGAATCGACTTGCTCCGAAGGATCTTGCAACTGTCATAGAGAGACTTTTCTATATATTTGACTCCCGTGCGGAGAAGCGGCACTGGAAAGAACACAACGAGAAGAACAAATGTGAAGGCTAATAATTCTCCCAGTTTTCAAGAAAAGAAAATGAGTTGTTCTTGTAGCTACGGAGAATGAGAATCCAAAGTCCACAAAGCGCGGTTAAGGCAGCTCCTCTTTCGTGCGAAACCTCACAGCTGGAGCAGGACCAAATCAGACCGGGCCTCTAAAATAGCGTCAAAGTGTCTCATATCATAGTACAGAAGTTCTTAAAACGGAAATTGCTCGTTTTCGAAGACGATCAAAGGGAATCTCGGAAATTACATCACTGCTGGACCGTACAGGTTACAGCCGCAGATCGAGAGCGTAATGATTAGAGGATTAAGTAAAACAAGCTGCATTCGTCGATTAAGTTGTTTAAAATGTAACTAGCGCTCTGTGAGACATAGCATTTTATTTCGTCTCTAGCATACACTCCCGGTTTTAACGGTACCGGAGGGCGAAAGAGAGCCCTCCGTACTGTTGTAGGTTTAAGGGGCCGTTCATATCCGTTTAGGGCATCATAATTAATCTGTGGTGCGTATTACATCCCTCGTGACGGCTAAAAGGAAAAGAACATATGGTTCTCAACATTCTATAATGCATTACACACTGAAGGTAATTTCTGCATTTCGGTTAAAAAACTTTATTAATTTCTGCTCATATTTCGCTGCAGTACAGTCAATTTTGAGTTTCATGGGTGTCAGTAACTTCCTTTTGATTGTATTAAAGCAGACTTAGGCAAAAGAGAATACTTGGGGTGTTCTAATGATTGAAAAATAGGCCGCTTATGTTCTAAATGATCAAATCCAGTTTTTTCATTTGAAACATGTGTAGGCTGAGTTCGCAAGCCGAATGTTGTTTATTCTGAAAGTTGAGTCAATTGATGAATGTCTTATAAACGAAAACTTTAACTAAAAGAAATTCATGTCGCCTTTTCTAGCTTTTCATTATCCCTTTGGTCTCTGCTACCTGTGCAATATTGTCAATCAGAGTTTTCCGATTTGTACTGACTGTGTAAATCATCTCATTCTCGCAACCTCACTCTAAATCCCTTCAAAGCGAAGAAATCAAACTACAGGCGTCTCCTGCTTGGAGGATTTGTTCACACGAGAGCGCGCTTACTCACAACTGACTTTAAGTGTAGAAGGCTGTTTGGATCCAGTCGGAAGATACAAATGGTGTTTGGAAGAGTCGAAGAAATTGAGAAATTACCAAGGACGGAGGATTTCAGGGAATGATTGTCAGTAACTGGGAATTACTTGATAATTGTCAACAGATAGGAATCCGCTTATCGAGTATGTTTAAGAAGAAAGAGCTTTTTCTATTGATAACATCCAGTTTGATGTACAATTCCATTAGCTTTGGGAAGGAAGAAGTTGAAGAGTCGATATAAGGAAATACGTCAACGGAGATTGATCCTCTCGCGAAATATGATGTAAGTGGGACCCTAAGCACGAAGCCGATTACACGCTCAATTCAAACAAAATAAATCCATTCTGAAGTTGTAATGAAATTAAAATTGGAATTTGATTGTCCGCAAGCATTTAAATATGGCAGAGAGTCGACTCGGAACGATACAGTGCTGAATTTCAATTGTCCTATCACATAAAGACGTTGAAAAATTACATGTCCGGGTAGATGAGCTTATTATTGTAGGTATTGCTTTCCAAGATATAAAAATGTATCAATATTTTATTTGGGTGCTTCCGATTCCATTCAATTCCATAAAATTATGCTCTACAAACTTCGCTTTGGAAAATAATGATTTGATTCCTCGCACAGAAGGTGTAATTTTAAGTTTTTTTAAGTTCTGATTGGCATAAAAGGTTTAGCGTTCGGCGGCTGCAGGAACACTTGAGGTACTTGCTCTCCGTATAGGTACATTCAGAGCTCATTTTTTGGAAAACTTTTTCCACCTACAACGTTTGATATTATTTACAGTTACATATCTTTTTCGTAATCTCAACCTCTTCAGATGAGGGACAATAGAGTTTTACAAGGCATTGGAGATAAATATGCTAACTCTTTGCAGCTATTAATGAACATCTCCGCTTTCATGTCAAGCCGTCAGATTCAATTTGTACGGATGAAAAAATTTCAAGATAGTATGTAATTGGCGGTAAGTGGATTCAGAAAAGCCTTCCACATTAAGTCTCCCTTGACAGGAAAGCTGAAATTTTGTGAGCTTTGTACTGCTGTGTGTGCAGAAAGTGGAATAAACATCAAAATCAAGATCTTTAAGAAGTCAGAAGACTTTGATTATTCTAATGCATAATGTGTGCAAGAAACAAAAATGATGATGAGGCTTGCAGGACCATTGCTCGAATCAGATATAAATTTATGTAGTATTTCTTTCATTTCCTTTTTTCATACTGCGGAGGCCTTTTTGGAGAAGTTCTTACGTCTCATTGGATTTGTCAAGAATACGAATTGGTAGTTCCCGATAGAATTTCTTTAAGGCCAATTTTTTGCCAAACAGGGTGAGCGAATAGCAATGTCAACTACCACAGATGAAAATAAGAAAATTGAATCTATCCTGGGGATTGATCGAGAAAGAAGATAGTTCTTCAGTACGTATGAAGCAACTAGTTCTTGTACTTCGATATTTCGCGAGCAATGCAGATCTATTGCACGAAGAGCACAGATTGTAAGCTCAGAAATACATGATACCAAGATTATTTAAAGATTGTTATCTTTATTGTGCTCATATTGACCGCAGTTACCGGTGTATTCAAGATGACCTAAATCTGGAAAGTAAATTAGAGGTTAGGGATTGTTCGATGCTTGTCAACACAAAATTGCTGGAAATACGCTGTTTTCTGTGTTGACACATTGCAACGGCACCTGCTGTGGATCTCGTTGCTGGTGCGACTGAGGATGATTTATACGGAGGGAAATGGTGACGTCACAGGCGATGTGATTCAATACTCAAATAGTTTCAAATTTATAGTTTCTTTGCTGTTCCCCGCAGGATCTGACTATAGGGCTAGGAATTAACCGAATTTCCCAGTTCGGTCACGTACAGTGGTTTCGCGAGCAGATAACCGTAGCAATAGACTACCAAAAGCAACCAAGGTGCTCATACACATTCCGGCTTATCACGCCTGCAGTCGTACCATACTGTACTTCCGCGCTGACCTTTGTACTCGTAAAATGACAGAATTGCGCAGCGGTCTGCAGTGAATCGCTTGCTCTGTTTAAGTGTACGTTTTATTATTGATTTTAGGCCGTTACGGCATCCGATACCCGTACCACCGAATAAATACCGACGACGAGCATGGCAGGGTGGAACTACAACCCACTGTCCAGTCTTCGTCGTGTTTTGTTTTTTTGTGCGTAGAAACGTCTCTCCCGCGTTTTTAAGGCCGACGGAACCCGCGCTCACCCAGACAACAGGTCGGTCGAAGGCATATCAACGAAGGACGCAGTGCGATCACACTAATTAGTACCGTCTTAACTGAATTTCTCACTCAAACTTCCTGACTGGCTTTCCTTCTATCTTCGGCGTTACGATCCGTCGGCGACATAAAATCCTTCGCACTCAACTGCTTTGCACGCCTAAACCAAAACTCCATGTACACCGCGATCGAAATCGCACCACCATTACCCTTTCCACTCTCTCAAGTTTAGTGAAGGCCGTTGGAATCTCGGAACGCAAATCGGAGTAGAATGTCACAACGCCCTAGAATAGCGAAGGTTAGATTGATACCTCTCTCGACTCCTAGGCCCTTACTACTTCCCCTCTCGCTCTCTTTGCGCACACCCTCTTCGTACACCCCATCACACCCCAACTTCCTTCTTCGCGCTTCCACCTGGTGCACCACCTCACCGTGCCACATCTTCGATCCTCCATCCACAACATCACCCCGCGCCCACCACGTCCTCCCACTTCCATCCGGCACCCAACCCCATCTAGCCTATACAATCCCACCATATTCAACTCCTAACCACTTCTCCTCTCTTCAACCCCCTTTCTACTCACCAAGCAACATCGGTGATATGTCCTGCACTGCACGCTGTATAAACATCGCCCGCTGTTTCCGCCGTGCATTACGCTTGCTGCTACTACTGCGGCGGTCACCAACCCAACCGTCGGAAGTTACGCTTCCCCACTCGTTGATTCATGTACCTGTTGCTGTTCGATACAACTACACTCAGCGGTACCGCTGGCCCAAGTCTATTTGACACAGCAAGTTTGCTACTGGATGTTTGACTTGCCCAAACTCACAAAAATCCTGGTCTTGCTGGACTTGTTGTCATTAAAAAAGGCCGTGGTTGAAGACTACACGTGATCCGGTGCGACGGTACCTGAAGCTTTCGACGCCCTGCGGACCACAAGGTACAGCCACCAAGGACCAAATTCGCGAAAAACCCGTGAGATGCAGGCTGTGGCTTCACCATTGCCCAGACAGGAGGGAAATCCCAAGGAAGTGGTCCTACGACTAAACCCCCGCCCATGTCTACCTCGCTTTCTATTCGTGCGGGGGAGTCGCACCTTTTTTTCGACAGCAGCCGGACTAATCGCTGCACCGCTTTGCATATTGCGTAGAAATCAGGGTGGCTTACTGTCTTGTTGCAGTACAATTACTCAAACAACTAATGTCAGTGTCTCATCTTGAGCTTTTTTTACGGAGTTGGACCCTAAAGCGTGAGGCAAGTCAAGGGGAAACTCCTATAGGGTAGAGAACTGTTGTGTTTATCGTAGATAGCTCCGGGTGATATCCCTAGCAGAGTTATAGAACCTCACACTGAGTCCGTGAGGAGAAAGAACTCCCTCTCCGGTTTGGGGCGACCCAGTTCCTAGGGTCAAAACCCAATCCCTCCACCACTAGAGGATTGGTCGGCAAGGGTCTAAGTACCCTGAACTATCCCCGAAAGGTACGGTCGCCCAGGTCGGATTACCTTTCTACACATCATACTTCAACAGTGCACGGGATCTTGTTATTCTTTCTGCGTCCAAACAACATGAAATTTATCAAGCTGGCCACTCGTGATCCAATAGTGGAAAGTGACCCAGCACTTCATGAAGTCTATCTCTCCCCGTGATCTGTAATCGCTGACAAGCGCACAAAAGTGTTTCATCGTTTCTATACGATCAATTGATCCGGAACTAAATGGGAACAACAACGGCAAATGGGTGCTAAGCTATCTCTCAGCGAGGGTGTCCTCGAGAGAGATCTGCGACCTTCTGCCTATCTGGATAGAACTGAGAATTTCTTCAACTATTGCGACGCAAACATTCCCCAGCATTCATCCCGTAAGATATTTATACGCTTTCCCATGTGCTGTACCCAGAAGCGGAGGATCGTGAAGCCGCAATTAAGATGGCTAAACTCATTGTAGCTGCAGGACTAAAAGTGCCCTCCACTCTAAGACGCCAAAACCTTTCTAACTCTTTCATCAAGACTTTAGACTCTGGCAAACGCAAAACCAAATCGGTAACGGTGGAAGCAGACTAGCACACGATGTTGCTATGCGACTAAAGGACCACGAAAAGAAGTTCTCCATTGACCTTGGCTAATTCTGGACGGATTCTGTCGGTTATTGCTCAAATATCTCGATATGGCCTGAGACCTTCGAAGAGACTCCAGTATCCCAAGATCTTCCATAAAAAGATCCAAAGAATATTTACCAAGTTCAGGTAGAACTTTATGTGTAGACTTTCGAACAAGCGTAGAAATGATAAAAGTAGTCAACTCCCTCTGAGACAGACTAGAGTCAAGAACTACCTCAACACGTTGCGTTCTGATATTGTCAGAACGGCCTCTGAGTCTCGGTAGCTCTTTCCAAAGCTTACAAGCTCACAACCAAGCTCTTACGTCAATGCCAGCTTCACACCGCGGTGTTTCACATAAGATGATACAAACCGAACCACGTGCGGACCCGAAAAAAATTGGCGCATAGGACCTGCGAAAAGCCTCTAGACGTCACTGGATGCTTCAACTGTGGTGATCCAGGACACACGCTGAAGGATTTCAAGAAGCCAATGAGTGCCGCCAAATCTGCCGCTAGAAAGCTTGAGTACTATCGCAAGAATAATTCCAATAAGCAAGCCATATATATGGTCCTCGCGGAACTTTGTGGGCAGCTTGACAACTAACCCGATTTGAATGAAGCTGATTGCGATGATTACTACCAGGATAATTTAAAATATTTCAAGCCGCTTTTCGCGTCAAGTACGACTTTTGAAGCTCAGGTAACTCTGTAAAAGGTCTTCCAAGACCATATGCGGACATTGACTCCGATCCCAGCGAGGTTCTCGCCATGGAATGTACATGGATGCTCGAGCCGGACAGGATTTTCAAAGAAATTGCGTAGACTCTGGCGCGCAAAAGGGCCGTCATCGGTCATTCGCAAGCGAATGCATGCTGTGAACTTCTAAACACTGACTTCTTTAGTGTATTTAAGGGAATGAAATTGCTTTTCAAATTCGTTAGGCGAAACATAGAAGCACGGGAAACATTCCATCAGGATTCCGGTCTGTTACAACTCGATTCTCTCCATCACGGCAGAATTTTTGAAGTTGATGTACCACTGCTATTGTGCTTAGATTTGTTATCCAGTCAAACATCACCTTTAACTGCGCTAAAGATATAGTAATCTCAAGACTGATGTATGGACTCTCACGTTAGTGCAGAAGCGTGGTCACGTGTTCATAAAGTAGTGCGCGAGCATTTTCTTTACCTCAACAGAGCTCCGCAGAACTAACCTACACTTTCAACACCCACATCCTTGCAAATTATACGCTGTGATGAGAAGTGTTGACCGGACTCAACGTCATAATGAAGGATTTCGAACGTATTACAAGCCTGTGACCTATGTCAGCGCGAAGCCGACGATCCGCATAGGTTCAGGATATCGCTGCCCCACTAAGATTTTTCATTCAACAAGACAGTGTGCCCAGACCTTAGGAACTTCTAAAAACTACAGTCCTTCATTTTTTCGACAAGGACACAAAATTCAGTGCAGCTCGTTTTCTATAGGGCGACTCTACTGCGTAGATGTGGAATTTTTTCATGCGTATATGGGTCTCGATTTACCTGAGATTCCCCAACAACATCTCTGTGGACCAAGGACAGCAGTTCGAGTGTCCGGAATGGAAAAGTTTGTCAAGGCCGCTGGAATCCCGAAAAATCATCCGAGGTAGAAAGGTACAACGCCTTAAAAGTCAGAGAGATGTATTACCATTACCGCCGCCGCATTTTCAACCAGATAATGGCCGTGTTCTGCATGCAGTAGATTTGGCAGATGTCATTGAAAGCAGCCAACGATACTATAGGACCATCTGGACTGGTTCCAACTCTGTCAGTGTATATGTGCTCCCCGTATCCCTCTTATCTCAGAGGAACTCTCAGACTGCACCAAGCGCATGAAAGTTATGGCAGAAGGACGAAAGGAGATGGCAAAAATCTCCCACAAAGCACGGTTAAGTACTGCTTTAAGCACAAATATCCCTTGTGCGGCCGATCACTAATTTGACTCTGGGGAATAGGTATTAATTTATCGGGAGAAGTCGACAGCGAAATGGGTTGGACCTCTTGTCGTAAGGTGATTCAAAGGAATGATGCTAATTCTGGACAACTGGGGTCGTCTCATCAGGGAATCAATTGATAAATTAAGTCGCATAATTGAAGTTGCAGACCCCCAATATAACAATTAGCTTCCTCCAATCATTCCAGAAGTAACCCACGATTCTGCAAAACAAGCCCTGATGCCGACCAAAGAAATTCTTTCACCGCAGAATCATCGCTGGGAATTGGAACTCTATTGCAATAGCGGCGATCGCGGGAAGACACGCGCGGCACGTAGTTCGGGTAGAATAGCCTCGAGGCCTGAAGTTAAACTGATACAGCAGTGAGAACACGGACGAACAACGATAAAACGCAAAAAGGATAAAAAGGGGCGGGTAAGGGTGGTAGAGCTAGTGCTGTCCGAAGGAAGCCGCGAATGTAAAACGGATAACCGGGAGCGGGGACGAGAACCTTTGCATACGCAAATAAAGTGGCTACAAAGGGAGTCCGTGCGCGCATTAACGGCGGTGACCGGGTTGGTTGAACAGGGACGAGCCCGGACTTGGCGTACCAAAGGACAGGGGCCGGAAAGTCAGGGCAACCTTGATACCTTTACTGTGGCTTGTAGGTTCGATAGACTAAGTACTAAAAGTGCTCAAGATAGACTAACGGAAAAATTGCCCTAATGGCCGAAAAAATGGGATAGCTAAAAATGAAGGAACAATAGGGTAGCGTGCCACTTGGCAAAGGGGTACGTGCCAGGATAGCGTACCACTTGGCAAAAGGGGTACATGGCAGGAGCCCAGATAGACTGTAAAGTAGTCCCACTGTAAAATAGCCCAAAATAGACAACTGTCAGCAGCACAGGCGAGAAAGGTAGGGATGAGCTGGGCTCGACACTGTAAACCAGGGCACTTCATAGCTGTTAGTAGACTCAGATAAACTGGGCTAGATAGTTAAACCGCGAGATCACAGAGCAGAATCATCTTGCACTACAGAACTGAGGGCCGACCAGAAAGAGATGAAACCGACGAACTCTTCGATCTTTTGACCAATATGAAACAAGCGGATCGATACGAAACAAGAATTTAGGACTAAATAGATGATTTTTCCTGCAATATTGGATGTGCTTGCATAAAAATCGCAGAAGTTCAATCTCCACTCAACCTCTGAAGAGATAAAAAGGACTTCCGAGCCGCTAAGTTAACAGAGATTAAGGGACTTAAAGAACGCAAAGTCTGCAAAGTCCTACCCAAGTCCGAGGTACCTCCGAACGCAAACGTAATAGGAGTAAGATTCGCACTCTCACTGAAGAACATCGGCGCCAAGGATCAGATGGAAAAGGCTCGATAAATTGCGCAAGAATACAATGATAAGGACAAAACCTTCGTGGACCATGAAGTATCCGCACTCCCTACTTCCCTATCCGATTTATTCTTACATTGGAGGTCTTAAAGGGGTTCAGAATCTTTTCACATGACGTCAACCAAGCCTACATGCAGAGTAAGGACAGACCGACGAGAAGGATATTCGTCCTACCGAAAAAGGAAGACATAGAAATTCTGGCGATGACATATTAAGAAGCTTTGGAGCTGATTAAGTCATTCTATGGCACTTGCGATGCAGATGATTACTGGGGAGTAAAGATTCACCTCCACGACGAAAAAGACCTAGGCATATTAGCAGCGCGTCGGCGACCTCGCGATGTACCTCAAGATCTCAGACGGTAAACTCGAAGCACTTATAAGCATCCATATAAACGATAATATACATGCAGAGAACAAAAAGTCTGAGGAATTTACGAAGAAAAGCTCGAGAAGTTCGACTCGAAACCGAGGTTGTATGACAACTTTGATTTCTTCCGGAATCATTAACACCATTACGCCGAGAGAATTCAAAATTAGCCAGAAGCGGCATGCGATGTGGCTCCAAGCTGCACCTGAGACTTGCAGCTTCGATGAAATCCGTAAGTATCGAGCGTCTTTGGCGTGGATGTCGAACACCCACCCTGAGCTTTGCTTTCTAATCAACCAAGCTGCGCAAGTCACCGAGGACTCATTTTTTTAGGACAAGCTAGCTGAGTTTAACAGAGCTGTTAGTGAAGCAAAGCACGGTAAGATATCTAGTCTGAAATATGGTCCACTGGACCCCAACTCTCCCGTCTGAAGATGTACGCTGATGGAGCTTCCGCGAAAAGCGACGATTTCTCGTCGCTGCTGGGAATTGTGATCTTGATTACCGACAAGTGCGGAAAGGTTCATGAGCTTGACTACTGTGGCAAAAAATCTAAGAGCGTTGCTCGATCAATGATGGAGGAGAGGTCTACGCTTTATCGGATGGATTTGACAGGTCATTCCTACTCCAACATGATCTTGAACGCCTACTCCGCACAAAAATCTCGCTACATTGTCTTATCAACTCCAGGCAGTCGATTGATTCCATCAGAAGAGGTCAGCATGCCATCGACAAGCGTCTGATGATTGATATATGCGCTACTCGTCAGGCCTATTAGAACAAAGAAATTGCGCACATTGGGCTGGTTAGCTCGGCAGATAACCCGCAAATGGTCTTTCTTTAGTGAAAACGGGGCGCTGAAAAATCTCTAGGTGACCGATATCGATAGGTGCGTGGTTAGTCAATGGGTAGTACACTCAGAGCAAGCACCCGAAACAGAAAATTCAGGGGTTCAAATGACTGTATTGCGTCACGGTCTACAGTGAATCGCTTACTCTGTTTAGGATATGTTTTATTGTTGATTTCAAAGTCGTTAAGGCATTCGTTACCTGTGCCCCCGAATAAATACCAACTTCAGGCATGGTCGGGTGGAACAACAGCTCCCGCTCCCATCTTCGTCGTGTCTTTCTCGCAAACCGTCTCGACCGCGTTGTTCCGCCGACGAAAAGCGCGCCCATCGAGACAAAAGGTCGTAGAAGGCCTGTCAACGAACGACGCAGTGCGATCTCACTACTACATATGGATATTCTGGTAAGGAGACGAGTGGGAGAGGTTTTCAAGCAACGCGCTGGATATGTAATCTTATATTCGGTGAAGGATCCGCCGCCAGGGATACTTAGAGACGCCTGCTGCAGCCTTTCTCACCGCACATCCGTCTGCTGTCAGCCGAATCTATAATAAAATGTTGTCAGTGATGTTACGCCGCCACCTGGGAGCTCACGTGTTTGACGAAACCTTGCCCATGCAATGCACGGAGTGCAACAGGCTCATGGACAACATTGGTGACCATGCAGCGGATTTTTCCAAAAAAAGCCTGGGATGGAATAACCGGCTCAATTCCGTAGTGAATGTATTTGGCCGACAAGTGTTCAAGGCAGCAGAAGTCTGAGTCCAATATGAGATGAAATACTTACTTCCCAGACTGAATGCACGGCCTGCAGAAATTCTAGTACAGCCGAGGTCGGACAAGATCAACACTTTGCCGCCCCTCCCGGTGGCGTACGACGTCATAGTAACATTGCTATTCCAAGAGGGCCTCAGGTCCATTGGGGCGCGCGAGGCGTGCGCTTTGCCAATGCATCGGAAAGACGGGAAAATAGGGAGCTTTCCAGCAAGGTAGCAGCAATCCGCGGTCAATCCCTCCCAGGAAGATCTAGATTGGGTTGGAAGTCTGTGCCGCTAGCCTTCTACTAGCTTGGATCGCTGTCTGCGACGAAGTTGAAGGTAATAGACGAATACGCGGCCGCTGTCGCAAACTGCAGCGGATGTTCGATGGGAGAAGTGAAAACTCAGCTTTATCAGCAGCTTAGTTATGCTATTTGATCCTTTTGTGCTGCGTCTGTAATATGTCGCGCTCTACAACACGCAGAATTTAGCCACCATAGTCAAACCCAAATCTATTAGGTTTGTTACAGTAAAGTACTCAGGACTTTGCATGTTGAACCTGCATATGTCAGTGGTAAAATATAGAAGAAACCTGTACAGTACACTTCCCGAAGTATTATTAGGACCAACAAGACTTCATACTGTAGCTCCAAGTAGCGTACAAAATATACAAAAAGCCCTCGTCGCATGTATAAAGAAGTGCATGCAATATTAGTATGATAGGCAATTATTTTAACTTGTCCAATACAAAGCGAGTACGGGAACTTATGTCAATATGGACCGTGATTTTGGACGAACTAATAATAGGACCTAGAAAAAAAGCGTTTACTATATAAATCCTATCAGCAAGAAGTGCAATTCCCTTTTTTCAATTAACTCTACGCAGCGATAAGACATGAACTGAAAAAAAGTTCTTTGAAGTTTGCCGGTCAAATCGTGACCGTGCGTCATTAATATACTCTTCCAAATCCTCCAAAGTATGAAACTGGCGGTTATTTTGTAGGCTGCCCTCTCGATAATGCCCCAGACGTTCTAAATGGGGTTTAAATCGCGATTTTGCTGGCCATAGTAGTGCGTAAACATCATTACTGTCCAACCAGGATCTCTTAAAATCACTTCTATTAGTGGGCAGCATTTTCATGCTGCAGAATAAAGGTGTCTAATACCCAACTCTCTGCGAATGGTAATAAAGTATCGTCCGTACATCATAGTAAAGCATAGAATCCTTTTTTCAAGACTTATTGCGATCTGCGAGACACCTTTCTATTAAATAACCCCCAAACCATTCGTAATTTCCCCTTTGTTGCCGACTGGACAAAACTCTGGTTCTTTCCTCGAATCATGCCAATAATAGGCAAATCCGTCTGGCCCATCTAGATTAAACTTCTTCTCACCTGTAAATATCAAACCCTTCCAATCAAAGAAAGAAAAAGTGACGTGATTCTTTGCCCATTCAACAGGTTCTTTTTTATGAACAACATTCATCACTGGGACAGTTTCTATTTCTTTTATATCATATTGACACTTCCCAACAGTATCTGCTGTACTCTTCGTACTGAAATTGAAAGATTCAGGTTTGTTTTCAGTTCGCGAGCACTATAGTTGCCGGTTGACGCATGCCTAAAAAGTGTCCGAATTTGCGTACTTGATGATTTTTTCGAGGGCCTGCCTTTTTTCCTTTTCGGAATTTCTTGAGACACAATAAAGTTATGCACAGTCGTTTTTGAGCGCTTCATGATCTCAGCAATTTTTTTCGGGTATCATTTCTTGAAATAAAGCGAAAAGCATTGTTTTTTTGTTGTTCTGTCAATGGTTTCCCTCGGCCCATTGTTGGCTGTTTTGCTGAATTTCCTTGGCTATAATCTGCTCCGTAATGTAGTCAGTAAAGAACAAAGTCCGTTTTATATTGTACTGTACAGTAATGTGGTCTGGGCTCTCAAGTTGGTTTTCACAGTTGGTTCTAGGAATGTTTCGTGCGAAATAATAACAGGACCAAGAAAATAGGGTAATCATGTAGCATAGATGCAAGACAAGTGTTTATTTTCGGCGTTCATTTAGTTTCTATTAGCAGCTCAATTGTTCTCGAATAACACCCTCGCCTAGCAGCGTTCCGTTGGCACTTGGGCTCATATTCAAGGCTTGGTTCTAGCATTATTTCGGGAGAGTACATGAGAGAGAGAGTAACTTTATGGCATCAGTAAATGGGATCCGACTGAACAGTACATACAGTATGTAATGTATTTGTAACAGTTGTACTGTACAGTATAGCTGACTTGCAGCTGTGCACGTTGCCGACGTGGCCAATCCGGTTAGCACTTAGCTGGCAGAATAACTGTTCCTGGATTGGAGCTTTGCTAACCATGCCGTAAATTCATTCCCAGCGGCAACAAACCAGCGGCTACCTCTGTGGTCGTAGGGTAATAACCTCACCGCGCGCCCCGTTGCCCATAGACGCCCTCTGCATGGAATATTATAGGGGCGGCTTCCGTAGAAAATAGGGGCTGCTACTCACCGAATGGTGACTTGCGAGAGGGTTTCTGGAGGCACGGAGGGTTGACCGAAGTCCTATTTGCCTCGGGTGCAGGAAAGAATGCGGCGGACATGTGAAACAACGGGGAGAAGAGCCAGAAAAATTCCACCGAACATACTCTCCAGAGCACGGCATGCCCTGCCTGAAAAACAGGCCCCTTCGCTCGTAATTGAGAACCTTACAAAAGAATGCGACGGCGACACTCTGCACCGCGGACAGGCAAGCTTAAGGAAAACCACGCAGCGCCGCTCTACAGTACCGTTCGGAAAGCAACGCCTTCCGGGGCGAGACCCCCGGGGGCGAGAGGTGGCGGTACTGTCGACAATGGTATCGACGAGATAGGGGCAGCGAGAGCGCAGCGGTGGCGGCACATCGATCTGTAGGGGAACGGGCTAGATGCAGTGGCTACTCCCGCACCCGACGACATGTCGCACGGGGCGGGCGCCGAAAGCGGCGAAATGTTGACGAAACTTTGCAGCGGTTGGGTTGAGTTCGGAGATCGGTGAATGGGGAGGCCGTCCCGCAGGCAGTGGGGCTTCTACATAGTGGTTCGAAGTTTCAAAGTGCATCAAATAATTGGTAGTCAGCATGCTGCCAATGACAACATAGCCCTTAAGGCGACTCTTCGTCGGGGGTCAGGATAAATGTTCACCACACCAATGTCTCTAGATGAGTATGGGGTAAATATCATCTCTCTTTAGATGAGTCAGTATCAATACCTCTCCATGCTCACGCTCTGTCCACCCGTTTACGACAAGTTGTTGAAGATTGCGCCAAACATATCGCGTTTCGATCTGCGCGCCGGTTCAGTCATGTAAAGGAACAAATTCTGCAGCGCATCAGCTACGCCATCATGTCCAGTGCTGCTAGCGCCCACTTGCTTGCATGCCGTGTGTCGACGAGGGTCTCTCTCAACTGGAGTAACCCGTAATCAGAGGAGCTCCTGTGTTCCATTACACCGCACCGCTGCGTTGCGCGGAATGCCACAGACCCCTCGACCTTTTAGGAGACCATGCCGCAGATCTTTGTAACTAATGTCTCGGATGGACCGTCCGGCATACAGCAATGGTAAAGGTATTTGGCCGAGAGCTGTTCAAAACAGCAGGACTCAGCGTCCAGTGCAATGTGAAGTACTGCTTCCTGGACTGAACCGCGACCCGCGGACATTCTGGTGCACCCGCGGTCTGACGCAGACAACACTCCGCCCTTTCTTCAGGTGGCGCATGACGTCACCGTATCATCGCCATTCTAGGAGAGAAATATTTCGATGTCAGCACGGGAAGCGCGAGCGGTTGCCAATTCAGCAGAAAAGCGGACGAAGAGAGACCTGGCGACGAAAGTGGCACCCATTCCTGGCAAGGCACTGCCGGGAAGATCGAGGCTGGAATGGAACGTTTAGTCGCTAGTTTTCGACTCGTTAGGATCACAATCTGTGACAACATCCAAGGTCGTAAAGAGATGCGAGGCAATTATAGAGGCAATTATCGCATCTCGCAGCGGATTCTCGACAGAAGTTAGGACTCTGCTACATCAGAAGCGTGATGAACGATTTCCACACGAAGTTCCTCCTATGACAGAGAGTGACGACCATCTACAGTACTGAAATAAACGGATCAAAACTGAATAATACCGTGTCAACCGCATTTCGACGAAAAGTTTTCACTTAAACAGAATTCATTTCTAACAAACCAATCCAAGCCTGACAAATTTCACACTTTACGTTGCTATCACTAACAACTCACCACTTGTCAGCGCGTCAGAGAAGCGGTGAACAAGGCAAAACCAATGAGGTTGTCACTGACCTTTCTTGCGAGTCGACGGCCGCCGTTCACTGACTACAGCGCTGGCCATCATACCGTAGAACCACCGATCACGGAGGCACTTACCGTGGTTGAGGCCGCCCTCCTGCCTGATCCATATGCACTCTTCACCGCCATCGTCCTCCCCACTCCAAAGCCCAACTGGATGCTGCATGTCCCTACCCGCACCCTCAAACCTACTTCGCACCTCACAGCAGCCCTTACATCTTACCTCCATTCCTCGCAAACCGATGACCTTCTCATTCGCCTTTTCTTCCATCCGTTTCACAATGCCAAACCTGTGCATATTCATAATTCCCGTCTCAGCTTCACAACCTGCACTCTTACTCAACGCTTAACGACGGCTTTGTCATCCCAGGATCAGACCGGGTCATTCAGTTGGCTCAACGACATCATCCTGAGGTTGTGGCTCAGATCAAGCAGTATCTCTATGGCATGGCCGTTGTTTTGGATGGCTGGAGCGCGGCGATGTTGGGGAGGCTGATCATCTGCGCAGCGGAGTGGGAGATGATTGAACTGGTGAACATGGTGTGTGCGTTAGTAGTGGAGGGTGAATTGTTGCGCCGAGGGGAGGAGGTTTTAGACATGGCAACAGCAGCTGCGATGCCAGATCTGCCAGGGGCCTTTCGTGTATATTACTGGGATTGTGTTGCCAGGTGTTTTGATGAGTTTCGGGATACGGCGGAAAAGAGGAGACAGGAAATTAGAACAACAGTTAAGGAGGAGGACGTTATAGTCATAGTTGACGATGTACAAGGTGAGTTGGAGGAGGTTGGGCTGATAAACGAAGAGGAGCGGAAGCCTCCGGCGGAGGAGAGGATCTGTCCAAAGTTTCCGAGGTTGTGGTCCATGGCTTTGCAGCAAGGAATGGCACTGGAGGTAATTGCGGGGATAGTGCGTTATTCGCAGCGTGAGGGTATCAAACAAGAGCTGATGCGACTAGTCTTGGGCTTTTTCGAGGAACGGGTGCAGGATGATGAGGAGGTGCTGGAGATGATCAAGAGGATTCGGATGACTGACAAAGAGCTGTGCGAGGTGCTGCAGAGAGAAAGTGGGGCAGATAAGTTTTCGCTAAGGGCGTTAAGGTTGTTGCTAAAGTGTGTTACGGAGCGGAGGGCGGAGGGCATGCGATGGCGGTGTCGATGGAAGAAGAGGGTACGGGTATTGACTGGGGAGGATAGTTTTAAAAAGAAGGTTGAGTTTATTCCTGGCTGTGGGCGCGGAGTGGGGATGTTTTGGGTCTCGAAACGTGCGACAGCCGAGAACGGGGTGGAATTCGCCGTGACTTGGACGGTAGCAGGGGCAGTTGGCGGCGAGATGGAGGTAGGTTTTAAAGTGACGGATGACCTCTGTAATTGTCAGGCAGAGGTGAAGCCTAATCCGGGAGGTGTGGAGGGGGAAATGGGGCGGCAGTAATGGGTTTTCGATGGTATTCTCTGAAGAAAGTGTGACTGCGGTTGCAAAGAAGCACACGTTGGGAGGAAACTGCCCTGTGCAGATTGAGTTGGACGTCGTAGTGAATGCCTGAGTTGTGATGGAATGCCTACAAGGCTTTTGAGAAGGTGGGGGTTCTTTCTAGAATGCGTAATGGTAACTAGGACGGAGGAGATGGATGACTTGGTCAAGGATGCCGCAGTGAAGAGGTTACCACGTTACTGCCAACTCAAGAGAGCGCAGGGCTGCCACCTATGCAGCAGGCTTCTGCAGTAACGGCTCTCAAAGTGTGTCGCAGACTGGCAAGCGAAAAGGGAGGCACCAAATAGAACATAAGTATCAGTACAGTACTTCCTCTTATTGCAGACAAAACGGCACCGCTTGAAGTGAGATACCCGTGTTGAAGGCATCTATGCACAATGGCACGCTCAGGTGGGAAAGACGCGTAAGGTTTGCTCTTCGCTGATGCGGGGTATCCGCACCCGCATCGCCAGCAGAAATGAAGGCCCGGCCATGCGCTCCTTTGTCCACGTAGTCTCAGGTGCGCTGGCGGCGAGGGAGGGTGCGCTGGCGGCGAGGGAGGGTGCGCTGATCAACATCGAACTTTTCGAGACCGGGGCAGCGGGTGGGTGAGACTGAGGTATCTCGACGTGAAAGACATTCGTGCCGAGGAGTGGGGTCGGTACCCACAACAGGCGACGAGTCGGGCAGGGCGGGGGTCAAATGTAGCCAGATATTCCAGAGAAGAGCTGCAGTTGCGTTCGAACCTGATCCTGTGCGATACGCCGGCGTGTGTATCAGCGCCTTAGTTGCATCCTCTGGTCGTCTATCGCTATGGCTATCTGCTCAGCACGCCTCTGCACGTGACCGACGTGGACCAACCGGTTAGTTCCTAGCCTAGTAGTCGGACTGCAGTGGACACCGAAACGCTTGTTTTCCGTCTACACCTTTCTGCGGCAAGCAGAACCTACGCCTACCCTACCTCCGGTACGCGTGTACAGTGCCCACACAGTGTACACTACTGTACCACTGTATGAGCCCGCTTCCCGCTCGTACAGTGTACACTGGTACTGTACACTCAACGGCGAACCGGTGCAATCAGACAGCGACGCTGAGAGTCCCGCGACACCAAACTCGCGCGACACGCCCCCACTCATTGTGGGCCAGGGGAGCCAAGCAAAAAAATTACGAACTCCAGCACCCACTCCCCACATAGGGGGACCTCTTGTATGCTTTCTCCCCGTCAAACTCGCCCCCAGACAACGTCTTCTACCCTCTTGTCAACACCAGTCCACATTCATCTCCTCAACCTTCGTCGGACGAACGACCGAGGTGCTGATAAACAGCCGCTGTACACCCGGAGGTGCCACATTCTCCATCGTCCAACAGCCACTTCTCTTCTCCCACATCCTCAGTCGCTCAAAAACCCTTCGCATCTCCCCTTCTACATTCTCCACATCCTCAATTGCTCAAAAACCTTCACATCTCCTTCTTTTCGGGTCGTATTCTCCAACCCGTTCTCCGGCTAGGAACCGTGCTACGGTTAGCAAGTGCGGTTCCAACTCGTCCAACTTTGGGCCTGTCCAATCCACTGTCGCTACCAATACTGTTATGTTCTCATCATTTCTTCCTTCTGCCTTCTTGTGAGGTCTTCGGGAGAGATAATCGGCCGCCCCATTCACCAGGCCCGTACGATACTTGATCCCGAAGTTGCATTCCGCCATCAAGTCCATCCAGCTTGCCAAACGCCCGTGAAAATCCTTCTTCTTAAACTCGTTTTGAAGGGCTCAGTGATCCATAAAGACTACGAAAGGCTTATCGGACCGACAGAAAGTACACTCTCAAGTTCTTCAGAGCAAAAACTACGGAAAGTTCTTCTCGTTCGCTTGTGGAGTAGCGGCATTCCAGGTCCGTCATTGAATGGGTTGTACTTTACCGTTCTTTTTTCTGCGAGAGAAGCACCCCAAGGGTGCCGAAGAGGCGTCTGTTTCCACTAAGAAAGGAGAAGTGAAATCCGGAAATGCTAATACTAGAGGGGTAGTGAGTCCAGATCCGTCAAGTTTTCTCTCCTCTGTTTCGAGAGTGCCTGCCCGTCAACACTTCTCTGCGGCGGAAACAACGTCCTTTTTGCGAGATTCCTGAACAACGGTGACCTTGGTATCTTTCTTCTAGTTCTGCACTTTCAACTCTTCTCCAGACTCAGACCGGGCCATAGAAACTCCGCCTCGCTTATCATCACCACGAGGGTTCTTAAACCAGCAGGTTGCCTCCTAATGGCCTCTTCCCCAACAATTGTACAACTTGTATTTCTATGCGGATTATGAGGGCAATAGCTAGTCCCATGGCCCTTCTGGTTGCAATAGCTGCAAAAATCATCTAATCCGTCTTCAACGGCGGCGTCGTTACGTCGAATTGTTCCTTCACGGACAACGATAGTTGAGCGAATTGGTCGGCCAACTTATCCACCTTGTTTTCCAGATGCTGAGAACAACGAGCACCTGGCTTTTGTAGGATCTTCTTCTGCATTCCACTCGATGAAGATCCTTGACTCTCTTCTCCGTAGAATGTCTTCTGTCCACATTCGAAGTCTTTGATTGCCTTCTTGAGCCCCTTGTAGTCCGTAGGGGCTCTAAGCATCACAAACTGCGCCATGTCTTGATTTCCTGCGACTGCTTTCCGAAGCGGGCCGAGCGAATCTGTATCATTGGGTCCAACTCTTTTATATAGAGCGTCCAATTGCACCAGGGAGTCTGATAAGTCCTTCGGGTCCAACTAGCGTTGATAGCCTTCTTTAGTTCTTCTTCCGGCTTCAGGGTCTTTCCCAAACTCCTCAATGGGCTTGGCCTTAACGGTCTAATAGTCCTTCGCCTCCTTCTTCAACGCTGTGTTGCGCGCAAAAGCCTCGTAGTAACGCTTAAACGCTTAGCCCGCGAGATGGCAGAGAATCTGGAGCGCCTTTTCCTCGTCTTTTTTTCCGCGCATAACTACACTCTCGTTCGCGAAAAATAAGTTCACGAAAAGGAACCGCGCGATTTTGGAAGAAGAGAGACCGTCGAAAGAAACGTGGATTCTCGGGAATTGTTCATGTTCATAGTCGACCTTGGATGCGGTACCATGAAATGCTTGTTTTCCGTTTACTTCTTTTCTGCCTCCAAGCGGAACCTATGCCTACCCTTCCTCCGGATCCCAGCAGCCCTCTCTCCCTCTTATAGGGGCTGCAGGTCCAGGGTTTCTACGCGTGTACACTGCCCGTACAGTGTACACTACCGCTGTACAGACACCATAAAAACTATTTGCAGTACATGAATGTGGCGAGCGTTTGATTTGTTTCTAACCGTGCAATACTGTAAAGGCAGAGAAAATTAGACGACTACAGTACGAACAAACAGTTGCCTAAGACGCAAATTGCTGCAGGGGGAAACTCGGGGTGATTTAATATTTGAAAGATACTGTACAGTACTGTGTCGTATGGTCGGTTGGGGCCCGTAATACTGTACAGTATCCTACAGGATTACTGCAGTGCTTCTCCGAACTGTAAAGTTCGAAGAAGCGTAATTTCAGCGAGTATGTTGACATGCTTATTTTATGGTGACCTTGAACAGCCGATCCGTCCAACCTCACCACAATTTCTGTTTTTTACACTGTAAAAGCACCCCGGATTACAGTATCTTATGAATGGCAATCGCCGGCGAAGGCGATTGGCAACGCATCGCGTGGGTTGCACGCCCTATTTACTTACTGTCCTTTTTCCCGTTGGGTCGCCCAAAAGACCAACCATCAGAGAAATATTGCAGCGTTGACTAATAAAGTACGTTGCTCAGCTAGAACTTCCGTCCTGGCCCTTCTCCTTCCAAAACACTTATCGAAACCCTTGCTGTTCATACAAATCCCCGTCAATTGTCGCCGGGTTTGAACAAAGAGCCAAACGGACGGTTTTTACGAAAATATGTATTCAGGACTCTTTTCATTGGCTAGATCAATCTCTCTTTCGACTTTTCTCCCGATCTTCGCAAACGGTTTCTATCACCTGTCATGATGACCCCGACATCCGTCGCGACATTCAAGGCCAAACATGGCAAGATTACTCCTATTATCAACGCCGCACGTATCAAAGATGAGTACTGTGAACTAGTTTTGCTTGCCGCCAAGTCTATTCTCGATCTGTACGCCCTAGTAAGTGACCAATACATTTCCTTTTCGCCAAATAAAGCTTGAAATCATCCTGAACCTGAAGAAGCGGCAAACTTTCTTCGCGATCTACTTCCTCCGATTAACTCCATGTTCTTGGAGAAGTTTTTTGGATCACCGATGTTTCCTTTTCGTGTGTTGTTCAGTGTCGCGGGCTTCTATTCGCTCTCGCTGATCCCTTAATATTTCATGGAAGTACTGCATGTAACGATCCCTAAAAGGGCAGATAAGTGTTTCTCACTGCTAGCATGGTTATTCTACTTTATGGATTGCAAGGCGGATTTTGCATCCTCGAACATCCGCAAGTTTAAGGATACAAATAACCCGGCACCCACGAGTATGACTGGTATTCGCGCTGCTGCTTTCAGCACAGTAATCTCTGTTGACAGCCAGACACTGCCGGAACTTGCCCTCCTGTAGGTGACGCAAGGATTCGGAGCCAAGGTACCGCGATCCCAATTCCCGTAAAGCAAATCCCACCCGTACCGCTACATTCTTTTCCGGGAGCCTCATGACATTTAGAAACGAGTCGCGAACACGCCGACCTCTCCGGGAACAACTCTGATGTAAATAGTCTGGAGAACAACCATCCCAAAACGGTGATGACGGTCGCAAGGCCAACTAAATCCAACAAATGTTTAAGTACATAAAATTTTCAGGACATTTTCCAAGACATCCACGAGACTCTCAAGTTGTACGACGTCGAGACTGGTATGTATGGATTTATGCCGACTCACAGAGCTTATTTCTTCAATTACTCCTTCAATGGCGCAGCTCGCAAGCGTTTCTTCGACAATTGCTCCGAGTCAATGTCGCAGCTCGCACTTTTTTCTTTGCCAATTGCTCTGAGTCAATGTCGTGTGGTGAGGTGGTGAATTTCATGATCACGGAATACATGAGTGATGCAAGACAGCTCCAAATCAAGGGCACCTTGGAAACTCTTCGCCTTCGTGGTTTTGACCGGCACCTATTTTGTTCGAAAGCAGCAATGGCACCAGGTCACTACTGTACAGTGGCAGCCTTCCTACCTTGGAATAATTTTCAAGTTTTCGAACCATTGGGGGAATACCACACGACGTGTTTTTCACAAGCGGGTGAAGTATTTGTTACACTGTAACATACTGCATTACAGTATCTTGTGAACGGCAATCGCCGGCGACGGAGATCGCCAACGCACCTTGTGGTTTTCACAACCTATTTACTTACTGTCCTTCTTCCCGTTGGTACGCCCGAAGACCAACCATCAGAGAGAAATATTGCAGAGTTGACTAATAAAGTACGTTGCTTAGCTGGATGTCCGTCCCGGCCATTCTCCTTCCAAATCTGTCACCGAAACCCTTGCTGTTCAAACAAATTCCCGTCGATTGCCACCGGGTTTGAACAAAGAGCTAAACGGACAAGTCTTACGACAATTTCGGCATTTCTGTGCAGTATATGGAGAACGCTTGATACTGCGCACAGAACTCAGTTTCAAGAATGTGTTAGGACACTCACCCCGTTTTATGAACGGCTATGCCCTGTTTTATTTCTCCCCGTACTTTATTTCAGAATTTTTATTATGCCACATTCCACGCTTTTACGACACATTTTGCATAATATTTTTACAACTGGGTAAAAATAGTGCACGTTTTGGATTTTTCTGTACACCGTAGAGGTCTCACACAGCCTTGAACAGTTTAAATCAAATATATTCTATGGTGTCCGCGCAAGATCCGACTATATGGCTAGTAACTAAACAGACAGTCCACTTCGGTCATGTGCAGTGGCGTTAGCGAGCAGATAGTCACAGCTATAGATTATCATAAGATAAAACTAAATCGCTAACCCACACGTCGCCGTTTCACGCCTACTGTCGTACCATACTTTCGAGGTATTCGCGGGATTAACTCCTCAACCATGACTGCAGTTTGGGAGGCAGTACAGCGCTTACAGATGAGAAACATTATAATACAAACACTGGCGCTGCCGCCTAAGAGAGGCTCGGTTTCAAATGTCTATATAACTCTCAAATATTTTCTACTGTACCCTTCCACAAATTTTACGTTTTGGGAACTAAAGCTTTGAAATTAGAACATTTCAAAAATATGCCAATCGGAACAAAAAGCACACTCTTTACTTTGCCGTGGAAAGGAAATGTAAGTAGGTATAATTTTATTGGAATTCGGACCATTAGTTTCCCACCAAATCGATTTCCCCGTATCATCAGTAGAGTCAGGCTGATATTTCGGCATTGGATAATTTTGGGCACCTACATCTGCGGTAAAAGGAGGTGATCTATGGGTCTCAAATGGTACAGAAGATACAAGTCCGCCGATCCCCTTTGCAAACACTTCCACTAGGGTTGCTTCAGCTACCCTTATGGACCCACCCTTCCTCTTCGCCCGATATTGCTTATCGTTCCTCAAAGTTCGAAAGCACTTCCGCGGAGCAACACGAACAAGCTCTTTTGCGAGTGTTGCCCTCGCAGCCCTCTCTTCCTTCATTTCGGCCATCCTTTTCGTTTTAGCATTTCTGTCTTCCTTTTCTTCTAGTTTCCATTTTTCTTTCGCCTTTCTTTCGTCCTCTCTTGCTTCCCTTTCCTTCGCGTTTTCAGCATTCTGCAGAGATTTTTCCTCCATTTCATTACGTCTTCGTTTCAAAGTTTCTGTCAAAGTAAGACACAGCGTGGGAGCAAGCGGCTAGTGAAAAACAAAGGGTAGTTTCTGTAGATGTGAGTTTACCTGCATCGGAGCAGAGCTGGCAGACAAAGGCCCCCCACCTTCCAAGTTCGATATCGTTGGCACTTCAAAGAAGAACAGTGAAATTTTTTGCAGTGCCGAGGAAGTTCTGGTGGTATTTTTCACGATTTCTTGCAGCTTTCGATGCGTATCAACATTGCTCTGCAGCTGAACGACCCGTGGTTATCTCCATGCAGAGCTCCGAGTTTTCTCGCCGAAGGATGCCTGAAATGTGAAAAGCCCTGTATCTATGAAGCTTGAGGTAATGTCCTTTGTCGTAATTTTTTCAAACCTATACACACCACAGGCCAAGTTGAATCCAACTTGACGATGATAAAAAGTACCCTGAGCGCAAAAGGAATCTCTCAAGTCTCTAATTGACTTCTTGAATCGCTTTTTTACGGCCTGATCACACGGATGCATGAAATGGCTTGTGTGAGCTGGTGAAAGCACAGCGATAATGTTCTTTAGACGATATTCTTCTAACCATTCCACGCCATTTCGAAAATAATGACCGTGTAGTGTAATCAATATTGGTTCGTCGCCAACAATTGGCGTTACAAACTTTGATATATGTTTCACCACACCCCTCATTAGCGCCATGCCCATCGAATTGTTTTCCCTGACCTTCACAACGGATGTAACAGACAGTAACCAGTTAGCTTGGCAAAAGCGTTCGCAGATCCCAGTTGAAGTTCCTTCTTTTACCGATCCGGTATCGTACAAAACCAGAGTTCGTATTTTATGTTTCCTTCTACGATGAAAAGCAGTGGTATGTTGAGGCCGATGGCGTACACACTTACAACCGCAGTGATATGCTTTGATGCGATATACGTTGTGCTATATTTTCTAAACCCACCATAATTGCTTGAGGAAGAGGATAAAATCTTTTCTTTCCTGCCGTACGTAACGTCGAAGGAAGTTCTTCAAGGTTCCGCATACGTGTAGTAATATGAGTGTCCATATATTACACTTGGCAGGTGCCAAGACACGTTAGTGACACGATAGTGACTAATTAATTTGTAATTAGATATAATTTTTCGGTAGCTTCTTACAGTAATTAGGAACCGTCGACGGCCACTGGGCAGGTGCGCAGACTTGTTAGATATATACCGGCCGCCCGAACCGGATTCCCTTAGCAGATGTAAAAATCAAGGAGAACTTCGGGCACAACACTACTCGCGCTTCTGAGTTAGTCCTAGCTTCCTTTGTTCTCTGTCCCTTCTCGTACGGATTATACGAGTGGATACCAGCCAGGCGCGTGGTGACTTTCGGGGTAACTCGGCTTCTTAACCGTTCTTTACGGGACGTCTGTGTTCAGCGGAAGGTAAGAGCCGAACCTATCTTTCCCGGATACGAACCGGTCCTCATCCCTACGTCCCTTTCTACGTCTGGTCCGGCGTAGGCCAGTCTTTCTTTTGTTCAACCGGGTGCGGAATATACCCGTTGTTCCTTTATTTATTTCTTGTTTTCCTAACTACCGCGCTAACTCATCAACCTCCCTTCAGGCTCTCAACTCGTCACCAAGAGAGATACCATTCCCCGCTTTCTCGTGCAATTCGATCACTCCGAGTTGTTTTCCTTTCTTCCCTCCTTTCAGTGCCTTCCGCACTGTCTCTTTTTCCTGTGTCCTTCACAGGTTGTCTCCCATTTCCGCCTCTGTTTCGCCAGCAGAGTGACACCGAGTACACCGACGTAAGGGTTGGCTACTCCCGGGGAATTACGTCCCATGCGTGTACTACAATACGATTTGGGTCGGCAAGCCACCCAGGATATTCCTGTCCTATCTTTCTAATTATCAAAGAAAGGCTGAACATGCTCTTTATTTTCTGCCCAAATCTCTTTTGTTTCCTTTGACTCATGATACCGAAACGATGTCTCGCGATGCATTGCTCTGAGGGCACAAACGGCTTCATAACTTGGGATCCCACTTCTTTACCCGCGTCTACCATCTACTGCACTCTCTCTATGGTGTAACGCAGTCATTCATAGCCAACTGCAACTCTTCTCTCTGATGCAGTCTGTGGTCTTCTAACAATCATCTTTTTCCTCCCTGTGTGAGAACAGCTGGGCTGTATACTTTTTTCGGCTTTGCTAACAGACTGTGATCCTTCGCGCTTAGATCGTTTTCCATTGCTTCAACGATAGTAGAAAGATTGTTTGCAGTGTGTCCCATAGCACGGTTTGTCATTCTCAACTTTCCCTTTGCCATTTACTTGAGTAATTTCACAGATTTTACTCTGTTTTTCACTCTTTCCTCTCTCTTTATCTCGTACCTCTATCTCTGCATTGCTTGGCAGAGCATAGCGGGCGGCATGTTGCATACGATTTCAAACTGCGTGCTCACCGAGATTGAATGCGGTGGGTTTCTTGTTGATGTAGCGAAGTGAAGTGGAGCACGTAAATTGAGCAGGAACGTGCGCCAATTTTGTGGGTTCCCGCTCACAATCTACGATGTGGGTCTCTGTGGTTGAGAGAGATTGTATTGGTGCGCACTGAGCCGAATAAAGGAGCAGGAGGTTTGGTTGGCACGGTGTTTTGGTGCCCATAGTAACCCAATCCCCAAATGAAGCCTTTGTGGAAGGGTACAGTTCACTAATACAGTTTATTTCAAGTAAAGTACTCATCTAGGGCCCCCGGGTGATCATCCAGACTGATCTTTACAGTACAGTAGTAGTCGGTCAGTCAATGTACACTCGAAATGACAAATGATCAAAATAAAGATTAAAAATCATTTATTACACTGTATTCATGAGTTTTACAGAACTTATGTGCTTTGTGGTGCGTTACTGTAAGATCTATTTCTACGGTATCCTTTCAAAGTGCGACGTAATAGAGAGATTAAGCAACGAAAAAACTGCAAAGAAACTGCAAAGAAACTCTAATTGAATTACAGTAGAAAAAATATTGTTTCAGAATTCTGCAATGTGGCGTGAGCTATATTGCAGAATTGTGACCGTTTAGTGAAGTGAAAACTACAATTATTCCGAAATACGTGTACAACGTTTCCCTACATTTGGCGCGCATCTTACACATGGTTCGTATATAAAACTTCATCCATCCCATCACACCCAATCCTCCTTCCTCCAACTACAGCCCCTGTCCCTAACCTTATCCATATCCCTACCACCGCCTTTGTCACCATGAAACACCTTCAGAAACTTGCGAATGTAGCCATGTCAGCGAAGAATGAACGGAACCCTCCTCCTCCTGCTCGCGCCCTTCAGACAACTCCCCCTGTAGCGTTCCATCAACTTAACCGCTTGATGTTGGCAGCGAAGCGACAGCGAAGGCGCACATCGGATGCAGACCGAAGTTCACTGCAGACGACGACCTAATTATCGCACGCGAAGTTGCGGCGGCGCAAGTGCATATTGCGCCGAATGGAGCTACCAAGGAGCGTTTCTATATAGCTGCAAAGCGAGCGAACGCAACGCAGAAGCTGTCTTGCACGGTCAAATGGAAAGCTATGCAGGACAGTTACAAGCGAATTCAGCAAAGATTCGACGAGCGCTATGCAGTTGACAGGAAAATAAGCGTGATCACAGGGGAGATTGGGGAGCTGGAGGAGCTTTTGGTCTCAATGAAAGAGCGACCGATGATTTCGTTGACCCTAAAAGCTCTCAAGGCAAAGCGACGGCTTCCTCGCTCTCCCATTTAATTATTAAACAGTAGACCATGACTTGTTTACTTAAAGTTCAGAAATTCCTCGAGAGTTGGTGGTGTATATTTGAAGTACTGAGAGATTTGATTTGGATAGAAACAGTTTCGAATGTTACACATCAACATTCCGCAGTAGTAGAGGGCAGCCAGTGGACACTCTCCGATCCTAAGCTTCATTTTAAAGTCTACCATGATCCAGTACATTTTGACCTCCTTAAACATAGATTCCATAGTGACGCGACTGTTAGACATCGCCTTATTGAAATGCCTTTGAGCAATATTTAGAGATGAACCTTGAAAAGCCATCTCCAGGTAGGACCTCTAGGTATAACCGCTGTCCCCGTAGATACAGTACTGCTTCTCGGTAGTATTCATAGTTTCTTCCAATTGCTTGTCTGCTCCAGATCCATGTATAGCGTCCAGTCATGTCTTCTACCCTCGATTGGTCCAAAAATGTGCATAAGCATTCCATCTGGAGTAGAAATAGCTTCAAACTTTAAAGTATTCTTTCTATTGGGACTGTTATACATGGCGCGCTGCTGAAGATTGTTACCAGGCTTCGCAATTCCAGTGACAGTTCCATCAATGAATTCAATACAGTTTGGTAACGCTTGAGATTTCTCATTAACAGCAGATGAATAAGATTCTGCCTTACCTTGAATGTATGAATCCTTCATCTCTACAGTCAACAAGTACAGTCTCTTCTTGAGGAACCCTTCTAACGTTTCCCAGAAAATCTCAGACAGCTGATTACTATGCTTTCCAAAGAACTGTTCCATCTTTTTCTATCTGTGCTGAATACTCATAGGTTTAAGTAAAATTCATGTACTCAACTTCGGATTTGATGCGTATCTGCTTCGTGAAGTACTCGTCGTCTCTTTCAGTCATCCAATTGCCCGTACGAGTTTTAAGACGTCATTTTTCTTGAACGGAATTGAAATATACACTCAGCGTCTGACATTCCAAAGAATTTTATCGCAAAATTTTTTCTGCGATGCTGATAGATCTTGTGAGGTGCGCTTCATAGTCATTTCTCGCTCTATAATAGTTGCCCATTGGTTCAAGTATGAGCGGGGAACTGCCGTGATGGTATCAGCAGCGGTAAATGAGGATGAGTATTACATTTCGCCACTTTCGGGCAAGGTTGAGACTGATGGCCTTCGTTTGATCCCGCCGACGCGTGTTTGTCATTTGGATTGCGTTTCTGTATCGAGAGGGATGGTTGCGAAGGATAGCTCTGAGACTGTGTTGGAAGGGGGTAACTAATACTCACGTGTGAAACATAACTGTGCATGCGTAATCCTATCACTACAATTCAATTCACTACAAGAATTTTTTGCTTACAGATTCTAATTACAGTATCATTAAAGTTTCATTGCAGAATTTTTTCTTGCGTAATCCCTGTAATGACAGTACAGTACAAACAAACGCTAAAATTGCCATTACAGTATACATCTTGCCCAAATACACTGCACAATGGTGAGGTTATGTACCGGCCAGCAGGACTAATAATTGCAAGAAATGATTGCATCAAAAAGAATTGTATGTAATTGTACTGTACAGTATTCGCCGTTCAGTTTTTTTGGGGGCAGTTACGGTACGGTAAACAGTAGATAATTGAAGGGGCGAAATCAGGGAAATTTAGGATATTCGTATACTGGGGGCAGAATGTATCGAAACGCCACCACAAATTATTTTCGACCGTCTGTTGACGAAATCTGGTTGGGCTCTTTACCAATCAAAATTGAACAATCCATCTCAACCGTTCACAGTCCGCCGCTTCAAATCAAAGCTGCTTTTATAAATCTCCGGTAAATCTTATCTACCTTTTTCCATGCAAAACGGCCAATCGTGTGATCCCCGTCAATCGCAGATAGTATTCCGTCGTCCACATTCTTCCTTCCTTGTGGGACCTGATCTTCCACGGCCTAATGCATTCCGCGGACTGCGTTTTGTTGCCGTGCAGCTGGCAGTGCTGCGGTCCGTAATGCATCCTGCCGTTTGCATATGCCGGACATGCCCATCAAATGCAACTTTGATCCTCCACGCAACCATCTAGTGAACAGAGCTTGAATCAATCCTCCAGCCGAGCTCCCTCCGATCCGTATTTAACCAGTTCATATTCACGAACCGAATAACAGTGCATTGCCCATTCACGCACCACAAATCATCAACCACGCTTCCGACCTCACCCTCCCAGTTCTTTCATCAACTAAACACATCATCAACACAATGGCCTCTTTCGCTTTCGTCCCCGCTACCCCGATCTCTACTTCCGCTCGTCCCCGTCTCATCCTTCACCACCACCGCTGCCCGCCCGGTTGTAGCTGCCACCAGCCGTCGTGCTACAGTCATGTCCATGAACGATAAGGAGTCGTCCAAGATCCCGCAAGGTTTCACCTCATTCTCAGAGCAGCTTAACGGCCGCGCCGCCATGATGGGTTTTCTGCTTGCCATCATCACGGAGGCCATCACAGGGAAGGGAATCATCGGTCAGGTTCTCGATTTTCGACATTGTGAATGGGAGCTCGGCTCTGGGTAACTAAGTCTGTTGCGTACCTGTTCCAGAGCAGGACTGGAGTAACAATGGAGGAGAAACTTGCTTGGACATGAGGTGGGGCATGGTTGAACATTTACTTGGCACGCTTGTGTAGTCGTCTTGTAGAGTTTAGATCTAACCTCCGGTAAATCTCGACACGCCCTACCCGGATGAGTAACTTTTTCTTACATTGCAAAATTTGCTTGTAGGCCTAGAGCTCTTTATTAGAAGTTAATGCTGGCAGCGGTGCGGTATCGGCAACAAGCGGACAGAAAGCGGAAAGTACATAGCCACTGACGCGAACCCAGACTTGTCGAATGCCACCACTTGACTTGCTGAGTTTGAGATGACGTCGTCAGCAGGTAGCTGTGGATGCAGTGTGTTTCCTCATACTAATGACTTACGGATGCCTTTACTTACAAGTGCAGGAGTCTTGTTAATTAGTACTCTAAATAAGCATGCGGCATCGGGCTCAGGGTAGAACTGCCCGGCGACTCTAAACAAGTCATAAGCAAAGTGTCTCCTCACGTATTCGCCGCAGATGGGACTGTTCAGTGTCCAATGAGACCGAACTGGCAATGGGCGGATGGGGCAACTCTAAAGATTGGCTAATGAACCTACGCAGAATCAGGGTAAGTAGATGCGCTCGCAGCCCCGTGTTTAGTGTTCACTTAGTATTCAAATAGGTCAGAGGGGAAATTTGGGGTTATTTTTGTGTTTGGAAGATGTGGTCGGTTGCATCCACGTCGCTGGAAGTGCGTAACGAGGGAGTAAGATAGTGAATCTTATGTGGTCGTACTTTTAAAGAAGCTAGGCATCCGTGCAGCCCTTGATGCCATGCGCAGGTAACGCTGAGTCGAAAGATGGACAGAATATTGGCGTATCCACAAAGTGTGGTTAAGGCGGAGTACAATAACAACTCCTTCACCTGCACCAGTGGCTTAGAGTCTTTTTCTCTTTAATTCTACTGCTTTCGGGAGGGTGGGCAGATCTAACCTGACCTTACAGTTGGAACTAACCGCACGCCATGCGCCATGCCAGCGGCGTGTGGGTTAGAGGACAAACGCTATTACGACTGGATAAATCACTGAGCGTTGGTCTACATTTGGGGTTTTTCCCGGGAGATCAACGTAGATCTCGGAGCTGTGGCGAGCAAAGAATGATGTTTTCAGTAAAAAGCCGTTGTTCGGTAACTGATATAGTGTTTATGTACGGGAAGGTGACGGTACAAATGATTACACGTAGGAGGGCTGACGCCAGCCACTAAGAATCCTGAAAAGGCACGGCGACTGTTGACAAATTGGAGTGCGCAGCCTATCCCGTTAACCATTTTCAAATTTAAGTCTTGACGCCTTTGATCCTCCTGACTCACTCTATGTTTGACGTTGTCTCTAAGAATCAATTGCTGACGAATGACAATTGGGTAGAATGCTTTGTGATCCTAGCCTTGGCATCCGTATATACTTTACTGCCTGCCGTGGGGTACGCTCGCTTTCTGCGCTTCCATGCATTCCGCATTCTAGAATAGATCACCGTAAACCACCAATGGTAGCGGTCACCGATGCAGCCGAAATGTTGCATTCGGATGGCTGAGAAATTTTCATCCGGACCCAGACGAGCTGCAAAACGCCGCCCGAACGAATTCCGGTGAGCCTCGAATGTAGACGAATGTAGATACTCCATGTTATAATCTGTATTTATGCCAAGCCTTTGCCCCGCTCACCTTGGTCCATGCCTCTATCGCGCATCTCACACCTGCTCACCACAACATCCTATCCATCAACTGAAATCAACTTCCAACCACAACACTCCCATCGCAATGGTTTCCTCCGCCTTCATTCCCGCCACGCCCCTCTCTGCCTCCCCACGGTTTATGCTCACCTCCTCATTCACGACTTCGTCGATTCGCCAGACTGTCGTGGCTACACCTTTCAGACGTGCAACCATCATGGCTCTCAAGGACCCTGAATCCTCGAAGATTCCGCAGGGTTTCACTGCCTTCTCCGAGCAACTTAACGGCCGTGCCGCGATGATGGGCTTTCTACTGGCCATCGTGACCGAGGCCATTACGGGCAAGGGCATCATTGGGCAAGTCTCATCGATCTTCGACATCGTGAACGGTAGCTTTGCCTTTGGAAACTAGGAACATGAGTGAAGGTCGACATCGGTCTGTGCAGACCTCGTATGAGGGCGAAAGGGAGGTGCAGGTTGTAGTGCAGCAGTGTAGGAACAGTAGCCCGAAATTTCCAGTTAAGTTCTCATGAGTAAATCTCCAATGTTCGAATAAAGCGTGTGTGTCCGACATGATGACGAGTCAAGGGTAAAAAGTCAAGCGTTCTTGGACAGAGGACGGAGCGTTCATGACAGGTTGAGCCAGCCCGTCTCATGTGTCACGCAGCCCTGTTGTGATACTGGAAACATGGTCGCATGTGCCGGTTGACATTGGTGATCAACTCAAGCTTTCCCTTTCCTCACTTTGAAAATAGTTGAAGTGCCTCTCAGTCCATTACTTCTACCAAATTCCTGCAATTCAACACATCCCTTGTTATAATCGCCTATTTGGTATTATGACTAAATTAGGCAGTGGGACGTGGATGTCGCCTGAAACAAGATTATGTGGGAAAAAGTAATAGCGCGGTGCAATGGTCTTCAAAGTGAGTTGGATGCATGAAGTATTACTCCGAGCCTACAAAAACATGAGGATGTGGCCAAAAGGGCTTATGAAACCGGCATTTTGAGACATAAGGATGTCGGGACAGAAGTAAAATGAGGGACGTAATGATCATGGGATCTCCTTGAAACTTTATAAAATGTACCTGCCAGTGGTGTCGAAGGAGCAAACACTCGGCAAGGGGCAACCTGGGTAGAAAATTTTCACTTGGAAAAGATGGATAACAGTAATTGCTGCCTGCTTGACAAGGCTATTAGTTATTTTCAGTTGTTGACGGACACGCTCCATTATCTGTATTGTAGAACCCGCCACATGGTTTGGATGCTGGTTACTCTACGACCTCTCATATCATATGTTTCGCCCTGCAGGTTTGGACTATCAATTCGAGACCCCGCTCCTAATACCTGGCACCGATCTGCAACCAACAGACCTCCTTGTCCACCCCCCTTCCTCCCGTTAGACCCCAGGAGCGACCCATCGCTTGTGACGTCACCATTGTCTCGCCATGTACATCTGCCTCCGTCACAGCGGCGACCAAAGACCCTGCAGGCCGGCCAGGCCTATCAACGCAAGATCCAGGATTTCCAGCGCAAGGTCTCCCGCCGTTTCGTACCGCCTCTGACAACCCCCCTCGCCACCCGGGCTTCCGTTCCAACCCATCGCCTTTATTCTCTTGGTGCGCCATCCCTGGCAACCTTCTGGTTTCTAGAAGAGTACCTACAGCGCATTGCGGGCATCTACCGCACCACCGCTGCTACAATTCCCACACGCATCTAGCGGAGCCTCAGTTGTGCGCTGTGGTCGTCGGTACCTGTGGCCATCATATCTCCACTGCAAGTGATCGACGTGAACCATCCAGCTAGATCTTAACTAAATAGTCGGTCAGTCAGTGTACACCTAAGAGACATGAGTAAAGAATGTGGTCGAAGTTCAAAGGATTCATAACCTTCTTTTCACTACTCGCAGTAAACTACATCAATCGCCTGCCCCATTGCTTTCATCAGGAAAATTAAGTAAGCCACCCCATCAACCTCATTGGGTCCCTTGTTGCAGCTTCTTTGAAGAATAGCAGCTTTGCCACAAGGAGCCAGGCGCTTTCGTGAAAACCTGCAAGGGATCACATGAAGACTTTCTTCTTCATTTCAGTTTTGTCTAGACGTAGTATCCTCGCATGTTTTATTTCTGAGGTGGAGGAGCTGTTTTCAAGTTCCTTCTGTTTTTTGGGCTCGATGTCGGTACTGCTTGGCTTCAATTCACCCAATTTCAGTGCAACGCCGTACATGGTCATTCCTTAGTTGCCACATGAGTTTTCTGACATAACCTCATTAGTGAAGACATCAGTTCCACTGCGCATTAGTGCTCATTTCGTGCTTGGTAGCACACGCCTGATGACTAGGAATTCGTAGGGTTGAGTTGCAGCAGTTTGGAAATAATGGACTCGCTCGGCAGGAGTGTAGCTCCGCAGGAATTTCCTTCAGGCTAGGAATAGGCCAAATAGGAGGAGCGAGGTCATGGCTTGTCTAAAGCACCACAAGCAAAAGTCAACAGACCCAGTTTGCTTCGACGATTTTCAAGGTAAGGAAAGGGAAAGCTTGGGTTAATCACAATTTCAACCGGCACATGCGACCATGTTTCCAAGTATCACGAACAGGGCTGCGTGACACATGAGACGGGCCGGCTCAACCTGTCATGAACGCTCTGTTCCTCTGTCCAAGAACGCTTGACTTTTTACCCTTGACTCGTCATCATGTCGGACACACACGCTTTATTCGAACATTGGAGATTTACTCATGAGAACTTAACTGGAAATTTCGGGCTACTGTTCCTACACTGCTGCACTACAACCTGCACCTCCCTTTCGCCCTCATACGAGGTCTGCACAGACCGATGTCGACCTTCACTCATGTTCCTAGTTTCCAAAGGCAAAGCTACCGTTCACGATGTCGAAGATCGATGAGACTTGCCCAATGATGCCCTTGCCCGTAATGGCCTCGGTCACGATGGCCAGTAGAAAGCCCATCATCGCGGCACGGCCGTTAAGTTGCTCGGAGAAGGCAGTGAAACCCTGCGGAATCTTCGAGGATTCAGGGTCCTTGAGAGCCATGATGGTTGCACGTCTGAAAGGTGTAGCCACGACAGTCTGGCGAATCGACGAAGTCGTGAATGAGGAGGTGAGCATAAACCGTGGGGAGGCAGAGAGGGGCGTGGCGGGAATGAAGGCGGAGGAAACCATTGCGATGGGAGTGTTGTGGTTGGAAGTTGATTTCAGTTGATGGATAGGATGTTGTGGTGAGCAGGTGTGAGATGCGCGAGAGGCATGGACCAAGGTGAGCGGGGCAAAGGCTTGGCAATAAATACAGATTATGACATGGAGTATCTACATTCGTCTACATTCGAGGCTCACCGGAATTCGTTCGGGCGGCGTTTTGCAGCTCGTCTGGGTCCGGATGAAAATTTCTCAGCCATCCGAATGCAACGTTCGGCTGCATCGGTGACCGCTACCATTGGTGGTTTACGGTGATCTATTCTAGAATGCGGAATGCATGGAAGCGCAGAAAGCGAGCGTACCCCACGGCAGGCAGTAAAGTATATACGGATGCCAAGGCTAGGATCACAAAGCATTCTACCCAATTGTCATTCGTCAGCAATTGATTCTTAGAGACAACGTCAAACATAGAGTGAGTCAGGAGGATCAAAGGCGTCAAGACTTAAATTTGAAAATGGTTCAACGGGATAGGCTGCGCACTCCAATTTGTCAAACAGTCGCCGTGCCTTTTCAGGATTCTTAGTGGCTGGCGTCAGCCCTCGCCTACGTGTAATCATTTGTACCGTCACCTTCCCGCCGTACATAAACACGCGGTATATCAGTTACCGAACAACGGCTTTTTACTGAAAACATCATTCTTTGCTCGCCACAGCTCCGAGATCTACGTTGATCTCCCGGGAAAAACCCAAAATGTAGACCAACGCTCAGTGATTTATCCAGTCGTAAATAGCGTTGTCCGTGGCCTCTAACCCACACGCCGCTGGCATGGCGTATGCGGTTAGTTCCAACTGTAAGGTCAGGTTAGAATCTGCCCACCCTCCCGAAAGCAGTAGAATTAAAGAGAAAAGACTCTAAGCCACTGGTGCAGGTGAAGGAGTTGTTATTGTACTCCGCCTTAACCACACTTTGTGGATACGCCAATATTCTGTCCATCTTTCGACTCAGCGTTACCTGCGCATGGCATCAAGGGCTGCACGGATGCCTAGCTTCTTTAAAAGTACGACCACATAAGATTCACTATCTTACTCCCTCGTTACGCACTTCCAGCGACGTGGATGCAACCGACCACATCTTCCAAACACAAAAATAACCCCAAATTTCCCCTCTGACCTATTTGAATACTAAGTGAACACTAAACACGGGGCTGCGAGCGCATCTACTTACCCTGATTCTGCGTAGGTTCATTAGCCAATCTTTAGAGTTGCCCCATCCGCCCATTGCCAGTTCGGTCTCATTGGACACTGAACAGTCCCATCTGCGGCGAATACGTGAGGAGACACTTTGCTTATGACTTGTTTAGAGTCGCCGGGCAGTTCTACCCTGAGCCCGATGCCGCATGCTTATTTAGAGTACTAATTAACAAGACTCCTGCACTTGTAAGTAAAGGCATCCGTAAGTCATTAGTATGAGGAAACACACTGCATCCACAGCTACCTGCTGACGACGTCATCCAAACACTCAGCAAATCTAAGTGGTTGCATTCGACAAGTCTGGGTTCGCGTCAGTGGCCATGTACTTTCCGCTTTCTGTCCCCTTGTTGCCGATACCGCACCGCTGCCAGCACTAACTTCTAATAAAGAGCTGTAGTCCTACAAGCAAATTCTGCAATGTAAGAAAAAGTTACCCGTCCGGGTAGAGGCGTATCGAGATTTACCGGAGGTTAGATCTACACTCTACAAGACGACTACACAAGCGTGCCAAGTAAATGTTCAACCATGCCCCACCTCATGTCCAAGCAAGTTTCGTCCTCCAATATTATTCCAGTCCTGCTCTGGAAGAGGTACGCAACAGACTTAGTTACCCAGAGCCGAGCTCCCGTTCACGATGTCGAAGATTGAGGAGACCTGACCGATGATTCCCTTCCCTGTGATGGCCTCCGTGATGATGGCAAGCAGAAAACCCATCATGGCGGCGCGGCCGTTAAGCTGCTCTGAGAATGAGGTGAAACCTTGCGGGATCTTGGACGACTCCTTATCGTTCATGGACATGACTGTTGCACGACGGCTGGTGGCAGCTACAACAGGGCGGGCAGCGGTGGTGGTGAAGGATGAGACGGGGACGAATCGGGCGGACGTAGAGATCGGGGTAGCGGGGACGAAAGCGAAAGAGGCCATTGTGTTGATGATGTGTTTAGTTGATGAAAGAACTGGGAGGGTGAGGTCGGAAGCGTGGTTGATGACTAGTGGTGCGTGAGTGAAGCAATGCACTGTTATACGGTTCGTGAATATGAACTGGTTAAATACGGATCGGAGGGAGCTCGGCTGGAGGATTGATTCAAGCTCTGTTCACTAGATGGTTGCGTGGAGGATCAAAGTTGCATTTGATGGGCATGTCCGGCATATGCAAACGGCAGGATGCATTACGGACCGCAGCACTGCCAGCTGCACGGCAACAAAACGCAGTCCGCGGAATGCATTAGGCCGTGGAAGATCAGGTCCCACAAGGAAGGAAGAATGTGGACGACGGAATACTATCTGCGATTGACGGGGATCACACGATTGGCCGTTTTGCATGGAAAAAGGTAGATAAGATTTACCGGAGATTTATAAAAGCAGCTTTGATTTGAAGCGGCGGACTGTGAACGGTTGAGATGGATTGTTCAATTTTGATTGGTAAAGAGCCCAACCAGATTTCGTCAACAGACGGTCGAAAATAATTTGTGGTGGCGTTTCGATATATTCTGCCGCCCAGAATACGAATATCCTATATTTCCCTGATTTCCACCACTCGTAAGAATCCGTCACTCTGTCAACAGCTGCAAAGTAATGAAACTGGAGATGTGGAAAATGGATGTATTTTTTCCCGATATGATAAAGGCCAGAAGCCAGACACCTCCACGCCCTCCTGCTAATGCATATTTCCGCCATTTTCCCGCCCCGCAAAAAATAACGATTTTATTAGATTACTTTTCTGGCAGCTATAGGTCTACAGCACTGTACAGTACAGTATCTCATGCGGTATCACCGCACATTTTTGGTATGTGGAACAGCGTACCGCTTGAACTGTCTGCACGGTACTGCGCAGTACAGAATTATACGGTACGTTATTTTACTGTACAGTACAGTACTGTGCTGTACTGTGCTGTACAGTATACCGTAACGCTACAGCACTGGTGGAGGTCCTAGCCCTCTACAGTACAGTATCCCAAGTGATTATCTAAACAAAAGGCGTAATTTGGATCTATGATCCTATTCGGAGCTCGAGATATATCGACACTACGCAGAATATCCAGTACTGTACCGTGCTGTAATTCGAGAACTGCGAAAAACCACTGTAATGGCGCTTACAGAAGTTGTAGGTAGTCATTTGGTTTGACTAAAGACTTACCTGCACTACGCAAAGAAATTGAGCACGTTCCCGAAGGAACAGAAAAACAACACTAACAAGGAGTCAGGGTTGAATAGGGTGGTTAACTTATTCGTGCTTTATCCAACGTGCCGGCTCCCTAAAATTAACTAGCTTTTAAGGGATAGGCAAACATTTGCATGTTGCGGACTACTGTACAGTACAGTACAGTACGACCAATCACTGAAGCTGCACAAGTGGACCAAATGGCATAGCTCAGATTTTGATGAAACCGAAATGACACCGTGAGGCTTGCGATACGGGCCGCGCACCCATCGGCCTGCGTGGATATGGTTGCAGACGGGCATCCCAGGGAGTCAAAGGCTAGCGGCACGAAATGCCATCTCAGTTTCGAGCGTCCAGGTAGAGCTTCGCCAGCAATGGCGGCGATTTTGATCGCAAAGTCCCTCAGCTTCCGTCGTTCCGAAGCATTTGCGGCGCCGCGCGCTTCCCGGGCTCCTATGGAAAGGAGGCACTGTTGGAAAGGCGAGGAGACTGTAAAGTCATACGCTATCGGGAGAGGGGGCGTGGGGTTGTCCGCAGAGGTAATCTGGTGGACGAGGATGTCGGCGGGTCGGGCGTCTAGTCCGGGAACTAAATACGGGGCTTCGTAGTGGACGCCGGCTCCGGCGGCTTTGAATGGGTCCTTGCCGAGCACTTTTGTCACTGCTTCGTGGCGGTTCTTCCAACCGAGGCCTTTGTCACAAAGCTCAGCGCCGTGGTCGCAGAGGTGGTTCATGGAGTTTTGCATTCCGCGCAAAGGCGCAGGGCGGTTTCTTCAAAGACGGGAACTCCCAAGTGGCAAAGCATCACCGGGTGGTGAAGCTCTGCATTCCGTGGAGCGCGACATCTTGCCGACGGCGCACACATGGACTAAATGGCGTAACTGAGCTGCTGTGGAACTAGGTATTCCCCTTCCTTCGAGCATCCTCTGCAAGTCACGACAGCGACAGCGCATCCATCGATTATCTTCGACATTGTCGCGGACGGTGAACCCAGCGAGTCGAAAGCTAGTGGCACTTACTGCCACCTTCATCTCGATCGTCCGGGCAGAGCTTCGCTAGGAATAGCTGCCACTCAAGCTTTCTATTGTTCCGCCGTTCCGCGGTATTCGCAACAGCACGCGCTTCGCGTGCTCCCATGGATATTGAACTCTCGTGGAATAGAGACGATATTGTGACATCGTACGCCACCGGGAGAGGCGAGGAGTTGTAGATGGCATCAGACCTCAACTGCACCAGAATATCAGCGGGCCGCGCGACTTCACTTTGTATTGGACGCCGACCCCTGCTGCCTTCAACAGCTATCGCCGCACTACTTTTACAAATGCATTGTACCAGTTGGGCTACTTCAGACCTTTTTTGCATAGATCCGCTGCATGATACAAGTGATCCATGGGCTTGTTGCATTCCGCACACTGGAGCTGCCTAGTGTAATAAAACATGCGACTTCCCAGCCGGCGGCTTGGCATTACCGTCCACATCGTTTCATACGTTCGGCTGACCACAGATGAGTGGGCAGTGGGGAAGGCTGCGGCAGACGTTTTCATGAATGCTTGGCGGCAAAGTCGTTGCCGAATTTCTTGTACCGGGAGCGATGCGGGTCCTGGGAATCCGGCCCTATCGTCTTCTTTCCACGAAAGCTTTGCAACCAACTCACGCAAGGTTAGTAACGAAATGGAGTATGCATCATCGGGCCTTTTAGCAAGGCTGTCCGATGTCAATACTTATGGAAGGCCACCATCTCCGTCAGAGAAGCATGGGTAGAGTCGTCGGACAAACTCGACAAGGGGCCCATCTGCGTCCGCATGACCGTGTACACGGAGCCCGACAACACCAGGGTCGTCTGGGCATCTCACTTGTTTAGAATCGATGATGTCGGCCGTGTACAACGCCAACTTTAGCGTTGCCGCAAGAATGAATCCATGGCCACCGAAGCGTAGCAGGAGAGTGACTTGCTGCTGCTGCAAGTGACTCTCCTTCTGCGCTGCAACAGGTGGCGGGCTGCGTTTGTCATTAGCATTCCCCGGCAATTCAGAAAGAAATCCATTGTATTTTGGCTTCTTCTCCGCGTTGGCTGTGTTTAGGCCTGTTAGTGAATTGAACCTCTTCGGCCTGACATAGGGGGGGTGGCAAAAGGGTTGACGAAGGTTACGTCAAAGTAGTCCGTGCCACCAGCGGCCCCCATCGTCCTGATATCCGCCCTCGTCCTATGTTGGCGGTGTAATCGAGGCTTTTAATGATTGGACGTCGGGCGGACTAGGCAAGGTCATTTCCGAGGAGGGTCACCTGATTTATGGCGAAAACTACGCTCACAGCTGTAGCGACAGTGCAGCAACACCGTAGATATCTAGCATTTCAGGACACCCTACCTTCGGGTAAGGGGTATCGGGGCGAATAAAGCGGCTGGAACCGCATGGAGAAATTTTTGCTCTTGGTATGTGTCTTGGAAACCAGGGCACGGTACACAGCGCATCCATACTTTGGCCGCGAGCAGAGACATACTGGAGCGAAAAGTGCTGGTGCGGGTGTTGCCGGGCGACAGGACCTCTTACACAGCCGCGTGAACTGCATCTGATAGCTTTTACTACGATGGAGGGTTGGAGGAGCAGAAATTGCTGAACGGAAGTCGGTCCGAGGGCCGACAAGAGGCGCTCCATGTGGTAAAGGCAGCGATAGCATCCTCGTATTACGTCAGGTAATACATGGAGGGCGACAAACACTTATTACCTGGCGGGTGCGAAGCCGCACTAAATACAAGAAACGAAGCGGCCTCTATATCCTTCGCAGAGGTGAGACCGATTCCCTGGGTTGGCCTATTCTCTCCGAACGACCTGATGGGCAGTTACAGCCCCTTGAGTATTGTACTGCCGACCAATCCACCCGCCAATGTACGGACGAAAGTTTCTATTAAGTCATTGAATTATACAGCTCCTTTCCGTGTGCAGAAGGGCGGCACAACTCGCAGAAGGTAGCCCATTTTGCAGACCCCAAAGCAATCACGGAGTAACTGGAATGGACCAAGTGGGTCTTCAATCTCTATAACCGCGTGCAGGAAAGGCTCGAAGGACTGTACGTGGTCCAGAATGTCCTTTTCTACGAACAACTGTGAACGATAGGCGCGCTTAAAACTATGGTCACCACGCTGTCTTCCTATCGCACGTCAGGGAGCATTCGGTGTGAACCACAGTGGAAGGGGGAGAGGGTGAATAAAGGTTGAATTAGCTACATCCAAAATAGTAAGAAAATTCCAATTGAATAAGAATGAATTGAAAAGAGTTCTTGGGCCTGAAGTTGACTCTCAGCTTCCTAACTATTTGGGACTGGACCTGAAGTTGTCTGCCAACTTGCTTTCCGTCTCATGGAGGAAGAAATTTACTTAGCTTATATAGAATTTGTTCCCAAACTAAAACTTGGATAAAACTACTGGAAGCACCAGAAAAAGTAGGAAAATACTTCATGTGGACGTAAAGAGTTTGACAAAAGGTAATTGGACGAAACTAAATGAATCTACTCCTCAAAATCTTTATCTTATAGATCAGAACCTAGCGCTTCCTTTAAGACATGATAAGTGCTCATGTACTCCCACATACACCTGCGGATGGCCCGCAATTGTTTGCCCCTTCCTGCAAAGAGTACAGCTAACCTTACTCCTCGCCAACCGGGTCCATGGCCGGTACCACCTGGTCCAACCAGTTCATTCCTCCCCCTCCCATATGACACGATTCGCGGCCCCCTTCTTCGTCCGCGGACTCCTCATCTTCCTCTCCTTCCTTTACGGCCTCCTTTTCTTCTTCCTCCTCTCCGGACTCTTCCTCGGCCTCCCATTTGTGCATCCCGTAGACCAGTTCGGGGGCCACCTACTCCTCGACGCACTCTCCGCCCTTAACGTACTCCTCCCCAGAGTGTTATCTACCTATTCCTGTGCCTCCATCTCCACCAGGTGACGAGCAACCAGCTCCGTCAATCGTTTCCTGGTTTGGCGACGGAGGTAGTCTTCGACGTCGGTTGGGCCAGAAGACAATAAAGGAGAGACGGTGATGGGGCGAGGGTGACGGGTTTTCGCAATGGGGCGAGAAGGAAGGAGTCGGTGCATGATGGATGCCAACGGGGGCTAAGAATTGTCGAGTTTTTGTTTTTGTAGGGACGAAGATAAATTTTAGGTGGCGCCCGACGTGTTTAAATACCGCTAAACGGTTCATATTGACAGGACCGCTGATTCAAAAAAATTAGGCGAAAATTGGCCCTGTAGTGGGATTTAGTGAAAACCGCCTTAAAGAGGGTGATTTATGGCGAAAATCTTATGTAGAAATGTTGATTAAGGGAAAAGATATGGGGCGACGAAGATCAAATAAACGGAGAAGACTAAAAGAATTACCACCAAAGGGGAAGGCAATCGCTCATAAACAGAGAAGCGGGAAAAAGGAAAAGTATAAAGAAATGTAAAATTCGTGACGCAAAGGAAATAGAAAGTAAAGGTAGAAAAAAGGGAAAGCGAATGAGGAGGGAAACGTGAAAGGGACTGAATTTCTGCGCGTAAGGATATACCCCAGTATCTCTCTTAAAAGGTAGATCAAATATATCTTCCAGCAGTAAAGGCACCCAAAACTTTCCCCAAATGCAGAGTTATCGAAAATTTAAGTTTGAAGAGGGAGACTAAGATGTGCACGTTGCCGAGCTCGATACATTGCGGTGAGACGGCATTCTAAAGAGGAGGGCTGCCGCGACGCTGGACCAGACAGCAAGACTTATCTGTTGCAACCGTTGTGACTTGATAACGGAATAGCTGCGGATAGGTAGGGCGAAACGAGATCAACTGGCGTGGTCGTTGAGGACACGGCGAGAAAGACAAGAAAGAGTACTAGGTGTGTCGAATAAGAGCCAGAAGAAATGCCACTAGCCATAGAGGGCCGTGTTGGCATCCTCGGAAAGGAGGGTTGCATCACACGCCCTTTATGAAACTGATGATGTAATTACTTGTGCAAACTTGATAAATGGTCGTATTAAGTTTTTGTGCTTTTGTAATTATAAGGAATGGTTGTTTGTTTGTAATCAACTTTAATGGTCGTTTTGTCTTGCACTGTGACTTGTTCTTTGTTCTCTCTGTTGTGTTCTATGTAATTATTAATAGCCTAGTTTGTTGGTACACTATAGAATGGGAGACTTGATGGGTGACCAAGATACCTAGCTCCAGTTCTAACAAGGTAAAGCAATTGTTTGTGAGGTTCAAGATACCAAAGTCGTCGCTTGTTCTCATCCCTCGAACCAGCTCCAGACGAATCTGTCTAGGTCGACTATCACACTTGCACATCAACCATGTCCCATGCCACCTCCTCTGAATCCTCGCAGTCCGACGCTTCTCGCCTCCATACCCTCGAGAACAAGGTCACCGGCATCGAAACCCAGCTCTCGCAGATTGTCAACTTGCTCCAAGCTTCCGCTGGACCGTCGAACCCTCCTGCCGCAGAGCCGCCGCCGCCGCCGCTTCAGATCCACCGGTATCTGATCCTACCGTCAAGCCCTCAACTGCCGCTGAGGCTTACAAAACGGGCGTTCTTCAGTTCACACTGCCCACGCCCTCTGCAACCGCAGTTGCCGACACACTCGCTACCCGCCAGGAATACGCTGAGGTCGGCAACTCAACAAGTACCAGCGTCCTAGCTCCGTCGCTCCCTATCCCGCCAAGAGGTTCATTCCGGAACCAGAAGGTCTTTTCGGTCGCATCAAGGCCGCTGACGTTCGTGACGGGTGGGAAGCGGAAGTACTCTGGAACGTTGGGCACAACTGTGAGACCGCCATCGCCTGCGCTCACCGGGTCACCGAGGCCCTCCAGAACAAAGACATCTCAGCCGCTACTGAGTTCTTCTCTGTTCTACACCACTACTTGGAGGCCACTTACAGCCGCGTTCTGGAACGGACCGACTTCTTCACTGACTCTGTCGAGTCCGGAAAGTCCGAAGCATCCTGCTCCAGCGTTACCTTCGTGAAGACGACTACCCGTATTCTTCTGAGCTCTATCGCTCAACTAAGGCCAAGTTCGCTGAATTGCGCTCCCAGGCATACGCTAAGGAGTTCAACAAACAGGCCGCTCAAGGCTCTCGACCTCGCAAGAATCAGTCCGGAAAAGGTTCCAAGGACTCTAAGTCCAACTAAAGACGTCGCCTCCGCGACTCTTTCTTTCTGTCCCTATGTCCCACGTCCTCTGGCGCAATACCCAGTGCGCCGCTCCCTTCTGGGCCGAAACCCTCGGCGCCTCGAAATTCCTCGTCCGCGCTTACGGTTTGGGGTCTACGAAAAACCCATCACAACCTCCCTTTCACGCACAAAATTCCAACTCCCTCAAATCCCCATCGATCCCCAAGACCGGGAATTCTTCGATTCAGCAATATCGGATGCGCTCCACCGTCGCAGTTACGAAGAAATTCCGAGTCGACCGCTCTTTCCTTACACCAAGCTGGCTTCCCTATCTCCAACGCCTTTGTGACAACTTCAGCGGAAAAGAAGCGGCTCGTGGTCAATCTTTCTCGGCAATCTACCCTATTTCGGGATATCCCGTTCGCATGGAAACATTAGAAGGTTCGCACTGGACCTCCAGAAATCCGACATGATGTTTTCTTTCGATATCGCCAAAGGTTACCACCATTTCCGTCTACACCCCGATATTCGAAATTGGTTCGTGTTCAAAGTAGACCATCGCTACTTTCGCTGTGTTGCCCTCCCTTTCGGATGGAAACTCTCTCCCGCCTACTTCATCAAGTTCATGCGACCTTTCGTTCAATATGTCCGGGAAACCTTACGTCTCCGAATCCATCCCTACATGGACGACTTCTTGGTGGCTCTAAACCGTCCTTCACGCCTCAACAAGGCCCCGCCGCAGATCGATTCTCTGCTCCGCTCGTGTGGACTTCAGAGAAAGGAGGACAAAGGTCACTGGGAAGGAACGAGGCAGATCGAGCATTTGGGATTTCTAATCGATACAGACCGTCTAGTTTTGGGATTACGGCTCGAAGGATGGAAAAGTTGCGAGGTATTGCCCGGCAACTATTACGCCAAGCACGCCGCAATCGCCGACTAGTCGACGTATCACTGCTACGCCACTTCGCAGGCGTCGCTATCTCATGCTCGCTCGCTATGCCCCTCGCCCGGTTCTACACTCGATCAATTTACGAGTCTCTCAAGACGAATCTGAGCAAGACGGGGAAACGCGTGAGGCTTCTACACGCCGCTCTTCGGGACCTGCGCTTCTGGAGGGACCTCACTACCAATCCTCCAGAAAGGCCTATCGCTACCCCACAGCCAACATTGGCCTACACTCAGACGCGTCGACGGGAGTCGGACAGGGAGGAACATTGGGATCGGATCTGAGGCCAGGGTACAGGGTTGTTGGGAGGCTCGCGGACTCTGGGACCCCGTACTGCGAGTCAAGCCAATAACTTTCTTGGAACTACGGGCCGTCACGGACAATATTCGGGCCTTCGCGTCGTTGCTGAAGAACGGGACTCATCTCAAGATTTGGGAGGACAATCAGGCGGTGGTATCGATACTCAATGCGATGACCACCAAGTCTCGGCCCTTAATGAGAGAGCTCCGTTCGCTACACCGCTTGCTTCTCAAACTCGGGATCACCATCGAATCACAGTATCTGCCCTCGGCAGTCAACCGTTTCGCCGACCGACTGTCACGCCTTCAGACACTCGACGATTGGAGGATCAATACCAAGCCCCTTCAGCCTCTACTCGAATCTTTCCCGCCAACAATCGACAGATTCGCAGACAACACCAATCGGATCTGCAGGAGGTACAACAGCGAGTTTGCGTCTCCTGGCTCCCTCGCCGTAGACGCGCTCTCCCAGGATTGGAAATCAGAAGTCAATTTTTGGAACCCGCCCCTCAAGTTGATACCACTCGTCGTAGCCAAGATCATCAAGGAACAGGCCGCAGGAATCTTGGTCACGCCGTATTGGCCCGCTCAATCATGGTTTCTCAACCTGCGCCAACTGTCACGGCCACACGTATTCGCCGCCGACAACCTCTACCTACCGCCTCTGTGGGCTCCGCCGTCGATGCCCGTCCCACCGTGGAATATCGCCGTCTGGAAAATCTCGCAGAAGAAGCACGATCGCTACCGCTCGCAGTGACTCTCCAGCAATCTGTGCTTACAGCGGCCGGGTTAGGGAATACTTCGGGGGGAATACTATTGCACGGATCATGCCAAAGGCACGTACCCCAAACACCTGGCGCTCGAATGAGATACTATGGAAGAAATGGGTTACTTTTTGCTCCAGGATGGAATCGACCCACTGGAGGGCTCCGAAGGTCCTTTACTTCGCTATCTGGGTTGGCTCTTTGATGAATCTCGTGTAAGTGCTGGATCAGTTCGTAACTATCTCTCCGCGGTTACAACTGCTCACACCAGGATTGGTCGCCCCCTCACTCTCACCCTTTGATACAGCTCGCAGTAACTGCATATCAGCAAGCCGATTTGGAACGCAAAATCATAACCGACCCGGAAGCCTCTAAGGAACGTCGCGCTTTGCCAAGCTCGGTGGCCCGCCAAATCTTCCAAGCCGCCATGACTTCTCCAACGACAGATTTGGAATTTCTACGAAATTCTTGCGCAATACTCGTGAGCTACGTGTTCTTCGAGCGGGGTGAAGCTGGGATACCTTGCTACTGGACAACATTGCTGTCAACGCTCAATCTATCGATATCGCAATAGCGCTCCGCAAGAACAAGCAACGGGTTTCGCACACGCTCTCCTACCGTCGGAATTCAAACTGTTCGGAAAGTCTGATTGATTTGGTGCTTCGTTATGATGTTCTACGCCGTGGGAATACTTCTAAATCGCGCTATTATTGGGCTTTACCGGGTACTCGCTTGTCTACTAGCGCACGCACCCTATCTATCTGGATTTCTTCTACGCTCTCTCGTCTGAAAATAACCCCACCACCGCAGGTTACTTGGTCCTCACACTCTCTACGTATGGGCGCTGCATCTGAAAGCGCAGCGATCGGGGTCCAAGAATACCGTATCCTCATCTGGGGTGATTGGTCAGCCGGCAGAACGTTTCGAGAATCGTATTTGGATGGAAGAGTGCAACCGTGTGAAGATTCGTATTTCTTCTTCGGCCACTTGTTGTAACCGCAGTCTCGAAGCAAATCCTTTGAATTTGGTTTTTCTCTATGTTTAATTCGGTACTTTAATTGGAAAATTATGGGTGAATATGAGAAGGGGGGTTGAACGTGGCCTTGATCTGCCACTCCGGATAAGTCACGCGGTCACGGTTGCATCAATTGACTGTAAGCACCTTTTAGGAAGGCCACGTAGGCAGCTTACCGTTGTACACCCTACACTCGCTGCCGCGGCCGCATATGCTTCCTGGTTTCTACGTAGCAGCCGTACCGCTTGCGCAAGGGGACTTGGACCACGATCAAGACCGGTTCAACAGGGCTATATAACCGCCAACTTGAAAACCTCTAGCGCAACTTCTGGTTCCTCAAGTCGTCGCTTGTTCTCCCGCCTCCCGCCCTCCATTCATCCTTCATGGCCCATCACAAGTCATCGTTGTTCTTTGTTTCATTTGTTTGAATCCTTTGAGTATTGTTTTCTTTACACGTGTCGAATCAAAATTGTGCGTCCTTCGGTCGCTCAGTGCATTGTGATTTGAAATATCGTGTCATTTGGATATTATGGTTTCTTTCATTTCGATATCATACCTCGCATCATTAATCGCTCTCAAGTTCGCTTGCAGGAGTATCGCTTTCGCAACACGTCAACCGGACAAGTCGTAAGCTTCCGCAAGACAGAAATCTTCTATGAGGGTGCTAAATTAGTGGTCAACCGATTTCTCGGTTCTCTGAACGAAGATCGCCACGAGAAGGCTTTAGCGTGAAATTCATGTTACAGAGACGGGCCGATCGGCCCGCGACAGATGAAGGCACTTGCGTACCTCCGATCCACCCTCGTGAGAGAATGGACACCTCAAGATGACTGTCACATCTCGTGAAATCTGGGACTGACGATACCTCAATTTTTAGCGTGATTTGGGATGGGACGCTAGCACCCTAACCATCTCATGGAAATCGTCTTTTCCAAAATTTGACTCACCTAACCCTCTTAGTTTCGCCATCCCTGTCGAGACGGCTACTGACGACGTATGCGAACGAGAACGCGGGTTGAGATTGTTGTGAGGTTCAAGATACCTCAGTTCCCTTGTTCAAAGCTACCACTGCCAACCTGCTGATACTTTACTTCTTTCATTCTTTGTATAGTTATGGGCCTAGATCCTTCGTCAAGTTCCCTGCCAACTAGGCTCCGCTTTTCTTGGGATATCAAGAGTCTTCCCTGGACTGATGGTAAAGGCAAACCAGGAGGACTATGCAAAGGCTGTTGATTTATGGAGTGAGTTTCATGATAAGCTCACAGTATCAAAACAACAAGATTCCTGCTGATCTCCGCGGAATTATATTACAGTCATAGCTCTACGGAAGAGCTCGTGATATTGCAGATCAATCCCAGATACAGATATAAAATCTGAGGACGGCCAAAAGAAGGTTTTTGAGGCTTTTTAAAAGAGAGACTCACTACCAGTAGTGAGCGAAGTCTATCAAAATTCACGAGTTTGTTATATATGAAACGCTCATCAACGGAGACGTATAAAAAATTTGAGTCAAGATTTGTTGCAAAGGTCTCGAAGTTCAATAATACTGCCAGTTCTATAAATTCCAGGAAGCCTTAATGGAATTTAACTTGCTTGCAAATGTCTCTGTTGATAACATTCAGAGGATATACTTGCTGACAGCTGCTTCCAATGGGGCTACTGTTGACTCATCTTCTACTACTGATGAGTTTTTGGCTGCCGTTTCGTACGAGAAAGTTGCCTCAGTCCTAAGGCAGTGCGATCAAATGAAAATCGACGTCCCTGCTGCTATATCTGTGAATCAACGCGTATTTGAGACGGCCCAATTAAGGAAAACCTAAAGGGTCCCGTTCACTGACTCCTGCTCAACTTCCAGATCTCAAGAGCAAGAGAAAAATCATCAATGCCATAAATATGACCATTGGCGCTCTGACCATAACCTTGATGGCAGTTTGATACCCGGTGTGAAATCTACTGATGTCCTAGAGGGAATAAATTGCCTGCTCCGAAAAAGGCTGTGATATTCAATATGGCACATTTGATCAGATCCTATAGCACCGCTCCAAATTCAGAAGAAATTCAGAACTTGGTTTCTGATAACACCGTTACAACCACAATGGTCAACCTACCTGATGACTGCAGAGCTGATATTGAGATTGTGAAAACTTTATTGGAACATTTGTTGATGACGGTGCTCCGTACAGTGGTCTTGTAATTGAGGATTTTAAGATTCTTGAGCCGATTTTGCTGCTAATTGTAACGGCAAGATACTCCAGCTACCAGATGCATTAAAATATCGCCCCTTTTGGCAGTACGGGACCGGTACCCATTCCAGTTGTGTAAGGAGGATCACCGGGTTTGTGTATTTTGACATACAAACAGACGAAAACAAATGGGTCACTATATGGCATCTCCTTATTGATGGATCCTCGCAATGGCTCATTGGCCGCAACGTGACAAGTAAATGTGACATTGTTCACATTGATTGTAACAAACTTGTGCTCCCTTCCACGAAATATCCATTTCTCTTGTTGGCGACGACTTACAAAGTTACATTACATACCGTGACTTTCTGTATAATACTAGTTGCAGGTCATTACAACCTCCAACGAAATATTTTGTGCTACAGCTCAGTTGGGTGACCATCATTCAGAAAGAACTTGGTCTGAAGTCAAGGCAATTGTTGATAAAGTTCACAAAGACGTTTGTGGTCATTCCAGTTATTCGGATATTAAGACTCTACATTACTTGAGCGGGATACAATTTGAATCAAGAGGTTCAAAAATATCTGAACACTGTGATCGATGTATGTACTAGCTGTATTACGACAGCTAAGGCCCAACTCACGCATAAAGTCTCGCTAAGTTCTTTAAGTCGTGATTTTAACATGTTGTTAGTGTTGATCAATTATATCTTGGAGATAACAGGTCTTTCATATCATGGAATCTGTCTCGTCTTATTCCGTTTGAGACGTTGTCACAAGCACGTCGATGTCACATGCTACGCAGTTATTACAGAGACTTTGGAAAAACCATTTTGGGCACCTGACACAGCCGTCTTCGATCCTGCCTTTGAAAATGCTGAATTTACTGATTAACTTGCCCAATATGGTATTGAACCACGCCAATACCACCAAGGCGGCATAAAAAAATGTATTGGAGTCGAAAAATTGTTTGATCCGAGACATTTACTTGTGATTGGTAGCAGAGTTCAAACCAGACTCTGCTGAGAATGAACGGATGCGTGCAATCTGCAATACGTATATCAAATGATTTGTATGGCGCAGACTTTTTTCAGCTCAAGAATTAGCAAAGGGCTATAATAGACCTGTTGCTCCAGGAACAGCTCCTGTTTCGCTCCCGGATGAGATTATGGAAGCACATCATGAGCTGCTTGCCGGCAGAAAATTGAACATAATTCTGCGCTCCAAATCCTCAACTTCTGATGAGATTAATGTTGGTGACACTGTTCAAATTTATGTCAAGGAACAGCATGACAAGCGCGGCAAATGTCCTTACCTAAGGTGGTTCTTGCCTTTGACAAGAGTTAGGGCACTGTTACTGTTCATGGTAAGCACGGATGAAAAGTGAAGGCAGCTATTGAAGATGCTTGGTTGCCATACACGAAAATTCTCTACTTGTACAATCCAAGAAGACATGGATAACGTTTCTGCAAGCATCGATGACTGCATCAAAAGAATTTTCACTGAGATCAAGACTCTCCAGAAGATAATAGTTAAGGCTCTGGTGAGCAGGCCGCTACTTCTCACATTACGGACAATACAGTTTCCTATCATGAGGATGCTGAAATCACCAGTGATACAGATGAGAGACTATCACCACTCCCGGATGTTGGGGATAGCATTGAAGTTTACTGGGCAATCGATGAAAAATTTTACCCTGGTGTCGTTGGCTCCACTACCGATGATGATAAGCGCTACAATGTCAATTACGAAGATTGTGAAAAGGAAACTCTTGACTTGGCTGATGAAGTGTGGCGGTTTAGCACGACAGAATTTGTTGCCTCCAACACTGCCCAATTGGCTCAACTGCGTCTTGTAAGTGAGAAAAAATTTTCTGGGGTCTTATTTCTCTGCCTTTGGACATAAAGGTTTTATGCAGTTCATGTCATACGGTCTGCCTTCCTACCCCATCCTGAAGGCGCATGAAAAGAGGAAGAGTCGTTCAAGCATAGAGTTAAGATGGTACATTTCACTAAGTTCCATTAGATGCAAAAATTATCACAAGTCATGTGATTTATAGAGTAAAGAAAAATGACGATGGGTCCTTTAAAACGAAGTCCAGGATAGCTCCACGTGGCAATAAGGATATAGCCAGATTTGAACTCAAAACGACCATCCATCTGTTCTCCAACTGGAATTAGAATTTTGGTGTAATTGGCCTTGATGTTCAAATAGAGCTTGGCTAAAATAGACTTCAAGAGTGCATTTCTTCAGAAAAGTAATGCCTTTGGATGTCTACCTTATCTCGCCTCGTGAAAGTGCTGACAAGCAGCACCACTGGTTATTACTGACTGCAGCTTATGGATTGTTAAAGCTAATGATAAGTGCCAAGAAAAAAGTGATGATTTGTTAAGGTCTATAGGTTTTAAGCAACTGGTATATGTTCCTCAGCTGTTCTACCGAAATGATACCTCTGGCAATTTATCAGTCGTTTCTGTCAATATCGTTGATGATGTCCTTTTTGATGGTGATGGAAACTTGTTAAAATCAATTGCGGAAATGATTCAAAGCCAGTATGAACTTGGTACAGTTGTCTATGGACCCGGATCTTTTCTGTTCTTTGGCCTTGAAATATGCAAGATTCAGACTACAGCATCAAAGTCAATGCTGATACCAAGATTAATAGCCTTGAGTGCTATCCTCTTTCACGATCCAGAGAAAAGAGTGTGATGATATTTTAAATGCTGTTGAGACGGGCTCCGTTCGGTCTGTAAACAGCTCATTCGGCTGGTTAGGGACTGCCGCATCTCCGTTCTGTGCCCTTTATGCCAGTTATCTTCAACGAAAGGTCCTATCTACCAAGGTTTCTGATTTAATTTCGCAGATTAACGCACTTCGATTGCCAAGAAGCTTGACTCCACAATTTCTTAAAAGCGTCCCAGGACAAAGAAATACAGTTTTTTTGTATTAATATTGCAGACGCGAGCCGCAGTGTCGATTACGGGCAGCTTGGACAAGTTGCTAGTCTGTTGATTGGAGATTTTACAGCTGGTCGATATTTCATGCTTTATCTTGGGCATCGCACATGTCGAAAAGGCTCGTAAGTGTATTGATTCAGCAGAATTTTGGCTGCAGGGGAGGCTATAGGTAAGAAAAGTGCTTGCTGGAGCATATCTTGTACTTTTAGATATGTGTATCGACCTGGCTGTTGCACTACCCAAGAACCTTTTCGATACTTGTCTACCTGTAGAAACTCTATTGATCGTTTTATCAGGCAGATGTTAGTGTGGTTCGGTATGAATTCGAGACGCACAAGGTTAGCCAATTTTTCTGGATACCAGGGAAAGTAACCCTATCAGATCCTTTGACTAAGCCCCAACAGCCACTTGCTCAACCTCTTCAATTGTCGCTGTTCAGTGCTGACCTTTCTCTGTCATTTAATGACGCCATAAATCGAGAAGCTCTACAGTCTACAGGATAGCTCCAACAGAGAAAAGAGGAGAGTACGAAACTGATGAGGTTATTAGTTGTAAACTTGATGAATGCTCGTATTCAGTTTTCGTGCTTTTGTAATTCTAAGGAATGGTTGTTTGTTTGTAATCAAACTTTAATGTCTTTTTGTCTTGCACTGTGAATTGTTCTTTGTTCTCTCTGTTGTGTTCTATGTAATTATTAATAGCCTAGTTTGTTGTACACTATAGAATGGGAGACTTGAGGGTGGCCAAGATACCTAGCTCCAGTTCTAACAAGGTAAAGCAATTGTTGTGAGTTCAAGAAACCTCAGTTCCCTGTTCAAAGCTACCACTGCCAACCTGCTGATACTATACGTCTTTCATCTTTTATGTCCTTGGCTGGAACGATTAGGTTTAGTTGGAACAGAGAGCTCAGCACCACAGCACCTTCTCGTCGCATATCGGATCGTGGCAGAGGCATTTGTCGAGCGTTCCGTAATATTTTATGCAGTGGGCATGCTGGCGACGAACTGGGGGCAGGTGAATGGGTTGGACAACAATATGTTCCCGCAATATTGTGCTGTTGCGCAAAGAAATGGATATATTCCCAGATAGAGGTGTGATCTGCTCGGGTTACATCGTAGCATGGCAGTGTTAGCAACGTAGGGGCCACAGGGTACTGATTAACAGGGAGGTCCGCAAGTTGACGCAGCATAATGAACAAAATTCGTAATGGGTCTTGAGATGGTGGATGGAAGGGTAGTGAGAAAGACCGAGGCGCCGCGGGAGGGAAGATTACGGCAAGATTTTCGGCGGCGTGATGCGGAGTTGTGGTCCCGAGGGTCGGATGGGCGTTCCATAGGTCATCCTATTGAATTTACGCTTGTCGGTGGCTTCCAGCATCTGCAACAGATGGATGAAGGGCCGATTATTGCTTTTGGCGGATGTTTCGGGATCGAAGGGGCCTGGATCGACTGAGACATATTCAAAGCCAGGGTCAAAAGTGCTAGAAAGGGAGAGTTCATGCAGCCGCGGAGCAGGAAGTGGGCAATGCGAAGACAAAAGGCTGGGTGAGTGGTCAAGGCTGTGCCTCTGTGCTTGGCGGCGTACATCAGGCTTTCGACTCAGGATATATGGGTATTATTCGTGGGTGGTTGAAATGCATGTTCGCAGAATCTGATGGGGAGTGTGAACTATGAGTGTTCGGACGGGTTGAGGAGGACCTGTTTTATCCGGGCATATCTCTCCATTTGGAGGTCATCAAACTTGTCGCTAACGGAAGCGAAACATCCGAAAGCACTAGATTAGGCATGTATAGAGTGCGAAAAACCGACGAGGTGAGGTGATTGAGGTAGCAGCGGCAACGGGAGCCGGCTATTCGGTCGAGAGGGGCCAAAGGAAAAATTTCAGCTGTCTATGATATGTTGGAGTTATTGATGCATGAAATCATGGGAGGCCAAAGGGGCACCGAGAAGCGAAATTGTATCTTCAGACAACAGGGACGCAGTAAAAGCGCGAGTAAGGGCACAACGACTAATCGGTCATGTGATGGGCCAAGAGGCGCGACACTTAGAGTCGTTGATTTCGAAGTTCAGAGGTTATGGACTGAGACCATGCAAGATCTTAAGCGCTTTCGGCACTTTCGGGATTCTACCTATAAGGATTCATCATAATCGTACCAAAGGCAATAGAAGTTCATAATCTGTGGGGAAAAGGATAGTCAATGGCTGGAGGACAAGGAAAAAGGAGAATTGTGGAGAAACCAACTTGTCGGGACCCCTCGCGACTGGAGAGGAAAGAGGGGGGATGGGATAGTACGCCGGCAGGGGGATGGGCACGACCATAGATCATATATATAAAAAGGCAAAAGTTCGCAGTTTAAGACGGGAGTGATCGTAGCATGCGCTAACAGAAGAAAATATTAAATGCAGTCCTAGCTTCAACAGAGCCCACAATACCGAAGTCTTCACCCGTACCATTTCATTTCAAGATTGTGCGAAGTCAAGCCATCGAGAAAGTCTTCCTTGAACTTAATTTTTCCTTGAGGAGTTTCAAGGGGCTATATGATAGATGAGAGTTAGATTTTTTAATTCGCACCGGTGATTCATCGGAACAGAAGCCGTGTTTAACTCATTCATGTCCCAATCAACCAACTCAGTTTCTTGCAAGGCCCTCGTAATTTCTACTTGAGTCTTTTGGTGGAACCCTAGTGTCTATTAGACCATTTCCATCATATGAAGGCAAAGTTTAGGGCTAAATGTTTAGTAAAAAATATTTTCTATTATTTTTGCGCTAACATATACATCTAGCTGCAGTAAAGCTCGATCAAAATAAGTTTTTGGTAATTTTGACCCTATTCAGAGTAATACAACTTTTTTGGACTTGAAAAAATCGATTTAAGTGCCAAATTACCACATTTTATCCTTTCAGTACCTGCAGGTGGATGGATGCTTTAGATCGCTTCACTTACCGTACTGGGATGGTTAGAGCGGTGCTTACCCAAAGGCAGGCTGCTGCGGCCGTCATGTCTAGCACGGCATGCCTGCTCGTTGGCATTGAGCCTGCTCCGTAAGGAAGGTCATAGAGTGCTACCCATCAGGGATGAATTATCCGCATAACGCATTAGTGTCGTGGAAATAACCGACCACATCTTCCATGCATTAAAATAACCCAAAAATGCCCCACCTTACTGTAAATATTTGTATGTAAAAGAGAGTTGTCTTCATATGGGGACAAAGTGTACCTCATATGGGGACAAATTGTATCCTATATAAGGACAGCGCTATCGAGGGTAGACACTAGGGGCAAGATAGTGCTTTATTCGAATTATTGGCTAGAACTGTACAGTAAGTTGGATTATAGTTTCGCGTGGTACCAATCAGAGTCACATGTTCTTTCGTTCAGCGCTAGGAATTTGATTATAATCACTCTAATACAGCGCACTCTGTGCCAAGCACAGCAAATCTGGTGATTCTGTACGGCAGAAGCTACTTTTTCCCAAAATTTGTAATTTTAATGCTATTTAGTGAGTTTATGAAAGTTTTCGTTGTCTACATAAAAGTTGGTCGAGAGGGACTCAGGCCTTAAACCTCTCCTTCGATCAGAATAAAACATACAAGTAACACCTTCCCGACACATCCAACCCTTCCAAACAAAGAACCAGCAACCCAAACATAAGACGACCAAACTGACGACATCTCTTCCCCTTCTGTCTTTTGGAGCAGAGGGGTCCTTTTTCTCCTCGGACTGACCGTGAGTATATCGAAGATCAAGTTGGCAATACTCAGTAAGCTGCAGGTATTCGTCGTCTCCCTGGGCCGACCGTGATTATCTCGAGGCTCGAGGGGGCGATACACCAGTGACTACTGAGGTGCATGAAATGACTTACCCCTAAGCCTAAGGTTGGTGGACTTCGGAAAACCCTTGAAACTCCGGAGGGCCACCGGCTTAATCAGGCGAAACGCCAAATTTAGAAGCTGTAAAAGGAGAGAGGACAGAAAAGCAGTCCGTTAAAGTCAGGCTTGGCACATAGGTCAACAGAAGAGGATTATAAGTCCCAGGTAACGCTCTACACCCGTCAATTCTTGATAGAAGACGAAAAAGAAGAAGCATTTCCTCTGGAATCAAGCTGTATCTCAGAACAACCTTTATCGTGCTTTGAGGCTGATTCTCATCACTTGCTGGATTACGTTAACAGCAAGATGGCCAAAAGAGTCGCGAGCAACCTGTTTTCTTCTGGTAAAAACACCGTTACCCCGCTGACATCCATATAATAGACCACAGCGGTTGGCGCTGGAGCCTTAATCGCTACCTCATCGGCAAATACAGTTATCGATATTGTAGGGACCTGTACGGCTGCATATAAAGTCGCTACTGACAGCGAAAGTAGAAAGAAGAACCAGGGAATCATGAAAGGAGTTCTACTTTCACCATTTGCGAGCCATGTTCTCCCAGTGCACATCAGAGAGAAATTAGCGAGCTTGGAAAAAGGCATAAGAGACCAGAGGTCAAGAAAATGGCCGAAAAGGATCTTAAACGGTACAAGGAGTGAAACTTCAGGTTTCCACAGCATATAGACTTATAAGCACACCTATATATAAAAATTGTTGCCGAAGAGCAGCCTATGTGAACTCAAAGAAAAATGCTTAGTTTTTTTTGCCTACCTTGAAGTTGCTTTAAGGAAAAAAAAGGAGAGGAAAAGAAAAAGGAAAACGGATAAAAACCCCTTAAGCCCCCAAATTATCCTCTTTCAAGCACCTTGAGAAAAATAGTGCTATTACAGTTGAACTTTCGGTCATAGTATACATAGTACAGTACAGTACATTAGGTGACCATGGGGAAAAATGGCGCTACTGTAGACAGGTGTACTAATGTACACCCCAATTGATGCATGGATAATATAAAAAATGTAAAAAACTGGCACAGGGAGGGGAGAAAGGTGTACATGTACTGTACACACTTCAAACCCCCAACTGACACCATAATATACCCCACCAAATTATTAAATTCTCCATGTTCTTTTTATTTAATGAAAAAATTAATTTTTCCAATCTATTCCGACGGTCTTAAAATATTAAAGGGGACATAGGCAACTTGATTCAATTGGAAAGGGGAAGAATTTATTCTGAAGTCCTAGAATGGTAGTGACTGATGCCATAGGACAACACGCAGATTATTAGAAAAACCTGAATATGTCATCACAAATAGTAGTCAATCATTCGAACCTTCCTAGCAATTACCTCAATGCACCGATTTTTTATTTATTTGCCCAATATTTGGAATTTTCTCTCTTCAATTTTGTTCAAAAAGTCTGAAATTCAATCTACAAACTCAAAGATAGTTTCAAGCTACCTTGAAGTAGCATATAAACCCCAACATTGTATTATCCAGAGGATCTATATTAGGTTACCTTATGGTCCACTCTATTGGTCCTCAAGGTCAACACGCGAATTCATTGCTCTAGAAACACAAAAACGTTAGGATGGATGAGATGGGTATATTGAGATTTTTTGCATAACGCGGGGGATTTCTTGATTTAGGAGCCGATTAGAGCATCATTCTTTTGTCCCTACTCGTTATTTTCGTCTACTGTGTCCCAGAAGTGGATAAATTAATGAGGAATGCAGCTGCTACTTTTCGGTAGCGCTTCAGCTGTCTGTCAACTGCAGAAATTGAAAAACGGCCTTTTTCAAAGCAATCACTTGATTCTGCTCTTCTGACGTTTTTAGAGTATCGACGGCCAATTTTTCTTTGGTTTTGTGTGTCGTATTGAATCTATTCAATAGTTCCAAGGGAGGCAAATCTGGATTTAGTCTTTATATGCGACGAATGAAAATTTTTCCTCTATTAAACGAGACTTTATGTGTGGTATGTTATGTTTTTGGGTCATCGAAGTCGATTGACACCATTAGTTTTTTGATTCAATAATAGGGAGTGCGGAGAACCTGAACTTTTGGTGGGTTGTCTCCTGTAGTAATTCAGGCGTTTATAGTACTGAATGAGAATTGATGTGCCCTTGATACTTTACTTCTACCGTTCAAAAGTCTATGAACTCACATTTAGTAATTGACAAATGAAGCACGAGATAAGCATTCTTTTTTTCGAGAGGCATTCAAACTGCGTGAATTTTTTTCTTAAGAATCTTTAAGAATCTCCACGTATCTCTTATTAACGTACCAGAACATTTTTTCTGTCACTTTGTCATAAATTGTATTTCCCCACCGGTAGGAGTCAAAAGCTCAAAGTACTTAAAATTTTTCCCCTAAGGTAAAACCAAGTAGCATATTTCAAGGACTAGCCATCGAATTCTACCATCGTATTATCCACGGTTGTCGCAATTATTGGTACAGAGTCAACTCCTTCAACTGAATTTGCTGGAAAAGAAAACCATGGCTCTTTTTGATGAGACCAAATGAAGTAGGTAGGACAGAGCTCTCTCCCAAGCCAGTCAAAACAAAATGTTCAAGCAAGAGCTTCCTTTCCACCCACTATCACGTCTTACATGACGTCGAAAGTGCTGGGTTCCAACTACTCACCCGCTGAGGATGCTGCACTTGCGTGAGATTGGATTCTAGCGCCAGAGGACCCAACTCTAGGCTAGGAACATAAATAGGATAGATTCTAATTCAAATGTGGAACAAGTGAGAGAAATTGAAGCCATGATCGTCTCCGCTGAGACGCCTAGCATCTGCAACTACAAGAATCAAGCAGAATGTGAAATTTTGCGTCAAAATGTATGTCTGCTACAACACTGCGGTTTCAACTAAAGCAACTGGGGTCAATGATGAAATCGTAATGCGTAAAAAACGTCTATATGCAATTGTAGAAAGAATAAAGATCATACTGATCACATTGGGAAGCCATTCAAATCTTTTCTGGCCTGGTCGGTATTCCATTTCAATCACAAGCTTCAAGCTTCAAGCGCCCAGAATTGAGGAATAGCTTAATAATTCGGACTCAAAAGGTGAAAGTTGACGTGGACATGAAGACCAATCGCTTCCCATTACAGCGGAGAAAGATTCCCCGAATGTGTTATCCCCCGACAACAGCAGCCAGAAAAAATCGGAGACTTAACGTTCTGCTGGACGTCTATAAAGATTAAGCGATGTTAAACGTGAGTTTGCAAGTACTTAAGAAGTTTTTAATAAGCCATGTGCAGCGAAGGAAGCGTTTAATGCACAGAGGGAAAGAACGAAGATTTTGACAAGGCAAGATGAGATTTTACTTTTTTCGCAATGTCCAAGGGGCTCGAAGTCTCCTGCTTCCCAGGAGTATTTCAATATCATGCAGGAAGAGGTTGTAGAAGCTGCTAGTGTCTATCCGACGAAGAACTGTCCTCATATGAGTCACGCTTTGTCCTCATATGAGGAAATTTCCGTTACGTTTTGGAAAGGTAAATGTTTTGGAAGCCCGAAAGTTTTACTAGAAAAAAGTTTTTTTATGTTTAGTTACAGTACAGTAATTTTACTGTACATGCGCCCTCGGTTCTGAAACGCCCCACGACAATACGAACTATTTTACCTTCCAAAATGAAGTCGTTTTCACAACTTCTTGCGAAGAGCGGAAGCTAGTGAGGGAAAACTGCTCTAACCTTCACCGAGGTCAAAAATCTTGAAAAGTTTGTTTTGATCGGCCATCTACACTCATGAACTAGTGCGGAGGGCCAAGAAATGCGCTGAGGTTAAAAAATTTTGTATTGAAAAAGAAGTGCTAAAAGTAGTCCTCATATGAAGACAACGGTCCAATAGAAACTAGAGATAAGGTGGCGGCAAGTACAGTACGGAAAAGTTTTGAGTCTTTATCTGAAAACCTGGCAGTTGATAATAGGACCAAAGCGGAAGTCTCAAAAAGAGGAGCATGTTGCAACAGAATATGTCGCAAAATGCCGAAAGTAACATGATAAAAGGGGCAGAGGCTTTAGAAGATGATTACCTGTTATAGCAAGACCAATTAAGAATGCCTAAAAGTTCCCTTCCTGTTCCTGTATATGTTCAGTAACCAGACGTCTTGTTCTGTAGTATTCATCCCTGTTCCACAAAAAAAATACTTAGCCCCTCAAAAGAGACTCTAGAATTCAATTTGGTGGTTTCACAAGATCTGGCATTTGTCCAAGAGCCCTCCAAATAAGACTTGATCCCTGTCTAATTTTGATAAAGTTGGAGTTTGCGTTGTCAAGATCCTCATCCATCAAACAGCCCAGATCTTCCACCATCATATTATGCAAAATAACGCACGTCTGTAGAACATTCACCGTCATTTCCTTGTTCCAGAACCGTGCGGGCATTGCTAGAATATGAAGTTTACTCTGAAGGACCCCGAAAGCTCTTTCAACATCTTTGCGAGCACTTTCTTCTTTCTTCGCCATGAATTTCACTTTCTTCTACGGCGGATACGAAATGCCTGGAAGGACACCGTCCATTTCGTTGTAAACCATTTGAAAGCCAATGAATTTTCTTACGAAGATAGCCAGATATCTTATATTACAACTGTGAAGGTTGTTTCTGTTTTCAATTCTTGCATTTAGTGAGGATACCTCACCAGAATTGATTTCGTGAACGGAGCCGGGGAGAAAAATATCGCATGCAAAATACAGAGCGAATAATCGGATAAAGCTTCCAGTGAAATCACGGGGACATATTATATCCCTTGACACTGTCCATTGGGACAGTTTTTACACCACTACTTTCAGCAAAAATGCTGCCTAGCATACTAGGGACACCACGAGCCCCTTCATGACGTTATATTCTTCTTAGATAATCATCTATGGGTTCACTTGTGTAGATACTAACAAAACAACTGTTAATGACTTCCACAGTATTTTGCGAATACTAAAATGCAGTTGATTCTCAAATGCCTTAACTTTCATCGACATAATTTGCAGCAATGCAGTATGCCAGAATAAAAAATCACCTGTCACTTTCTATAGCAAAGATAAGCCTAGTATACTGGTACAGTTTCGTTTCTACTAACAGGATTCTCAGTTGGTGATAGTAGCCAAAAACTTATCCAAAACATTCCGCAGAGGACAAATTGCGTCTAGATATCTGTTTATTATAAATGGATTATCAGAGAAGTGCTGTTGGTAGACACACCCTGGTGTGCTTCCTCGATTTTGAGTCGTTATTTTATTCTTTTACAGGGACCGAACCGACCCATTGTATGAAGTATTCTTTTTCGCTACTGCCTCCAAATTATCTTCTATATTTGACATAATGCCATAGTCGATAGCATTCTCCCACCACAAGTTTTCATCGGCACTTGTGATGTGATCTCCTTCTATGTAGATGGCTGCTCTCTTATAACCTCTTACTACTTTTGACTGCGCAGAGGAACGATGAAAATGAAAAACACCCGTGGAAATTCCAGTGACCAAATATCAAACGATCAAATGGCCAAGCATGTAAATTTTCCAGACAATAGACAATGACAGTGCAAATTTTAACACATTATTTTTGCCATTTTGGTAATTTGATACTCTGTCAGTGGATAAAAATTAAATATCCTGTTATTATTGTACAGAAATACGAAAGAATTGAACCTGCGAGAAATTTAGTATCACAGCACAAAAGGTTTGGCACATGTAGTACACAGCAATGTTGCTAGTGTAAGTCAACTGTAGGCCCTACAATCCGAGCTTGAAAGGCCTTCACGAGTACTGACCGTTGTTTTTCACCGTTTAGCTTCCTCTAGTTGCGGCGAGATCAAGTGTTTAGTTCTTGTCTCGTGGCTGATAATTCTCGCCCTGTACTTGCTCCGCTTCTCTGTACGCTAGTGTTTATAAATAATTCACACCCATCGCACAGTGCAATACAGTACAATGTAAATTGAACTACCATAAAGTTGAAGCTAGTTGTTACATTAATTTGTACTCTATAATTATCCCAAAAATATATAAAGAGATTCAGGCATTTAAGTAGAGTATAACCAATGTTGTGCTATAACAACAGTGCTGTGCCTGAACATCTGGAAACACAGTTGCTGCCTACTGCCTAACAAGCAAAACTAACTGCTTTCAGACAAAAGGAAGCAACAGTGTCGGAACAGACTATGGAAGGCTGCTTGTTTATTGATAATTTGTTGTTCCAGTTGATCATGGAAGCGAAAAGCAAAATTACAGCTTGAAACTAACTATTTTAATACTATCGTCCCACTTTTTATAGTTGGCCGTGAGGTAACCGTAATTTTGTTAAAGTTTATCAGTTTGGAGTTAGATTTGTCAAGAACGCACTGAAAAAGCTGAATATAGTCATTTCTGCACCCCGATAATGACTTTGCGTACCCAAAAAGCACAAACCAATTTGGAGCCCGAGAAGGAGCAACCCTGACTCGCGGAAGGTCCCACATAGAGCCAATATCAGATCAGGATGATCTGACCGGGGAAACTACAACAACTATCTGTCTACGCCCTGGAAGGAGTCTACGGTTTCAACGGTTACATTAATTGCATTTAAGTGGAGAATCGATATCCTTACGACAGCTTTTCTGCTGTAATTGACTCGAAGAAGTACCTTTTTTCGGAAAGAATCTGCAACTTGTACATCTATCAACTTTCTGATCATTCCAAAACGATTTTTGACTAAAATTTGTTGTATTAACCATGCTGAGATCCTGTAGAGGATATTTTATGTGCAATTTTGACATTCTGGGGAAAGATTCTATGAACGGAACCTTAGTTATTGGAGATTAAGTGTCATTTCTTAATTTCTTGGAAAATGTATTCTCTGTCCATTTAGGACCCTGATCAGTTTGCATAGGCGTTTTAAGGTACTTTTTGCAAGAGACAGCGCAATGGAAACCACCAACAGCTGTATTCATTTCATTCTGGTATCTGATTACATGAATGTAGGTTGCTGGTCTGATCATCTGTAACAATTACCAAAAATTAGAGATAGCAGAAGAGAGTTAATCGCCTCCTCCATGGAATCTAACGTAACGGGATAAACTATTCACAGATCGGAGCTGCTAATGTGAAAATAATTCTCTTGTTTTGCATTTTCGGGCCGTTTTGTGATATTCGATCAAAAATGGAAAGCAGTCTGTGCGGCGAGAGTTTATTTTTTGGAAGATACACGAGAGTCTCCTTTAGTGACGATTATGTCAAAATCTGAATACTCGCCGCAGACTATCGTGCCTCAGAACTCGTAAGGATTTTCATTTCTGCTTGTCACAGCAAGCGAGGGATCTAAATGTTAATTTCCTGTTGGTTTTACTCAAGATCGCTAACTTCGAGAACTCGTAGCTGTCTTATTCGATTTATGCAAGCACATCGCTGAAATCGGGAGTTTTTCAACCCTTTTCTTTCTCTGCTTGCCGATATTTCATCGGCGGGATTTTCTGTCGTCCTCTTTGCTTGAGTAGGCATCGGTTAAGCCCTTGTTGGATTGTTTATGTGTACCGGTTCAACTTGAATATATAAATAAAGGTCCCACTTTCTCTCTCCTGCAATTCATAACAATATTTGGAATAAAAGTACAGAGGACTGCTTGTGCTTCTATACCGTTCTTCTTTTAGTTCCTTGAAAATTAAAACCCGGTGAAAGACTTGGATCACTTCGTGTTCTACTGAGTGAATATATATATTGAGAACTGAAACTAATTTTGCGCTGTACTGCATAACATCCAATGCAGCCTTTTGTAATAGCCCAACACCAAATTCTTTTATTTTGAACCTGAGTCAATGTCAATAGTTACATTTCTTGTACCCTCCCATAACTTTTCACGCTCCATTAGCAGCTTTATTTGTCGCCTAAAAACCATAAATCTTGCTTTCAGGGTGATTTATTTCTCTATTCGCAGTGCTATAGCAATAAACTGAGTTTTACGTTTCCTGGAGGGCAGTTAGGGTCAACCAAATTGGCACCCCACACTCATTGTCTACCTTTCTAATTAGTTTTCAATCTTTTCTTGCCTCTAGACTTCATATCCATCTTAATATAGCAGTATGGTTGGGTAAGGCTCATCATCAAACAGGGCTACTTAAAATAAAAATCGAGAACTCATATTTTTAAATGGTTTCGGTTTTCATCATTGAACTTTGCAACAGAAGTGAAATCTCTTTCGCGTCTCTTCCAAGTTTAACCGGGAAAGTCTATAACAAGAGGATATCTCGGTCCTTTTTAGCATGATTTTGGGGCCATATTTCATATTCAAACTCAATTCTTCCCCACTGTTAGTCAGTAGCTGCATTAATATATATCAGAGAGGTAATAAGCGAAGGGTGAAGGTTACGGGTACACATTGTTCCTTTGAGCGTGGGAAGGTTCTCAATTGCAGATACAGATAAGAATGAACTCAAAAAATACTGCAGTTTTTTTATCTTGCTTTGTAATGTTTTCCAGTCCCCACATGTCTCCTTGACAAAAATGGCAACAGCCTCAAATTTCATCCACGTAGGAGTATCTGTATATACTGTAGGTGATCTCATGACGGCGGGTGAGTATTTAATATATCACTACAGTAACTAAATCAAACAATCGAGTTGAATTTGTAGATTATTCGCGTACTACTTGCAAATGAACAAAATAACTTTGCCTGAATCCCATACTTTTCTTATCTTCGATAATGATGTCTTCCTTCAACTCAACTCTGGAGTATGAACAAAATTCAATTTTGAAGTAGAGAAGGTGAGGAAGAGCTCCTACATTGACCTGAATGAGATCAAGGACTGTGAAATTTCCATTCAGAATAATTCCGCTGCACTGTACACCTCTACTGATATTATGCCTGTTGAAACACTTCGACTCTTTCATATCCATTCTAAACTGAGACTTCGGTTCCTCAATCTGTGATAAAGCTCGAATGTGAAACCAGTCGTGAATTCAGCATGATATAGTTGAATGAATTCATCGAATACGACTTGTTCTAGACAGAAGGATGGATGAAACTCAGCCAAACGAAAATTTTTTCGCAAATGATGCATGTTTATCGACATCTCCTAAATTTTTTCCGATGCGGTATACGTCTTCATCAGCTACAGATCATCATCATTATTCAGCAAATTTCCTGCCATGATACATACTGCTCGAAAAACTTCCTCGCCTCCCGAAAGCGTTGTTCGAATTTTCTACAAGATCCCGTGTAGTGCTTCTTATACATGGAAGTAGAGTGAAAAAACATTGATAAATCGAGCGAAGTTAATCAGGGGTGATTTAGTTTCAGTTAATCAGGGTGATTTAGTTTCAGTCTGTAACATAGTTCCCCGTGCAAAACTTAAGATATTGTATTCGTGAAAAACCAGATATCATTCATCATGGCTGTGAATCTCCGGTCTCTTATGAACTTCCACAGTTTGAATTTTCTGAGCTTTCGATCAGGAGTTGCAAGCACGTCTTTATTTTCCTTCCTTTCTAGAATATTCGTAGCGTAGGTGCTAGATCTCTCGAGAATAGATAGCCATTCTCAGCAAAGGAATTTTCTACAGCCTCCAAAAGTTTTGATATGACAGTTCTGAGTTTACTCGAAATGAATTTTTCGGACACTTCTCATTTGGAAGAATCTAGTACGTGTTGAAGTAACTTAAACACCACCGGTGATGAAGGAATTAATTATAGGCTTTGGAATGTTCTGTAAATATTTTTCTCGAGATTTGAGCCACAGTATCGTCCGGTTAACTTCTTCTTCGGCAACGCCGCTCCCAACAACTGAAGTTGTGGGTACCGGCCTTGCAGCAGTTTCGATTGACCTTGACATCCCAATATATCTATTGAATTTAATTTGGTATACTTCTTTTGATTGCTTTGCAAGCTACTAATGTCTTGTCCAACAAATGGCGCAATTGACTTATGAGCTCGTTGATCCAATTTTAAAGGATATTGTGGATTACTTCCATCCAAATAGATTACAGAGCCATAAGCAGGATAACTGGGGGCAAAAAGAATACTTCCATATGAATTGCCAGTGATATTTTCCAACTCATGAATTAGACGACAAATGTGAGACAGAAAAATGATAAACTTGGCAAAAATCTCGGGAGTTACTAGGAAATTGTTATAAACGTCTTTCATTTTGAATCTTATTATAGCCTCAGAATTCCTGTTGGTTCCCCTTGCAAATAATTCCATTTACTGTGCTTATAGAGAAGAGAAGAATACTTTCTTTAGTTCTGTTTCTGTAATGAATATATTCAGGGAGTAGTAGAGAGGGATTGATGCTTAGTGTTGAGCAATTATGTGAACCGGACATACCGCAGGTAATCAGGATCACAAACTTGGCGCAATTCACTAGTATTTTATGCGATTTACATCGGACAGCGGAGTAAATATTATCGTTCCAATTGCTTTCCATAATATTGAATGCTCCATGGTTAGCTCCCTGCAAATATGATGATTCGATTCCGAAATTCGTTCGGTTTACCTCCGTGTTTTCCTTTCTCCTCATTGCCTCTATATGATTCAAAACTTTTGGACTTTATCTTTAGCGTACGTGCCAAATTCATCCCAAAAAAAATTTTGCCTAATGCACGGCAAAACTGGAATTCAAAATCAGGAAAGAGCTTCCTAACAGTTTTGCATCTCTTCGTGAACATTACCGTTTACTGCGTTCGTAACATTGTTGAAACGATGTTTTGGTAATGTCCTCCATTTCTCACCGATAAAAACGAATTGATTTCCAATATTTGGCTACTGAAATCTTTTCTGTAAGGAGGGCAAGTCATTCGGATAGAAATCATACTTCTGCTGCGAAAAACGTCCCTTATGTAATCTGCAACATATTTGTAGAGCGTTACAGACACTCTGCTTTAAAATCGCTCTTTCATTATTTTCGGAGGTCTAACTGTTACTAAGCATGTGTTTCATGAGGCTCCTAATACATCTCACTGCTTTAAAATAATAGAAAGATTCTGGAAAGGAGTCTAATCTAGCATATTGTGTTCAACTTTTCCATTGTCTTGAAGTTTTTTTACCTCAAGAAGAGGCTCCAAAGCTTTTAGATAATAAAAGATAATACGTGACCAAGTTTGTTTCCAGCATTGGAATGATCAAACATCTATTGTTCATTAAGCGGGCAAGACTGCTGTGGAATAAATTAATCCACCCGCCTTGCGTATTTCCATTCTACGGAAATTGTTTAGTCCCATAGTACACTGAAGATGAAACATGAATTAAACTTAAATACTAAACCTTTTCAAGCCTCCTGCTCTCAGAAGCGTAAATTGTTGACGTATTGCATCGCAAGTTCATTGAATTGTTTAATTTAATGGACATATAAATTATTCAGAACCCATTTTCCGTTTACATATTTTGTGAACTTCATAGAATCTGCAATTTTACTACCAGCAATGTGATGTGAAACTTACTTCTTTTTGCTTCTCAATGCGGAAAATTCCACCTAGAAAAGGGAACTATAACGTATTTTGCAATTTGAGTCGTTGGTAGGCTGATTAGGGTTGAATTCTAATTCTTGTCACAAGCCCTTACGACTGCAATGTTTTGATTGTATCTTTTCTCGACAATATCATCATCCGTACTTAGCTAAAAGAACTATATTCTGATCGCACATGGTGTTCGATACTCTTTTGTGAAAGTCTGATTCGTAGCTATGTCAGTTTTCTTCGAATATGGCGGGGTGATTTAGCTCCTTTCTATTAATTGCTTCTAAAATCATCTCTTTTCTTCGTGATAGTCTTATCAAAGTAGACAATTACTGCCGTAAGGTTATTTCTCTGGCCTCCGCTGGAGATTTACTTATTGGTAGTTTTTCGTGCAGAAGGCGCTTAGTTCTGGATACTCTTATTAAAATTATGCTCAACATTCATATTTTGTAGGTTACCAAACTTAAGACTATTTCTCGGAGACTACACAAGTAACCTCATTCCGGTAATCATGCGCATTACAGAATATTTCTTTATAAAAGATTCTCATCTTATCTTTGTAGAAAAACACTCTTTTTATGCATGGGTAACAACCGTATTCGTCGTCGGGTCAGCACCACTGAATCAAAATTCAGTGCAGCATTTCCGTATTTTCAAGCGTCGCCTATATATATGATGAAGCATAATTCTGATGGAGCAATAGATCAAAAATTCTCTCGAAAGGAAAAATGTAGACATAATTCAACGGCAAAATATGTTCCCAGAGGAGCATCCAATATTATTTTCAATCCAAGCCAATTTTTATCCAGACAATCATCCAGGTTTGTCGCGTGAATTTGCTTTCGAGCACGTAATGCGGCAAAAACTCAAGAGCTCAAAGTTTCTATATATAGGTGATTCTAGTAAAGCCTTGAAACTTTCTGGAACACTCCCGCCCCATTTTGAATTTTATAACCGCTTTTTCGATTCTAAACACGACTATGGGCACCTCTGTCAATACAAAGTCTCACGTCTCACTGTTTAATAACATGACCGGTTTCCTCCCTTTTTTAACCATCATAAACTAAGCAAAAAACCAGTCAGAGCTAGATTCTGTATCAGCGCCCCGAATACTGCATGAATTTAATGGAATTGTACCAGAATGGAGTGGAAGCAGCATGAGAGAATACCATATCTCAAGTTCTTCACCATCAAAAACACGCAACCAATCAGGGCTACTGCCTGTATCAGCGCCCCGAAGACTGCATGAATTTAGTAAGTGGACCAAGTATTCATGGAGACTACTTTATAAGGATGCAGTAGGAACGCCGACGGAATGGGCTCATTAAATGTTTTGGAGAAAACCGAGGACTACGGAGACAAGTAGCATGAGGAAAGCTCAAAGTACAGATCCGAAGACCGCTTGGAAATGTTGGAGCAAATCCGTGACGAGGATAGTGATGGGGTTTCCGAGGAGATCGGGCGCCGCCTGTTCCGAAAGTTGAGGGTGTCCTTGTTATTTCGGAATCGTCATTTGGGATAGACCGGATGTTCATGTCCATTAGAAATATTTGCAGGCCTTAAATGGAGAGGGAGGCAGTCAGGGCTCTGCTAAAGGAACAGTGGAGACGATGGTAGTGGGTTTCATAAAGTTGGGGGCAAAGTGTCAATGGAGTGTACCTGGATTCCCACAAGAATCCAGAGGAGCCCCTTCATATAGACAGTACTGTATTTCTACTCTAGAAATTCTATTCTTTTTTAACTCAGTAGAAATTACTAGAAAGTAGAGGTTTAACTATAGAATTGTACTATCTACATTATAAATAAGTAAATAAAACGATGACGTGCGGCTCCACGTCTAATAAAAACATTGAAGGAAAATCAAACTTCTAAATTCATTCAAGACGATACAGTTTCTCTGTTACACCTCTGTGTAATAGAGAACTGAAATGAAAAAAAGAGAAAAGTCTCTATCACACAGCGCTGTAACAGAGATATTGTTACAGAAAGGTTAAAGAAGCCCCCACTCAAAGGCACGCCGCAGGGCATCACTGTCCAATGCTGCATTCCTGATGCTTGGTCTCCAGTTCGTTTTCTAGAATGATCTGGGCGCGCTGCTGATCCTTTAATATGCAATTTTACAGGATTTGCAACTCCAAATGGGTTCCAGGCAATCTATACATTTCAATACAGACACCCCCTTTTTCCCAGTTTACAGGACGCTAGTTCCCTACGAATTCCTTCGGGAACAACTGGCCTCACTTTAGAAGACGACCCTGTTTTCCACATACTATAAACTACACATATCTTTCTACCCGGGAAGATAGTGCGGAGACCCCTCGTGAAGTTACCAGAGAAGACTCAAGTGCTCTCAGAATGGCTACACTTACTCTGTAGATATCTACCGCTCCGGTACAAATTTACTGGGTACCAACCCACATATCTACCACAGTAAATTAACCCCCCATTTCACACCCCTGTAGGAAGGAATGTAAATGGATTGGTACGTTTGCGGCGACTATGGTGGAGGAAAGAAAAACGCGAGACGACGATCGCTGTGTGCAAGTTACTTTGAGCAGTATCAGGGGTTTGACTGAATTGCCAGGGAAACGCAGGCTAGCCCCCGTCCCAATTTCATTGCTCGGAGGCTGGCATTCGGCGGTGTCCGCCATCGTCAAGGAGCTCGTGATTACTCTCGTTAGTCGCGCAATGGTACGGGCAGGGTATCCGTGTACAGCGACACTTGACATTGGCGGTAGCTTCCAATGGCGCCTGCTTGCCTGCAGGCCTCCCCTCTTCGTGATAGTGGAGTGGTGTGCTATTTGCATCTGCCGCAACATTCCACGTGCATACACACCACGGTGCAGGTTCACTTGGTTTCCAGTAGCATATCTGTAACACTAAGTGAACCCCCCGTGTTTCTCCTTGGAGCACATCGGAGAATCAGTCAGAGTTTGCAAAAGAGATACATATTGTCGGTGGAATCGCTAAATTTATTATGTGCTGTTCAGTGGGATCAGGCCCATCCCTCCCTGCGAAATCCTAACGGAAAAGAAGTTAGACCCCTGATGTGTGAAAAACGGCGGCTAGTAAATTAGTAAGCGGGGCAAACATGATCAGCATTTGTTCCCCGATCGGTTTCCCGGAAACCAACTCGGTCACCAACCCAATGAAGAAGCCCATCATGGCGAGACGTCCGTTCATCCGCTCAGCGTACGGGGTGAAGCCTTGCGGCCCACGGTATGCGCTTTCAAGTTTTGCTCTTCGGTTTTCCTCGATGCGGGAGAATGACGATGTTTCCGCTTTGTCTTTGGTCTGCAGGGCCATGCGGGGAGTTGCAACATGTGCCGCTACTTTTCGGGAGGTCATGGTGTTTCGTTCAGGAAGGTCGAGTCAGGAAGAGAGGATGTCAGGGGAGCGAGGACACGAATGCTGGTGAAGACGGGGAAGACATGGTGGCTGTTTGACAGGGTTGGAGATTCACAGGTTCTGTGGACGTTCGGCTGACTTGGATGATGTTTGCTAAAAACGCGATGGTGTTGTACACAGCGAGCGCTGGCGGAATGAGTTGCGCGGCGAATATATATAGCGGAAGCAGAAGTTGAACTGAGCGGGGCTTGACAGATTTGGGAGATTGCAGATTAGGAATGGGGATAGATTGTTTCAGACACCCGGTGGCCACATCCGTGGGATCTTGCGGCTCACTCTGTCAGGTGGATTTGAGCAAACTTGTATGCTGTCTAGATTGAAGAGCATATAGGGTGGATTCAATTGTGACGGGAGGCGGCGTTCTGAAAAGTTGCGGTGACCGTAGATTTTTTTCGAGCGGCCAGCAAAAAAAAATCTATGGCCCTGCGCCGGAGGCGTTGCGTGGCCTATTTCCAAATCAGGGCTACTCATTGGGCGGCGGAACCGACATGATTGGCCGTTTCGGAATCTGCTGGTGCCTATTCGCCTTGGGCGCACTGGCAGTATCTGGAAGGGAGGAGATATCCGTTAGACTTGCCGTTTGTGGCCACTGTTTATCATCTGCCTTTCACCAGTCTCCTCGTATGGCACAATGGAAGCCTGCGGTTTAGCCGCGTTGCTGTAACAAAACCTTTTGGTATCTGGTGGCAATGTCGGTTGGAGAATTGAGCACTGTCGAAGAAGGGCAGGGCCACAACGAGATCGATGTATGGCTGAGCAGCACTCGAAAGAAGACGAAGCCATTCGAGAGTTAAACCCGTTCGCACAGGGAGTTGAGACGTGCATAAATCATTGCTTGTCTCCTGGTGCTGCACTTGGTGGACCTTATACTGTACTATAAATATATGTGGCGTCCTTCCGCCCCTCCACGTTGTTGCTCTTCGTCATCCCCGCAACCTGCACCTGCACTCAACCAACCACCCAGAGTTTACCGTGCCTTCTTTCGTTCACTCTCACTGATACATCATGAACACTGCTTTCGTCTCCCCCGCGCCGGTGCTCTGCCGTAGCCCTACAGCAATCTCTACGTCCTCTTTCACTGCACAGCGTGCTGCCTTCGCACCAGCCACCCGTCGCACCATCATCACCACCATGAAAGGGCCCGAACTACCGAAGATCCCACAGGGCTTCACTGCTTTCTCAGAAGAACTAAATGGCCGCGCTGCAATGATGGGATTCCTGCTGGCAGTCGTTACCGAGGCGATTACAGGAAAAGGGATCATTGGCCAGGTCGCATCTATTTTCGATGTCGTCAACCTAGCATCTGCACTCGGTAACTGATGTGGCGTAGCTTAACACTCCTTCCCTCTGCGTCTGTACCTTGTAAAGAAAACCACGGTTAACTGAAACTACGGGCCTTGCTCATCCAATGACTTGCTTCCCTTCCTCTTTCTGTAGCACAGATGCCTTTCGGGCGTTCGCACTATCATGGAACGTTGTAGAGTGACCACCTGGGTGAAAGATTCCTCCGACACGCCTTGACTTGCGCGAGCCGCTTGAGCCGTGGTACTAGGGTACCTGAAACCGATGAAATTATTTTGCGTGAGCATTGCGGGCCGGGTGGATTTCTGTTGCTGCAAGCCGTGTGCACCGCCTCACCAGGTGGATAGCGGCATCCGCGGCCACTGGCGTCTCTGTCCCCTTTACAATATTCCGCCACTACCACCACGGTCGCCCGGTGTGCAGCTGGCGGCACCTCGCACATTACCAAACCGTAAGTACCGAAATTCCGCTTACCAACACTGCGCTCTCATTCCTAGGATGCGCAGAACACCCTGCCAACCTCCAGGGAACTCACGCTCTACCTCCGGAGACTGACCCTCGACCTCCGGAGATTCACCGCCGCCCTCCCGGGAATCGCTCTAGACTCCCCTAGACTCATGCAAGACCCTCCCGGGACTCCAAAGCCCGTTCCGCCCCGCACACATGCCCAGGCTACCTCTCCTGCCGCCTATGCACCTTCCGTCATTCGCTCTCATTTCCTCCCAAGCTTTCCTGCACACATGTAGTCCCCTCACCCTTCTCTCCCCTCCCGCTCTCGGCGGCTCAAAAGTGCTGCCACGTCCACGCTCACACGCGCATGATGATCAAGTTGAAACACTTGTGCTACCAGTCATTCCAAATATACGCCCACGCCTGCACCGGTTGATTCTCCCATGGCTCCCGCTCCCCTGGACCATGATTCTGCTTCTACTCATGCTACCCAAGGGGACGGCTTGTCCTGCCAAGGAATATCTCTTCTACCACCCCTTGGTCCCCCTGGCCCCCCTTTCACCTCCAAGATTCTCCCCTCTCCCCTTCCTCCTTCCAATTTCTCCATTTCTGTCGGTGATGTACGCCTCAGCAGTGCCGCTCTCCTCTTTCTCCGCCTCCTTCGTGCTGCCGCTTCCCACGCCAATCCTGCCACCACTTATGACAATTTTGTAACGCTACCTCTACTAGTTCCCTACCGTCGTACTTGGCAAAGCCCGAGAAGGAGAGTTCCACGAGACGGTTCTCCACTCGCTTGGACGCTAGATCTATGATACATCTCTTTCACAAGCTCGGTAAAGCCTTATTGATGACACAATTGCAGGAAGGACCGATTAAAGGGAGGATGACCAGGTCAAAGCCGTCCACCAGACTGTAGACGTGATTGCGCAGGATAAATCAACCCCTGTAGTCACTCGTCTCAGATATTTCAATGAGTTGTCTTCTTGCAAGCAACAGATCAAAGAGGGGCTGAAACTTTGGTTTTCAAATTTTCGTCGACTCTCCGCCGAACATGTGATGAAAGCACGATCCACCAGTCAATCTCGTACCGCTTACCACTGAAAAGAACACTTTTTGATAATGCCTCTGTCTCTGAGGTGTCGCCCACCATTAACTAGCTTTGTACCACTGTAACTACGGATGAATGAAGCAACAAAACGACTAAATCTGATAAAAGTTCTAGCTGGCTCTGAACGAGGCACAGAAGATATATCCGGGTACCAGGAAGCTTCCCGATTTGATCATGAGAGCTACTGGAGTACCACTGGTCACATAGAACAATCTATTTAGAAGCTCACGCGTTGCTTTAGAAATGCGTTCCCAGACGCCAAGCCTATTTTCAACAATATCAATAAGCTCAATGTTGCTCAGGATGTAGCCAAATGCAGTGATTTAACTGTCCATTGCTGAATTTTACGTCTTGTTAATGCGGCGGGTGTGCTTCCATCTCTCTCTTATACTGCCAAAAGAACTGAATCTCCGACCACGGAGACTCAAATCAAGTTTGCAGTTGACTGTAAGGTTAGAAGTTTCTTCGGTCGTCATGAAAACAGTCTAAAAGAAACAGAGAATAGATCAACTTCAAAGAGTCGCAGGTTCAACGGAAAGGAGCGAAATAAGTTTCCCAATGACGCCGAGAGTTCTCATATTCAGCCGGGATGGGGAGATGAAGATGTCAACATTTCTCGCATAACTATTCGATTAGCCATGCAGGTACCGGGGAAAGAAGTACCGCGTTAGAGGTTATTTGAAGTGCCTTCATCCATGCATTAGTTCCTCAGAGATCCGAGAAGCCAAAGATCGTCGTAATATACACTCTGTGAGAAACGGCGAAGCAGAAACATTCGACAGGGCTTTTTGTCCAGGGTCCAAACAATCCATGGACACAAGCCTGCTAAGCTGATTTTCTAGTGATTCTGATCCAATGCACACGCGAAACCAGGCAAAATCTTACTAGAAGGTATTTTAATCAAATCGGTCGGACGGATGAAGTCAGCAGTGGCGCTGTCGCTGCTAATGGGCATCAAATTAAAGTTGTAACACTCTGATTTTGAGTCAGTAAACCACGGCCGTAGTGATATTTACATCCATTAGAAGCCCAGATCTGGTACATAGAAACTTCCTCTTGGAGAGTTGAAAGAGAATATGGTCTTCACTCCGTTAAATGTCACGGAAGGCGGTGCTCCTCTTCTGCCTGGGACTTTTTTTGAGCAAATCTAGAGTGCTCAATTCTCAGACACCTCTTGTTACTATAAAAACACCAGGTGTAGATGAAGAGCTAGATAGAAAAGGAATGTTCCCAATATAAGTTACTGAAGGTGCGGAATCTCGCACTCATTTTCATGTTTTCATGGGCAAAATTGCGATGTTGAAAAGCCGGATTACGACCCATTGCGCCTTTTCCAAATGAAATGAGTGCTTACTGTCGACTTTAACAAATAGATCAAGAGTAGTTAGAGAATTTGCAAAAAACATGCTCCAAAAATCCTTTTGTACCCGTATCTAACTCTCACGGACATGTAATATATCTTCCCGGTTGCTCCAATCACATCTTTAATCCAATATTTCCCTGCGTCAATTCCGAAACTCCTCAATTTTGGTAGAGGTAGTTTTTTTAATGCAACCTAATTTCAGTGGACTACACATGTTTTATGAGAAAATGTTAATATCACTGCCTTGATGAGGAAATGCTTGGAAACGATTTCTAGACTTGCAATCAACCACAGTAAGAGGAAAGATCGAGATACAAGATAAAGTTAGGTTTTTTCAAGCTATTGATGGTCAGCTCGATCGGCCTGGACATTTGTTTACCTTTCTTGCAGATTTTAAGTTAAGTATCGGGCAACATTGGATCTCCTATCTCAAATTTCATCATTTCATCATTTCATCATTTCACTGAAGCCAATCGAGCCCTTCATGAGATTCGATAGCGTACTGCAGTTCTCACATACCGTGTGAATTCCAAGGAAGACTTCAGCGGAAAATGCGGTTTATTTATCACTTTTTAACGCAATCCATCGTGTATCGTACTACGGCCAAACTGGATACTTCTTGGAGCTTTTATTTCCGTGCTTGAAAACGATCCACACCATCAGTTGTCACCGCTCGAAGCAAGCTCGCGTTCCGATCTCGTCCATGGAGGCGGAGATTCCTACAGCAACACAGTCACCAGATCGGTCTGGACCCATGTAATGCTGATTATCGCAGTTATACTCTTCAGAGTATTCTTTGCAACTCGTACGAACATTTGATTCACACATTCCCAACTCGACGTTCTTCATTCTGCATGAATTTCTTTAATATTGGCCCCGTCGTACAGTCGAAAATTTGAGAGATTATTTTAAGGCGAGAGAAATCACTGCCATGAGATGAATAAACGGTAAGAACAAAATCTCTGATGCCCTCAAAACGCGGAAGATGAATGATTTCGAAGAACTTAATCGAAAAGGTGCTCTTGGATATTTAGATTCGGAAATAATTAATGAATCCGAGAGTGTTAAGCTGGACCGAGAAATTAGGAATGACTGCAAAAGATGTCATTGGCGAAAAATTTTGCTGTCATAATTCGTACGAAAGCCCAGATTTATTCCATACGTCTTGATACCGATGCCAACTTCAGAGAAGTTGCACGACGTCCTTATCGGGAAGCCCAAAATCTGGTGTTTCCACTTTTCATTCGATCTGCGGGCACGCAAGGTAGTTGAAAATCACTCCCCCATTATTTATTCCCACCCTTTACTTAAATTGCTAATTAAAATACAACTTAATCCTGACCAACTTTTCCATTTCGATCCACACGAAGGATACGTTTCCATGTTACAACTGGACTCCTCCTCCACCTTGTCATCATCTTCCACTCACTCCTCGGCGTGAACCAAAGTATTTCGGGGAAACTCGACCCAGGGGAATCCATAGACCTTTTTGAGGACAGATTGCTGGTGGTGGCTACCGTTTGCAGCAAAAATTCCAAAGAACATTCAGGGGACTGCATACTATCTCGCGTTTGTATTTTTTGCCCAGGATTGCTGATAAATACTAGCTCGAGAGTGACAGGGGCTCGTGTTGAGTCGATGCATCAGAAAGGACACACAGTCGCGTCCAGAAGAGGTACATGCGCAGAGGAGGAAGGGCGAGCGCGGGGGTTTGTTATTTACAAGATTGTTGTACGAGAAGGTTATGAAGGTGACATATTGAACTTGGAATGGACGTGATTATTGACTCTTTGATTAGAAAAGGGGCACCTCCACTTCTGTAGAGTACTTTATTTTATATACGTAAATAGTATAGCGTTCATATACTGAGTGCTAGTGGTTTGTCCCCGGTCTCCCCAGCTTTTTTCTACCAGGATAACCTAGAAACAATCTCGTGGAGCTCTGGTATGGCCGTAATTTATAAAATTAAAAATGTGCCGATCAGTTTTAGCAGCGTCTGCGAACAGCTTGAAAACTTTTCTGCATTTGTTGAATACATTCTGTCTGGAGAAAGCCGTGCGAACTCATTGGAGAACTTCAATATTACTGATTTGACGAATGTTATGATAGGTGATTCATTTATAGCTCATAGCACATTATTTGGTAATGTTTCGAGAATGGGTGATGGGAACGGTCTCGAAGGGAAATTCTGAATACCTTGCAATTACCTCACGGCTCTTAGTGTCTCACTACTGGAAGAGACCTGACATTGCGTAAGTTTTACTGACCTGCGGTCTCTGATTTGAGTCTCTGTTTTGAATGACGGAGAATGCTTTCGGCACCTCAGAAATGGGTATCTAATCATATTTGGAAGCACTGAAAGTAAACAATGCAAGAACAAGCCACCTGTTGAATTTGTTAACATAGCACCTTACACTGGTCACTCTCCGTTCTCACCATGGCGCTTCTCTCGTTTGAGCTGACTCCTGAAATTCCTGGACCCCTTTCCCTTTGAGCCGCTCTTTCCCTTCATGCCTCTTCGGTAGATAGATCTGACCTTCGCCAGTTTCCTCTTCTCCGCTTAGTCGTTTCTTCATCTAGCACCCCAGAAGCAAGGTTAGTGATCCTCTTCGCCGTCACCACCCTCGTTCCGCAAGACCATGAAAACTCCCGCTGCTATGTCTTCTTCACCTCCATGATAGAGCTTTCCGTCCGTACAAGCTCACGTAGATGTTCTCTAGCCTATTGCAATCGGTTAGGATCTTTTCCGCCTGACCTAGAAGGTCCTTGTCCCCCACTTCACTAAAAACTTCTCAAAAACACCTCTTCGTACAACAAGTTTCTGTTGGGGTTTCAGCCGGACCAGAAGATCAACTCCGCGACCCTCTCCAGATGGCTCAGCGAAAATCAATGAAGATAGAAAATTCTGTGCCTCCGTCGACGCTTTCAACGCCCGTAAAATGTCATCCCGGAAAAATGCTGCGCCAACTCCCGGGCCACTCACCTTCACTGATGCACTTAATCAGTACTGTTCATTGCCCAGTTTTCCTCCCTCCCTTCATATCATCTTCCAGTGCCTCCGCAATTGAATTTAAGGCAAGTCCCAGCTGAGACTTGCATACTACGGGCTCCTTTTATCCCTCGCTGTCCATCCCAGAGTCCAGGAGCTCTCCAAATGAGATCTCCTCCTCAAAAATGTTATGCTGATGACTGTGATACTGGGGAGTTTTTCCATTACAGGTACCTTTCTCCTACATATATGAGCACATCAGTATCCTTGGTTTTTCTAGGTGATCATTCTTCCTACTTTTGCTTAAACGTAACTCAAGATAGATTTTACTTCATGAATCAAAATTCGCTTTGCACGTTCGTTGCATTGAGCTGGACTTGTAAGGAAGGTCATGTGCTGTAGTGTTACCCATCAGCGACGACTTATCCCGCATAACGCATTAGCCGCGTGGATATAACCGACCACATCTTCCATGCATTAAAATTCCCCAAAATTTCCCCGCTCATTTCCGTTTTACGTTTGAAGATTGTGGCCGTCATTTTTTAGAGAAGGGAACTTTCAGCCTGTTGCCCATTCGTCACCCAAGTCATTAGTGACTCTAACAGCGATACTCGAGTCTTCTTATTTAAGTCTTTATATTCTTGTTTTCTAGCGGCTATTCTTCGCAAAACGTACAATTCTCTCCTTCAGTAGACAATTCTTCAGCACAATATTTTGTAGGCTACCAAACTAAACATGTTCTATTACTGATAGGAGACTACACCACGAGTAGCTCCATTCTGGTAGTCATGCGCATTGCAGAATCTTTATCCACAGAGGGATGCCCACCGTCTCTTTTCATACAAACACTCGTTTTCTGCATGAGTAACAACCGTCTCCATCGTAAGGTCAGCATGACTGGATCAAGATTCAGACAGGGATTTCCGAATGTTCACGCGTCGGCGATAGAGATGTTGAAGCATAATTCTGATAGCACAATAGATCAAAATGTCTCTCGAAAGGAAAAAATTTAGGCACATTTCTACGGGCAAATATGTTCCCAGAATAGTAGCCAATATGACTTTTAATCCAAGCCAAGTTTTATCCATAAAATCATCTAGGTTTTTCGCGTATTTTGCTTTCGTGTACACAATCCCGCACAAAGCCACGAGCTCAAAGTTTCTATATATCGATGATTCAGCTAAAGCCTTGAAAATTTCTGGTACACGCCCCGCCCCTTTTTAAACGCTATAACCGCTTTTTTCGATCGTTAACACGATTATGGGCACCTCTTTCAATACAACGTCTCACGTCTCACTCTTTACTAACATGAACGGCTTCCGCCATTTCTTCACAAACAAATCGTCAATGAGAAGCTCTTAATTGTTGGGATTAGTAAACTTACTAGAAAACCACAAATCACTCCTTTAACATCCAACAGTTCTTGTACAACTGCAAACCAAGAACTTCCAGAACAAACTACTGATACCGTAAGTGCAGGACAAGCACCACAGATAATATATAACAGTGATACACAGATAAACGCAAGTTACGTAACTAAGCGAGATGGGTCAATATCAGCGGCGCATATGCACATGAAATCTCGAGATTAAGTTACGCATTCTTACGTTAGAAAAATCCCAAGACCAATCTTGCAAGTCCAAAAATCATTCTGGAAGATCATTGGCACCAAGTAAAACTTTGCAGGAAGAGCATGAGGGAAGTATGGTATGGAGTGGAAGCAGCATGAGAGAATACCATATCCCAACTTCTTCACCATCAGAAACTAAGCACACAACCAATCAGGGCTACTGCCTGTATCAGCGCCCCGAAGACTGCATGAATTTAATAAGTGGACTAAGTATCCATGGAGACCACTTCAGAAGTATGTAGCAGGAACGCCAACGGAATGGTTTAATTCAATTTTTTGGAGAAAACCGACAAGGACTACAGTGACAAGTAGCATGAGGAAAGCTCAAAGTACCAGATCGGAAGACCGCCTGGACACGTTGGAGCAACTCCATGGCGAGGATACTGATGAGGTTTCCGAGGAGATCAGGCGCCGCTTGTTCCGATAGTTAAGGATGTCATTGTGAAATCGGAATCATCATTTGGGATGGACCAGAGGTTCATGTCCATTACAAGTATTTGGAGGCCTCAGTGATGGCTGAAGAAGCAATCTACAACCGTCAGTCATTTGCATGAGTTTGTCGGGACTACATGGAAAGCCCGCGCGCACACTATGACCGAAATAGACCTGTCCCGTGACGCTCGACTGCTTCAGCGAACATCTCCTGCACTGCTTGCACAGCGAAAGTACGCGGCGTCACGAATGTCAATTGATTCTACTGGAAAGCGATTTGAAAAAAGAATCTAGGAAGACGGCTAGAACCCTAGTTGTTGAACCGCGAGAAGGGCTTCTCCGCACCAGACCCTACATTTGTGCAATAGGGTACACCGGCGTCACGGGCCTTTCTGACATAACTTCCTTCAACCGCTCGGAATCCTCCCGCAGGGGAGCGCGCATCTCCAACCCGCTGGACTCACGTAATGCGGCGGGAAAGGCGAAACTGAGAAGTACGATTCCCTCATCGCAAATTCCGCCAATGGTAGGCTTGTTCCCGTCCCCATCTTCACCCTCGGAAGTTGGCACCCGGACGTGTTTGTGCTGCTAACGGACATCGCACGCAGTGTGGCTGCAAGAAAAATGGAAACACGTGGAAAGGTTAAAGAAGCCCTCACTCAAAGGCACGCCGCAGGGCATCACTGTCCAAATGCTGCATGCCTGATCCTTGGTCTCCAGTCCTCCTTCTAGAGGGGGAAAGTTTGGATATTTTACTCTTGGAAGATGTATCCGATCTATCCCATGGTTTTCCAGACAACCACATCCTTCAGAGTGACCTGGGCGTGCTGCTGATCTTTTGGTGTGCAAGCTTGCAGTTTGCCTAATCCCCTAGCGTTCCCTTCGGGAACAACTGGCCTCGCCTTGGGAGACGACCCTGTTTTCCACATGCTGAACACCCCAAACTTTTCCTTTCTGCGAAGGTAGTGCGAAGACCTCTCGCAAGGTTACCAGAGAAGACTCAAGTGCTCTCAGTAACGGCTACATTTACTCTGTAGGAAGGAATGTAAATGGATTGGTACGTTTGCGGCGACTATGGTGGAGGAAAGAAAAACGCGAGACGACGATCGCTGTGTGCAAGTTACTTTGAGCAGTATCAGGGGTTTGACTGAATTGCCAGGGAAACGCAGGCTAGCCCCCGTCCCAATTTCATTGCTCGGAGGCTGGCATTCGGCGGTGTCCGCCATCGTCAAGGAGCTCGTGATTACTCTCGTTAGTCGCGCAATGGTACGGGCAGGGTATCCGTGTACAGCGACACTTGACATTGGCGGTAGCTTCCAATGGCGCCTGCTTGCCTGCAGGCCTCCCCTCTTCGTGATAGTGGAGTGGTGTGCTATTTGCATCTGCCGCAACATTCCACGTGCATACACACCACGGTGCAGGTTCACTTGGTTTCCAGTAGCATATCTGTAACACTAAGTGAACCCCCCGTGTTTCTCCTTGGAGCACATCGGAGAATCAGTCAGAGTTTGCAAAAGAGATACATATTGTCGGTGGAATCGCTAAATTTATTATGTGCTGTTCAGTGGGATCAGGCCCATCCCTCCCTGCGAAATCCTAACGGAAAAGAAGTTAGACCCCTGATGTGTGAAAAACGGCGGCTAGTAAATTAGTAAGCGGGGCAAACATGATCAGCATTTGTTCCCCGATCGGTTTCCCGGAAACCAACTCGGTCACCAACCCAATGAAGAAGCCCATCATGGCGAGACGTCCGTTCATCCGCTCAGCGTACGGGGTGAAGCCTTGCGGCCCACGGTATGCGCTTTCAAGTTTTGCTCTTCGGTTTTCCTCGATGCGGGAGAATGACGATGTTTCCGCTTTGTCTTTGGTCTGCAGGGCCATGCGGGGAGTTGCAACATGTGCCGCTACTTTTCGGGAGGTCGATGGTGTTCTGTTCAGGAAAGATCGAGAGGATGTCAGGGGAGCGAGGACACGAATGCTGGTGAAGACGGGGAAGACATGGTGGCTGTTTGACAGGGTTGGAGATTCACAGGTTCTGTGGACGTTCGGCTGACTTGGATGATGTTTGCTAAAAACGCGATGGTGTTGTACACAGCGAGCGCTGGCGGAATGAGTTGCGCGGCGAATATATATAGCGGAAGCAGAAGTTGAACTGAGCGGGGCTTGACAGATTTGGGAGATTGCAGATTAGGAATGGGGATAGATTGTTTCAGACACCCGGTGGCCACATCCGTGGGATCTTGCGGCTCACTCTGTCAGGTGGATTTGAGCAAACTTGTATGCTGTCTAGATTGAAGAGCATATAGGGTGGATTCAATTGTGACGGGAGGCGGCGTTCTGAAAAGTTGCGGTGACCGTAGATTTTTTTCGAGCGGCCAGCAAAAAAAAATCTATGGCCCTGCGCCGGAGGCGTTGCGTGGCCTATTTCCAAATCAGGGCTACTCATTGGGCGGCGGAACCGACATGATTGGCCGTTTCGGAATCTGCTGGTGCCTATTCGCCTTGGGCGCACTGGCAGTATCTGGAAGGGAGGAGATATCCGTTAGACTTGCCGTTTGTGGCCACTGTTTATCATCTGCCTTTCACCAGTCTCCTCGTATGGCACAATGGAAGCCTGCGGTTTAGCCGCGTTGCTGTAACAAAACCTTTTGGTATCTGGTGGCAATGTCGGTTGGAGAATTGAGCACTGTCGAAGAAGGGCAGGGCCACAACGAGATCGATGTATGGCTGAGCAGCACTCGAAAGAAGACGAAGCCATTCGAGAGTTAAACCCGTTCGCACAGGGAGTTGAGACGTGCATAAATCATTGCTTGTCTCCTGGTGCTGCACTTGGTGGACCTTATACTGTACTATAAACATATGTGGCGTCCTTCCGCCCCCTCCACGTAGTTGCTCTTCGTCATCCCGCAACCTGCACCTGCACTCAACCAACCACCCAGAGTTTACCGTGCCTTCTTTCGTTCACTCTCACTGATACATCATGAACACTGCTTTCGTCTCCCCCGCGCCGGTGCTCTGCCGTAGCCCTACAGCAATCTCTACGTCCTCTTTCACTGCACAGCGTGCTGCCTTCGCACCAGCCACCCGTCGCACCATCATCACCACCATGAAAGGGCCCGAACTACCGAAGATCCCACAGGGCTTCACTGCTTTCTCAGAAGAACTAAATGGCCGCGCTGCAATGATGGGATTCCTGCTGGCAGTCGTTACCGAGGCGATTACAGGAAAAGGGATCATTGGCCAGGTCGCATCTATTTTCGATGTCGTCAACCTGGCATCTGCACTCGGCAACTAGGTTACGGTAGTTTAGAGCACGCCTCATGGGCCTTTGCATTTTGTAAGCAAACCATTCTCACGGTATGTCGGATTTATGTTGACCGAGCAGTCTACCAATGCCCCCTACGCTGTGGAATGCGCCGCAGACACACTTGTGAGGTTCATTCGTGGTTGCGAACATCCGCCAAACCTGGACATAGGCACGCTACGCCACTGTGCAGCATCCGCGGTTGACCGTCAGATCAGATCACGGCATGAGCACACTTTGAGCAATCGATAGGGCAAATAGCAAAGTTACTCATTTCAAACTCACAGCCCCATCTGTGTCCACATCCCCCTATCGTCTTACTTCATTCTAACGGGCGGCACCCCCCGTGCCCTGGCCCTCATCGTTCCGTTTGCTCAAGTGACGTGTACCATTCAAAACCTCCCCACGCCGAGAGAGCACGTGTTGCGTCTGTGCTGGCGCTCTCGAATTGGCAAGGAGTCACCCAGCGCTGAATCAGTTTGTGGAATTTACTGAGGACTCGTTAAGAATTGACCTCGGGCAAAACTGCGCCCGATATTGGTCACGGAGGAGGGACAAACCAGTGAAGACTCTGATCATCTTTTAAATGAGTGGCTATGGAGGTCGTTAAGCAGATGGAAGAAGAAAAGGGTCTGTAAAACAGAACAGAGTTCCGAACCCCTCGGCTTACAGGTGTGGCCATTCTTTGATGAACTCCTGAACGCATACCGAGAAATATGCATCAGGGATCCAATGACCGAGGCCGCTGTCCAAAATTTCGTCCTCTTGATGACTCGTTAAATTAAAGCTTGGGGCTGCGGGTTTTGGGCAGATGAAGATAATCCTGACACATCCGAAATTGAGTCTGCATGACCTTTGGACCCCTTGAAGTGAGGCCAGCTACTCTGCTCTGGTGTGCTGATAGGGGTAAATGTGCGACTCCGAGACTGAGGCACCTCGCAACCCCGTTTGGCCCCTCCTTGGCGCTCAAACCACACTCATTTACGATGCACTAAACTAGGAGGGCTCGTTCTCACTCAACAACCCGCCAGTACCTGCCCACCTCTCAGCTGTCATTTCACGATCGAGTTCCCCATCGCCCTCTTCTTGCTTTTGCTGCCGTTCCCACATCTCCCGAAACACCCCGTGTGGAATCTTCATCAGCTCTTCAAAACTACCCTCCTCAACCATTCTACCATACCTCATCACTATGATGTGATCAACATTCATAATCGTGCTAAGTCGATGCGCGACTATAATCCTAGTCCTATTCACTCCGAGCTTCTCAAGCGATCTGGACACCTCCAACTCAGTCAGTGTGTCTTTCAAATCGCATAAAGGAATACAACCCACACACACGCATCGAGTAGGAGGAAATCAAAATTGTCAGTTGGCACAGTTTCAACCATCTCAAAAGGTTTGACATTGCCAAAGAGGGATGCCAGCGATTGCCGGCCCTCAATAACGGAACCTACCTAGAGCGCTACTGGCCTCATCCTCCACAATGATTTTGCTCCCCTTAAGAAAAGCCCTCGCGACAGAAAGCCGCTGCCGCTCCCCCCAGATAACCGAACGCCCCGCTCTCCTACATATGTCTCGTATCCATTTTCTGTTCGCATAATGACTTCATGTATCGAGGCCGCCTTTGCCGCGGCTATGACTTCCTTATCCGTCGCCGTTGGTCTCCCGTACCGAATATTGTACGCAATCGTATCTACACATTCCAGTCAACCAATATTCGCAACATTGAAGTTAAGTTGGTTAGCTCTTGCGAAAACTTTTGTGCACACGCCATTGTTCCCTGCCTCGCGGCAAATTCTATGCAGCAATCCTCTTTGCATGCATGCACGCACCATTAAACAACGCCGTGTCCTAATCTCATCCATAATCACCGCCACGCCCTTCCGGGCAACGCAAGCACAATGCAATGCAGCTCAATTTGCAAGTTAGAAGCAATGCATGAGTGTCAGTTCGCACCCGCCCATCCGGTCGCGCCACAAGAATACAACTCATAAGCTCATCATCCAAAACTTACCTGTGGGACAATACTCACGGCCTGCCTCACACTTTCAATGGTCGCCTGCGCAATGTCCTGTCCATCGATGTAAATTCTCCCTCCTGTCAAATCATACAACCGACACAACAATCTTGTTGCAGTGCTCTTTCCCGACCCACTTGATCCCACCAAGGCCAAAGACTTTCCGGCTGGGACATGGAATGATAGGCCATCCAATGCCAACCTCCCATTCTCCGTATCCTCCTTTTTATCCTCGCCGAGCACTTTGGATCCCTCTGCCTTCAACCCTCCGAACCGTAACTCCTCGTCCGGCTCCGGGTACTCAAACGTGACATTTTCAAAAGTGATGGACCCTCCACTGACCTTTAGTGGCTTTGCGTCATGCTTGTCTCGAATGCGCGGCTGCCTTCCCAGAACGTCGAATAAATTCTGCAAATCAATCAAGCTCTGCTTCACTTCCCGATACTGCCAACCCAAGAAATTCAATGGCGTCCACAATTGCTGCAACATGGTCGCCAACATTACGACAGACCCCACCGTGAGTCGCCCCATCATGACACCATTTGCCGCCAACAGCAAATTGATGGTCAAGCCCACATTAAAAACCGCACCTTGGCCGACGTTCAACCTGCCAAACATCCATTCACTCTTCACCGCCAACTCCTCGTAACTTTCCAAAGTCTTGTCATATCTGACGGTCTCAAACGCGGCGTTATCAAATGCCTTGATTGCTTCGACGTTCATCAACGAATCGGTCAATTTCGCACTGGCCTCATTCTCCGCGGCATTCATGTTTGCGCGTGCCACACTCAAACGATCATTGATCTTCAAAGTCCAAATGACAAAACCGACAAACGTAGTAACGGTAACAGCGGCATACATGGGGGAAAAAGAACGTAGCAAGACAACACAAACCAACAGCAGTTCAAACAAACTAGGCAGAAACGCGAAAACAACCCCCCGAAAAATAGTGAGGACGCTCCTCGTACCCCTGTCGACGACTCTTGTCAAAGCGCCAGTTCTGCGGAGGTATGAAATGCGAGGTCCAAGCTATGCAAATGAGCGAAGGATGTAACGGTTATGGATCGACCGATGCGTTGTCCAGCCTTTGCGAACAACGAGTTGCGTAATTCATGAGTAACACTGGCGAGAAATTTGGCCAGGGCATGGGCGAGGATGAGTGCGAGAATAACGGAGGGCTTGGGCAGGGTGGGGGCAGAAAGGGAATCGATGACGTGACGAAAGAGAAGAGGAATGGTGAGAGCGATGAGTTTGGAGGAGAAGATGGAGAGGACGGCTAGGAACAGGCGGACGGGAATGAATGGCTGAGTTTTACAGATGAGGGAGTAGTAGGAGAAGAGTGCGGAAACAGAGGAGCGGAAGACGCGCGGGGTGAAAGCTGGGGTGATGGAGGTGGGTGGGAGGGTGTGTCGCGATGATACGGGTCGTCGGGGGCTGGGGTGGGGGGTCTTTTGGGAGGGGGAAGGAGAGGAAATGGCGGACAGGGTGGGAAATAGAGGGCGACGAGTGGATTTTCGTGGACGAGAGAAGGAGGGGAGGGGATGAAAGGGTCGGTGGAGGAAGGATGAAGTGGAGGTTGGGGGTGAATTGGAATGGGGAAAGGGTATGGGAAAGCGGTGTGGAGAAAGGCGAGGTTCATAATGAAAAGTCACAGAGATTTGACGGCAGAGTGAGCGGGATGAGGCTGGGTGAGGTTGGGCGGAAAATCGGAAAACTGCATCTCAGCGCACGCAGGCAAAGTGGCTGAGGAGCGAAAGTCTCTGAGATCAAAGTCTTACGGCAGGTGATCTTGATGGGTTGGTTTGTCAAAAAGACGAAAAAAATGCAAAAAGGCTCAAACTTGTTTGCAGTTGTTCAATTCGCAGATTCATTAGGAAATCGCTTTTATCAGTCATAACAAAGGTCGTCGTTGCAAGATATCACCTCCGTTCTTTTGCACATGCGCATCGCGTTGATCAACTCCTCATCATTCTCTCATTGCCTACTCTACCCATCCTTCGACAGCCCTCTTGTCATGCTTCTGGTTCCAACCCACTCGCCGCCCATTGCTACTCCCACTCCGCTTTGCTAGTTCCTCCTGGATTGCCGCTGCAATATCTCCCCTGGCCACCACTTTCTCCTCCTTTGTCGCCAACACCTTGACCTTAACCACCCCATCTCTCAATTCATCCTCTCCAACCACCACTACCAACGGAACTCCTCCCGTTACCGCTTGTTGAACCTGCTTCCCTACATTCCAATTCTCATTAAAACAAAACTCAGCCGCCACCCCCTGCCTCCACAACTCGGCGCACAATCTCAACCTCTCCTCCATCGTCCCCTTTCCTATGGTTCCCACCAACACATCAGTCGCCGTTGCTCTAATTTTCCCTCCACCCTGTTCCTCCGCCGCCTTGACCATTAAATTCATGATCCTTTCAATACCCAATGAGCACCCTACACACGGTGCTCCGCGACTCCTGAACATGCCCACCAATCCATCATACCTCCCTCCCGCTCCAATACTGCCCAAGTTGACACTCTTATCCACCAACACGGCCTCAAAAATCACTCCAGTGTAATAATCCAATCCTCTTGCCAAACTCATATCAAACACCAACCTATCCTTCATGCCCTCTCTCATGCAGCCCACCATTCGAAATAACTTGTCCATATCATCCATGGCATGCCCACAAATATCAGCCAAACCCTCCTCCTGTCGCAACATCTGCAACACTTGAGGCCCCGTGCCCCTCATACTTACGAAACGTTCAATTCGATCAGCCACCTCTTCCTGCAAACCCTTTTCAACGACCATTTCCTTCCTCACCTCCTGCCAATCCAATTTATCCAACTTGTCCACCGCGGAACAAATGGTGCGCAGCTTGTCCTGCGGAACACCACACAGTGTCAAAACAGCGTCCAAAATGACGCGGTGACTGACTTTGATCTCATACGACCCAATCAGACGTTGATGAAACTCACTTTGGCCAGCCAGGTATCAAACAACTGCATCATAACCACCAAAACTTCTGCATCTGGTATCATAGCGGGGTAAGTACCGGCAATGTCAAAGTCACATTGATAAAACTCGCGAAAGCGCCCTCGTTCCATGGCCGGCCGATCGCGACGGTAAACCTTTCCAATATGATATCTCTTAATCTGCGATACGTTATTAGAGGCCAGATATCTGGCAAACGGGACGGATAAGTCGTATCGCAACGACAATTTCTCGCCCGTCTCCGAGGACATATCATCGGATAAATGGTAGATGAGTTTGGAATCCTCGCCGTATTTGTTCTGAAGGACGTCGCGAAGTTCAAAGACGGGTGTATCGATGGCGACTGCGCCGTGGGCACGGAAAACTTGGGTGATGAGGGAGAAGGCGTGCTCACGTACGGCCATAGCTTGAGGGCCGATGTCGCGGGTGCCCTTTGGGGGCTTTGCGGTGATTTTTGGGGCCATGAAGTTGTGGGAGTGGGGACTGCTGTGGCGGATAGCAGACGGCGGGCAGAGGGGAAAAAGTGCTTTAACGTTGGGGACACCGGCGGGAAGCAGGGAGACAGTTAAGGGATCGTGGCGCGACGGAGCACAGGCATGACAACACAGAGCTGGCCACTATACTTACAGTTGGTTGATGAATTTTTTTTATTTTTGCACTCAACGCCAGGCCCCAAGGCCCATTGCAGCGACTCAATCCAAGTCCCCCCCAGCCGTCCTCTTCCCCTCCAGCGACAGTTCCGGCACCGCATGAGCCGCCGGTCTACTCCACATCTTGACACTTCCGCCAGCATCCGCCGTAAATACCCCGCATTCCTGAAACCAAACGTCGGTAAGAGGTTCACCATGTGCCACATGCGCCACCACTGGTTCCAATATCGGCACCTCTGCTCTTCCCAACGCACTCACCACACACCCAGTCGCCACAGGTCCCACGGCGCCCCCATCTCCCTCCGTCGTCAACGCATGTCCTCTCAACCTCCCTAACTTTCCTTTTCTCTCTGTCCCCACCCCATTCGCTCCCCCACCAACCTCCCGCACATAACTTCTCAACCGCCTCACCCCTCTCCCCTGTGAACTCCGATGATGCAACACATCCAACGCAAAATCCCAAAGCAACAACTTTGCATCCTGTCCCGCACTTCCCACCCGGTATCTTCCAGTTCCCGACAAGGCCTCATCCCACGCAACCGCACTAACCCAACTACAATGCCCCTCCAACCTCGCCACCAATCTCTCTTCCGCAGGGCACCAAATCGACACCAGATCATCCTCCCTCCTGTCGCCAAATACTTTCCATCCGGACTCCAACTCACGCAAAGAAACGCCCCAAAGTAACTTCGAAACGCCACCAATGGAACCTCCCTCGCAAAATCCAGTACTCTCAAATACCCATCCCGTCCCGCCACCGCCAGCCATCGTCCCCAGTCTCCCACTCCCACCGGCGAAAACTCACACCCCGTTACCGCATGCTTCCCTACTTGCCATACAGCCACCGGGTTTCCCTTTTTGCCCTTACTTTGCCTCGTGACCAGCACCTCATGCTGTCCAATTCCCACACCATTCTTCTTCGTCCCGCCTCCTCCCTTGTCAACTCCCAGCCCGCTCCGTTCCCTCTCCTTTCCCCCACCCCCATCACCCTTATCTCCATTAGCCTTTTCCCCCGATCCCCCATTGTCCCCTTCTACACCGCCGCTGCCACCACCACCGCCACCGCCGCCGCCACTGCCAGCCACAGTCGCTCTCAAACTCCCCTGACTGACTGGCTTGTATCTAGCGTCATACACGACAACGCCACCATCTACATGCATGGAGATAAAGCGATAAGCAGACCGGGTACAAAGCAAACATCCACAACACGGGTACCATTGCTTGCACCATCACGATTGTACACAATGCCCTGAAGTCCGCCATTTGCACTGCCACCCCACCGGTGACAGCAGTAATGCTAGCGACTGCTGCGGCGGCACGCGAGCGTTTGGAATCCGAAACGACGACATCGGGATAATAAATGACTTCACCATTGACACAACCGACCAATAAACGCAGTGCATCGCCACTGAGTTGCAGGGCCTGTGCGACGGGTTGAGAGCGAGCGAGGAGGGTGGTGGGGTCTGATTCTGCGGCGAGGTCGAGTAAGATGACGGAATCATGAACATTGTATGCAAGGACCCCCGGGATATCACGACTTGGCCTTGCAGCACGTGGTGGAATACGTGGAGAGTCAGCTTGTGATGAGGCGGTAGCGGCGGTGACGGAGGGGGAGGGTTCGTCGTCAGGCACCGAGGAGAATTTTGCAGAAAGGGTGGAGAGGACGGGAAGTTTGCGGAAGGAGAAAATAGGGGCCGAAGGGGAGTGAGGGGGGTGAGAGGTCGGGGGTGAGGGCGGGGATTGAGTGTGGCACGGGCAAAGGAGAGTTTGGTGAGTTTGGGGAGACCGAGGGGGAGGCGGAGAAGGGCTGTGGGGGGGTGGGGGCGGGGGATTTGTGGTGGGGGGAGGTGGTTTGGTGGTGGTGGTGTGTAGAGGAGGGGGGGAGGCGGGATGTCGACGGACAGTTCGTAGGCTCCCTCTCCTGGAACTTTGAAACGGGTGCGCACGGGACGCGGTGGTGAGAGAAGCGCGGACATGGATGATGAGAATGAGGGCCGAAACGGGGAGATGAAAGTGGCGAGGGTGGCGACGATGACGCGGAGAAGAATGGGTCGGGCAGCCTCTCACTGTGCGTTTTGTATGCAATATGATCTGTACTGTACTGTACTGTACTGTACTGTACTTGGGTACAATAACTTGTGTGTAAGTATTCCCGTACTGTAATGTTTCCATACCTTGCTGTGTACACGTGTACCGTGCGAGGTTCATTCGGTCCCAGCATCAGCTCTAGATTCTACCTCTCTTGTCCTCGCGCCTGCGCCGGCAATTCCTCCAACCGTCCAGAGTCGAGTCGGTGATAGAGCGGCTATGGCCTTCCTCCCTCCACCGTTCCCCCGTCATCTCTCCCTGCACCGCTCCCCGCTTTCCACAAATCCCCCTCCCCGCCCATTCTACTCCCTCTCCCCACATGCCACTATCCCTCCGCCCCCACCTCCATCCTCCCCTCCTCCCCACAACAGCCCCAATCCCCTCCTCTCTTTCAGATGCCGCCAACCAAGCCATCGCCGCCTCCCTCTCCGTCCTCAACTCGGGAAATCCCGCATCTTCATAGAAATAGACCTCACCTCAGGCGACGCCACCTACACCATGCTCAAAAACACCCTCCCTCTTCTCCGCCTCCTCGCTCCCTTATTCTCCACCGCCACCACTCTCCACATCCTCTTCCCCGACGCAGGCGCCGCAGCCCTGGCCCGCCGTGATTGGCCCACCGCCCCATCCCACGTCTCCCTCAAAGGCATCGAAGAAGCTAACATCACCCCGGATGATGCAGGCGTCATGATCGTCGTCCCGCGTGCCAGCGAGGTTACACACCTCCCTAAAATCGTTCAAGCCGCACTCGATTTGCCGGTCGTCGTCGTCAACCCAGATCTTGTGGATATGGGCGTCACAGGTTTGAGCTTGAATGCAAGGCAGCTGCGGAAGAACCTTATCGACTCGTTTGAGTGCGCATATTACCTCAAGACCTTCCATGGGGCGTCTTGCTCAGAGCGTATCCTGGTCAGTGGGGTGTCTGGGTCGATGAGGATAACGAGTCGGATTTCGCCTCGTCGCTCAACTGCCCACTAGGCCTAGTTTGGAAGACGTGGAGCAGTTGTTGGCCGAACAGGGCCAGGCTCAGCAGGTCGGCGTTTTCGCAAAGATTGCACGCTTTTTGAGTCTCTATATGAAAGGATGACACACACAACACAAACCCAGCCCCGCCGCCCTGCCGCCACCTCCCTCATCAACTTGTCCATTTTTGTATGGCACACCCCTCTCCCTGTGCCCCTCATCCTCTCATCTACCGTAGTGGAAACTACCGTCCTGTAGTTTGTTTGCTGGCAAGCTGTAGTACCGCATGCACACACGCATCGTAATTCATCCAGGACATCAATCGCTGGGCCTGGCTTTTGCGACACCTGTGTGAATCGCCGTTTGCCCTGCCCCGGCTGTGTGTGCCGTGGGTTTGGGTCGCCCGCTCGGTCGTGGGGGCTCGCCTGCTGGTTGAGATGTGGCGGGTATTTGGGCGATGGCACTTTGTCTCATGCCTTGGGTTGCTCCGATTACGTTTTGTGTATCAGTGCTTTCAAGTTTGGCCTAGTGTTGGGTGACTGTTGTTGAATAAACTTGGGTTGTGCTGTGAGATTGAAACTGAGACTTGATTGCAGGTGCCGGAGCGGTGTTGGTTGCGTGGTGTGCGTAGGGCTTGTGCAAGTAGGTTTTATGAGTGCACTATTCAACGCATGTTTTGTGGTGTCGTGTACTCGCTGTCCAAGCAGACCTTCGCCTTTAGTATTCCTCCCAGTCATGGGCGTATGAGAATTTCGCGAAACGCGAAGTTTGAAAACTGTCGCGCACGCATCGTTTAACGATGCTATTGTGACGCAACGATGACACTATACACGCTTCACTGCTTTTCATCCCGGACCCACAACCGTGGCGGGTAATGACGTTCACTATGTTCACGTATGTATTCCCGTCGAGGCGGTTTAAGCACTTTGTCGCTTCTACAATGCTAATGTCAGCGACTGTTGTAGCTCAGCGCGTGTCGAGAATTCTCTTCTTGGAATTCACGCCTATTTGTAAAGGGAATTCACTTTCAGAGCACAAAAGTGCATAACCGTCGTTTGCGCGCTTGCCGGATGGAGCGTCATGATTGCAAGTGAGCCTCTGGTCTGGATATGACGTCTGAAACGACGATCTCTGCGCTTTCAACGAATACATTCGGGAGCACGCATTGTTTTACTCGATGAAGGAAGTAGCAACTCAGAGCCTACACTGATTGAAATTGAAATGAGATTCTCAAGCGGTGGCCTCATCGCGGTCACAGCCAGCAGGGGCGTTATCCGTGATCCTGAAAGGTTCGCTGGATATGGAGCTTCCTTTGACTCTAATTTTGAGTCTGAGAAACCCACATTCGACAATCTGCCGAGCACTATTTGCCATCATGGTACTCATTTATTGGCAGTCGCTACCCTATTGACAGATTCGCACAGTCAATCCAATCCTATACTGTGGATTTGCATTGTGTTTTCTGTTTTGTCACGTGGAGAAATGGCCTACGGTATGACTGATTGCTCCAGTACCCTCTTAAAAGCTCTAAATTCGACGTTCTCCTCCAATATCTTATCCATTCAACGCACATGACCGCCTAAATTCTTCAAGCTTGACTGTCGCGACGATAGTGGCTCAGCTCATGGCCGAATACCAGGACAGCCTACAAACAAAACTACACAGCCGCTCATCCTACTGTGTAAGCGGCGGAGAAGTAGGATTCCAATACCGTTTGTCATGCATGTTGGCTGGTGGCTGCAGATATTCTGTTCCTCCAAAATATGGATGGTTCAGGGAGCATTGAAGACCAATGGCGTTTTCAGTGTCGGGCAAAGAGCGAACAAGGAGAACGTTAGTATCGGTTGGAAACCCCAATTCGAGAGCCCTTCTGCCTCGAATTGAATTTCAATACGATCATCGGATCGACGGCTGAATTTGATACAGTTTATGCGACCTCAAGCGACATCCTTTCCACGGCTGTAGCTCACCAAGAAAGTTGTTTCCAATGACAAAAAATGGTAGTCCTACTACAGAGCTCACGTCAATGCTGACTCTGTCACATATACTCACGCTTTTGAGATGGGCATATGTTACCTTTCACATATTTCCTGCTATCACATCCTCTCCTGTTCAAGTTCGGGGCCATTCCTAGATTTTTGCTTTCCAGCCGTAACAATTCCTGAGACAAAAGCAAAGAAAAGCGCCGAACAGGCATACAGAAAAAACAGCGGCAATACCCAGGCCAATATGCAGTGGTTTGAAACCAGTCCCAGAGCCTCGCAGTGAGTCGGGAGTAGCAACGACATTTGACGTATCCGTAAGACCGTCCATTACTGAAACCGACCCCCCACTCCTTTTCCCGGTACAACTTGATTCACATGTTCCGTAGTCTCAAATTCCGCACCTACACTTTTCATCCACCTCACGAATCTAGAAGTGCGGCAAAAAATCGCGGAAATCCTCCATCTCCACAGTGTTCGCCACCGGAGGTTACACCGACCACCACAGGGCGTCCATCTTTATCAAACTGTAGCAACGGGCCGCCGCTATCCCCAAAACAAGCACCGCAGCCCTCCGATCCAGCGCACAGCATATCAAGTGTGATGTTGAGCACAAGCTTCTTGGCAGACTGAAATGAGTAGGCGTTCTGACAATAGGACCTTGAGGAAACTGGGACGTCCCCATGTCGCAGTCTCCTATCCGGAATACTCCCGCCTGCAGCACCCGGCGTGAGATGAAGTCCATATCCGACCACCCTTGCAAATGCTCCCTCGTGTGGAACTGCCGGATTTGTATTGATCTTGACAAAAGTAGAATGATTTGGTGCAGCCTCTACTAGTTTGACCACTGCAATGTCGCGATCATATGGAAAATGTTCAGGCCCTGTTTGATTGGGCTTGTATGCAGCGGCAACACGAATGCGAGGTGCGTTGGCAGATGTCGAAGATTTTCCCCCTATGACAGCGGTCCAACCAGTTGCAACAAGGCAATGGGCGGCCGTGACCACCCATGTTGGGGATATTAAGACTCCCGAGCACATGGAGATGCTTAGCTCAGGGGCAGCAAGGTGCAAGGATACCATGTAAGAGGCTGTTCTTGATGTGGATTGTAAGCCTCCAATTACCTTTGGGGTAGATTCTATAGTTGAAAGAATGGTGGGCATAGTTTGGTACTACGACCAAACTCTCTTTTCAGGCCGTGCATGTGGCGTTTCCTCAAGGGAATACCTTGACAACAGCTAACGAGAAGGATTATTGTTATAACTACAGAGAAGTGATAACTTTGAGTCATATTGCATTGACTGAAGGATCCGGAGTGTAGAGAACAATGGGGGTGACCTTAAATGCGAAAGTGCATTGCCTCTTTACCTCCACAAGGTAAAAGCTCGTAAAGGATAATGAATATTGCACTTTGAGAATAAGAATATTTTTAGAGCTAGGATCGTTCGTCCTGAGTTTCGTGAATTCTGTTTCAAAGGTTTTATATAGAGTTAAGTGTTGCATCACATTGAGTTGTACTCCGACCATTTTCTCCAAGTTGATAACTGAATCACTTCCCATCAGAAGAACAATTTATTCTTGAAATCCGTGAACGTCTGGAGTCATCAGATGTATTGAGGGGTCTGAGTCCAATGTTCCGACAGCTCAACTCCTTATTTCAACCCTGCTCTTTTTGGAGTCTCTCTTCACTCTAATTCATTTTACCTTTTCAAAAGCAGACAACACATGAAGCAGTGCTTTATTCGAGCTTTGCAAGAGTATCTTGACGAGAATGTTACAACATCTTTGAAGGAATTTTAGAAAAATGGATACTCGTGAATGGGCAAAGTAGTCAACTGCGTGCTTGGACCACTCTTAGTTTCTGGAGGCGATGTAATAAAGCTACAGTAATCCCAAAATGGAAATGTCATCTGATTACGCAGCCTCACAGGTACAAATAGGTGAAGAAACTTTACTTCATAGAGTATCTATCGTGTACACCGCAGGTACAATTGTACAGTATAGTACAGTACAGTACAGTACAGTACTGTATACCAGTTGCCCCAAATATTTGTTGGTGAGGACTGTGCACGAATTAATAAAATAATTTACAGTACTCTTATTGTACCTTTCCTCTGCAAAAACTGCGACCCATCACCGCCCCGTTTCTCATTTACAGTATTTACTGCATTAATATCACGGGTAAAGCGCAGCAACCGACTATTTAGCAACCAATGTGCTAACCGGGTGGTCCACGTCGCCACTACCACAATGCCTATTTCCTCTCAGCGAGAAGGCCCCTATCCAGCTACTTAAGATAGGAACAAGACCTGACTAGCCGCTGCAAAAAGTTACAAAATTTAGCTCTCGCTCCATTCTCATGCATTCCTCGTTTTTCTCTTTTAGTACACTAGAAATAAATTACCTCGTTTTGTTCTCAACTAACCCATGCTGCGAAATGTTCTACTGGTACGCAAGCCATGGCTGCTGATTTTTGTAGTTCAATCAGATCACTGCTTCGAGCATATAAAAACGTCACACGAGTTACTGAAATGTCTTTGAATCCCTTGTTCCTACACTTGGTGCACTATGCCGTAAATATTCCTTCCGCAGAACAATCTAAGCTAGTAAGAGGGAATTGACAATAGATAATCCCCTCATTACTGCAGGATAAAATTGATTCGGTTCCAATCACCATAAGTACGGATCGTTAATATATTCGTCTAAAAGTGGATTTGACGGTTGGATCATTGTTTGAAAATAGGGGCAATGGGGGTTGGTATAATGGAATGGTGAAATGGTTAGTGAGTCCTATGAATTTGCGTTCAAACCATAATTGAGGATCTACAGTACCGCACGAATAATGGAGCATTTCTACCAACTAAAAAGTAGCTGGTAGTCCCGTCAACAAGCAAGCCGCGTTGGAGTTGATCATCAAAACGGCTTGTCGTTGAAGGAGATTGGTCCTCAACTTAGGGTATTGGCCCGGGGCTCGGCTGGCTACCGATCATGCCACTTCCTTTACTGTTGTATGAAAATAATGTCGCTTTCTTTTTCCTGAATAGTCATCAGCAGGTGGTTTGTCAGTGGTACTGCACTAGCCAGTGATTAAGTCAAATTAATTAATATTGTTCGTAAACAACGGAACATTCTACATTTATTTCTTCCGTGAATGTTTTCGAGCATCAATGGAATGTATCAATACTTGCACCATCTCAGTTTTTATTCCAGCGCTGGCCATTCCAGCGATAATGCATCCAGAAAAAATCATTTCACTATTTTCGGATAAATGGATAAGTTGCTATCTTCGCTTCAACAAGAATCCCTTTCCAATATACTCTTAGAACTAAGGTGAGTTAAAAGAACTGTGATCAACAACATAAATACGATAAAGTCTCATTTGAAAGAAATGGAGGAATCCGAGGGCATAAATTATTGACTTTCCTGTGCGTGTTTTTACAATTCTGACTTCATGTGGTCAGGCAATGGCCCTCTGCTGACACAGCTGAAACATATTTTCTAAGATTGAATTTCGCTCAGCTAGAAGTGATCTATCTGCATATCAAGGGGATGCAAGACTAAACCACATTGCAGGAAAAACACAGATGGGTTCTTTCACATATGGGGAAAAATAAACAGCTAAGGATACCCTACATCCATTTCAAGGGAGATTCTTTAAATATTGCGTCTGAGACTACATACAAATGGACGGAATTTGATTGATTAGTGCATGGTAATACGCATATCGCCAAAGTCTGTTTGATCGGTTTTGAGCGTACCTTTAGAGACCTAGACATTAAGACATATGATTAATTTTTGTCCTCATAAGAATCCAGGAAAATTCGGGCAAATTTGAATGAGACTAGGATCGAACCGATGCGGATGTTGGCAGAGATAGTTTTCTTCCACCTTCATGAGGGACAGGGAGTGCATTGATTTAACACGAAGTTGCACCGGGGATGGGGCGGTAGTAGTCATGAGAGCTTAAAATATTTACAAATGGAATGGTAAACATTGACAGAAAAAATATTGGATGGAACTTTGAAGCCATTGGGAGGGAAGATTGATCGACCAACGCGAAAGAATAAACCGCTGGTAGGGGATCTCTTTTAGTAAAAAGACATTAGCGGTTGAGAATGACATAGATGAGAATCCCGAGCAATAATCTCGGCATGCCTAGGATGAACATACGGCCTTTTGAGTCAATTGTAGGTCACTCATACCAAAAGGTAAAATGTCAGGTTGCAGCCCAACGTAAACCTGAAGAAGAGATAAGAGACGGGACACAACTCAAAGAGAGGAGAAAGATCTACCAGTAAGTCGCCAAGTACACGCTCCCAGAAAACGAATTAGGTGGAGGAATCAAGAATCACTAAGTCCCTATTCCCAGGAAATCCCAAGTTAAATAATTAATGTGTGGATAAAAACAGAACGCCGACTGGGAAGCAAACGTAAAATCAGTAAACGCGAATCCCTCAGTTGTTTTCCTTTATCGCAGAATAGATTCCATGTTTCTTTCGTCCGGGGGCCCATTGAAGTGCCAGCACTTTGATGAATACTTGTAAGGCCTGCTTAGGTGAGCTAACCTGTGACTTTAATAAATTATTGATTTGCCGTTGAGAATTTGTTTACAATATGGCCAACTGACGAAGATCCCAACAGCGTTACAAGAAAGGCAGGAATTTGTACAAGTATAAAAATAAGTATGAATGGTTAAGAAATGCAATTAGGCTAAAGAATACTGTTGGAGCTCTCGAGTTGACAAGTCCTGTAAATTCTGATGCAATCGCACAGTAGTGCAGATAACTGAAAGAATAAGCAAGAGAGTACCTACGCACCCTCAAGGTTTACAACAAATGATGAGAAAGGGAAACTGACCATGGAATTTAAGGATGGATGAAAAAATTTCTCTATTTGACAATCCTCGGCAGGTAACATCTTTTCCTTATGGACTGCTCTCCGAGCTTGCTGACAATTTTTGGCTCAAGAGTGTTTGTACGGGAGGAATTAACATTGAACCAAGAAATTTGACTGTGAGGTGACCAACTGCAAGTTTGAAACACGCGTGAGATGGATTGGAGCTTGTACATTAGTAACGAATAACTTATTATTTCCAATGATTAAAATAATACAGTTTGCAATGGAAGTAATGTCCTAAGGTACTACTGTACTGTACATACCACTTGAGAGATGGTATGCACTAGTCCTTTGTTCCAATCATAAATTCTTAGCATTCTTGCATTTTAATTAAATAAGTAAATTGTTGAACTCATGAGAGGCATTGCCTACAGACTTTCTGCGTAGGAAAGTAATTGGGATATGAGCTCACAAAGATGTCACGCTGAGAAAAAGTGCTTTTAAAAGGAGAAATAATGTAATGAGGGTTTTTCTTTGTTCGGCTTTAATAAATGTGACATATTTGGACATGAGGAAAAAGGGTTGGGATGCTTTTAAAACTACATACTTATGATTCAAAGTAGTGCTAATATTATCATGAACAACGGCAAGAAAAAAAGCTGAGACCTGGTTGCGTGCTAAAAGTCCAATTTCTGTGCGCCGTTAGAAACATACAACGATAATTTTATGCAAGTCTCATTTGCAGCCGTCTCAATTGAATATCCCGTAACCTGACCCCTGGAGATAGAGCAGTATGTGCTATGCTGCAGACGGTACAGCATAGTCCACGTGGCGAACTGGGCAGTGCATATAACTCGAGTTTTTGTGAACTGAATCGTGCCAGCTTTTTTGCATAGGTGGTGAATGCTAGGGTGACACGTCTAAACGTCAAAATCTGTTTGTAATCGCCTTTTTGTGAACACGCGTTCAACTGTGAATAGCTTTTATTTCGAATCCTCAATTACAACATGCTGTTCGTTGCTGTTCAACAGAGCAGCTTCCTCAAGAGTCACCAGCATTCCGCTTCCATGAAACAGCAATAGAAACCATTCGGATACACCGTACATATTTTCCAACTTGCCAACCATCCAAGCCCACGGTACAAACTTTTCCTTTTCATGTCGAAAGTCAATCGAGACTTCATACAGAGGTAAAAAAGTCTGAGATTTTACTTCCTTCTCTTAAGCTTGTATAGGACAAATAAAAAACATCCTTAGTTTGTTGTCTTACAAACATACACTTTGGAACCAGTCTCAAGTTGTACCCAACTCTACGCTCGACAAACTCTCCACATTTTCTCTACTTGCAGTTAAACAATATGGGCAGTTCTTGCTATTTACACTTTCTAGTTCCAACGATATAAACAGGATGCTTAGCGAGCGCACATCCTACTTTAAGCTTAGGAGCAAGAATCTCAGCCATATCTCGAGTCTTTAGGAGTGAAAGTGGACTGTATCTTCTCTGTGCATAGCTACTATGACTCATCTATTGCAATAAACCATTCTCCTCTGTGCTAGCCTAGTACACTGGCGTTTCCCTGGGACATCCTCAAATGTCAACCTTAAACAAAACATACAGCATCGAACAATGCTAGAGAAGTTAGATGAACACGTTTCGGGTTATCACAGGTTTTCAAAGCCATACTAGCGCCACCTCGTATTACCGCAACTTGGAAATACCTAATTTACCACTCTATCAATTTCATGTGGATTGCAAACTAAAAGCTTCTGTCTGCAGTTCTGTCTGTAGAATTATATATACTGTTGTACCTTTAGTGCATTTTCTGGAAGACCAGTTGCCTTGCTCAGAGAATCACTCGTTTCAGTTGTCACAAGACTCAATTGTTTTGGAATAGAGAGTAAAAAGGCCTCGTGTATCGCAATTTTCTCGTGTATTGTGTTTGCATTGGACAAATCTGCTCCGCAATTTTGTTTTTTAAAGCGAGACAGAAATCTGCATGATGACAGTCTATCAGTGCCTCTCAATGTCGTTCAAACTTCAGCTATGATTCATACAATAGCTTGAAAACTGCTTTGGTGTGTTTTAATGAATACTGGTTTAATGCCATTCCTGTCACTCATGGGCACGGATTGACTTATCGAGAAGCAAATCGACCTTCAAGTGTGAATCAAAGCGATATGACCTTATGAGGGAAACTGCCTTCCACCGAAAGTCCTGATTTCGGTAAATAGGGAGTGACTAACCTCAAACATCATTATTTAGGAATTGTATCAAAGTTCGTCACTAATTATGCGCTTATCAATTTGCTTTTACACTATTAACAACAAACAAAAATGTGGGAGATAACCGACCTGAACAGAGCATTACCCTCTGGGAGCATTCCATATTGCTTCCTAATTTCTGTTTAGAAAGAGTAAAAAATTTAGAGTTCTAAGGCTTTCATATTTGCAGGCTGTAGAATTTATTGAAGTTTCCTTTGTTACTTGCTTATAACGAACTGAGCTTTCTTGATAAGAGCTAGTTGCCGAATCGTTTGTACTCTGCTCTGTAAGGCAGCACTCGGAATCTGTTTTCCAATCCTACCGATTTAGATGCGCTCTGTACTATGGTTGATTAGAGTGCCTTGGGATAGAGTCGAGTATATCTTTCAAAACATTCAAACACCCAAACCTTTTCCCCTGTAATATGTGTAATTTCGAAATTAATGGACCTCCGTTAGATATGCTGATATTTATTAACAATCCAACTGTCGATTCAGGATCTTTCGGAGGGCAGGAGAAAGAAAAGAAACCTTTTTAATTTATAGATTTTGGAGGGAGGATCAAGCTGTGATGGGATGGATTTCTTGGGCTGCTCTCACATATAACAGTTGTAAGCATACTACCAGTCGATCGAATATATCTTCCAAGAGTAAAACACCCAAACCTCCCCCCTACTATCAGGCAAAGTATCTTAACTTGTCTCCTACCAATTGATGCTTTACATGCACAGATGTCTAAATTCACTTCAAGCACAGAAATACTACTGTGTATGAATTTCGCTTCCTCTCCGCATATATTCCTTCAAGATAGATTTGGATACCGTTTTAACCATGCGTGAACGTTTTGAAAAATGGAAAGATACAATCCGAGCTAGAATCGATTATGGAATCGTTCTTGTCGTTTCCACAACGCAACAAGGATGTAAAGGGTTTGTCCCAGAGCAAGTTGTGTTTCTACCTCCTATACTAACGGCAAGCTATGGAATATTCTGTGTAGCCAACCGCTTTTTCTTCACCACTAGACCACCACTCTTTCTCCTCAGACGGTTTATCGAGAGCATCGTGGGCATGGTTCCATCTAAAGTAAGGTCAGTTTCCTCTTATCTTCTGCTATTCTAGGGCTCAGGGCACGCAAGAAGTTATCAATTGCATGAAAAGGACGATGTATTAGTTTACAATAGGAAAAAGAAAAAGGAATTTGATGCAATCGTGAGGCTGTTATGGTTTTCGTGCAGTCCATGCAGTCTAGGGGTGCATGGAAGGCAGAAGAAGCAATTCATCCATTCAGCACTGGAAACAGCTGACCATGTCTTTCCAATGTTAAAACACCCCAAACCTTCCCCCTTCATTCCAGTGACGGCAATTCTACAGTTTTGAAAATTGAACTTAAAATGGGCGATTCTGTTGAAGCAATTTTGGAAATCAAATATTCGCATTCAATTGAAATTGCGGCTCAATGTCATCCCTCCCGCGCCAACGAACTGCTGATTGGATAGGTTTCTAAGGATTTTCGGCTAATAAGTAAAACATGAGAGATTTTGAAGTAACTCGGTAACAGTGGGAGAACGTTGGGTGATTTACTGTTCTAAAAAGTATTCGTCTGCTTCCTAGATTATTCTTACTGGTACCATCAACAACAGCGAAGGTTGGCACGTACCCATATCGCCATTCCTGTACTATGAAAGAGCCCGTAAAAAGCTGTTTTGAGGTATGCTATGTCGGACGCGACTGCTGTCGCAACATGTCTTTCCATGACAATGGAACGAACCCTTCCAAGGGTTTCCACTTCGCTACAAACAACATCACGAGCTATATCTGTATACTCCGCATGTGCATCTTGGTACCGGTCACCAATGCTTTCGCAACCTTTTCTGTTGCCATTCTAAAAATTCGCTGTGTTTCGAGTCATGAAATGTAGTGCAGTGGTCACGTAGCTCAAGCTCATAGGACTACCAACATTCGCACTACTCGCAGTAAACCAACACTGTTTACCCGTACTGCCTGCTTGATGCCTGGCCGTAAGGTGGGCTTTTATGGAGCGTAGTCACTCCCCCACTACAGTGTCGGAATCCCTTTTTCCGTCGATTGTAGTTGTATAGAGTACTTTAGAATAGAGTTGAATATATCCTCCAAGAGTAAAACACCCAAAAACTTCCGCATTACCCGTAGCACACGACTCCGAAAGCTCAACCTCGCGATGAAGAAGAATGAAGAACTCTGCATTCCAATAATGCTGCTGAACAAGGTAAGTAGTTACTCACATCTAACCAAAGCACCGACAATAAACGTGTCCTTTTGAATCAATTGCAGTTGTCTTGAAAATTATAGGATAGATCGAATATTGTTGGAAGACACTAGGATCAACGTGTCATCGTTGTCCAATGTGTGATACTTATCATACAGTGAGCCCCGCTGAACAGACGGGATCAAAGGAGTCTCGTTAGCATTGCTGACAGCAAGCACTGCTAGGTAATATGTGGTTCAGAGTGGTGAAGAAGACGTGTGTGGACAAGAAGTCTCCCTTGGGATGAAAGTCTCATAGAAGGCCAGGAATGGCGAGTACTGAGTGATGTTTAGAGCGTATATATAGTCATTCGAGTTGAGTAAAGCCTCCCGCCCGGTAGCGGTAAGGAGGCCACAGTTTCTATTCCGATCCTCACGAGTCTCGGCACTCCTTCCCTCTGAGACTATTCCCCGATTTGTTGCTGACAGGGTTATGGGCCCAGACCATATGACGTCAAGTATGAACACTAAGTACGTTATTGACAAGCTTACAGGTGAGAACTATCTTGTATGGGCTACGCAGGTACAGCTGATCTTGGAGGCTAAAGGGTTATGGGAGTATGTTGATGGCACTAACTCTATGGCCGAGGACGCAAGCGATGAGGACAAGAAGAGGTACAGTCAAAGGAGTCGGCAGGCAATGGCAGAGATCATCCTTAATATCGACTCGCGCTATGTAGTTTCCGTGATTTCGAAGGATCGACCGAAAGATGTATGGGACACTCTCAAGCAGATGAATCGGAGTCAAGCGCAGGCCACACAGGCCACATTGAGGCGTAAATTGCTGAGCATGCGCAAGAGCCAGGATCAAAGCATACAGGAATATGCCAGTTTAATCATTAAGATTGAGAACGAGCTTGCAGCGAGCGGATTCGAGTTGTCCGAGTTTGACAAAAATTTGCCCTGCTGGAAGGCCTGCCTGAGACTTTTGGAACAATTAAGGCAATTCTACGTGAGCAGGAGAAGCTTACGTTTCCTCAGATTATGGCCAAGCTAGAGGTCCGTGAGGAGGAATTGAGATCGAATTCGGACTCAATGCACGGGGAGAAGAAGACAGTAAGGCCTTCATGTCCGGTCGATTTAGCAAGGACATGAGAAAGTCGAAGAAGAACCCTAATGTTAAGTGTCATTATTGTGGCAAGAAAGGGCACATTCGTAGGAATTGTTTTCGGAATCCCGCATCCGAGAAGTTCAAGCCGGGATTAAATGAGAGGGATAACAAAGAGAGTGGCCCTGGAGCAAGCAACGGAGACCAGGCGAACATTGCGTTTATGACGGTTACAGGGAACAATCATCAGTCTGTTGGAGACTTCAACCGCAAATGGTTTGTGGACAGTTGTGCTTCTAGGCACATATGTAAGCACAGATCCTATTTTCAGGATGTGCGGGAAGTGAGCAGCACCGTCGACACTGCAATGGAGGGTGACGGTGGCATGGCAAGCAAGTTCGTCGGTACAGTGAATATCATGTGTCAAGTTGGGGACACGGTAACGCCGATTACCCTGAAGGACGTGGCGTACATCCCGACTGCACGGACGAATTTAATTTCGTTGACTGCTATGCAGAGAGGTGGACTGGGGGTAGAGTTCCCTCCCGGACGGGATAGCTTTATTGTGAAGTCTGGAGAACAGGTAGTCATGGTAGGAAGCTCTCAAGCTCATCGAATTTCAGAGTTAGATGGTGTGAATGTCGTAACTGGTGGGAATGCTTTCCTCATCTCAGATGGAGCGCCTACCAAGGGATCTGTTAACATCGAGCTGTTACACAGGAGATTGACACATGTGAATTGCGACGTGATCAAGGATATGATCAGACACGATGTAGTCGATGGACTACATGATGCCAAGTCAAGAGGGTGTCATATGAGATATGCGCGGAATGCAAATCTGGGAAAGCAACCGCTGCTCCACACAAACCGGTACAGTCACAGGTGAGCGAAATTGGGGAATTGGTCCATGCCGATTTGGTAGGGAAGGTGGAACCGCCATCTTTGGGTAATGCAGAATACATATTGACAGTATTAGATGATGCCAGTGCTGGCTCGTGGGTGGCGTTTCTGAAACAAAAATCAGATACTGCGCGGAGTTTTATTAAGATTATCAATCAGATTGACAGGAAGTCAACCAATGGCGTGCAGAGGGTGAGGACAGATCGAGGAACCGAGTATTTTTCCACAGCTCTGCAGAAGTTCCTTGATGACAAGGGTATTAGCCATGAAACTACTTCCGCATATTCTCCGGAGTCAAACGGCAAAGCCGAGAGACTGAACCGCACCTTAGTCGAGCGTGGAAGGGCCATCGTCGCGGAGCTTGCCTTATACAAGGCGATAAGGCCAACGAATACCGACGCTTCTGGGCTGAAGCGGTCAACACCGCCAACTATGTTCGCAATAGAGTGCTGAACAAGGGTACATCACCTGTATTTGGGAAAAAGACGCCATATGAAGTGCTTAACGGCAGGAAACCGAACATTGCAAACATCCGTGTGTTCGGGTCTAAGGTGTATGTCTTGCAGCCCACGAAGTATAAGCGGAACAAGTTCGATCCGAAGGCCCTGGAGGGGATCCATGTTGGGTACGAGTCAGGAAATGCTTATCGCATTTATCTCCCCAGCAAGGAAGAGGTTGTAGTAAGCCGTGACGTGACGTTTATTGAGAAGCTTGTACCGGAAAAGGGAGTATCTGGAATAGTTGAGAGTGGTACTAGAGAAGCAGCTTTTGGCAGTGAAGACGATCCGGAGGCAACTATCCTTGCGGGGGAGTCCCGCGTAAGCACTATAGTTAGGGGTGCTAGTGGTGCTGAAACGGAAGCAGCAGGAGATCGTGATATGCCTGAAATTGATGAGGGAAGGCTTACATACACCCCTCCAGTCACGCGCCGATCAGAGAGAGCAAAACCGGGCCCTCCACATAGGTACAAGGATGCTGCATGGTTTGCTTTGATGACAGGTACTGGGTTTTCCAGTTTATCTAGTACCTCCGTTCCCCTTTCAATGGAGGAAGCACTGAAGCACCCAGAGCGGGACCATTGGGTAGATGCAATTAGGAGTGAGATGCAGTCTATTGTACAGCTGAACACGTTTAAGCTTGAGGCCCCACCGCCTGGTCGTAACTTGGTCTCATGCAAGTGGGTTTTTGATCTGAAACATAACAGTGAGGGAGACGTTGTTCGATACAAAGCGCGCCTCGTCGCGCGAGGATTCTCACAAGTCCGTGGCACGGACTACTTTGATGTTTATTCTCCAGTCGTAAGGTATGAGACGTTCCGACTGCTAATGGGGATGGCAGTCGCCAATGATTACATCATAGAACATGTGGACATTAAGACGGCATTTATTCGGTCACCACTTGACGTTGAGATTTATATGGTTCCCCGGAGCTGCCGGACGAGCTTAGAGATGAATTCGGTTACCATCTCTGGTATGGTAAGGCATGGCGGTTACTGAAAGCCCTATATGGCCTGAAGCAGGGGGCACGTGCGTGGTACAACAAGCTGAACTCGTATTTGGTTAACCGTCTGGGTTTTATTCAGTCCTCATATGACCCCAGCCTTTATTTTCGTGATGATGGGGGCTATCGCCTGTTACTATTGATTTATGTCGATGATGTTCTAATTGCAGCCAAACTGCCAGAGCAGGTGCATGCAATCAGGGGGCATCTTGAGAAGGAGTTTGAGATACGAAATCTCGGTTCGGCCAACCTATTTCTTGGTGTCAAGATACATTATGAAAGGGGACACAAAAGACTTGTAGGCTGAGTCAGGAACGGTACATATCAGCGCTACTTCAAACGTTCAATATGGAAAGTGCTAAAGTACTGTTGACTCCCATGAGGCCCGAAGTCCCCTCACTGCTGGCAAGATGCTGCTGTAATGAAGAAACAGAGTGTCCAGATGTACCGTATCGTGAACTGATTGGGTCATTGATGTACTTGTCTATGACAACTCGGCCCGACATATGTTATTCAGTCTCGCTTTTGGCTCGGTATATGCACAATTATGGCGCAGTGCACTGGAATGCAGCCAAGAATATTCTGAGGTATTTGCGCGGGACAAAGGGGTTAAGCCTCAGATACGAGGGAGGATCTTATGTATGTGGCTTTACGGATGCGGACTGGGGCGGAGATTTGCTAAGTAGGAAGTCAACGGGTGGCTATTGTTTTCTTATTGGAGGTACTGCATTCGCGTGGAGGTCTAAGTTGCAGAGCGTGGTTGCGGCATCATCTCTTGAGGCTGAGTACATTGCTCAAGCTGCCGCCGTGAAGGAAGCACTATGGATTCGAGGTTTATGCGGTGAGCTGTTATTAACAGCTTCAAATGCCAGTTTCCCGCTGTTCGCTGACAATGAAGGTGCTATTGGTCTGGCAAAAGATTGTATCATTTCCAATCGCACGAAACATATTGGTATCGCGTACCACCTGACAAAGGACTACATTAAGAAGGGTTTTGTAAGTATCGAGTACGTTCCTACTTCGCACATGGCAGCTGATATGATGACCAAGCCTGTGGAAAGGATTAAACTCAGTCGTAAATGCGACAGCATTGGATTGAAGACGGAAGCCATTGGGAAAGTGATTCAACATTGAACAACGAAGGGGGCATGTTGGAAGACACTAGGATCAACGTGTCATCGTTGTCCAATGTGTGATACTTATCATACAGTGAGCCCCGCTGAACAGACGGGATCAAAGGAGTCTCGTTAGCATTGCTGACAGCAAGCACTGCTAGGTAATCTGTGGTTCAGAGTGGTGAAGAAGACGTGTGTGGACAAGAAGTCTCCCTTGGGATGAAAGTCTCATAGAAGGCCAGGAATGGCGAGTACTGAGTGATGTTTAGAGCGTATATATAGTCATTCGAGTTGAGTAAAGCCTCCCGCCCGGTAGCGGTAAGGAGGCCACAGTTTCTATTCCGATCCTCACGAGTCTCGGCACTCCTTCCCTCTGAGACTATTCCCCGATTTTTGCTGACAAATATGTCTTCCAACAGTAAAAACACCAAAAACTTTCCCAGTAACTGAGTCCGTATTGATCTCAAATCCAGTAGTGATGAGAAAGCTCAAAACTCGGGATTTTACCGGAACATTTCCGGCCTTGATTTGACCGACAGTGCAAGAAACTGTAACAAGAAACGCGGTATACCACAGACCGATAGTCTCTTCCAGCGTTTTATTCATACTCGTTAACTGGCTTTTCAAATGAAAGTTACCGCGTTAAACTTTAAATTTACAAAAAAATCGACGCTGCCAGCTGAAAAAGCTCTCTGAAAGCCACTGGCCCAAAATGGCCAAAATAAATCTCGGTACTCCTGAGTAACTACCTTGTGAGAGCCGGAAATTGGGTTGGCTCCTTTGGTGCAACGTGGTTTTATAAACAAAGCTCAATGTTTTATAAGCATGATGGCCGGAAAAAGAGCATTAACATAATCGTTTGCTACGCAACGCATTCCTCGCAAACCCCTTTGGATCTCAGCCTTCCGGGCTCCCACAGTAGACACACCCCCTATTTTCCCATGAAATATTTTTGGCTCACAAGCAAGGAAATGGTACAAGTGAATAATTGGTAAATGTAAAGCGTCCGGGAGCGAAAAGAGGAGCACACCAGAAGTCCGTAGACTCTCTCCTTTTGCACTTAGTATTGCAATTCTAGATAGTTTAGGTAATAAAACAATAAATTTGTTACAAAAAAGTACAAACAAATCAAACACGATGTAAATTGTTTGGTACTCCATTGTTAGACAGAGAACGACTACAATAATTTTAGTTTCGCCATTGTAAACCAGGGTACTAGAACAAAAAGGGGGGAATGATGGGGTAGTTTACCTCGCCGTTTGGCACTTCTAGAACAAAAAGGCACTAAATAACCTTCTAGACGGTAAGGTAACTGAGAAATTGTAACACGCTTCCCTCTCGTGGACCTTTTAATTCCTAGTCGATGAGACTGCGGCAATAATTCGTGCTCTCAATTATGTTTCCACAAATCTTCCATGGTCGAAGCAGATGCTTCGGGTCAAACATCCACAAATTCTTTTGTTAGTGTTATATAACACGTATGTCTGACACCATGGTCCAATAAAGACTTAAACAGTGTCTTTGTTCCAGTTCTTTATTTGGTAGTGATCCAACAAAGAATTTGGATCGTCCTGCGTGGATTTACTAACTTGAGGATTTTATTGCTAGGTATTTGGTAAAATTAGTTATCCTCCATGAATTCATATTCTCTAGTTACTGCTTCATTTCAAGTGAAATAGCTTAAATCGAGAGGTTATATACGAGAAAAAGAGTATTTAGTTAAAATAGCTAGGATAAACTGTCTTCTAATTTTTAATTTAGGTACAATCCACCGAAATATAGTCCTAAGCATTCTGAATCATTTTAATCCTGCTACCAAGACACCTCTAGCGATTCATTGGTTGTCTATCTGACTATTTTGTTCCATTAAAGCATCATTTTACGACACATTGCGCTATTCATTACAAATTGGAACAGTGAAATACTTTTCTGATGAAAAGTATAGCCTATAATTCCTGTATAGGTTCAGTAAACAACAAAAAATGTGGTGTAACAGTAGTAATGGATATAGGAAATAATAAAGCCTATTTTTATACATCCATTACTACTGTTTTGTAACGTAGGAGATAAATAAATAACAAGCCAAAATCTAAGTGAGGGCTACTTAAATGCAACGAATACATATTCCTACCATATGTATTTGAATCTATATTAATCTAGGAAAGTTTAATTCGATTTCGTGGAAACCGTTCATTTTATGTATCATTGTATCGTTCTGTCGTTCCTTAGACTACTTAAGCTCATAGTTATATCGCACTGCGCATATCCGGGACAGATAGTGTAGGCGTGCTAGTTCCTCTGTTGCTAAAATTGTTACTGTTCAGATTTTAAGTTATGGGCCCAGCCCCGACCTCTCGCAGTTCAGACTTACCTAGTCTTCCTCGTTTTACTTGGGACTGAAGGAAAGCCCCATGGACATCCGTCCATGACAAGGGTGATCAAAGTCAATATGCTAGCTCAGTTAGACTATGGAAAGATTTTCATGATCAGTTTCCCAACTATAACAATAAAAAGGTCGCCGGTAATCTCCGTGGCATTAAGTTATTGTCACAGTTGCATAAAAGTGCAAAGAATTAGTGTCAGAATATCTCCAATGATGTGCTGGAAAGCGACAAAGGTGCCAAGGCTATAGTCGATGATATTTAGAAAGGTGACGCTTTGGCAGTTATCGGTGAAGTGTACTACAATTTCTTAGATCTACTGAACACCAAGCCAACTCGAACGGGTCTTTTCGTAGGTTTGAACAAAAGTTTCGAGCTCAGGTCTCCAATTTCAGCAGACATTCTTCGGAGGATTCTATGCTACCAGATTCCTTTGTTGTTTTTACGTTGATGGCAAAAGCTAATGTTGACAGAAATCAAATGATTTAAATTCTCGCAGAAGCCTATCTCAAAGATAATTAACTTAAATCGTCTACCACTACTGCGATTTCTTGAAATCGTTAACCTATGAAGCTGTATCCTCTGTTCTCTGTCAGTTTGAGAAGCCGAAAGATTTTAGTGATACATTTCCTGCTATCCAGGCTAGTTCGGTGAGGGTGCATGGTGCTCGAAAGTGAAGTGGTAAGCGTACGTTGAAAAAGGAGCAGCTAGACGATGTTAAGTTCAAAACTTGTTGCTGCAAGTGCAGAAAGAAAGGGCACTGGGCAAAGGGTTGTACTGAGGATGTTGTACTAGACTACACAAAAGATGAAAAATTTGAAAGCACAATGAAAAAATTATCTTTCAACAGGCTTAAAGTCTCAGGCAGCTCGAACAATTCTTTCAACTGCATGGCACACTTCTAGATGATGACGCGCCATACAACGGTATGGTATTAGATGAATTTTTTATGATTCAACCACACGTTCTGCTCGAATGGAACGGCAAATTCGATGCTTTGCCTGAAATGATCAGAAATCGCCCTTATTCGCAGTATGGATCCAGAAATCATCGGAGTTCCTCTCGAAAGATTCTTAGATCAGTTATGCTTAATGTTATATCAGAAAAATGTTCTGTATTGAAGATCCGACATATTTTGATCTCTGGATCATCACAATAGGTCCTCTGTCGAAATGTCACTCGTTTTTGCAACATTATTCAAATAGATGGCAATGCCACACAGTTTTCAGATGGAAATGGTTCTACTGATTATGTTTCTCTCGTAGATCTGGATCTTCACTGCTTCGTTCCATATGACAGTGTCATGGGTCATATGAGCAATGTAGATTTACATACCAGTTCTGTGATTTATTTTGCCATCGAAAAAATATCGGAAGAGGCCAACAATGTGACTTGGACAAAGAGAAAGGCAATTGTAGACAAAGTTCACAACAATGTCTGCGGACATTCTGCATACAAGGATATTAAGCTACTACTCCAAAGGAACAGTATATGGAACGATGACGTCGAGAAGTATCTCATATAAGTTGTATAGACCTGCCCAAATTGTCGAAGAAATGCTCTACAATAAAAAGCTCGAAAGGTCTCCTTAAGTTATATATGTCTCGTAACTTTAACGAGGTCGCTTAGGTTGACCATTTTTTTCTGTATGGAATTCCTGCTTTCCACGCAATGGACTCTGTCACTCGTTATTCTGTCGGAGCCGTTGTTCCCGACACAGAGATTCACCATGCAATTAACGCTTTTGATATGTTATGGATCTCCCAATTTTAGCAACCAGTGAAAGTGATATTTGATCCTACCTTCAAATGAGATGAGTTGAAAACATTTCTGGAGAGATGTGATATAAGTTTTCAGTATCTACCTCTCAGATGTCACAAAAATACGTGATCGAGCGAGACACAGAATTTTGAGAGATATATACCCTTTTCTGAAAGACATTAGTTCAGAATTGGACAATAACATTGTAGTTCAGTAGGTTTTCCGAGTTTCGAATACTTTATACAGAAACAACAAACTTTACGCTTATGAGCTCGCTAAAGGGCACTCCTACCCCGCAGAATCTGAGGTCCACCTCATGGAAATTCCTGAAGATATTGTTAGCGCACAGATAGCCTTATAAGACAATCGGAAGTTGAGATCAGCCTGCATTCAAAAATTTTTCAGGGAAAAAAACTCCACGTCGGTGAGATAGTAGAAATATACAACAAACATGAGTATGATAAACGCGCCAAATGGCACAAAAACTTCCAGTACTCAGCTATGATTACAAGAACAGATCAGTCACCGTACCTGGTAAAAAAGGTAAATAGATTATAATAGATTATAAATATAAACAGCAGCCCTGGAAGATGCACGGCCTGCGATTATAGACAATTTTTTGGCAACTGAAATCCAAGAATATATTGATACACTAGATTCAGATATGAATATTGCTTTTGAATAGATTGGTCGCAATAAGAAATCTCCCGATCACATGTATAAAATCACTAATGAGGATGACCAAGATTGTGAACGCGCCAATGAGAACTCTCCCGATCACATTCATAAGCCCAATGATGAAGATGACCAAGACTGTGAAAGATTCAATGAGAGAGTTTTATACCAAATCTTGGTAACAATATAGATATATTTTGGCCACTTGATGACAAGTTCTATACCGGAGTCGTGTCACAAAAAGATGATGAAAATAACACGTTCCATATTGATAACGAAGATAGTGACGTTGAGAATTTGAATCTGGCTAACGAAGAATGGAAATTATGTACTGAAAATGCCGATTCGCTGAAGATTAAAGAAGTTCAGCAGATTCCCGGTACAGAAACCTCTAGCTTTAGAAAAGATGCGCTTCGCCAATACTATGGTAAATTCAGTACGAAAGAATTTCTCCTTCACCAGGCTCAAGGATTACTGCAATTTGTCACACGGAATGCTTATAATACCGAAGAGATCAATTTCAAGAAGATTGTTAAGGAGGTACATATTTCGTACTTACCTTCCAATACAAATATCATCTCAAGCCATGTTTTGTACAAGGCTAATATTCAAGATGACTAGAGCTTAATGATGAAAGCTGGAATCACACCCCATGGATTTATTGCAGAACCGTTAATTGGTGATCTTCAAAAGAACTCAATATCTCATGCGCTACATTGGGGTTCAAGTAAGTCAACGTCCCGTGAAGTCGATTGGTGCTGCCGAAATTCTGTCGGTAGGATATGCTATTGATGAAGCTAAGATTATAGCTGCTGCGTATTGGAGTATCTTGAACATGAAGGTTGATCTTATAGTTTGCGTCGATTCAAGAGATCATTATGATTTGCTTTCCATGTGTCATAGCCCTACCGACAAAACTGTTAGGGCAGATGTTGCTTTTATCCGTTATAAGTTAGGCATCATGTGAATCGAATGGTTCGGATGCATGGTAAGATAAAAATTGCAGACACTTTGATAAAAAAGGAAAGTAAAATCGAAGAGATACTTCAATTAATGCTCTATGAAGGTCAATTGTGTGAAGACTTTACGGATGCTCAAGTTCGCTCATCTGAGAGTTTCTTGTATGAGTGGATTTTTTTCAGAAAAGAGAAAGAAAATAAATCTATATGAATCTAGGACGGCCGAATTCGATTTTGAGGAAACCGTTCAGTTGCTATATCTTTGTAGGCATTCTGTCGTTCCGTATACTACCTAAGCTAATAGTTATCTCGTACTGCTCATGTTCCGGACAGATAGTGTAGGGGTGCTAGTTTCTCTGTTACTACACTTGTTGTCATTTTTCAGATTGTAAATATCTCTCCCAAATACCATTCTTACACACATTACCCTGCCAGTAACCGTTACTAGGGATTGAAAAATGTACTGAGAAACCAGTTCAGTTTGTACAACATATCCAGAAACCAGTGAAAATCACAAGATTATACCACTTTGTACCGAGCCAATGAGATGAATCCATCATGTCGATCTTTCGTTCTTCTCGAAACTTCTCGCGTCTAACCAATCTGAAAATTATTTAAGAATTATTGACTATTGGATAGATAGAAATGCCGTGATGTTAAATGCTGTCTCACTGATGTTTGCTATAGGAGACTTTAGAACCTTGTAGTTTCATAGCTTTAGGTCCATTGATCTGGAGTATCTTTGAATGCAGTATTTTTTCTTACAACTTAACTATGCTGTCGTAATGTACTTTTATATATTAACCTTGGTCCGGAGCTCCAGCCTTTTCACCAGAAGCATCAAGCAACAGTCCAAACGGAGACTACATTTTGTGCGCCCAACTCTCCACATCTCATAAATTATTCATGATGACGTGTGATTTCATGCAAGTTTCTTGCGACAATATTTTTTTGTGCAATACGTATCAGAATAGGAATAATTAACTTTTAAGCGATAGAAAAAAATTTCAGCCGACTTTATCGTTGGGAATCAATTACTTCTTGATAAAAGTTTAATAGTTTTTCTGCCGATGAATTCACATAAAACGAGGGGAGCTCGCAAATATTTTATTCAGAATATAATAGCGCAATCAGGGTTCAAATAATGTTACGTAATATTTATTTCTTCTGCAAATAAGCCAATACGTCTGATTCAGATTTATCGAATGGACCGAAGTTTAACAATATGTCATCTTGAAACTACTAAAGAATTTTAATGGATCAAGGACACTTCTAAGCTCTTTATAAGATTGAAAGTTTTAGAAAAGTTTGAAAAATTTCCTTTTCTTTCTGGAGCGACAAGAATTTCAATTTTTACGACAATGAAAAATAGAAACTTAGACTAATACTGAAAAAGACCACTTTTTTGAAGGAGGAAAATGGGGTGAGTTTAATGCGAGTGGTTCGATGGTTTTTAGCTTTAAGAATGTTCACCCAGGCCAATGTTGCTGAAAATTATTAGAGAAGTGTACAGATAAATGATTTTATAAACTAATAACTAACTTATACGGGTTTTAATAGAGTAATTTACAATTTCTACTAAATATTAAAGTATAGTCACCATAATGGACTAAAATATGCCATAAAATGGAAACGATCTATTTTTACAATCTTAAGGAATAGAATAGGAGGATTGTAAGTTCCTATAGTTACAAGGTTATATTAAACATTTTATATTATTTCGCACCTAGCTCAGTTCTTTTAATTTTCTAAAACTTTTCCATTATCTTATGTGGTTTAATTTTCGGATGGATCACGCAGGATAATTCACCATCTCAAAAGTAATAAAAAATCGCATTGGAACGCGTTTAAGGAGCGGTATTGTTTTCGGTGATACTATGCAAAGCGGTACAATCTGCAATGATCTATTAATTCTATTTTTGAATTAGCAAAAATCAATGACGATGCATAGGTATCTTTAACCAGCCTTATTTTAATCTCTTTACAAAAAAATCTATATACTTTTTAATAGCCGTAAAATCAGCTGGAGAAATCCCTGTTTAATGCATTTTAAAGAAAAGTCCGCTGCGCGGTATTTTTGGACGATTTGTAATGTTCTGTCCCGATCAAGCCATATCAAGGACACTTGTCTATTTATGATTGGTGGAATATGAAACACTCGTGCCAAGGATCCCAAAAGGGGAAAAGTGCAACCTTGTTCTTGTCAATACTGTGCACAAAAACCCCAACTTTACAAAGTAAAGTGAATACGGAATGATGACTGTTAAAAAAATAGACCAGCCATTATCAAACTCCACTTGAATGGCAGACTGAAGCAGAGCTATCCTTGTCTCAAATATCCAAGGAAATGCGGACATCTGGACGGAAATCGCTAGTTCGCGCCACTTCTGTTCAGCCGTCATTACTTACTGATTGGTGACCAAATTTTAAATTATTCGCGGGATTAAATCCTTTTTTCTGAAAAATTCTAATTATTTTGGCTTCAGATACAGTAAAAGTAGTTGGAAGGAGAGCTATCTGCTATAGTTAAGCCGTTTTGGTTGTCTAGCCCTACATATGAACTAGAATATTTTACTAAGGGTTTTTGATTGTATTCGCCTACAAGATGAATGAATCTGCATTTCATGTTATTTACATTAATTTGAAATGCCACACAAATGAATCATGTATTTTCCCAATTTATTATTACTAGTTATGAAACTAATGAAAGGGCAAATCAAAACTTCCCTCTGGGCCAAAGTTCTCTTGGGATGCAAAGTCCGCGCCATGGACGTATGGAAAGGGTGAACAGGAGAAACGCAGAGAAGCAGCCGAATTGTGATTAAATTTCCACATTAAGTTAATATAATCCAACAGAATCAAGATTAGCTCTGCTTTACAGGCTGCTTTTTTTGAACTCGAAACTATATGGTCGTAATAGTAGTACCAAGGACTCTTTTTGGGCAATATGGATGCGCAGCTAGCAAAAGAAGGTGCTGTTGACCTTTTTAGGTACGATGGATCAAAGAAATGCTCTCAAAGTTTTCAGTGAAGCTTATAGTGCCTTTAATAAACAAAGAAGTACCCGATGTGGCAGTAAGGACACAATGAAGAACTAAGAATAGCGGTTCGCTGCAATTGTGGCCAATTTCAATCCCATATTTAACACAAGTAAACCACAGGAATGCTTTAAGGCCTTAATGCTATTATCTTATTCTGCAAGTGAAGAACATTAAAGAGTTTCTATAATAGCCGTAGCGGCACCATGAGCCTTCAATCTCAATGTAGAATAGACAAGCAATAAATAACTTAGTACTATTACATAACAGTTCTTTTCGTCGGTTATTAAGCAATGTGACAGACCGTACATACTAACCAGGATGCAAGTATAATTAATTCAATCTCGAAACGTTTAAGTCAAAATTTTTACCGTCTCCACAGCAAAAAGGCAACTTTAAAGGGCCGAAATTTTCTATGAAATACCCATGTGATTTATGCGGGAAATACGGGCACGTGAAAAGGAAAAGATCTCTACTAGCTTATGTAAATTAGTTCGTTAATTCAGTAACGGAACATCCCAGTTATATACCGATCTACCCAAGTCTTCATCTAACTTTACTTACAGTACCTAAAAAAAGCCAAAAATAATGCTGTTTCACTTAAAACGGCCAATATTACTGTACATGCAGCAAGTACTTCATCATATAATGAACTCGGACCTTGACTGGATGATAGAACTCCTTACTTAGCAATTGGAATTTTTGAATCTACTGGTTGATCATTTGGGTTCCCATTGAGCCCTACATTTAATTCCATTACCAAGTCTCCTAAAGAACAATTGCATTGGCGGAAAGTGATTGGTAAACATACAAGCCCAGAACCTCAAATATTGGGATTTATAGTATCAACTGCCACGAAGGGAGGTGTAAAACCATGAGAATGATTCATTTAGTTCTCTACGACTCTTCAGGATGCGTTATTTGAAGAAATACACCATCAGGGAAGTGTCAAGTTCATTGATTGCAATCCAGTAGTCTTCACGGCTGATGGAGAGCGTTACAATATCTCAATTGGAGACAAAGAAATTTCTCGTTACATGATACTTACCAGTTTTGCATAGTCCCACGAAGTCGAATAAACACTTTCATAGCCATCTGCGATTACCTTGGAAGAAACCAATTGATCTGAGATCAGGGGGTAATAGCTGAGCTCCAGAGAAATGTGTATGGTAATGCTAGCTTTACAGAATTTAAGGTGCTTCCCGAAAACAACGATCTATGGAATGATGCATTGGAATATTACCTGTGTCAGACCATTACCAAGTTAATCGCTTTCCGCTCTACATATGTTACCCAGCCCAATGGCACGGTGTCATACTAGCTCTTTCACGATTTTAATTTAATGAAGCTATTTGCATTGATCATATATACTTGGAAGGGCATTTGACTCCTGCACCGTATGAAAATTAAATCCAGATACTCAGGAACTTACAATACACACTGTTGCCCTCAAAGAAGCCTTTGCTGGCTTCCAAATTTGCTAGGTCTCTCAGCTTTAGTATCATGACTCTACAATTGCCGATAAAGCATTTTACTCGGAAAAGGTTAAACATTAAGCAAAGAACGAATGTAGCGGAACCAGTTCCGTCTGATAGGCATTCAAAAAATAGAATAGAGTCGAAAATAAAAAAATTTTAAGCATTATTTTCATCCGTTTGAAGACTCCGTTTGAAGACTGGCTCTGGGTGCAGACCATAATCGCGGTCTTTCTGCCTATTAGGATGTGTCAATTTCCAATGACTGATATGTTAATGATACTGCGCCAGACTTTGAATTAACGAAAGATTTTTCCAGGCTTATATTAACTAGTCCATCCAGGTCTATAATTATAGATGATGCCATTACTGCTCGTGACCAAATTCAAGCTCTTCGTAAACTGCCAGAAATCTTGCGCCAGAAATCAGTGATTTACCTTACTTTCGCTTCGACGATATGTTTAAAGTATACCAGGAGAAGGAATATGAAAAGGAGGGTTCAATGTTCAACGCCGAAGCACATCATCCCTGTTAATCAAACAAGAAGCTACATTGGGTTCCTGGAAAAGGAGGAATGGATATAAGTGCTGTATTTGAAGATAATATCTCGGCCTTGTCGAAGTATATTTTTGCTCAACTTGAACAAAAAAAGGAACAACAACCGGATATAATAGGAGTGCAAATTAATGCATCGGGGAGCCCTCTCATCTCTACTCCTGATGATACGGAGCACGTATAACATAAATAAGACTCTGATGAGGCTTCGTTTCTCTTAATTAGTCTATTAAAGTGTTTAATCGCCTGTCGAAGATTTCATCTATGTATGTTGGCCTGTGGACAATAGATTATATTCTGATAATGCACGTTCTGAAACGGGTGATGGTGTTACACAATATCACGAAGTAGTCAAAGAAAAGAGAACCAAATATAGATATTTCTGGCTGCTGTTTAGAGAATACAAGCATATGTTCTTCTGAACGTCTATGTAGAATGAAAAAACAGCCTGTCCACATAATGACAGATATTGGCCCATCCCAGTTCACAAAAGTGACGCGCACTTACTTGAAAAGGGATGATAGGAGGTCAATATTCCTATTTTAAAAAATTTTTGGTTAATATTAAGTTATATGTGAAAGGAATAGTTATCAGAAGTTTTCTGAAGATTTTAACAGAAAGTTTAAATTTGTAAATGTAAAACAGGGACCTAGAAGCTACTTATTCGGCGTAAAAATTGCAAAAAATTGTGATCAAACCGTCGAGAAATGTGCTGAAGATATTTTAAAACCTTTGATAGAGTATAACTCGCTCAGAAATCCGGCAAAAAATTCAAGCAGAATTTAGAAAAAGCATGATAAATAAGGCTTTACTTCGCTTATAGTTCTCTGGGTTGGATTGAAACATCACCGTCTCTGGTTTTTTCATTTCATATAATCTATCTACAATAAAAAGCAATTATCTAAAAGTTCGTCATCTTTTCGAGGGCAGTTAATGACTAACGTAGGCTAAAGATGGTTTAAAGTACTATTTACTACCACAGGCCAAAAGATATGAAGAAGTACCGACCTTGAGTTCTGATCTTTGCTAAGAAATCATGAATTGATATGTCCAGCTAGGTGTTTTGAATTGGTCTTCTTATTCTTGAGATGAAGAAAAACTCTACCTATCAAGGTGTTTTCTGTATGTCACACAAATCGAGTAGAATTGTTAAGAGATTTACTGTGGCCGAAATGTTGGATAACACTAAAGGTATTTATGAAGGAAGTAATTGGTCAATAGCGTACTCTAAGCTCTTCAGCATTGATTTAGAGATGCATCTTTTTTTGGCTTCGAGAATTTTATTTACCTCTATATCTACACTCAGAAAAAGTTTTATAGAGAAGTCCACCAATGGAGATTTTGAATTTCAAGCTTGAGCTTTCGAAAATATTTCCTTGATTCATGTTATTACTAACCTAGAAGACCCACTCGAGAATAAGGACAGCAGTCTCACCGACGCTCTTCATCTCACTCTATTTAATGATCGCCTGTTCGTCCATTGATGATATGTCTGAGACAAAAATCCCGAGAAAAACTTCGACTAAGAAGGGAGGAATATGAATAAGAATACTTTCCCTAGAGTGGTCACCTACAAGAATTGTTAATCTGCATTTCAGGATGCTTATTGTATCTTGAAATACCGAACGAGTGCGTCATATTTGATACTAATTAAATGAAAGCTTTTTGATATTGAGTATTTAACTACTCAAGCATACAGTTTTATTTTTTGTAAATGTATAGAAAAAAAATGATATGAATATCTCGAGTCTGCTGTTTGGAATATTATATAATTTCGCGCACTTAGCTCCATCTGTTAAAACTTGCAAAATTTGGCAATCTCGACCGCCGTCGTCTCTAGCATCTTACTACTCTCACAACCTTACTACTTAAACTCCATATTTAAATCCTCCTATTTCATCTCCATATGCTCTAGTTCTTTTTTTGTCCTGTGTAGTTCTGTTGTCTTGTGGCTGTTAATTGTGAAGCTTTCGGCAGTGTTTTATATATATTTCTGGACGCAACTACATGGTACAAGTTTTTCGTGAATATAAGTAGAATTGACCACCCTCACACCACTACATTGATACCGCAACATTAAAAATATTAACGGTGCGACAGTTGTTTTTGGGACAACTAGAAAATATTCCGGGTAAAAAACCTAAAAATCAAGACAAAATTTAAACAATTTTGCGGAAACTTCCCTCATCCTTGAAAGTCACATATCTATGGCAGCGCATAAATCTGCAACTAACCATATAGAGAATATCAAACTATGAGAAAAAATTTACATTGGATTATTTATGATGGAAATGAGGAAACAAAGGTTTCAATGAGAGAATGAGGGATTGGTCCTATTTGCGCCTTTGGATCTTTTTCCGGGGAAAATGGTAATAGTAAATAGCCATTTCAAAGATTTTCAATAAAGGAATAGTCTAATAAAAATGAAGCAGTTATCCAGCTGGAACTATTGATTAAATTCATCTTTTATCTTCTATAGACACAACACCATCTAATTGCCACTTCTTCTTTGATACCCTCAGCTTCAAATTCAGATATTGGTCTGAACACAACAATGAAAGACTACATTCTTTCGACGAAGAAGATGGCCATGAGTTCCCGCAACGCCTTGCTCAAAGAACTGGCAAAAATCAGAGCGGGTAAGTCTTGTCGGAGCTTCTGTGTCATTACGAATAACGGATTATTCAAGATTTCCAAGTCAAGTTTGCAGCGCTGGATCAAACGGGTAGAACCATAGATAAGCTAAACCAAGAATGGTTCTTTCTTCATCACCTCGGAAAGACCGAAACGTTCGACAGTGTTCTCGCTGGAACAAGAGAAAGAAATCATTGATCATGTTTCGCTTAAACTAACGAAAAAACTATTCCTTTCCAATGAAAACTTATGTAACATTGCACCTCAGTGTTGTGATGAGAAAGAAAGAAGTAGAAAAACATATTCACGCGTATGGAAGCCTAAATTTTCTGGTTTCTGGCTTTTCAGCTTTTTGAAGCGCACTTCTGACAAACTTAGTTCCTACGTTGCTCGTACCGTGGATCAGCTCCGTATTCAATATTTAATTCTGAAATTTTGATTTTTTTGCGCAAGTTGATTTGGTGTACAGGAACTACAATATAAGCCCCTCATAAAGTTAAAATTCTGGATGAAACAGGCTTTTCCCCTGGACGAAAATTATTTGGAAAGAATGGGAAGGGTGTTTTCACATCTGAGGAATCAAAGAGACCTGGCGGAGAGTTTCTTTTCAATATGTGATCGAATATCTGTTATGTTGTGCGTGAGTGCTACAGGCGAATGTGTGGCCCCTGCGGCAGTTTTCAGGGTGATTCAACAACCAATAATTAGTAATGTAATATGTACTGAGAGAGTGTTCAATATAATACCTGAAGGATTTTTTGCATTCTAGCGACGTTATTTAGACAGTTTCGATGAAATTGTGTTCCTTCAATGGGTGTAGCGCTTTATCGAATCTGTTAGAGCTTTCAATGGAAATGTGTTCCGTCAATGGATGTCGCGCTCTATCGAATTTTTTCGAAGTTTACACCATGTTGAAGAGATGATTGTTTTATTTTGACTCATGCCGCTCCCATTTTCTGTCAAGTGCAATTGAACGGACTAGAAGGGAAAAATTGAGACAGTTATGTTGCCAGAACATATAAGCAACCGCTCGCAACCTTTGAATTTATCAGTTTCTGTGCTTTCAAGCACTATGAGAATGACGAAGTCATGGAATTGTCGTCAAGATATGGATGTAAGTTTTCAAAAGGGTTAGAAAATTTGCATCGAAGACATGTTTGGGATTTCGTTCAAGTAGGATTCGGGAAGGCTTCCATGCAGGAAGTATTATGGGCAGGTTTAAATAGGCTGTTTCTTTGGCCTCTAAACTTTAATTCAATAGCTGGGTTACGTGTTCGAAAGTCAAATAGCTGTCATGAATTGAAACCTTTTCACGAAGTTCTTCGGGCAACAAGGATGAATACTGTTCGAATGATGCGGGAAAGTACTCTTGATCCTTAAGAAAAGGCTAGATTTGTCGGGATACAGTAGGTATTGAGCTATCCTGTTTATATTTCACTAGACTGCTGTAGTCTCTGAGAGAAAAGAAGCATGAAAAATGGGCAGAGAAAGAGCTCAATGAAGGGTTAAAAAGATCCAAAGAGAAGACTCATCAGCCTCGGAGAAGGGTTTGGATAGATGACATTGCTAGGTCAAAGGCATAATACCGCGTTGATTTCTTCGGGAAACGGTTCATCCTTCGAGAACTCTCAAGGAATATAGGTAGATAATTAGGAACTGATTTGAGCAAAAAAGCTACTAAGAAATAATTGCAAATGTTTTATAGTAAATCGACAAATCTTTTACATTATTCTCTTTCTTTAATAGTTCTCTGAAGATTTCCTCCCTTTTTTTGAAATAAATTGTATTCCTGCCCACCATGTCTTAAGTTAGCCCAAAGCTTATAAAAGTAGTTATTATTTCTCTATATGAAAATTCAGTGCCGAATTTCATCACCCTTTCGAATAGATATTTTCATTTCCCTGTACTGAATTACAGTACGTACAATTTTACACGTTACTGCGTTTCATTTAAACTAGATGAAAAATTATCTGGAACAAAACAGGGTATTGAACCCATAGCAGGGCGGGCGCCCGCCCCGCGCCCAACCTCACTTCCCCCACCCGACCAGATGGTCACACCAACCAGGGTCGGTCCTCTGCGATCGGTATGGGAAACAACTTTCTACTTGTGTGTTACTGTATGTTGGGATAGATTTGTAAGCTGCAAAGAAATGTCACTTCTCTCCCACCGTCTTTGCACCCGTATATATCAGCGCATGAGTTGCATCATATGTTCTTCAGCAGCGATGGAATTCATATCGCGCGCTCTACCGCACGTGATTGATGCGGATCATCCGATTAGATCTTAATTTAATAGGCCGTGAGGCAGTGTACACTCGAGATGAAAGAATAGTAAATTATTATTGTTGCTTTTTATCCGCTTAGTACTGGAATTTGGACATAAAAGAATGATACGTACAGTACTGAATATGTGCATAAATTCGCAGCACATGCATTGTTTAGATTACCTACCAAATTGAGTACTAATTTCTGAAAATAATACAGAATTTTCCTCCATTAAGGGCCAATTCCAAAATTGACGAATGCACGCCAGAAATACACTGTCCCACAAACAGCTTCATGCCTGTTACCGGCAAATTATTACTACATACAGCGTTATTTTCAATTAGAGACCGTTATTGTCGTCTGCGGAGGTATTTAGGTTTTCATTGGCTCCAATAGGTTGAGGTAATGTTTAATTAGCTTCCAAGAAGAAAAACTAAAAAAATTTTCAATCTCAGAAATTTTCCTGAAGACAATTCGCATAATTTTTGTAATGTAATTATCGAATATGAAGAATTATTTATCTTTCTACCCGGCAAGACTGCTTCTAGTCAAGTCTTCAGAACAAGGAGACACAGCAACCATCTCATCTGCTACATCTATTCCTATTGCAGTGTAACTGCGGATAAAAATTCGTTGGGTAAATAAGAAGTTCTCCTTTTCCGACACAGACTCGGCCTAGACGAAGCACGAGATCTTCTTTTCCTGCAGAGACTATAGACGCAAAAATTTCAGGAGTTTACCCAAACATTATTGGGAATCTCCGCTGAAGAAGAAGTATTAATAATGAAGTATATGAAATAAATTATTGACGCAATATTTCGGCAGCAATTTGCCGCCAGAAAACTCTTTAACGCCGAAGAAAATCCAACATACCATGTTCACTTTGCATTGTGATTTCTTCCTCAAAGTTGATTGGGAAACCGCGAATCCGACCATAACCTGAACGGTACGTGTGTCTCGCGTATTTCTTCGCACTATTCTATTTTCTTGACATCTAAACTATAGACCCCAAAAACGTAGAAAAACGTAAAAAATTGGGAATACACCGGTGCATGGGTATTTTCGCCGAAAACATGGGTAAAAGTGTTTACTTCTCATTACCGTGACCTCAAAATTTCGGATTTTGAATATGATGGCAATTAAAGATGTGTAAAAAGGATCGATTTGGTAACAGAGAAAGTAGGAGTAATTTTATCTCAAGTGTTTATATAGATTATACAGATTGAGGAGCTGCCGAAAAGGAACCATAAAAGTAATTGTTTCATCAACTTTAGCCCTCACTTCCGATATACTGCTGAAGTAAAAGTTGAAGTAAAAGAAGTAGTTTAGCGATAATCAACATACATAATTTTTCTGATTATGTGGAGTTGAATGCAAGAGGCGTACTTTAAACTAAGATCTCTTTCGATTTATTATTACGACGTAAAATCACTGGCGAAAGAGATTTAACGGGTGGCTAAATATATTCAATTTACCCCCTTTAATGTCACTGGCGCTTAGAGGGTGCCAACGCGGTTCATCGGAGTCAGAATAATCACGGCAAGAAATTTCAATATTTCATGAATATCTGCATTCGTTCTGACCAAGAAGAGCTTTTCCCTCCTTGTCTTACTTTGCACGTACTTAACGACAACCAATATTCAAAAGCGTCGATTTAGAGGTAAGCGTTTCAACTACCTTAGTGAAAGCACCGTACAAAGTACAGATAAATAGGGAGGATATCTCAAAAGAAAATGGAACTACTGGGGAATCAAACTCAAAGTCACCGAAGATACAGGTGACTATCAAACACCATACTAATGCGCTGCCTCTGAACTATATTTTCGCGTTACCTGCAGTAACGCAAATGATGACAGAAGACTCTAATAATTCATCTAAAACCTATGCTCTGGAGCCTAAGTGGCCGTTTGCTACTGAATAGAACGTGAACATTGTGAATAAAATGGCTGAAATAGAGTGATGGTATCAAACAGGGGTGACAAAGTGGTTCTCTAAACTGTCAAATCTGAAGTAGGGCACGCTTTCATACATCATCTAGGTATTATCACAATATATACGTATTTGAGTATCTAGAGCAGAAGAGGTAAACACTTGGTACTATACCGAAAAAAGTACAAATTAATTTGGTCATATCGAGATAGGTTCCTAATGATGATCCCATTTATGGGGAATAACTTGAGAAGAAGAAGTTGAACTATAGCAATTTGCAAAATATTTAATTGCCATACTATAATATTTAACCATTCGTCCGTTTCTAATGGTCAACAGTGGGAGGGTAAATCCAATTATCATCGGATAGAGATTTAAAAATGCATGAAAACGATTAGATAAAACGCCACTCGACCGATACTATACATAAAATATCTATAGGGATCTATAAACCACGCTGTTTCGCGGAAAATAAATAAGGAGACAGTTAGAGTTAGGCGGTTTGAACCGACCAACTTGGAATAGCCTTTTCTTTAGTTCTTGTGCCCAATTTTGAAGGTGCTAAACTGCGTATATAAATTTTGAATGAATACCTAAATTATAATCAATTCATATCCCTTACTCGTAATAGGCTAGCGCGTTGACAATTTTTGGTAATGAAGTAGTTACAACATAAAAATTGATCAAATTAAACACACAGTTATGGTTTTATAGTGGAACTGGAACTATTAATGCACTAGCATCGACAGGACTTTCGACGATAATTTGGTTAGGTGTTTGGAAGCTGCATTGACATAGCACATTGGCGACTGCATTGCATCCTTTCGACATCATTAAATTACCATTTCATTCTGTACCTTAGATATACAATTCACCCTCGCCATGTCCAGTTTAATTCCCATATGGAGACAATATAGACCATTCACCATTTATTTATACATCTTCACTTTCATGGCTTCCATCACTGGCCTTTTTACACCATGTTCCACAGGTAATTACTTCTTGACCAATGTAGATAATTCAAAAATTGCGTCTACAAACTCTTCCAAAATATATCTCTCAAAATTTCAACCTTACTCTGAGATATCGGCCTCCCTCAATTGGACCACTCCAGCATAGACCAAATACACCTTGAACTAGGCGGTGGAGTGGAGGTATAAGTTCAACAAGAATCAATCATCAATAGATTCCTGCACCGGTACTCTGACAACCTCATCGTTCCCATCGTACCCATCAGCTCCCTCCTCAATATCCCAGCCCTTTTATACACAACTTACATTGACTCACTACAAAACAACCTCCCTATCATCTGCTGCTTCCTCGCCCGCTCCGCCATCCCCACCTTCAGAACGATCAGTAAAATGCCCATCATTTTGCCACCTTTCTTTTTCCTCCCAGTCCTGGCACTAATCTGATCAAAACTTGCAGTCTAAGCCACAATAATCCGTCATAGAGAATTTTTCTGCATGCAAATTCTCCCGACATCACAGAGGTCAGAGGCCATACACAAAAATATCATACTTAGTGCAATTTGAAGTCTGTTTTTCTTATCTGTCCCGTAACAGTGAAATAAGTAGCACTTTTTTGACTAGAGAAGTTGGCTGTTCAGGGAAGTAGGAAGTAAAAGATAGTTTGTTATAAAAATAATACGAAAAGGGGAAGCCAGACTGAGGTGACTAACTTTTGTTAAAGGGTAGAATGAAGGAAAATAGCGGAGGAAAATTTAAAGACTAACAACTATTTTGGGAAGAAAAGAAAAGTAAAAACAGGTAGCTTTAGTTGAAGAGAAATTGAGTAAGAATGCTGTTCTCGTTTGCGTTTATTCATGGTAGAAGGAAGGGGAAGCCAAAAGAAGAGAGAAGCGAGGTGGGCTTACGTAAAGAAAAAGCTAACTCATTGTATGCGATCTGTAATCGTCAAAAAAACAGGATTAAGCCTCGGACACCCTACAAATAAGCAAAAGAAATAAAATATTATAATATTTTATTTTATAATAGCATTTTTTGACCAAAATGTTTTTCACGACAGAAATCCATTTCGTTGAAGCGACAGCTGCGATGCAATTGGATATGCACTAATCAGCTTCAGCTCACAAATAATCGCTGGATTATATGGTTCTAGTTGTATTGTAGGACTCCTTGCCTTCCATAATTATGCGAGGGCTTGGAATACCATGAACTTTTATTTGAACCATTTTGTGGACAATTTACATTCACAAAATATCAAACCCTTTTCTCCTTACTATTTTGGGTGTATGCAACATCTCGGGAGGCTCAAAATAAAAAGAAATTGAAATTATTATTGACCCAAAACGTAAAGATAAGGTTTAATATAAGGTTTAAATAGGGTGGCTAAACTTCGCATTTTCGGGCGCGACAAATCATAAAAGAAACGCAAAAGGCCCAATTTAATACCATTTATGCTGATAAAGCTGAGTAATAAACGTGCATCCAAGCATCCGCTGTAAATCGTTATGGCGGCAGCGTACTCGTCGATCACCGTCGATGTCGTTACATACGGCGAAACTAGCGAGTCGAAAGCTAGTGGAACAAACTTATATATTAATTTCAATTGAACTTAGCGAGCTCCTCCGGTGGTGGCTACATCTTTGCTTATAAGCTCTTTAGGCTTTGGTGTTAACGTAGCACTGGCAATAGTATGCGCTTCGCGTGCTCCTATGAAAATAGAGCCTTCCTGCAATGGAAATGTTCCTGTGATATCGTACGGAAAATGGAGAGTCAGTGTGGTGTTAATGCCTTCAGACCTTGGGTGCACTAGAATTCCAGCAAGCCGCGCATTAATTCCGGGAAGTAGTTATTTCGCCTCATATTGCACGCCGACTGTTTCTGCCTTGAGCGGTCGTCGGTCAAATAACTTGACAACACCATTGTGCAGGTTAGTTCATTCTAGAACTTTTTTGTAAGAATTAGCTTCCCTAACTACTCGGTGGTCCACGGAATTGTTGAAACCCGCCTACTGCATCGACAAAACGCCGTCAAAAGTCAAACTCTCACGCGGCTCGCATCACCTTTGCTCAAATCGTATCATGACTTCAGCCGACCTCAGACGGTTGTGCTATTTAAACAGTACCTATTTAAAACCTTTAAAAAGCTTACATATTTTAAACCTTCAAAAACGTATGGTTTTCTTTTTCAGCTGATTTACAACGGTCTCGACCATTCGCTGCCTACCCTTACGAAAGTATCCATTAATATTTGTATCCGTGTAATTACTGCCTTCTCGAACCATTCCTGCAATGATTGCGCCCATTCAAGATCCCACTCACCTATCCGTAACAAGCCATTTCTGCTGCCCAGATGTGCACTGTTAGCACTGCCTTGCAAGTATGCTCATACTCACCTCTAAACACCGATTGAGGGGTCTCTGTCAACGCGCCAATCTGATCGCACTATTAAGCTTATTTTATCCGCTGTCTCTCCAGAAGAAAACTAACTTCGATTTATAGTGATGAAGAAAACTATACATATCATGTGTTCGCTTTTTGTTTTATGAGTATTTTTCAGTTGATGTTTTCCCAAATTCCCCCCTCCCCCGTGTTTCCTATCACTATTGGTTTAACAGCAATGGGGGCCTCTCATAGCTCCGCACTAATTATTTTGCAACGATCTGCGTACCTAATTAGACATTCTAGAGTAAAATAATACATTACACCGGGTCACATGAGATGTGATCATCCCAAATTTCAAAAAAAATTTCCCAGAAGTTTTGTAAATACATTTATCCCCTTTATTACTTACTCAATTGCTAGTTAACCTACCCGCAACAAACCTAGAATCAGTTTCATTTCAATGCTTGCCCTGATTTTAGCACTCTTTCGGTTATCATTTCTAGCCTACATTCTCTCTTATGTCCTGACTTTCACCTTCTACCCTTTGGTCAGATAAAATATTCAATTCCGATACTTTGGTAGGACTTTGAAATTGAATACGTTCTCTCTTCACCCCTTCTCGGATAATTCTTGGGACTATTCTGCACTTCGAAACAACGAAAGCTAATTTACAGAAGAAACAATTTACGTGGCTGGCAATCTTTCACCTCAACTTCGTGACCTTTTTATCACTGCTGGATCACAAGACTCCAGTCCCAAAATCTTGCCATTCCTTTTCATAGATCTATCCGTCCGAAAATCCTTCCAGTGCCCGCAATTCTCTTGAATCCCAAAGGAAATTTCTACTGTGCAGCTACATATCCAAAACACTCACGAAATCCGAAAAATCGAGAAGACTACAACCTCCATCCAATCTAAGACCATTCACGGTGGCGTATCGGCAACATGGTACCTTGTTATCTCCGACTGGTCAATCGATTCTTCCAAATTTGTTACGACTGTCAATAATCTACGTAGTGCTTAGCCATCCGCTAACCACAAGGGCTACGTCAAATGCATGTAATCTTTCATAGTGTAAATTCTTTCTAATTTCTACTTCAAGTTCATTAATCGCACCCAGAATTAGCCCAAAGCTATGTTTGATCAATGAATTCGGGTTAGGGTACATCTAGCGTGACTTCCTTCCATTTTTATATTAATCATGATTGGTAAATTTTCCAAGCAAATCCCATAATTCTGGCCTATAAAAATTTTGGCTCAAAACTATGATACTCAGGAGCACAGTAGACCATTCCTCGTGATAAAAAGTTTCTTTCGGACTGAAATTATTTTTTCTAAGGGTTTTTTGGACCGAAAACAAGAACTTTCGAAGCATACCCGTTTCGATCTCGTCGAAGAAAGGATTTGAGTTGACATACTGTAATATAGATAGCTATCTCGAGAATTTTCCACCAATTTTCATATCTTATTATGCTTTCCTGATCCGAAGCAAGGACGAAAAATATAATTTAAACTGTTCCTCTTATCTGTAGGCAATGCTCGAAAGTATTTGTCGAGCAAATTATTCGTCCTCGACTTTAATTATTACTATTTCGCTTCCCAGTTAGCGTAATTATGGAATATTTAAAGTAACATACATCTCCGACTGCTGATAACAGCATAATTTACGTGGAACACACTGTGAAGGACAGTAATATGCCCGAGTCTACCGAAATTCAGAGTAATCGTTAAGTTATTTGTCCTCTTCAATCTTTTTTAGGGGTACCCGATGGATATGATCATGGACTACAGACTACGGGAGCCGCTACGAGGAAACCCAGTTCCAAGGCTTATAATTTACTCTGTGAAAGCCTCCTGTCGTCACTTTATTTCTTTTCAGACTTTTGTTAATCGTGCTCCGGATTGAAATATTCCCTCTATGAAACTGCCGGAACATACTAGTCCTGGGTGCATCAACATAACAGGGATGTAAAATAACTTTTGAAGAAACGTTTCCTCAACTTATTTTTATCCATACTTCCATCCCGTGGTGACAAAGTCTGAAACAAAGCAGAGGAATGATTCATTAAGACTTTGCAATTAATTCAGAATAATTTCGCCATTTTTCGAGTACGATCCAGGAATGCAACCTTTAGTACTAAATAAAGCGCTATATAACTCAGAGACACGCTGTGTGCCATCAGCAATGTTTTAACTAACCCTTTAAACAGTTTTACATAAACAAGCTATAAGAAAAACCATGCTCCTCTCAAAGGTATTCCAGAACCCATTTCCGGATTCCAGACGTTTTTACATCTCAATTGATTCTCTAATATAACCTTATCGCTAGCCTATTTGAAAAGATCTCGCTATTACCCTTTCAACACAAACGTTGGTTCAAAAAATTGGCCAAAATCAACCACTTCCTTCATCACAAACCAATAACCGTAAGGGAGGAGAAGTGAATATATTTTCACATCCCTCAGGTATTTGCTTTCAAATATTAACGGTACCCTCCGTTTCAAAAATAAAAAAGTTTTAAGAATAGATTGCCCTCCCAAATATAATAACATGGTTGTCCTTCCAGCCGGCGGTGGAGAGTATCTAACCGTTCCTCTTCCCGCTTTCATGCACCCTACAAAATTTTTTGTCTCAATCAATCATCTCATCCCCCTCCAAGAAGAACTCTCGCTCAGATTTTCAATGACAGAGTGAGCCAAAGGGGGAGCTCCCTTTTCATTTAGTCTATAATTTTGATAAAACGTTTGAAAACTACCTTCGGGAACTATTACACTTCCTTCATCGGAAAAACTGTTCTCCTCGCAAAGTTGCGCGCTGATTTCAGTAAGTAGTTCTACTTTTCCATCTTCTGGAGTGGTTTCGCCAGAGCTTTACTACACTTTGTGACCATATCTTCCCAATAGGTGGTCATTTCTTGTCAACCTTTGCCGCCCTTACAATCTCCACACCCTACGGCTGAACTAATTTGGAGCTTCTTCTCTCTGAATAAACACTGGAAATATTTGATAAATCTTTGAGGATATTTTTTGAGCAAAAGATGGTTCCGGGTATTACACAAGAGGTTCAGAAGATATAACTCGAGTTTTAACAACAACCAATTTACTGTGCTTTTCTATCCATATCAAGACTCCATATCCTTGCAAATCGCTGACTGCAGGCTTGTTGGAGGTTCTGAAGGCTTCCTTTACTTCAATTTTTCATTATATGCTTGCTGAGTCCGAAACTAGGCCCATGTAATCGCATGACTAAAGATTTGTGAATCGTGGGCACATATCATGGGGGCATATCTTGCGTCCAGATATGTAATTGATATTTAATCCTTTCGAAATATGATATATGTATACAGGCAATATTTTTCTGCTGAGTTTGGATAGGAGAGTTGGCACGCCGGAGTGGACAGAAAGATAGTTGATTACATCTTTCCTATCACAACCAAACCAGACGTACCAAGCAAGAGAGTACTTTGACACCAAAATACAGTGGAGCTTGCGGAACTGATTACATTACTATTTTTATACTTAGGTATTCTTAACAACAGGCAGCCAGTCATTTATCATCATCGTGAAATTCTGTAGCTCTACTGCTTATATTAAAAAATCACCCTAATTTCAGTAGATAGTAACTGTATTTTCTGTACATTGCATCTATTCACTCTATACCTGAATATAATAGAACTACAAACGCTTTAATCTATTTCCAAACTCTTCGACTTATAAATTATTTTCCCTGATCTCTTAGTCTTCCTGTGCTATTCTCCTAACGCACTCAACCAAGGATCGCCCCTGCCTTACAAGGCTTGACATCAACTCACCACAAACTAGTCAAATCAATTTCAGTCAACAAATGAGTTCCTTTCATTTTGTCGATCATTTAATTCAATCAGTGAAACCACAAATCTATCAGGGAGCATCACTTCCTTAATATAAAGTTATTCGCATCCTGCTAAGTTAAAATCAGAAGACTCGTCAAGCACATCTCCGACCAAGCAGTATGCACAGATCTGAACGTCACTTCTATAAGTTTTAATTTCAGGGAGTCATAGAAAGTAATGTACACATCTAACCCCAAAACAGAACAGTATCTTTTCTATTCTGCATCCAGACAAGCTAAGGACAGCATATCGACAATCCCTGAACTTATGTAAAATGGTAATATCAATGCGCAGAAAATTGAAATTTAAAAAAAAGCACATACTTACACCATCAATCGCTTCTGAAAATTTGAGCAAAAGGTTCTAAGAAATAAGAAGCATCGAAATAGAGAAAAAGAGACCAGAACTTTTCCGATAAAAGATTTTCAGAGCGACATTTCGCTTGTTGTTTATGCACTACATGGGGAACACGAGGGTTAATTTTGTTAGTTTAATTTAACTTTTTTGCCTTTTTCTGACAGCTGACAACTCTCAAAGAGGCTTACAGGTATTACTGTACTTTAACATTCAGCCTATAACTTGACCGTTATGTTTATGCTCTGTACAGTGCTGTGAGCTTGAGCTGATCTACTTTAGATCATCTCAAGCAGGTTTAGGGTTAGACACTCACCGTCGTCTACATGTCTTCTGGAAACTTCCTGCGATCAACTGAAAGCATCAGTCGACTCTTCTTGAAGTCTATATAAGCCCGGTCTCTCTCCATCTTCTACCTGAGTAAAGTTCCCAACCACCTTCTCCTTTCTCATCTCTCCTTCTCGGTCCCTCACTCTTTTACGCTTCTCTCTCTCTCTTATGCTCTCCCGCTCTCTCCCTCACCCTCTTCATGGCTTTCTCGCTCCCTCTCTCTCGTTCTGTCCATCAAATTTACTGTTACGGATAGGCTAGCGGATACCCAGTCAACTTTTATGATAGTTTGAATGCGCGTGAAATGGTTCGGCAGGCACGATTATCATTTTACTGTACCAGCGAATAGAAGGGAGCCTAGGAGTAAGGCAAAATCGGTGATAGTAAAATATGAAGCAAAACGCTCAGTTTGTGAGTCATTTCCAGCGAAAAAGGCTCTGCAGAAGTTTATTGTGGCTTCACGGAGAATTAAAGTGAGAGGTTCTAGATGATGTTTTCAATGCGTTTATATAATATTAGTTACACTATGAGGTACCTTCGTGGTGACTATTTAATATATAAGGGAAACATTTTTAACTTGTTTTACCCTTTGTTGTGGGCGTCTCGATTTGATGAATGTCCCGCTCGGGTTTGGGAGCCCCCAAGTTCTCCCACTATTTCTTCCGCACCTCCCGGTTATGCAGAGTTTCGACGGCTTCAAATCTGTAGAGGAACCAAACAGTTTCAATGTGAGCGCAGCACTGCTGTAATATTTTGCACAGCGTTCTTCTTTAAAAAATGGAAAAATAAATTCAGCATTACAGTTCCAGTGCAACCAGAGCAGCATGCCATCTCAGCTATGTAATTCAGAGCTGCAATTTATCCTATAACACTTATCAGGAAAACAAGCAGCACTAAAGTTTACTTAATATGAGGATTCTATCTGTAAAACTATACCCGGCAGCGCACTAAATATCGTCTCCTGGATCCAATGGTATCATGGACGGCGTCATTATTGAGTCTAAAACTGTAGTATAGTCGTTTTCGTTCGGTAGAAGTCCAGAATGGAAGCGAATTTGTGGTGGTGAAAAGTCTGAGGTGCTGTATTGAAAGGTTTATAGATTAAGACTGCCATTTACTTGTCCATTTTTGCCCTGAAATTGACATTTTGGAAATGTTCGTCCATCTTTTGCGCGGTAAATGACATTTTTGAACTGGGAGAGGTATTTGTTTGCATCTGGAAGAATTAAGAATCAGATAAGGATGGAGACGATGCTGTCCTAGTATGTATGATGAACATCCACCATATCTCTATTGTCAGTGAGCGACCCCGAATCCAATTCATATCCCAGCTTTATCTAACGCGAGGAACCCAGATGCAAAGTAGCCCCGTTGTCAGCATGGATCTTGGTCAAGTGGTTTGGTATGAAAAGAACGGGAGTATGATGAAGGCAGGGGAAATTTTACTGCTTCCTAAAATGGTCTAGAATCGTCGTCTGGCTCAACTAGGACTGCTTCTGCAGCCTCAGAGCTCGTTGGCAGCCTAGAATCACTTTCCTAACACCGAAACCAATCTTCCCTAAACGTTCCGGGACGTCCCGAGCAGTCGCAAGGCACTTCAAGTCCTCCTCTAAATTGGGCACTTCCTCCACAAAAATTTTCTCATCTGAACCATTCTCCTCCACTTATTCATTTGACACTTCCGCAATAAACTGACCCATCTCCTTGTTTTTTCCGTTGAATAACTTCATCTTCGTTTTCTGGACTATGAAGACAACTTAAGACATTTTGTTGAATTGCACACCATGCTCTCGTAAATCCCGGACAACTTACTCTCTCGTTTCCGTTCCAATCTGGCTTAAAATATCATTGTCTGCATCACGCTGTTCCCCAAAGCAATGTTTAAAGCAATGTGATATAACTTAATTCGACAGCAGATGCCATTCTTCCTCCACCCATCTCGTTGCGGTCAGAATGTAGACATGATAAATGGACTTCTTCCCAGCATCCATATTATCAAAAATGCGGAACAATAAGCGGCGGCGGAACTTAGCCTTTACAGCTGCAATGATGCAAGCATCCAACGGCTGGATGCGACTGGTTGTATTAGGTGGCAGAAACTGAACATCAACATTATTCAAAACTGGAAGAATGTCCTTACTTCCATGTGCCGAGCATTTGTCAATAAAGAGCAAAATATTCCTGTCTTTTGTTTTCCCGACGTAGTTATTTAGACGTAAAAGCCAAGCAAAGAACAGCACTTGATTCATGCACGCTTTTTTTGTGAAATTTGTAATAAAAACCAAGTTCATGGCCATATTTACCTCCAAGTGGCCGCGGATGCTCGGCATTTCCAATAATCATCATGGGATACTTTTCGGACCAATCCCAATTACAACATGCGGGGAACGTAATCCAGGTCTTGTCCTTTTTCATCCCAGATACCGGTTTATCTGTAAGTGTCCACCCAGATGGCTGCCTGTAAAACAGTCCAAACTCATCGGCATTCCATATTTCCTTCCGGGAATGTTCACCAATCTTTGCCTGAATGTTAGGCGTGGCCAGTGTCAAAGCTGTGTCGGCGGCACTAAGTGCTTCTCCATGTACACGAAGAAAATTAATCCCATGTCGCTTCTGAAAACGGTGTAACCAGCCCTTCGGAAACTTTAGTTAGATAGATGCTTAATTGCTTCACCCATCAGTAACAAGGCCTTGTGTGTCAAAATATCCCCACTAACCTGAATTCACTGACCGACCCTATCTGAAAGCCACGTTAATAGGGCACGCTCAAGTCTTAGGGCGACAGCTGAACGTAGATTCTTGAATGTGCCCTTAAGGTGGAAGATTTTCATAAGTCGATTTGGAGGACAGAATGCGGGAAATGGTTGTTTGATCGTGGGTTTTGACAAATTAAAGGTACATTGTGCGCACAGGGCAAGGCTACTCTGGCTTTGTGGCTCTTTTTTCTCCTTCCTTCGCTCGTGCTCAGCAATTATTCGCTGTTTTTGTCGGACAGTGATAAGTTGTGGCATCTTGGCAGCGAAACGTTGAGGGAGGAAGACTGAGGAAAGAAGCAGCAAGTAGAGTCATAGATGATTACCCAACGCCCCCGAGGGTCAAGATGTGATTTAAAACCTGTGAGGTCAAGCTGGTGCCATCAAAGCTGAAAGTATCAGCCTGATGCAGTTTTGATTCCTCTCAGCTGAATCAACATGTTTTTGTACGTTTGATCTCAAACGGTCTTTGGGCATACCAATGGTAGACAAATTGATTGTTACAAAGCAAAATTTCAATCAGGATGCGTTGCTGTGACCATGCGTTATGCATTACCTGGGGAACGGGACACTAAATTTACTTAAAATATAGGGTGGGAAAAAATAAAGGTATGCAATTATGCGGGGATCGGGATATCTTGCGTTTCCAGACCATATTCACATATTTTTAATGCGCTCAGGCAAAATCCTATGCAGGTTTCTGGGATATACGGAGAGTGAGTGATGCTGGAAACGAGGTTACACTGTACCGAATCGATTATCTCCTTGAGAAAACCTGATTCATAATCCCCGCCATATTTATAGGAGCTAAACTCCATAATCCCCCAATTTTACCTTCCTCCGCCACTCTTCTCCCTCAATGCGCTTGATCGCTGCGTGGAGACGCTCTCTACGGACCTTACCATAGCTCCTCCCGCTCATATAGAGGAGGTAATCGACGTCCCGGTAGAGCCACCTACAAGAAGAACGAGCGCCTGTAGAAACGCTTAATCATAAAAGAGAATGAAATGGATATGAACACCACAAAAGAATAATATAAAAGAAACAGCGATACCAACCTTTTACTCCTGTAAACCAAATTAATGAAAATCCTTGACAATTTCAAGTTCCGATCTATCTTCTTCCGAGTCAAAAATATCTTCATCGGATCGTTTTTCACCAGCACCCCAAAAACAATAGAGGAAAGCAATAGAGGAAAGCAGTCGCTCGTCCTCTGGAAAATTTCGGATCCCTCAGCTGAATTCTATGGCTGATTTACGCCTATCACTGTAGTAAATGATTGTCAGGAGAATTTCTGTAATTGCCCTTCGCAATATAGCATCAACAGTTGCACATCCACACTCGGATCACATGCCCGCAAGCATGGATTTCTGCTCTACTCAATTATCGCGAAAAGTTTTACGCCGGAGGGGAGATTAAAGAAAATTGTTGAGATGCCAAGAAAGGTGAATGAAGAAATATTTTTACGTCAGATATGTAAATAAATTATAAGTTCGAGTTTGCTATTCATATTCGTAGAGGATGACTATTTCTTGAAAATAATTGCTCTCTTTGACTCATTTCTAAAAGTTCTATCCCGTTTCAATATAATTAGTCGAATCAGGGAACCGCACCGCGAATGCCGGATCCAGAATAAGTCGACATAATTAAGCATTCCCGCAAGATAAGTCTAACTGCCGATGTGTGGTCCTCAAAGGTATAAAAGGGCTACATGCCCATAACTGCGCACTGGATTGATGATAGTTGGAAAATAAAGTCTACAGTTCTATACTTTCTGTAGTTCAGAACATCTAACACCGGGGAGGATACATATATCTGCTATTTTTTTAATGCAACATGGTCGTAGGACATCCTCCCTAAAGAATGAGCAAGCGCGATGGGTAACGAAGGCTATATCTGCAATGTAATATCGAAGATTCTCGGAAAGCTTACTCCCGAAGCGCGCCGTTCGTTAAATCTGGACGATTTTCATATTCGATGCATCGCTCATGTATACATAGCAGTGAAAGAATGCATAGTACTGATTAGACCGAATATTTCGGCTATCTGCTCACCTATTAACTCCATGAGGACGTAGGTCAAACTCCGCAATTTCTTTGATTCCGTGCGAGTTGACATTGGTGAGCGTATGACGCTTCCAGTAATAGATGTATAGAACGGATGTTATCCGATATTTATCATGATTAAGAATTTCTTTGGAGCCCTGAGAGTTTTCAAAGCTGTTTTTCATAGATTCCATGTACTTGCATAATTTATTATCAGAGAGGTGGAATGCTAAAGGGCGGTAGCCATATGTAATTTTCAAGAACCAGATGCGTCTGTAACCTAATTCCAATCAGAGTCGTCTTATGTGGCTCTAGGTATTTCTGTGAAGCCATTTACTATTTTTTAGAAAAAGGCGTTAATAGATGCAAGCAGTGACAATCAAGTATTGATCCCGATTGCACAAACGATATTGCGCAAGCTCGTGTTACGTAATAGGCTTATATTCAGTGATTTGGCTCCCTTGGTCAGATCGTCCTATCCACGCCTTGAATCTGATGTTATATCAGATTCAAGCTTTTTGCGGAGATATGTGTGAATCCCATATCAGGATGAGCAAAGTGAGCAGAACTAACTTCGCACAACAGAGAGTAATCTTTTTGAACAATTGGTCTAAGAATAAAAGCCTCTACGATTCTTAAAATGATGTGATACGTAGGTTTATAAGAACCAAGTCATATCCCTACAAAGGGAGAGATCCGTTGCAGTGTTGGAGAAGCAATCAGCAGGGGTAAAATAACATTGCCCAGCATGCGAGGGACATTTTAGCTATCTATTCCTCAACAGTTTCGAGTGAGAGCAGATTCTCAAGCACAAACCTAGCGCCAGAAGAATTATAATTACGCTTGAACGATGATAGAATACAAGCTACAGTGTTTTCAAGCCTTGAATTAATATATTTAAGTAAAAATTCATTGTTGTATAAAGGGAATTGAGCAATGCAAAGAATCATTAAGGGGCATTGGACATTCCTTAGTGCAAAGAAACAAGATAAAAATCTGTGATTGAACCAGAAAACGGCCACGAATCTATTACTGTTATACTAGGTGCCGTAATCTGCCTGCTAGGGTTGACGGTTCTGATATTCCGTCTGGATAAATACATGCTTTCTTTTTCCATGGGGATGATTTACGTTAAATTGCTCAGTTTTTGTCTTTTAAGACATCAAAGCATTCTGCTTTGGTCGGCAGCCGTCTGGAAAAACTTTGAAAAGTGATGAGATCCGAAATATGTTAGATCCTCCCTCATGATTTTCAATCCTATGTTCAGCTCTGGCAGTCCGACTGTTCTTTCTTAGTTTTGTGCCGAAAGCAACATGAAACAATATCTCAAGAAAGTAGTTGAATACTGCTGCTGCATAGATTAATGAATTAGGTTCAATGACAGCCTGTATACAATGATAGCCCGCTGTTACCAGATCCAAATGCTATTTTTTCATACAAAATGTCAACCCAGGGATGGAACGGAAGGTTTTTACTTTCAAAAATTTAACCGCTACTACATGCAGGTAGATGTTCAATTAAAGGATATATGCAGAAATTTCTTTGGTTTACGTACAGAAAAATGCCATGTAGCTATATGATGGACGTATTGTAGTCTACGTCAATGGTTCAAGTCGCACATTTTCTACCATCAATTCATTTGTAGTCCAGTTAGTAAACAACTGTGAGGTTTGAAATGCTTGATCACTCACCCTGTATGCAATTATCGTCTTGGAGCCTGAATTCCTAAGGCTGCCAGGTCCTAGTGCTATCATTGCATACAAAAGGCCGACAAAATGAAACTGTTTGCCATGCGGCGTGCGGAGGACAACTCAGTCACTAACCAGTTCACATTTCAACTGGAAGGGGCATACGGTTTTTCACCCGCGCCTCTGTTGCCCATTTTATGCAAATAGGCTGAAATACAGGTAATTTGAAATCAAAATTGAACTTTGACCTCCTTGGTGGCCAAAATGAAGTGGCTCGACCTGAGATCTGAGATCCCATAATGAGATCTGAGATGAGATCGAGCTAGTGATCTTACAAAGGTAATTCAGTATCTAAAGAATCCAGTAATAAATCACTTCATAACTATTAGTGAAGGAATAGTGGAGTTTGGATAGTATTATACCGTCTATGTGACTCCCATTATGCATTTTCTCTTCTGCTTCAAGCCGGCGCTGATGATCTTTTTCTTGCTTTTATATAGGAATAAAAGTTTGAAAATAAACGTTTATCAGTTCGGCAAATCCTGCGGAGATGTGGGTCAGATTTCCCTTTATCACATTTCTGTTCTGCAAATATTTGTCTCGAACCGGTTGGGTTCGAGATTTTTAAGTGGTAGACATAGTTTGCAATTTTTTACCAGTTCGGTTAACTGCACCTACTTCATCGAGCGGGTCCGTTTTAAAATCAGTTACGCGGCGCAGCATTTCAGTTATAGTCGTGGTTTGTAATAAGCAGTCAGCTTTAGCTTGTGCATTACGGTAGGTGCTTGGTAATATTCCATTTCGAAGTAATGAAGTTTGGATTTTCAGTACACATGGCCAATTTCTTTGAACCATTGCGGAGCCGTGCTCATGCTAAGCTGTGGTCGCAGCCCCAGGATGCCGTAAAACTTAAATTACCATCGTCGCCCGCCTCTTGAGTTCTCGAGACTTTCGGAAATGCTCACTGCTGTCCAGTAAAATATTCGCAAGCACACTCAAGTGTGCACTCTCCAAACATGACAATATAGGGTTTTGGAAAACTCAGTTCGGTAGATTCTTAGTAGTGTATGATACTATGCAAACTAAAGAAATGTTGAAAAATAAAATCTTCTTTGCAAAAAAGTCGATACTATTCTCAATTGAGCACGACTTGGGCATTCTTATACCCTCTCAATAAGAGGGCTAGATTACTATTGTAAGCCTCTCTCATAATGCGTATATTGGATTAGCCAACCACGAAGCATCAGAGAAGGGCGACGGCATCTCTACTCCGCGTCATCAGGTAACGTGCAACTGATATGCCTAACCTTTTCACTGCCTATTTCTTGCGAGATTTGCAGCATGAACTTGCCAAAGAATCCATACATATGGAGTGTCGTCTTAAGATCGCAATGTTCAAGTTTTCCTTGGATAGCCTGGATGACGTAGAATTTATCAGGCGCTTTCGGTTCTCAAAAGGCGACATAATTCGAATCATAGATAACATGGGCAGTCCAGTGCATCTTAACGTCACAAAACGGAAGCGATACTTCACAAACTCTGCGTTATAATTTGCTGTCCTTTGCAGGATACTTACTTGCTTCGTGTTGAAGTTGATGGGATTTGGAACCAGAGTTGGGCTTGATGACCTCGGTGCCTGGCGAATTATTCTACGAAGCCATAGATCACTTCTTCAAAACGGTTAGCAGTTGTTCTTTCGGTACAGAGACTTTATTATCTTCAAGGGCTAAAATGTATGCTAAAACTATCCAAAGAGCTGGTGCACCTCTGTACAGCTACGTGGGTTTAATATATGGTACTAACGTTTACATAGCCCCGTCCATTATGTCACGCACAGCATGCAACACACAGTTGGCGTAAGCGCAGTAACTTCTTGAAGTTTCAAGCGGTGCGCATCCTGGACTTCCTTAAATTTCATTTTCATAAACCTTTGGAGGGTCGTAGACATGATATGACAGTTTATCGTCAGTCGAACATTGATGAAAGGCTGAACAGTAATCTAAGAATCGCTAACAGTTATTTTTACATAAACGGGGACCGGAACTATATTCTTCGACCATATAAGCAGATAGGATATAACAGGGCTCTGTTAAGCGAAAAACGGAATTAATTCAACAAAAAGATGTCCCTATGTAGCATTGCCGTTCAATAATCATTCAAAGGCGTCAAAAAAATACTTTTCTCTTGTAGCAACATATGGAAAACTACAGCTACGTCTTGGGCCTGCGTGTTGTAATTTTATTTCTTTGCAATCCTAAGTAAACCTCCGATCTTGTTTGCATGGAAGCAAAATTGTAACCTTTTTCGGATGCGCGGTGCCAACGTTAGAAAGGCACATCATTTCCATGCCGTAAGTTGTTATTGACTCCAAGACTCAAGTTAAGCGGCTCCATGTTGCTTCTGAGCTCGAAGGTTGGTTTTCACTGCAATTCATTGCTTCTGAAACCCTGTCCGTCGTTAATTCGTCTATTTGCGATGCAGTTGAGCCTGAACTGAGACTGGCCTCGGGATACAACAATACTACGACCGAGGTTTCCTTAGGAAACCAAGGCAGTGGGCAAACCCGATTTCAAGGCCCGTGTTCCATCAAAAAGACAGAAGCCGCCAGATGGAGGACAATCCGGTGCTAGACAGCAGTTGAACGAGAAAATGACGTTTTGGGCAATGGTGCGGGAACAGAAGTAAGAGAGGGGGTAGCTCGATGAAGTCGGGCATTAAGTGGCCAAATACCGGCCCATGATATCATTTTAAGACTCTATCGCATTTTGACTGTTCACTGCGTCCATCAATTAGTATGAAGGCAAAGACCAAACTTATACTATGTACATGCAAAAATACTCGCATGGATTTGTATCTGACTACTGCTACTACGCCCTCGCCCATTAATTCTTTCTCCATTCGCGAACGAGTTCCAGTATGCTACGCCATACCTCCATGCTGAAACATTTTTCTGCAGCAGCTCCTTCCGCTCACTTGCTCTCCGCTCCGAATCGGTTGATTTTTAGTTCTACTCGAAACCTCTCTATCTTGTTGTGATCTTCTGCCGCGCAGTCCTTTCTTTCGGTGCGTCGCTCTTCTAGCGCCATGCAATTGTCTTCGCAATCAACCTGTCCTGTTTCAAGCTCGAGACGTTCCTGATTCCTGGCGTCTTAACTTATCGTCATTTCTACGCACTGCTGCTCGGATTTTTCAACGACATTGATAGCTCTGCCCATTTCGCTTGCCGTTTTCGCGGGGATATCTTGCGATTATTGTTCAAGCCGTCCCCTTTTTCCTCATCTTTGTTATCTGAATAATGTTCTCGTTCACTGCGCGTACTGTTTTTAGACATTTCCATGTCCTTAATATCTCCAACAGCCAAATAATCATCTTCCCTCACTTGAGCTTCTCCCTTTGAGGCATTCTTCAGTGCCATTAAATCATCCATTTCTGTCAATAAATCCTGACACAACTGCGCAAACTCTCCTCATTCCTCTGCCACCCCCCCCTCAGATTTATCTACCCTTTCTACTTTCTCCCGCTTGAACCTGGCAATGAGCAGCTTAAAAAGATCCTAAGAATGCTTACTGTATGTCTGCCAATTAACGAGTTTGGCGCTGTTGAACCTGATGGCTAATTCTTTGAAAATAAGCCGTGCTTCTCTATGCGTAGGAAGATGCGCATTTGCGGCTTGTTCTTCTTTACAACAGCATTAAGTCCAGAAACGCATTGAATTTGCGTCGGAGCGCACCTGTTGACGGCAGGGCTCGAGCTAACGACCCAATATGTGCAGGAATACGGGTGAGGCGGGACCCCTGGATTTGTCTTGTTCTGGAAAGGCAGTTGTAGCCGGAAAAGAGTCGTGACGATCGACCTGCAGCGCAGCAAATGCTCAAGGAGTAGCAGCTGAGCTCGATTCGGTGACGACTTCCGGTTCCTCGGTACGGTTCATGACGAGCGCTCCCGATGGTGTTTGTGGATGGGCAGGTATAGGGGAATGTTATGATCGAAAGCCATTTCAAGTGGGGTTGAGGACACATGGAGCCTGACGCTCTTGAAGACGATCGAGCTAGTCAGCGGTCACTGATCCGGCGTCAAGGCAGAAACAGTCGGCTGAAAAGCGCAAATTGGCGCCAACCTACTGTACTGTACACACCGAAATTACGCTTGGGTACATCGCTTGCAGAACAGAATTTTCACTTTAGCTGTTCCGGTAGGTTGGATGTAACCCTGGCTTGGCACAGAAATTTGTACCGAAACACAACAGTTCTATATCCCACGTGTGGCTTTTATGCGATATTTCGAATTTAACGCCCCTTAAAATACAAGGAAAAATTATATTCGAAAAATTGCATATAACAATTTGAGCCAATCAACTGGGCGGTCTTGGAATTCGATATTTCGCATATAGTCAAATAGCCAACCACAGCCGAACAAGTGGACATCTCATTGGTGGGTAACATATGCCACGATTTTTCCGCTGTCAGCCGACACATAGTGATCCAAGTTAGCCCGACAAGCTCTTCTGATTGATAATCGCCATTACGGTAGAAATTCAATGATTTCTACCGCTTCATCCATGCAGTCCTGGAGAGGTGCACGAGAACGACGGAAGTGATGCGGAGATCATCTTCTCTCTATCCATACCTTGTTTTTGCAGATCACACCACCTTCCCCAGCCACAATATTAACGTACCCCTCCATGGCTTCCTCAGAAAGGGCAGACGACCCTTTTTTCACACAATCGAATCAACTATTCGAATATCAACATGTTGTCGAAAGCGATGAAGTTATCACCTTTGTGGAAGAGCTAAACGCAGAGACAGAGCATAGTCTGACACAAGACGATTCGATCCCTGGCTATACCAATGTGCAGAAAAAGATGTATCAATGGACTCTGATCATAACGATATATCGATGACGTTGCTTGAGAACATGTTAAAATCTGCAAGGCACATAAGCAGAGTTCTGGAGACAAATGCAGTACCTAATGGCCCGTTGTTACGATTTTTACTGGAACATTACCTCAATGAGCACGGATTTCTCAGCCCTCTAAACAGAACATTTGACGGTGAAAATCATCCCACCAAAGAGGACTGGTTTCTCTTTTTTGCAGTCTCTCTCTGCTTTTCTAGTTACACCGTTTCTTGGGAAAGAGTTTGTGTCTCATCAGGATAGAGCGGAAATGATTCCAACTTTCATGATTTGCGCAAAATTATGTCAAAGGAAAAATTCTCACGCATTCTTTCTGGGCTTCGCGTCTTCCCGAAAACCCGGTTCGATCCCTTTATATCCGCAGATATTGTCGCCTCTGACACAACCAGGTACTTAACTCCTCTTGAGTTTTGGTTACTGAAAGTTCCAGTATATTTATTCGGCTGTACATTGAGGTGGTAATCGATGATCTTCATGGACGAGATAGTGGAGTTCCTGAGGGATTGAATACAAGTTTTACTGCTGCGAAGGGTGCTAAAGGGGCTTCAGGGGTTAAGTTCAACTCCTGTACCAGTGATGATGGCATAACTATAGCTTTTGCGGGCCAAGCGTCAAGACTAATCTTTACAGAGATGCATTGGAAAGTTACTTGACAGCGCCCGTGAGCACGGTGTCCAGATTGGATGCGTACTTTTAGATCGAGGTTACAGTTATGAGGGAATTATATCAACATGTATAGAACGGCGACAAGGTGAGGCATCGAAACCTACGGGTATTATTGTGACAGTCCTTAATTATTCCCCTAAGTTCAACCTACGTGGACCATGGCGGTTGGGTCCAATATCTTCGGCAGAAGATGCTACTACTATAGATAATTACTTGACTTCTGGGAAACCATTCTGTCTAGATGGAGCACAGTGCGCCCTCGGGGCGGAGGGTCATATATCTGAAAGAACAATTTATGCTGTGGTTTGGCGTGAAGGAGGTCTACATAATTCTGGTGTAACCGTGATGACAACAATACCATCCCTGACTTTTGAAAAATGGCATGCTGCAGCGGCACCATATCATCGCCCTGGGAAAGAAAAGCCTCGAATTCTGGTAAAAGTACACTTTAATGAGATAAAAAAACCTATTTGGGACGAATGGTCGGTTCTTGGCCCGAACACTGAGACAGGACTGCCAATCATGGTTCCTACTCAGACTTGGTGTTGCTACGTCTACTGTTGGTCGCTTGTCAGAGAAAACCGACCCGATTTGGATGTACCGGAGCTCGCCTAAGCCGGCGGATCACTCGCGGAGACTGAGCGGTCTAAACTTGGTGATTTCTCACAGCGCCTGCGTGTCGTTGAGCTAAAATGATTTTTGAGGGAGCACGACCTCCCCGTAAGCGGAAACAAACAAGCCTTGATTGACAGGATGGTCCAGCACTCTGAATCACAAATAGAGAATCTCTCTTCGCTAGATCGGAGATTTGCTCCTGTGTTCGCGAAATGGATTTTGCAACCTCAGAGTGGGGCTGCTCGTGCAACTATGGAAATAGGGCATGCTAATGAGCGGGTAATGTTGGCACAACTAGCCTCTTTCATCGCTGAAGAGACGTCAGCATATATACGTATTTCGTGTTTGGGGGAAATTGGTTTAATTGTACAATCTCAACGGTAATGGGTGGGAACATCCCCAGATGCAATTGCTTGATGATAGATCAAAAGAAAGTTGGGTATGAATGCCATTTAATGTCTCCATCCGAACCAAATTACTGCTTTTACAGGGCGGGTTTGGAACACAAAGGGGAGCTGCAGAGTATTACGGATTTCAATCAGGGGATTTTTCGGATGTTGGAAAGATTGGTGGCCAAAACGGCGTTTTAGTTGTCAAGACAACCCAGAAACCCTGCCCAGTTGAACTCAAAACCGAGGCGACCAGCAATACAGCCGCTGTTATGCTGCAGAAATGGACACAGTACGGAGAACAGAGGAGGTTTTTTAGGTTGAGACGGGACGAGGGACAAGTCGCATTTTTGGGAATTCCGCGGGATCATGTTGAGCAATGTATGCATCATGCCGCGACAATGTCCACAACGAACTGCCTATACGTTGTCGGAACAGTTCGAAGTATAGTTTATATTGCTTTATTTGAGTTTGAAGGGGAGGATATCGACATGTTTCAGATCTAGAAACTAACTTCTGGCCTAGTGGAACCGAATATTCCCCCTTCTATTCGAAGCTTCGGCTTCGCTGTTGACCTCGATTTACTAGTGCAACGTATTCAGCTTTATAAGGCCTTTGTTCGTTCACCGAAAGGACGGGAGGCATTTGTGGGGAGACCCACTCGTTTGAAACTGCGCCCCGCTATTGCCATGAGATTTTATTGTGCAATGGGGAACACGTTGACGTACCCTACAGGTTGATGATGGCTGCCTCAATCACTCCACAGTCAAGCCTCATATCCCAGCAACTTATTGCGTTTAAGTTTTTTACAATGCTAACCGTTAATTCCTATCGCACGTGGAATCTTTAGTGCAAGAAAGGTGAACTTTTTCAACGTCTTGAGTTATCTAGTTCAGGTGAGAAACCAACATTTGAGCTCAGAGCATCTGCAAAATTACTCCTTCGTCGTAGGCCGTTTTCAGAGCTTCTTGAAGATGTGAGACATCAACTACTGCTTTCGGCAACTACGCAGTCCCATACTCAGATAAGCAATATACGTGGTGCTACTAGTTCAAAACGTCTCCGCCTTGCACCCACGAGGGAAAGAAAACGCTCTACAAGAGTCAATACGGGCGCTCTTACTGTCAAACGTCTCAATCGCTCTCCAACCCACAACGAAGCAAAAATTGAAAAGCCCGTATGGTGCGTTGTTTGTTCTCGCAGCGTGAAAGTTGTCCAGAAGCGAAAAATGGAGGGACGCACGACAAGTTTCAAATGTGAGACATGCAACGAGGGCTGTGCATGTCCACACGAATTCCCTGTTTTCGCTTTTATCACTCCCTGGAGAATCTTGAACTTACACCTCGCCAGTCCCGAGTATACAAGCAAAGAACACAAGGCCAAAAAGTCTTGGATCAGGGGACGGATAGCGTGCTTGGGGAGGGTAGCGGGGATGGGGCGGAAGCGGTGGTTGAGGCGGGAGCAGTGCGTGGCGGGGGTGATGCGGGAGGTGCGTTGGTGGGGACGGAACCAGACCGATGAGATATTCGCTAAAATGCGCAGCATGTTGCAAAACGGTGAGGAATCATTCGGCGTCTCCCGCATCAGTTGAGCTCAGTAGGATGTGACCGCCCTTGATTACGCATTTTCTGGACAAGCAGCGTACCTCTGCTCAGCGAAATACCTGATGATGTCCCCGGTGGCGGAAAGTGCGATGGCAAGCCCGCCGCACAAACTGAGAACTCTATCAAGAGCGCCAAGTGCATCTGAGCTGGTCGGAAAGTCGCGAGAGGCGCGATGTAGGAGCATGAAGAGAGCCTTCGGACCCTCCCTTCACCCCTCCTTTTCTTTCACCTTTGAGCACTTTCCACACCCTACCCGTTCAAGTCAGCAGTCCCCCGTCGCTGTTGCCCTCTTTTCTCCTGCTAACCCACCTACACCCGCCCCAACAAAACCTCGAGTCAGCTTCTTCACCTTCCCCACCTCCCTCTCCTCCACTTGAGAAATTCTCCTCTCTCTACCCCCTGACTCTGCACCAACCGCCCCCCGTCCCCCTCCTCCCCCAATTCCCCCAACCCACCAACAAATACACCACACATACATTCTCACACTCACATCCGCCTCCTCCCTCCCCACCCCCCAAACCATGTTTCGCATCCATATCAACCCCACCAGCAAAGTCGAATTCTCCGTCTCTCTAACCACCTCCAGCGATCCCTCCCTCATCGACAACGTGGTCGCCGCCATCCGCACCGGCATCATAACTTCCCCCAAAAACCCGATCCCGATCCCCATCTCCCCTCCCCCATCCCCGAATCCACCTCAGACCGTGATCTCGACCCCACCTGCGGCAGACCCCCTCCCCCGTCGTCACCCAACCCATTCGCAAACTCCCCGTCCGTGAAATCGTCGCCCAGTTAGACGCCGGCGCCAACCAGGAAGCTAAGGTGAGAGTTCGAAATTCGGGGGACTGATCAAATCATGGTTTGCGGCTACTCTGGTTGATTGCCGCAAACCATCTAGGAAATCTTTTGGGAAATGCTATGCCAGGTCAAACACAGAATTAGAAAAATCGAATATAACAGCAACCCCATCGAATACGTATTCGAAATATAGAACACAGCCTTATTAAATGCAATATATCGCATATAAAAAAATTAACGAATTTTTATTATTAACAAATTTTTATTATTGTTTGATAATGTTGATGTCTCTGTAAGCAAGCAAAAATAAACAAAAAACAGAATATTTGATTGTATTCGAAATTTCGCACGCAAACAGTGCACGTGGGGTACTGTATGTGCCAAAACGCAGTAATTTGGTACAGTACTGTACAGTACACTTTACAGTTGAGTACTTTTCCGACAGGTATGTACTGTACAGCACAGTTCATACTGTAAGTTATTTGTACTGTACTGTACACAAAAAGTCATAAAATGTCAGGGTCACTGTACAGTACAGTACAGTACTGTACAGTACAGTATAGTGTACTTTATACAAAAACTACTTTAGTCTATGCTGGAACCGCAAGATTGGAATGTAGCCCTCGAGTATCAATCCACTTGATCTTTGCTTGCAATCGACACCGTTCGTCCCGACCCTCCTTATCGCATCTCTTCTCAGATTCGTTCCCATCTCCACCTAAATTCTTTACCTCAACCATGGAATCCATCATTGCCCTTGAAGGTGACGACTACGTCCTCATCGCCGCCGATGTCACTTCAGCGCGCTCCGTTGTTGTCATGAAGACCGATCTGGACAAGATACGGGCCCTGGACAACCACAAGTTGTTTGCCGCTGCCGGTGTTCCCGGGGACGTTACCAAATTTACCGAGCATGTTCAGAAGGACGTTCGCTTGTACAACATGCGCTCTGGTATCACCATGTCTACTGCTGCTGTCGTGAATTACACCCGCGGCGAATTGGCCAAGTTTTTGCGGTAAGAGATTCCAGATTTCCTTTTTTGGTATTTAGGTAGAGAGATGTGAAAAGGCGTATTGGGGTGGAGGTAAAGGGGTTTGCGCAGTAGCACTGACTTCGGAATACCAACTGGTGCCGCGCCGATCTTGTGGGGTTTGCAACGCCTGGCGGTCATTTTGAACACCGACGGCATGTGCGGTAACTTTGTAGAAAAGCCCCCTATCAATGCAATGTTCTCATCGGGGGCTACGATCATGCGCCCACGGGGCATGGAGCAAGCCTGTATTCATGCGATTACTTGGGCACCCTGCATAAACTAAAATTTGCCGCGGAAGGGTATGCACAATACTTTGTGTTGTCCACCCTAGATCGGTACTGGAAGAAGAATCTAACTTTGGATGAAGGGGTTGACGTTGTACGCAAGTGTATTGCCGAAATTCAGAAACGTTTGGTCATTAGCCAGCCCAAGTTTTGCATCAAAGTGGTTGATAAGAACGGGGTGCGTGTGTTGGATGCAGCAGATGCAGATACACCGGGCAACAAGGTCGCCACAGATAGTGATATGCAGACTGTTGGGGCCTAAATGCGGCGGCGAGGATGGGCATATGCGTGGGACGGATTGAGCGCGATCGGCCAGACTGCCCAGGGCGACAGGGTATCAGGCAGGTACAGAGTTGTGAGGAAACAAGGATGGAGGTGAGAGCAGGACGAAATGATGAATATAAATGGATGCTGTTGACAGGTCATCATGGTGATTTGCACGAATGATTCTTGTGCGCGTTGAGGACAATGTAGGGATTGTGGAGGTGTGTCCATGATTACTGACAAAGTGACGATAGTTCGGTGCATTGCGTGGGTGGGGTAGGTTGTCTGAGACACGTGCAGCTACGGTTGCGGAATATGTTGTAGTGACACAGATCTGTTTCAGTAGCGGAGGAGTGCTGGCTTTCCTAAACCAAACGAAGAGTTTCAGGTTTACACATGGGTTAGTTGCTGTAGTCTTCTGTTTCGAGTCGGCATTCGAGCAGGAGAAGCGTTAGGGGCATTTGACCATATTGGCTTCCGTTGGTTCTGGAGATAACGAGCACGATACACTTGGGCGCATTGGAATACAACACATCTGTGGGAATCTTCAATTAACCCTTGCAAACGTGGAGGGGGGGAACCGAGGTTATTGAACTGTTCAGGCGTGAAATGCGACGACATGCGCAGGAACGGATCAGCAACATCAAGCAGACGGAGTTCGTCGCGCTCAATCTATATGGCCCGCAGATTGTTGACATAGGGAAGCTCAGCCGCAACGGAAGGCTTCTTAGAGGCTCACTGTATGGATTCCGAGGGGTACGAGAGTAAACGGCAACATCGTAGGCAGGGGGCTGACGGCGGGGAACACAAGAGAGAGAACAATGGGATTAACAGAGGAAGTTGGCCGGGCGATGCACAGAGATTAGTAGCCGAATCGAGGCCTCTTCTTGATTGGTGCGACCAGCGAGTGCAACCACGTGCCTGATAAAAGGATTGTTGATGGCATTTTGACAAGGTTTAACACTCTAGCAGGGTACTCCTGCTAGGGTGTTAAACCTATCAAGACGTCGAGCCATGGTCGCTACAGGGCTTACGGAGCTCAGAGTTAGCGAGTAGCCGAATCCTCAGAGACTGGGTGATCCAGGCGTAGGCGTAGTACTGTATGACTCACCAAACACCGTTAGGGACACAGGGTTTGGGAGCGAGTGGGCGGTGAAGAAGGAAGTATCGGCGGGCGCGTAGAGGGAGTTCCGGCGATCACTTCATCAGAGTGGCTCGGCACCGTGCTTCCAAGGATTAGGGTTGGCGGCGCGGACGTCGTCCTCCGAAAAGGCACTGACAGAAGCCCCTTGTACCGCCTAGAATAGGAATTAGTGGCTACTTTCAGGTGCCCGAGTGAAGGATTTCCGGGTCGAGTTGGCCAGAGTCAGAGGGGGCGGACAGGAAGCCAGGGGCCGAAGCCAGAGACAGTGAAGTCGACAATGGCACCGATCATGTTGTGGTAATTGTGCCCGCAGGGTGATCGGGGCTGCAGAGGCGGCGTTTGGCAATTGCGATAATGCTGCCACTGTAAGAGGCGTGTATTATGGGAGTAAAGCGCTTAGAATCCGTATCGCTGAGGCGAGGTGACGCCGGACCAGCGAACGGGCGAGCAAGGTCACGGGGGCGTGGTGCAGGTTTAGCGGATATATGTCGTCCAGAGGGCACTTGAATGGGAAACAGAGGGAGGAGTGCGGGGATAAATATGCTGAGGCGGGCAAGCAGGGGAATTCAGGCCGTGCAGGTGCAAAGTGGCCTAGCACTTGGAGGTTGAGCGAGGGAGGGTACTGACCCCACGCCATCGTCAAATTTTACATCAAATAGTTTCTATGTCTAACAGCCGAAGCAAAAATAGACGCCAGAGTCGCTAGCCAATAGTGATTGGGCGGGCCTTGTCCGGGCGGGAGTTGAAGAGGGAACAGGCGTCACCATTTGAAACAAAGGACAAAGGTACTGAGCTTGATCGGGGACCGTGCGAAGCATCTGCTGGCGCGAGAGAGGTATTTCTTGCGTGCCGCGATTCCATGACTGACTCGGAGGTGTGGCTTTGGCGAGGCAAGAGCGATCGAGGATTATCGGCAATCGGGTCCACATGGTGCCACAACCTCCGGAGCGTGCAAGAGAGCGGCGGGGGAAGGGGACCCTGGTTAGCAGACGCCCAAGACTGCGGAAACAGCACTGAAGGGATACTGCCCGGGCTGGGGGAACTGGGAGGGTGGTGACGTTGTTGAAGAAAGGGCCGTCTCGGCCGTAGAGAAGCATCAATTAACCTTAGCTGAAAGAGTGAAGGACGCGTAGACATACCAGTCGCTCCGTACTGGGTGCAGAATAGTAGTCCATAGACCCGGGGGCGTGCTACACTTGGACGTGGGTATCGATGGGAGGGGGGTGGTGAATGCGTGCTACCTATGCAGATGGTGATGGTAATCGGTGGGGTTTGAACGGAAAGGAATGACGTTAATGGTGAATTGAATGGCGGGGCGGTTGGACGTGACTCGCTTTTGCGCGAACTGCGATGAGGAGTGTGCAAAGCGGGCGGCTACTCGGATGTGAAGTGCGTACTATCGCCATTTTGTTTAACTCCTGTTTATGACAGTATTGGGCAGCAAAAAGAATGGTTTGTCCTCCTTGCTCAGCTGTTTGTTTGTGGAAACGCGGGAAGGGTTGCAGAGCAAGTGATGCAGGCAATAGCTATGTTGGAGAGGTGAGGGAGAGTGCACTTAAACGGGTTTTGAGGGGAGGGCAAGTATGGTGAATGATGACATTTTTGCTCCTATGCCATCTACCCTCTTGGGGGAGATTTTGGGTATTTTACTGATTGGGGATGTGGAGCGGCTACTTGCTGGGGCAGTGGTGGGCGGGTCTGAGCATTGGAGATGGTGTGAGGCAGACGGCTTTACAGGACTGGCGTGAGGCCAGCCGCAAGGCGTGCTGCGTTGGATAAAACTGTCGCCGCAGCATGTTTTTGCATGAGGACGGATCGCACCCGGGCGAAGGTATCCGTGGCTCTCACAACCTCGTGCATGGCCATATCTGTAAGAACCTCAAATGCGTGGGGGTGTCACCCTCCAAGAGTGGATATTGGCACATGGACGAGTCGGAACCGGGCATTCGTGGTGATGCACTCTTGATACCTTCTGAACTTGGATGCTTTCGCGGCGTTCATGGATGTCAACAGGTTGAGGCACCAGTCCCTTGTGAAGGATAGAAACTTCCATTTCGTGCAGTTACCTGACGCGATGATACTGCCTCCGGTCCCGCCTGGCACTCCGCCTCCACAGACGCAGGGCGTGGACAGGGCTGCCCCCCACACCTTAGCATGAGCTCCGCAAATCCCTCTGCAACCCCCCTCACATCTTCGGCACTTCCCCTGTCGGGCGGACGGGCCGAAGATCGCAACCTCCACCAAACCTCATCCCCGGTCTCCGATCCCCTACCAAGTGTTCATGACATCCCTCGCACCCCATATCGGGAGGCAGATATTTTTCAAGATATCCCTTTCACTTGCCTCAGTCAGTTCTCCCTACTTCTCATAAAGTTGGTCAAACCCTCAGCGAATGCACGAGGATTCGAAGCCATCCTTTGAGATTTCGTGCACTTGCATATGCGCCACACCGCAGTCATGCGTCGCAACATGCGTGGGGAGGAAGGCTGGTACCATGAGAAAGGTAAACGGGCAGCCCTGCTCGAACGGCTTCGGCTCGCCCATACTGGCTCCCAATGGGGCGCCTTCTGGAAGGATGCCATCAACACACCGCCACCGGGCGGAGTGAGTTGCCGCACACTGTCCCGACGCCGGCTCTCCCGCTACCTCCGACTTGAAGTGTTCTCGGCGGGCGGATGCCCTCTGCGCTGACGCTCCCTACGGTAAGGCTATGCGTACCCTCCACAACGCCCCGTGTGCAGATGCGAATGCCCCTAGCACCGTACAAAAACTCCGGGACCTTCACCCCTCCCCGCCAAGACACGTGACTCCGCTCCCCGAAGACGTCCTACCGCCGCCCCCCCGCATCACGGAGGCTGACGTCGCAAGGGCAGCATCCCGCGTGCCACGTGACACCCCGGCAGGCCCCGACCGCACGCCCTCACGATGGTTTCACCTGCTCTGCAAGACCCCTCTCAGCCCTCAAGCAGGTGTCACTGGTATCAGTGTTTTGACAAAACTGGTTACCCGGATACTATCCGCCAGTAACAAAAAGAGACCTTCCGGACGCAGTCCTCCCCATTCTCACCCTGCAACACTGTTTCCGCTCCAGCCATAACCCGGGGGGACCCGTCCGATTGCGGTCGGATCTGTCCTTCGGCGCATTGTGACGAAGACATTACTTCCATCGGCGATCAATGATTCCAGAGACTTCCTGAGCCCCTTCAAAGTGGCCAATGGTATCAAGGCCGGCACGGATGCCATCGTCCATGATGTTCGCACATCACTACGCCGGGTTTCCTCTGACTCGCATGTCGCCACCGTCCTCATTGACGCCCGCAACGCCTTCAACTGTGTTGATAGGTAGTCAATGCTAAATGTCCTCCAATCTCGTGCTCCGTCGATCGCACGGTTCGCCAACATAATTTATGGTCGGACCAACCCACCTGTAATCATTCCGGACAGTGACCGAACGTTCCTATATAGTGCACAGGGCACCCAGCAGAGTGACCCTGCTAGCATGCTGCTTTTCTCTCTCGCTATCCAGCCATTCATCCAGCGGGTAGCCGTAGAGGATGGCATCTTCTTTAATCAGTGGCGCACTGATGATGGCACAATTATGGGGTCACTTGGCGAACTCTGAAGAGCTCTTCGTTCACTCGCCCGGTACGGCCCGGCTTTTGGCATATTGGTCAATCACCAGAAGACCCGCATTTACTGGCCGCACATCATGCCCTTGGACAGAGCAGCATTCCTAGCCGAGTTTCCTCTTTCCGAGTGCGCTGGTGACGGCTTGGATCTCCTCAGCGCCCCGATTGGTAACGCTACATTCACCAAGGCGTTCCTCCAGGACAAAGTTGATGCATGTCGACGCTTGTCGACGCACCCTGAAGCTTGTTGACCACATCCGGGACCCACGGGCTCGTTTCCATATGCACAGACTCCGTGCATCGACATGCCGCGTCACGCACGCGTTCAAATTTGCCGCTCCAAAAGACGCGTCTGACCCTGCAGCTAAGCTCGACTCCCTGCAGCGCTCCGCCTATGAGTCACTTTATGACGTCGCTCTCACGGACTCAGCCTAGACCCAAGCGTGTCTCCCGTTGCGCCTCTTTGGCCGGGGTTTCTCCCTGATTGACCCGTTCCTCCACGGGGCAGTGGGCTGCCAGCCTCATGGATTCAGCCCCCGCCCGCCTCCGCATAGCGTTGTACTCTACGGCGCGATCCGAAGTCGTCCTTCGAAACCGCGCTTGTTGCGACAGGACGTTTTTCTTTATCGGCCCACCCAAAATACCGCTCCGTGAGCTCGTACGCCGCCTCCACGGCGATCTCTTCGTCACCGACCTCAGCCCCTGCGACCCTACCGCCCTTATTGATAAGCCCGTCAACCTCCACACACTTCCAAGTAGGGCACAGCATGAGGCCAGACCCAAGGAGTTCTGGGAGGGTGATCTCTGGAGGGATTTACCATGTCCGAGACATCACTAAGCTGACAGGACCCGTCGCCGGATACTAGGCCTCGTTTTTCGTGACAGTGGTGCGGCTGCTTTTCTTCAAGCGCACCCGACGGCTGCCACAAAAGTTTTCGCCGCACATTTAAGCATAAAGTTACGCCGCCACCTCGGTCTCCCAGTCTACACAGACTCGATGCCGCTGAACTGTCACCACTGCCAGCAACCGCTGGATGTCTGCGGTGATCACGCTGCTGACATCTGCGTCTCTGAGTTTGGAGGTCGACACCGGTACGACTCCATTCGGAACGCCCTCGCCTATCGTCTCTTCCGCGCCGCTGGTTTGGACACCCAGCTCCAGGTTTCTGACCTCATCCCCGGTTCTGAACTTGGGCCCGCAGACATCTTTGTACATCCTCCCGCCTCCCGCTAACCTCTGCGAGAAACCCATTGCCTGTGACGTTTTCACTGCATCGCCGTTTACGTCGGCCGCCGTTGCAAGTGCGACGCGAGTCGCCGGCGGCGCTGCTGCCCAAGGATATTGCCGGAAGAGTCAGAAGTTGGAACACGCGCTGTCCAGGCGATTGGTCCACCTTTCCCTGGACCCTTCCTGTACAGTACAAACGACCTTGGTTTCCAGCTGCAGCCTCTCGCTTTTGACTCGCTAGGAGCTGCATGCCCTGGTACCGTCCGTTTGCTTGAACATTTTATCGGCCGAGCTGCGAAGAACTGTCACGTCTTTCCCACCATCTTTCGCACGCGTATATATCAACACCTGAGTTGCATTATGTAGTCGTCGGCAGCGATGGCCATCATTTCGTGCGCTCCACTGCACTTTACCGATGTGAATCATCCAAATAGATCTCAACTTTGAAAGTCGGACAGTCTCCGCGCACACTCGAAATGACAAATGAGTAAAATATTGTTTGCTTGTTAGAAAAGAACCCTAGCTGAATGGCCCACGCTGGCCACGTGGAATTTGGCTGGCTTGCCTTGGGTCCCTATGACGAAAGCCGTAGTGAGTTCCCAAATCATGATTGGTTATTCGCATGGAATCAAGCAGTACTGTGCGGTACTGTAATGGGAAAAACTTTACTGTAAAGACTGTTACAAAAGCAGTTGTGCCAACTTTGTACAGTATACTGTACTGTAGTACAGTACTGTACTGTAAAGTACAATTTGGGATGGATCCCACAGCTGCAGTTGACTGTACTGTAGTGTACAGTACGTAAATAGATCTGTGCTCTATGAATGCCGATGGAGCACAGATCTAAATTATATCTTGACAAGTACTGTACAACTGTACGCACGGCATTGAATAATTAATAGGTGCTAATCCTCAAAAGCAATAAAATTTCAAAGCTTTATACTGTACCATTCGAGGAAGTTTGGGCTTACAGTGAACAATTCCCCCCCCCCTTTCATTCCCAATATTGGTTCAAATCTCTATTTACAATGTACAAATCATCCAATCATGCCTTTACACGTTTATTCAACGTTCTCAACTCCCCTTGCTGATTTCAGGGAAGTTACCGTTCAACTGTAAGCTCCAAAATACACAAAGAAGCTGTACATATATCAGCCAATAAACATTATCCACTTGCCGATTTCACTTGTTAAACACAATCATTGCATCGGTAGAGATGCAATAGTGCGGCGATCATTTGGCATAACTGTACGAAACTGTGTCAAACCAGGCTCCACTTCAGGGTAATCGTTGAAAATAAATTGCATAAATAAGAATGACTTTGGATGGACTTGTTCAAGTGATCTCGTGTTTTATTCCCGTTTGACATTTTTTGAAAAATGTACCGGTCAGTGTACCGCACAGACACAGCTTAAAGTAAAGATACCACTCTATCCACAGGTGCTACATACCTGCCCAGCAATACGTTTAACCAACCGTTGAATTTCAACGTTTAAGCCACCTGGCTGAACTTACCGCAACTCGCCAAGCCCCAGACTCTCTTCCAACTCTCAACTCTTGCTTTCCCTCCAGTCTCACAACCACTACCGGATAACTCTTGTCTCACTTTCACCTTTCACCTTACCCCGTACCACTTACGACCCCGTCTTCCCACCTATCTCCCAAAAAGCAGCCTCGGGAATTTCCCAGTCGCTCACTTCCTTCGCTTCTCTCTCCCTTTCTTTCCACCCGCACCAACCTCCCTCTCCTTTCTTTCACTTGACATTGCTAACAACCCACCCCATTCAATCCATTCGCCACTGACCATGACCTCGTCGAAACAAAAACGCCCCAGGGTACCAAGGGCGGTCGTTCTACAAACCACGGAAAGTCAGAGCACGGCGGCCGCGGTCACTCGAGCAAATCACGTTCGGGCACCCCAAAACACCCGTCCAAACACACTCATCACCACACTCATACCTCCTCACATCACACTCATCACAAGTCCTCCCGTTCGCATCATGGTACCGGCACTGGTACTGGAACTGGTACTGGAACTGGCACCGGCACTGGCACAAATGGGGGGAAGCGCAGACCGATCACCGATGTGGAGAGTGGCAGACATCCATCAAGTTCACTAGGACCTGGCTTGGGTGATTTCGTATTGATTATAATTTTAGTCATTTTGGGCATCAGTGCGATAGTGCTGTTTGCGGTGGGAGTTTGGCTGTTAGCGACGAGGAATGGATGGCCGGTGGGGCTGAATTTGACAGGGAATGAGGATTGGACAAGGACGCTGAGCTATGGGACTGCATGCGTAATTTTGTCGATATTGTTTGTGGTTATTATTGTGTTGGCGGTTTTATCGGCGAGTGCGAAACGAGGCGGTAAGGCAAGGGTGACTCGACTGGTCATTGTGTTTCTGGCTAGTTTGGGCGTGCTGATTTTGATCCTGATGGTGTTTACGGGGATTTTCTTCGCGGCGAATGGGCCACGGTTTATTGAGAGGATTATTCGGACGGGGTGGATTAATACTGTGACGGAGGATAAGGCTGTGCCGGATGCATGTAGGATACAGTTGAGGTATGGTTGTGAGGGATGGGAGTTGAATAGTTGCAGAGGGTGTCGTCCGACTGTGCAAGGTGTGTTTCGTAACTGTAGTAATGCTCAGCGGGAGCTTTGTCCGAGATGCTTTGTTGAGGAGAGGAGAATGGTGATTGCAGATGGAGTGATGGGGAGTGTGGAAGGAAATCAAGTCGAGGAAATTGGAATTGAGCCGCTCGTAAGGAGCGACGTGCATGGGTGTCGAAGGTTTGTACTGAGAAGATATAGGGAGTTTTTCATTCCTTTTACGGTGTATGCGATATTTTTGGCATTGCTGTTGATCATTTTATCGTTCAAGACTTGCTTTGACTCGACTTGGAGGTGAGGAATGAAGGCGTGATTATGGTTGTCATTTGTTTTTTTTGTTGTATTGCTGTTATTGACAAGTAAAGGTTGGGCAGGAAAAATACAAAGTTAGGGTGTGCAGTTTTTACTTGTTTAGTTGAAATGTGTTGGCAAGGGCTTGCGGTGTCGTTGAGCATCCAATGACTTGATGATTCAAAACAAGAAATCAATGAGGGGCGTGTGGATGCACAAATGACGACAAAAACGCGGAAATCACAATTTAGTGCTTAACTGTACAAATATCATTACTCAATGGCGGTAAGGAAATCCGCTCTCCTTCAATGTACAGTACAGTTGTACTGTAGTGATGCTGGAAAGAGGACAAAATCATCGGCAACCTTGCAAGTCAAGTATTGGACGGTTGGACGGTACAGCATCATCAAACTTTAAGAGTTGAGCAATCCCCATACTTTATCTTGAATTGAAAGCCCCCATTCCCAAACCTTTGCAATTCATTTCGTCGATGACTCACCGCCGTACTGTACTGTACTGCACTGTGCTGTAAATTGCTCTTGTATGCCGTGCTGTACAGGATGCCGTAACATGGTTCAGTCTCACACAAACATTACATTTTCGCCCACGCTTACAGACTGCAATACTGTACAGTACTGTACTCCACTCCAACACTACTGTACACCTGGCGCTGCACTCTGTCATACAAGCCTTCAAACGCTCTTACCCTGGTCGCGGATTGGAAGACAGTCTACCATACTGTAAACCACTGTAATGACTACCGTGCACGCCCTTCACCAGGGTACTTTCTCCTACCGTCGTCGCACATCTTCAACAACGACTACATTGTCATCTACTGCTGCGATGTCATCAAGACGTTCTTCCAAAGCCTCAAAAGATAACGAATGATCGTATACCAGCCTACATCTCGGTTCTTTGAATGCTACAGTACAGTACTGTAAAGTACAGTACTCTCATTGCAGGTGATCTTCGATCCCTCGATGCTGTTCAGACAAACAGGGGTGTTCGCCATCCTTCTCTAAACCAATCAACGCCTCATGACTATCCCGGAGTCTCTCCTGCCGAATGAGCTCTCCTCCATCCACAAGTTTTTTCACTGCCAGAAACGGAATTTCCTTCCGTCAGACTTCAAGCGTGTCAACGTTCTGCGGGATGGTTCTGCCTTCATCCCATCCCAACTGCCATATCTCGATACCAACGGTAAAGATACATACCACATCACCTCTGCAACAAAGTCCGACTTTCCCGGCTAGGAACAAATGCAGCACCGTGCGGCTGCGGGACGACTAGCTTGGGATGGAACAGCTACTTTTCTGACATCTGCCCGCCTTGCAACCATGGCTCTGAGAAGCTCCCGTCAAGCATACCCGAACAACCTCGCATCCTACTTCGCATCCCTGCGCTACCTACCACTCGATTTCGAGACGACCCACAGCCGAGCATTCTCCGATGCTTTTCGAAATTTCCCCGACAATCACGCTCTGGTTGGACTTTTGCTCAAGATCGATGCAACTTGTTACAATGCGGCAGCAGCACCGCGACCTCACGTCCTGCGTGGACTGAAGAGGCTCAACTCCTTGCTCTCGACGTTGCTCTTCTTCGACTCTCAAACCAATGCCGCATCATGTGCCGGCTCCTGCACAAGTAAGCACCGGTGGTATTCTGCATCGACAATCAGATTATCTGGTTGGATCTGATGAACCTGACTGCTCCGAGCATGCCGGGGTCATGTACCGCTGCCGCGAGAACATCAGCAATAAAATGTTCGACAACATCCACCTTATTGAGATTAAGTACACCCGATCGAACCCCCCGACACAACCAACGAGAATTACGGTTCAGCCTAACCCGCCACTTGTACCAAACCAGACCGCAATGACCGTCATCACACACGGTGCGTTCAACCCTACCAGACTGGATGTGGCAGTAAGACTGTGTCATTCATGCAAACAGGAATGTAAGGCAGTACACCACTGTAATTTGTAAAGAGGTGCAGGCCGTCCATCAGGGTACTTGGGTAGACCGCCGTCGCCAGCTCGCTTGAGATTGCAGTAAACGATCATCATTTTCATCTTCACTTCATAGAGGGACTTGAACAAATATTGAACCCTGAACCAAAAGAAACCTCTACAGATCTTTTAAACCAGCTTGCAGCGAATGGGACCAAATAAAATGACCGTAAAATAAAGACTGCAATGAAAACAGAGTACTGTAATGTGTCGCTTCGAATCGCTTCCAAGTCGAACTACTGTACAGTACAGTACAGTACAGTGCAGTACAGTGTAGTATTGTACAGTAGTTCTTGTTTCGGGCGTTGTACGGTAGTACAGTGTCCTCAATACTTGCAGACACTCGAAAGCAGGCAAATTGATGTAGTGAATTTTACTGCGGTGGAGGTTTACATTATCCAGTGTAAAACAATGTCCCAGACCGGCGTGCGTGGCACGATGGTACAACTGCCACCCCGGTCTGTGCTTAACAACTTTTAAGTGAAATTTTAACAGTACAGGAGTCCATCTTCCAACTGTACTGTAGATACTGAACGCATTAAACTTCTTCTACTGTACTGTACTGTCATGTACTGGATCATTTTAATGCGTAATTGGGCACTACAATCCAGAGGCTGTCGCATTTGAATAAAAGGTCACCGCTTTCCCCCTGCACATTGATCCCGCACAACGCACGAGCGGCCTGGATACAGCCGACCACATCTTCCATACATTAAAATAACTCCACAATTTTCCCATTTGATTCTGAAAGTAGCTGCTGCTCCTCAACCGTGCGGATTGACAGTCGGCGATCTAGTTGCAAGACTGACTCGTAGGATCTCTATGGCATTGACTCTAAACTGTTGCCTTTTCAATCTTGATATTGTTTTACTCTTCCCTGTCTTATTCAAGGACGGCGCTGCGGTCAAGTCCATCCGTCAATATTGTGATGTGGAGACTACGGAATGCAACTACGGAAAGATAAAGGTTTGCAAATGGTGTCAATGCAATAATAATGAGACTGTCCAGATGAGGAACGAAGAGGATGTGTGATAAGAGATGCAGTCGTTTGCAACACAATTTCATTTGCGCATCATATTGCAAGTCACAGTATTGGCAGCGCTAGCTAGCAACTATCAGTTAAGCAAATATCGTGTAACTGAATCATCGAAACTATTTGATGTGAACTATTTCTTAACTTAATAGTCGGTCAGTGAGGGTACACTCGAGCTAGAAACATCAGGAGTAAAGTACGGTATACAGTATTATTGTATGTAGTACAGTAGCTTCACCTTTCGACTGACATGTACAGTACATCAGAGACATGGACATGTCTCAAAAGAGTCCCCCAGATATACATATGTACAGTTCACATGGTTGCTATCAATTATATTTGTATGGCTTTTTGGTTTCTTCAAAGCTCAAGTATTGGAACAATGGTAAGTTTAGGGCTCCCAATGCATGTACAAGGAAAGCTTTGCCCACCCTCCACCCCGTAATTCGCCGCCTACACATCCGGACATTCGTTACGACCTATGCTTCCACTACTCACTCCATCAACTGACATTCCAGTGATCTTTCATCAAACCATCCCTATCAACACTTGTGCTGGTATTCCTCATCCATGTGTCGTTCAGACATTTGGCAACTTGAGACAAACGCAAGGTACCATCCCACTGCACTCGACCAATTTGCCGAACAGCTCATATTGGTTGCTTCCCTAATGTACACAACTTGATAGCTGATGATTTCTAATGCGTCCTATGTAATGAGAGAGATAGAAAGAAAAGAGGCCTTTTGCTTGATAGAGTCCAGAGGAGGATCACGCATGAGCCCTGTGTGAAAGTCAGGTGGTAGGGTATGTACGCAGTGTCCACTGATTCAGCATGACCGCCGTGTATTGGAGAACAAACGCCGAGACATATGTCTTGAAGTTTCGGAATTGATAGATGAGGTGCTATCCTCACCAATTAGTTGTAAAGTTGCCAAGGTCATGAAGAGCCTAAAGTCTGGTTGATCTGCTTTGTTTGTAGATATCGATGGGGATGGGTAGATGGTCAATACTTTCGGCACGAAACAATCTCGCATAGCGTTTCTTTTTCCGCCGTTCGGCCCAGGTCAGTGCTGAGAGACCTCCATCAGCCTGGTTGCGATATGACGCCGAGCGAGGGATATGCATAGAATGAAAATAGTATTCCATAATTTCTAACAAAGTCGCAAATTATGTATTGCTGTATTATGGACGTGTACGGTATGATACCGTATGCTTGATGCGAATATATTTTTTTTAGATGATCTTTTTAGATGGCAACTATTTTTAAATTGTGGATAGGAAAAGCAGAGAAAGACCAGAATTGGACTGTTCCGCTGTTTCGTTCATCCTCCCTCCCTCCCACGTCACAAAGTGGCACCAAACGCGCACCAAATGAACTTCTGTACTGAAAGTAAACTAGTGTACGTGCCACTGCACTCAACCAACACTACACGTGTACTAGAAACGAATGAACTGAGGATGAACAACTTCGCTTAGATATTCTTTCTTGAAATTTTGCGCGACAAACGACTGGACTGGTTGTGCCGGGTCTACTGAGAAATAGGCATGGGCTGCTTTCCCGCTTGAAAGAGTATTATCTTAACCATGAATAGGCAAGCTCCAGGAAGCCCTTCATTCTCCACCAGTACCTACTCATCCACAATCTCCTTAGCGAGCTCCAAACCTTTTGAACGGGAACATGCATCATCGATTTTGTTGCCCTCCTCAGAGTCCCAAATCATTCCAATCCCTGTACCTGCTTGGCAGCCACAGATTCCCGGTTCCATATGGACCCAGTAGAGGCAGGCCGGTTGTAATCTCCGTAATCGTAATGACCTCACCCGCGTGCCCAGTTGACACGTGCCCATAGACGCCATGAAGGCCTGAATTTAATAGGGGCTGCGTCCGAAGAAGATACGGGCTGCCGTGCGAGAGGGTTTCTGCAGACACGGGTAACTGACCGTAGGCCTTTGGGTCTTTGGCATTGTGAGCGCCAGCTGAGTCAGGACGGATTTTGTCGCAGATGGGTCGCAGAAGTTTACGCAGGATTAAAAGAGCGAGCTTGCCGGCCGAGCTCGGTTATGGAGAAAAACGTAGCGTAGAGTATCACATTTGGTTTAAGCTGTGTCCATGTGGTACGGTACAATGACTGGCGCGAAAATTCGGCCAAGATTAAACCGGATGTTACACGTCGGCCACGTGCAGTGGGGTGGAATAGAAAAGAGAACACTTAGTACTTACATACTGACTATATATTTTTCAATGATCAAAACAGCCCAATTTCCCCTGAGTATCCACCGTCTACACTGCAAGTGTCGATCAAATGCTCGATGGTTCCAATCCTTTGTCACCGGACAAAGGTAGCTCACGGGAGCTAGGTTCAAAGTGTTAAGGATCAACTTTAATGTGTTCAGTGTGTATCTCTCTACCTCCTCTCTCCCTCTCATAATCTGTACTGTCTGCTTGTCTATATGTCAATGTTGTTCACGACCATTTCAACCGAGTGCCGTCAATGAGTTGCACTATAGGAACCTCGACCTTTTACGTGGTCCATGAAGAGTCACGGGATCAATTCATTACCATTGGTCGTGGCCACGGTAGATCCTGATCATCTCTGGATCCAGATCAGATAGAAATGTGTATTTCTACAGCAAGTCTATGCAGCTAAGAACTAACCGGATGTTGCACGTGGGCCACGTGCAGTGGGGTGCGAGAAATGATGGACATTTGAGATGTTCTCCCTACTTCGGCACCCATCCGCAATGCTCAACCCCACCCTCGAGTACACCTTCCCCGCGGAAAACCACCTCCCGCCCCAAGACCGTCACAGGATGGACATCTTAATCAACAATTACGAGCTCTCTCCTCGCCCCTGCGCCATAGATGTCTTTGTCGCCAGCCCGTACACAGCTGCCGCCATCCCCCACGCCCGCAAGACCCCAGGCGGCGCCACTTCCCCTGTGGAGACCCAGAAGAGGGCACGCTACGCCGACCTTTGCGCAACAATACACGCCGACTTCTTCCCCTCGGGTTTGACACACATGGGGCACTGGGCTCCTCTGCTCCACACGCGCTAGGGAAGATAGCCGCCTTCTTCTCCACACGACGCGGCACTACCGCTGCCGTCGAATACGACCGCCTGGTCACTACCCTCTCCTCCCTCGTTCTCCAGCTCACGGCCCATGCCGTAGCTCGCCGTGCCCTGTCTCTCGCATCACCTGATGCGTGAGTGACCCTGCTCGGTTTAGTGAACATGTAATAAAAGCGTTTGTTTGATTTGAGAGTTATTATCACTGTAATATGTAATTGACATTTGCTGTGGACTACGTACAGTAGAAATTGAATGCATTACTTAAACTTTCTTGTAAGCTGACCCCAGGTGTATGTATGTACACTGAACCATACATACAGTACTGTACGGTACAGTGCTCGTGTCTATTCGACCATGACATGTACTCAATTGAGTAAAAAATGTTGCAAACATGAAAAAACTAAAAATTTCAATAAATATTACTTTGAAATCATGAAAAATGAATAAATTTAAACCAGTCGTAGCAAGGCAGCATACAATAGCAGAAATTCTTTGCTCTGTAACTTACACGTTCAATAAAGCAAAGTGATTCAATAAATCACTTCAAGAAATGACATTCCAGTACTGTCCAAATAATAAATTACCAAAAATTTTTCCGCGTTCAATAAAGTCTATCAATGGATTTTGAAAATGTAAACAATTGATGCCAAATGTAGGCAATAATTGACATAATTCAGTAACTCAATTCCGGTCCCTTTCTCGCTTGAGTGAGCAAGTGGTTCAGCCATTGCTCGGAGTCCGTCTCTAGCAGAACCCGAGGTCCTGTGTAGTGCGGACTTGTCTTTAAACAATAAAGCGTCATTCTTCTTCAATTATTGAATACATATGTCGAATAGACACTACTGTACTGTAGTGTCATGTGGAGTGGATTGTTACCAAGCACTACAGTATTTACTGTAAGCAACCTGATATAAAGAAAATGTGACGTTTGTAGCGAAGAGCCTCTGGTTGTTCTAAGTGTATTTAAACCGTCACCATCAAAGTGCAATCTCCTCTCGTCCCACCTCGACCTACCAACCGCAGTTTCTCTTACTTCGCTGCCCTCTTCTCCACAAGCCAATTCTCACCATGTCTTCCCAACACAACCCCACCAAAACCCTCCTCCCATCCACCCCACCCCAACTTTCCGCCAATGGCCCCCCAACCCTTTCCCCACTACCCGCCAAACATGATACCCGCACAGATCCCACACACCCCCACCCACCCCAACCCCCTGTCTTCTACAACCCCCCCCACTACCCCCAGCCCATGTACACGGCCCCTCCCCCGGAGCCGGTGTACTACCCCCGCCAACCATCCCCCTCCAAGGGCTGTACCCCAGCCACAATCCCGCCGTCGTTCCTCCACCCCCGTGTTCGTCGTTCTCACGGGTACACCCCCCAACTTTCGTCGCAACAACCGTCGCCGCAGAGGCACCTACCGTCGCAAGAGCCACATCCACCACCAACCCAGCACTCATACCCTCCGCAATCCTGAATGTCCACACCCTACTGAGACACCCTGTGCCACCATGAGTATGGACGGTGCAGAGGCACAGGCAGAGGTAGAAGCGGTGACTCCGCCTACAGCGATCAAATCGTCAGATATTGTGAAAGAGGGTGGCAAAGAGTGTGAGCAGGGTGAATGTTTGGACATTGGTACGGATACACAGTGCACGCCTGTGACGCCTGATGGGACCGAGGATACCCCGGACGTGGTGAATGGTCTGCAGGTGCTGCCTGAGAATTTGCAGAGTGCTGGGGATGGTTAGGGTGTGTGGTGTGGGTGGAGTATGGGGATTGGGCGGGGGTGAGGTATTCAAGGGTGGGGTGGGGGGAAATGGATTTGTAGAATGATTGTAGTTTGATTGTGAGTGGATGTGAGTTTAGACTTTGGGCATCAACAAGCAGTAGAGATGTTGTTGTGCTACACCGTGTGCCGTGTTGATGAGTCTTGTTGAGCGCGGCAGATACTGGACGGGCTGGCTCTTGGACAAGTAGAGTGTTGAGAGAGATTTGTCGCCGTTGTGACGGCTAGAATAGAGCTGCAGCAAATGTGTCCGACTATGATAAACAAGCAAAATGTGTGCCAACTGTGCGTTGGACACCGACAGACACAGTACAGTACAGTACTGTATGATATTGCAAGGAACCTGTGTACACGTTGGACAATTTCATTGGCTCATGTACAAGTTAGTTCGTGCATAAAAAACACTTTGCTTTGATTGGTTGATTTGTTCAGAAATAAGAAAAGGAAACAACCAATCAAATATATTATATTGTCCTTGATAATGCATGTACACGTGTACCGTGCTATATTTTGCACAAGTGTGCGTATTTGTATCAGTCAAGAGTCTTGACTGTTGCATTTGATTAAAAATAGAAATACCGTTCAGTTTCCAATTGCTCTTTATCCACTCCATCGCGTCCAGCCATACCAACAAAACTTTTTACGACTCACTTTGTTGTCCCTCATATGCTCACTTCAGTTGAACCAACTGTCGCTCTGCAACCCTACCATCATCCGGGAGAGGTCAATCAAATGGTTTACACCTGCCCCTGCCGACAAAGCATACTTTTTTGCTTTTTGTGCTAATTTTGAATCCAGCTTCTCGTCGTCGCTACTACCTTACAAAAACTTGCCTTGAATTGTCACACGCTTCGGCGACTGTCGTTGCAATCTGATTCATCTTGAATGCTTACATTCACAACATCGTGACGAGAAACAGCAGCGCTGCTTGGTCTCTCCACAGCCTTCCATCCTAAAAATAGTCTAATCTTGATTGAGATCACAAACCAGACAAATCATCGCTTGCACCTTGCGAAAACAATCGCAAACTCTCTACATCACACTATCTCGGCATCTCGACAACCTCTGCAAGTGGCCCTGCTCTGTAAACAATCTACTTGAAGAAGAGGCACTCCATGCTTTGCATCTGATTCATCTATAAACTCCTCGAGATATGCTACACTGATCATAATGTATTCTGATCTATACACCACCGATGAACAAAACAACTGCAAACGTCATTCCCACCCACCAGTTCAGCCGTTGCAAACAAGTGCACAGAAAGGAGCCCTCTCTGCCGTTCTAAAAATAATTCACCCCTTACTCTCTCTTTTCTACTTTACTCCCTATCCTCCTCTCCTATTCACACAATTGCCCAGTAGACCACCGCGGCTACACTAGCCCACAAGCCCCAAATAAACACCCCCACTCGCCCCTGTAACTGTTTGTGCAGTCACGCCAGTTCCAATGGAGAAAACATGATCCCACATCCTTAACCACTTTGCCATGTAAAGCTCCAAACTTGCCATGCCGGCCGACATCTATTTCCATCCCACCTCTGTCTAGACACTCCAACCGCATCCCTCAGATCACAGCCATGTAGAATCTTGCCCACTCTCCACCCCCAGACGCCCCAACAAAACCTGTCCACAAGGCACATTTCTTTCCTTACATACTCGACCCACCATAAAATCCCACTATACCCATGACAGCCCCTTACGATAACATCATTACTGCATTTCCAACCCCTCACACACCTCCCCATCCCGCACATCCTCCTCCTCCCCAACCCGAAATCCAACCCAATCCCAACCCTACCCACCCACATCACCCCTCAACTCCACTTCTCATCCACTACCCCACCACCCAACTCTCAAACTCCCAACCCACTCCCTCCCTCACACAATCCACACTCCCCCCACCAACCTCCACCCACTCTTTCTCTTCCCCACTTACGCCTACACACAGAAATTCACACCCATCTGACATCAACCATGTCAACAACACACCGCCTGCATCAACAACCCATGCACAACCACCATGTCAACACTCCACCCCGCTCGCGCCAGCGTCCCCCGTTTTTACGCATCAAAATACCCGATGCATCTATCCTACATCCCTGTCGCACTGCAATCGCACCCCGCGAGTCTCATTCCGCTCGTTCCCGCGTCAGCACCCTTGATTCACCCAGTGTCTTTGAAGCAACCAAGTTTCCACGTTTGATTCCCATGTTGCTTCATAACAAAATGACGCACACGAAGAAACACGCTTCTCACACTCAAAGTATCGACGTGTGCCGCCTATGTCACGCGGAGATGTGTGTGGTTTGTCAGGCGGGTTTTGCATTTTGTTGCCGGCTTGTTTCAGCTTGAGAGTGGATTTGTGGGGAATGTGCGGCGACGTGGCGGACGTGGGGGGGCTGTTGCTTTTCTTCCGAGAGGGTAGCGGACCAAACTTTGCTTGTTCTAATTCCGCTTGGCGAACGTGTTTACCCGGATGTGCTGCATTTCGGGAAGAGCGTAGAGGGACTATCATGGATCTCCACATATCTCACCCATACTTGTCCAAATCAGATTGTAACATAAAATCCAATTGCAAATTTTCATTGGATGACATTGCGAAACTCGGGCAATCCTTGACAGAATGGCAGTGACACACAAAAGTGTGTCAGCCACGCCTATGGGATGCGGCGGCTACAAGCGGCCCGAGATCACCGCCGATTTCGTCGCTCGTTGCCCCACCAATCCCTGTCGCGCTCCTCACCCCCTCCTTGAACCGCTACCATCACAATGTCTCTCACCCCCGTCCGCTGCTCACCCTCACCTTCACTCCCTCCCTACCCCGCTTCTGTCGCGCCCATTGCCGCGCTCGAGCTCCCATCTCCGCCGCAACCCCCGCTTGCAAAATCTCACCATCTCTTCCCGTCCCCTCTGTACCGCCACTTCGCCCAGTCCCACTCCCCCGTCCTCCTCCCCTCATCCCACCCTTCCTTCCAACCCTGCGCAAGCTCAAACTTCCCCGCTCACCTTTTTGGACGCGTTGCATCGTCTGCAGCGCTACTGGTCCGATGCCGGTTGCCTCATTTGGCATCCTTACAATCATGAGGTGGGGGCTGGTACTATGAATCCGGCCACCTTTCTCCGTGTTCTTGGCCCAGAGCCGTGGTCCGTGGCCTATGATGAGCCCTCTATCCGTCCGGATGATTCGCGGTATGGTGATAATCCGAACCGTCTTCAACGCCATACGCAATTTCAAGTCATTGTCAAACCGGCTCCAGAGTGTGCACAAGAGTTGGTTGTTGGCAGTTATCGTGCCTTGGGAATTGATACCGAAAAGCATGATGTTCGCTTTGTTGAGGATAATTGGGAAAGTCCGGCATTGGGCGCTTGGGGTTTGGGCTGGGAGGTCTGGTTGGATGGCATGGAGGTCACTCAGTTTACTTATTTTCAGCAGGCAGGTGGTATGCCGTTGGATACTGTTGCGGTTGAGATTACCTACGGCTTGGAGCGTATTGTAATGGGCTTACAAGGTAAGACTCATTTTAAGGACATTCAGTTTGGGACGGGAGTTACTTACGGCGACATTTTTGCTCAGAATGAGATGGAGATGAGCAAATATAACCTCGACGACGCTAGTATTGATGCTAATAACCGCATGTTTGAGTTGTACGAGGGAGAGGCTCGTATGCTCTTGGACAAGAGGCTACCTGTCCCGGCATACAACTACTTGTTAAAGGCAAGTCATACGTTCAATATCTTGGATGCCCGCGGCGCCATTGGAGTTACGGAGAGGGCAAGGTATTTCCAAAGGATGAGAAACTTGGCAAGGGATGTCGCAAAGCTATGGGTCGAAAGGAGAAAAGAAGAGGGATTTCCCTTGCTGCAGGCGGAGGAATCCGCAGGCCAGGGGAAAGACCCAGCTCGTTCGATCGACGATGCAGCAGAGGCCGTGACAAGGCTAAACTCAGATTTGGTCTTTGAGATTGGCCTCGAGGAGCTGCCATCGGGAGATGTTACCGACACTATTGCTCAGGTTGGAAAGCTGCTGAGTGGCATTTTGGCAGAGGCGAGATTAGAGTACGCAAGTATCGAAGTTGACGGTACTCCTAGGAGAGTGAGCGCAATGGTAAGGGATTTGAAAACCAGGCAAGAGGATCAGGTGAAAAGGGTCAGAGGACCACCACTTAAAGTCGCGGTGAAGGAAGGCGAGTTGACCAAGGCGTCGAGAGGTTTTATGAAATCTCAAGGGGTTGCCGATGAGAGCGCCTTAGAGTTTGATGAGGAGGAAGGATATTTGTACGCTACGGTTGAGATTAAGGGGAAGACGGCTGTTCAAGTTTTGGCAGAATTGCTCCCAAAGAATTTGCTGGCGAAGATGGGTTTTCGGAAGACTATGAAGTGGAATGACTCGGGGGTGGCATTTTCGAGGCCCATAAGATGGCTGCTCTGTTTGCTGGATGATCAACTGATTCCCTTTGAGTTTGCCAATGTGGAAACATCGAAAACAACAAGATCACTGAGAGGAAGAAATGGTTTCGCAACCGAAGTGGCTGTGGCATCGGCGGCTGAGTACAAGCTAGTTCTGGAACGGCAACAGATCATGTTGTCGAGAGGAGCCCGTGCAGGTCATATTCGTTCTGAGGCTGCGCGGTTAGCAAGCGAGATTGGGGGCGCGGTCCCGCCGGAGAGCTTGAGGGGTGCCCTACTCGATGAGGTCACGGATTTAGTAGAGAACCCGATCCCGTTGCGAGGTCAATTCGAGGAATCTTTTCTGGACCTGCCGGAAGAGGTCCTAGTGACTGTCATGAAGAAGCATCAGCGTTATTTGCCAATTGTGGATGAGGAGACGGGGAAGCTTTGCAATGGATTCATAACTATTGCGAACGGCGACAGAAACTTGGTAGACCTTGATGCAATTCGTCGCGGCAACGAAGCGGTGCTTCGTGCGAGATATTCAGATGCGGTGTTTTTCTATCGCAAGGATACCAAGGGCAAGAAGCTAGCAGACTTTGCACCCAAGCTGAGTGGTCTGACTTTTCAGGAGAAGCTAGGGTCGATGCTTGACAAAGTTAACAGAATCAAGGCTTTCATTCCAAGGGTCATCACATTGCTTCGGATGCACCATGACTACGTCGAGGACACATTGGAAACAGCAAGCCTTTTCAAGGCGGACCTTGCGACCTCTATGGTCATCGAGATGACCTCCTTGGCCGGCACAATGGGTCGGCATTACGCAATGCGGTCCGGCGAAGTCTCTGATGAGATTGCAACGGCCATCTTTGAGGCTAGTTTACCCCGTTTCAGTGGAGATGAGCTTCCAAAGTCTCCTCCAGCGATTGCGTGCAGCATCGCGGACCGTTTAGATTCGCTCGTTTCACTGTTCCATGTTGGGCTGATGCCAAAAGCCACAGCAGATCCATTTGCTTTAAGACGGGCGGCCTTGGGCGTTGTACAAACCCTCATAGACAGCCGGAAAAAGATACCGCTCTCGAAGTTGCTACCGGACGTTGGTGATGCGCTCTCTGTCCAGCTGAATGAGGAGGTAAGCAAAGAAACACTTGTATCGGTAATGGACTTTATTTCACGAAGACTGGAGGGTCACTTGTTGGACAGCTGCGGATTCCGTGACGATGTTGTGAAAGCTGTGATGAATTCAAAAAAATCCTCGGTCGATCCACACATGGCGTACTTGACATGTGAGACAATAACGTACATGCTAGGCAAAGAGAAGTATCGAGAAACATTAGCTCAGGCTCAGGCAGCGCACGACCGTGCAGCACGGTTGCTAAAGGCGGTGAAGGACTTTACGTTGCCTGAGTTGCAGCTACGAGCAATTGACTTTGAATTGTTTGAGAGCAACTTCGAGCGCGAATTGTGGATCCTGATCTCCAGAGATCGAGATGGCGGAGACTTGGAGCTAAGACTGAAGAGATTGCAAGACATGAAGGGAGCGGTGGACAGCTTTTTTGATAACGTGTTCGTCCATGCCGATGACAAGATGGTGCGAGCAAATCGACTGTGCTTACTGGCGAAACTTGTTGAGCTCACCGACGACCGCCTTGATTTGTCAACGCTGCAGATCTAACTGATCCGACAAGTAACAAACTAAAAATTTCTGTGTTGTAACCATTGCCGTGCCATTGGATTAATGCAAAGCACGCGCCGCGTCCAGACTGCACACTGCAGTCTCTGTCCGACTCGTAAGGGCCTGGGACACTTCTACGACGCAGAGTGCATGGAATCGAATGAATGATTTGCTTGGAGAGAGCGTGCCAACGTCCGCCAACTACGAAAAAACCCAAGTTTGCCTTTATAGAGTTCACGAGGTCGTCCATTTCATCCATTGGTCATATCGGTGTGAGCTTTCCAGCTATTGACATGTAAGAGACATGGTCATCTGAGACTTGAGAAACCGCCTACTAACTTGACATAACTCCTCCCACAAACGCTCAAACTTTGGTCACCAAAACCTATGACATGTCGGTTGCTCTCAAGTCTGGGAGATATTTGATTTTTGTTGAGATTCTGGCGTTTTCGCTTACGTATTCTCGGCCCTTCTCTACTAGTTGAGTTCTGATACCCACATAGGTTCGACCTTGCGTTCTGGCTGCCGACGTCCTGGTTACAAGGCAGTCCCTCTTCAAATTCTTGATACATCCCATGCAGCGATGTGCCCACTTGTGAAAGAACTAGCCCCCTACCGGCGGCAAGTGAAATCCGTGCGCGAGACAATCGTAAAACTTCAACTCCCACCCCACAGAACTCCATGTAATGTTTTGAACCTTTTAACGCAAGTGCTGTTAAGATTACTCTGTTGGCACAGGCATGTACTCCTTTCCTGGTCTTTGCCCATCCTGTCCCTCTTCCAAGGCACTATCCTCGTCCTCCCCATCAATAGTGTACACAGGCTCATGATCTCCACCACGACCAATTCCAGCGCCGCCTCCCGAGGCCCCTCGTCGACTATAGAGAAAGATAACAAAGGAAGCCACTATTATTATCAGAAAAGTTCCCACTGCACCGTCGAGAACCCCAAATGCTAAATCCGCCTGGCGACCTAGGAAGCAGAAGCAACGTTCGCCGCGACATTCGGGTACGGGATCAAACCGAGGCCTGAGCGTGCGGTTGCACACCTTAGCGTGCGCAGATTGAAACTGCAGCCCTCGGCGGCAGCACACTCTGCACATTGGGTGTAGGATGAACACTGACTGGCGCCGCCGCATCCGTCGGCGGCCTCTGCAAAGCCGAGGCGCTTGTTCTTGCGATCATAAAATGAGACATACCTTTGCATGACAGTATTGCCAAAGATTATGTCCGTACCCTCCTGCATGTCCTTCATGGCCATGATGCCGACACAACGGTATTCTTGATGACCCGGCTTTTCCATCCTGATCATGTAATCCACTGGCCTGAGCTCCAAGTCAAATTCTCCGTTGGGACCTAGGTGAAAGACAAATGTGGGCAGCTTTTGAAGTATATCATCAGTCATCTTGACGCATGCGGTGGGGACGAACCAGGGATCGTCGGTGTTACACAAACCCGGGACATCACAATGAAACTTGACCAGGGTGTTCAGAAGCATGAGAAAGGTTGTCTGAGAGACGACGACCAGAGTGGTGCCACTATCCAGGATACCAGCATTCAAATTAGGGACGGCGATTTGGTGTTCGCCGACAGAGATATGATTGGAGACATTAACGGTGTAAAAGGTGGGTGGATCGGACAAGGCAAGCGGGACATAACTCAAAGGACCTTTTGCCAATTTAGAGTCAAAGTCACCCAAGACCAACTTTCCACCTTGCGCAGTGATGCAAATGGCGAAACTATCCTCAACGACACCTGCCTTGACCATTTGCTGAAACGGGGGCTCGACACAGGTGGGGTTGCATGCGAGGGATTTGTACGACATGCCCAGAATGCCATCAACGATAGGACGTTCAAAATCGCTACTGTCATGTAAAATGCCGCCGAAAATGACAGGTGCGCTCACGTTGCCCCAACTCATCAAATCTACCATCAAGGCACCCCTGGCCAAGCTTCCATCGCCATAGGTCAAGACAAAACCACAGGCGTCGGGGTTCTCCTCGGAACAACAGGCATCTTTCGCGCTGCACACCTTGCATTGATTAATGGCGCAGACGTCTGGTCGACATAATTCGTTGACACAGCTGATCCATCTAGCATTTCCTGTGCGACTTAGTTTTGGATTGTATCGTTGATCGGAAGGTAAGCAACGGTCACATTCAGCTAAGGGAAGGGCAAGTGTGGAAGATCCGGTGTCAATTTGAACACGGACATGTTGGCCGCCGATTGAGATGCGTGTGTAGTATTCTCCGACTTGGGTGATGCCACCGAGTAGGTCGACGGAGACTGTACGGGAGGTGTAATGTGGGAGAGAGAGAATACGGGAGAGGAATGGATGAGGAGTGGTGGGAGTGAAGAGGCGGACTGTGGTGGGAAAGCCACGGTGATGGGAGGGAAGGGCGGGACGGGGGGGTGGCGGTGAGAGGGAGATGATGAGATTGGGATTTAGTGGAGGGGATGGGAAGGATCAGGAGAAGGGCAAGGAGGGTGAGTAGGGAGGTGAAGGGCATTGTTAAGGCGAGGGGACCGGTGAAGGTGACAGGCACGAATAGGTCGTTGGGGAAGTTTGCAGATTGGAATGACTTGAAGAGCCGACGCGATGGAAGTACTGTAGTGATGAGCGCTCTGGAGGGATGGCCAGAAAAGCTCGGCTCGAAGTCAAATGAGTAAATCATCATTATGATACAATATAATACTATAAATACTGTACACGTGGGATGGGAGCCCTATGGATTCGATTGAAACTGTAAGCAACTTGAACACGCGGAGAAGCGGCAAAAGTGAAAACATGAGAGTCATTCATTGCGAGTCCACTTCCGGAGGTTGCCACCCGGATACCTACGCGCTGCTAATTGAAATCCCACGGAATGCGACAATAAGGACAATGGAGACATATGAAAAGGTCAAAGCCCTCGCTAAAGGGCATGCCGCAGCGGCATCAATGTCCAATGCTGCCTACCTGATGCCTGGTCTCCACCCCGTTTTCTAGGGTGATCTGGGTACTCTGCTAACCTCTTAGTGTGTAAGCTTACACCTACTCGGCTTAATGCCCACATTAGCATCTGGCCTCACTTCAGGAGATAACCTTACTTTCCAAATATTAATCTATCCAAACTCCCCCCCGGGGACTGCAAAGACGTACAACGTTGAAATAAATGATCTCACTTGGAGGTATCAACTGAACGTCGCGTCACATGATTCGTGACTCGCCGATCCGCCGATCTCACTTACAGTATATGCAGCGAGGTCGCTACAACTGCTGGCTGCTGCGCGTTGAGAGACTGGTAAAGGCCTCCAGCCTAGTCAAGCGCAACTGCGCCGGCTCTTCCCCCCCCGTCCACCGCGAAAGATAGCCCGATCGTTTCTCCAAAAGCTACTCAACTGGTGTCACTTTGGGAAATGACCCTAATTCTCCAGTTATTAAACTATCCATACTTTTCCCTCCAAACCAGTTCTGGAACCTCAAATCCTTAACACTCGCTGGATAACTACCTCGGATTTTCAGAGTGTGATGGCAGTATCCTGCGTCAAGCTCGTTGGTAAATGATTCATTTATCTGAACCTGCAGGACCTACCTCCATCACGTCAACGCGGTCATCCCAAGACCTACTCTGGTACCTAATTTTAAGGGTATAGGTAATGGAGATGGGCAGGCCCACTGCAACGGAAACAGCAAACATTAGATAACGAGGCAGTACAGTTTAACTGCAAATACACGGGAACACACCAGATTGTACAGTAGTTCACCCGCCTCATTCGTTCTCAGTCTTTACACAAACAACATCACTATTTGTAGGAACGTAAGGAACGTAGAGATTGGGGCCTATCACTTCGACCATACAAAATAGAATTGCATGGCATCATGTTAAAGCAGGCAACAGCAATCGAGCGCTATAGAGATTCAAATATACAAATCAGAATTACACGGGCAATCAACGACCGGACATTCTTGAATGATCACGCAATATTGAAATGACCAATATTGATATTCCTCCCCTTTTTGCCATAGTTCTTTTTGCAGGACTTGGACTCGACCAGATTCTCAAAGTCGATATTGAGTCGTCCATTGAAAAATGTAAGCTGAAGTGCTTCTGTAATCGCACTATCCGGTTTAGTAAGTGGATCAACAAGATTCACACTACCAGGTACCCAAGTTATCTTATTCAGGTTTCTAACCTGGAACTCATAGCGAATGCATGCCACGTCTCCTCTATTCGATCTCTCGATGGAATTTCTTTGAGTAAACAGTGAGGAAAATAGATCTTTCGAATCTAGGCAGAGCTGAATACCAAATCAAATAGAATCAGTACCTTGTAAGTGTGAGCAATCATCTTAGCCTCATCAATTGCTTCGGCGGATGAGAAGATTTCTGCAGCAGCTATACTCTTTACTGGGCGCTTTGATTTATGTGAGATCTACGATATCGCATGAAAGATAAATTCCTTGGCAAGTTCATCAATCTAAAGGCCATCTAACACAACGATATGACCATGACCACTAGGCTCAGAGCCATCGGCAAATACGGGAACAGAAACCTTGTGCTCAGCAGTGTCAGTAGGGCGATGGTAGCGTATGGTGGTCCCTAGCCTCTTCAGCTTTCTTAGAAAATTGACGTGATCAACCATATGAGAGACAAACGTGTTAGGTGCCTTTTGCTGTTAATTAGAAACATAAAAAGAACAGAACAGGGAGGCAGCTGTTCTGATTCAGCCGAGGACGAGTTTGTCGACGCAAAGTACGTTAATATCAATATCATTCAAAGATTCGAAGAACTGTTTACGACGACCACGCGAGAGGATGGACGCAATCAGGGAGTTTAACTTGTCGTCAGCGTCGGTTCTGACCGTCATGTCGTCGGCTTGATACTTGTTGATGCCGAAGAAGCGCATTGCACCAGGACGCGAGGAGGTAGTTCCGAGCTTTAATTTATGACTGAACGCCTCAATGAAGTTCTTAGCATTGCCCGCAGCACCAGCTGCTTTGATATAATCCACAACCCTGGCCAAAATGAGAATCAATTTCCCATTTTCATGTTTGTAGAATAGTTGGGGAATTAGTTGGCACTGTGTTAGACCTAGATCGAAAACGACATCATCGGAATGAACTTGTCATTTTGCGTTTGAATTTACCAGTCCACAAGACGCGGTCAGAAGGAACCACATACGAGTGCTCTTCATCCCACTCTCCATTGGTGGTTTGACGTACACGTCACGACCAGCATTCCCGGTCTGCAAAAAAGCTGATTTAACATCTGCTTTGTGGAGCGTACATCCAACTAATGCCGCAATTGATTTTACAATTCGGAGGCCAGACGGAGGGCAAGTCGAGCAGTCTGAGGAGAGCTCAGTTTTAAGATCGCCCTCGTTTCCATGAGGCGCAATTCTCGCTTTGAGATTGAGAGACACGTCATCTGCATGCTTCCATTTATACAGAACATGACTGTTAATAACATTCGCCCCGGGAGGAATGTCGCGCTTAGCGACAATTTTGACAGTTTTAAAAAAAAACTCCACTTCTGCATAATATGTTTTCACGAGTACAAATTGCTCGAATATTTGAGCTTGATGCTTCAAGAAGGGCTTTTTACCACAGCACTCGATCATCTTGGCGAGCACATCGGGCTCAGCATCTGTGACTGTGGGAAAAACAGGCTCCAGATTTGACAATCTAGCTATTGCGGCGTCAAATCGTCATACCTCATTGTCCAGATTAAGGCGTTCTGCGTCCCCGTCATCGTAGTGTATAGTAACGTCCCTTTCACGGTGCATGGTCTGCACAGCACCAGGATAATGTGTGTTAGCAGCAGGCCAGAAGACCTGAACATGGTCACCGCGAGAAACGAGACGGAACTTGGTGATGGGAGGCATCCAAGGCAGGAGCTCTCGAAAAGTCAGCATCTTTATGATACTCAACAGCAGTATCAGAGCTGTCGTGAGCTGTCTGGTTTGAATCATTACTGGAAGAAAATGAATTGCCGATTTGTTGATCAACTGCATCAAAAGCAGTCTGTACCACATTAGCAAACGAATCGTCAGGAATAGCCAAGCGAATATCCTCTACGGCTATAGTGGCGCGTTTGCCACCTTTAGCTGGAATCATGACAGTGCGTGAATTTTTATCAATTGATAAAACAATCCGAGGATTCGACCACTTCCGTTTTTATCCATTCCAGTTCGCGTGTAAACTTCAGTCATGTCTCCGACGGAAACGCAACTTTCGAAAGTAGCCTTTGATCGTAGGATAAGGGCAAGCTTGCTTTTTGCCTGCGGCTTCTCCTGTGACTCTACAACATCATCCGGGACAGAACAAATTTCGGATATTTCAACTGTTTTAGTGAAGCATTTTGCCATTTCGAACGATTACATAACATCGTTCTCATATAGATCGTTTGAGATAGCTATAGCACGCAGCGCAAGAAAGTCATCCCGATCATCCGGAGAGGCCGCTTGGAGCTTTAAAAACACGCTCCTAATCACACCATGCTTAATTTCCAGAGGATTCTTAGAGTGTCTCTGAGGCGGCACAAGGCGAAACTTTATCTCACGGTCGCCCAGATATTTCCGAAAACAGCGAAGAGAAAACGCTTTACCTCCTTGCACCTAAGAGGACTGCCAAAACTGAGAAATCCAGCAGCTCTCAAGCCTGAGAATGGCATCTTTCATTGAAGCAGAGGGCACAATGTATGCAGCGGAGAAGCGGGTGACAGCATCAATGCAATGAAGTAGCCTCACATTGTTTAGATAAAAGTGATCGACTCAAATTAAATCATTTAGCTGCTTAGACAGCATAGAAATTGACACGTTGCGACTGGGCTGAGGGGGCGCAACCGCGCGGCACGCAGGACAATTGGACACAAGATTTCCAACGTAATCCTCAACAAACTCATTCCATAGATCATTGCGCTGCAGCATTAGACGGATATCGGTAAAATTAGCATGTCAGCTAATATGTTTGTGGACCTTATCAACAATCGCGTTGACATCTTTCCAGGGGCGATCTGCGAGTATGTTGCCGTCAGATTCAGAGAGCACAGTCTCTAGCGAACAGGGCTGCGCAAAGGTAGAAAGCGGGATATAGCTCAGCCAGTCATGGTAGACCATGGAGATGTAGTGAACTTCAACATCAGACCAAAACTGTAGGGCATTTCTGCCAATAAATGATGTTGGCCTTGTCGGTGACATTTTTACCAATCACCCACTGGATTGAGCCTTCGAGGACCAAGTGACGGATATGTACTTCCCTTAGCGATTCACTACGAGAACACAAGACCACAGAGCCGTGAATACGACGTGGCACACTATAATGCTCACCCTTGCTGCACTGCCAGTGTGTGTATCCGGAAAGCACGTTTGGGATGGGCTCGAGGTCAATCTCAGAATTGCGCTCAAAATGCCAAGCAGAAGGCGAAGCTCAGCGTCCCCTACTGCTGATTAAGGGGCACCATCGTCTACCAATGGCCCACTTGGTTCGTTGGTGCCGAGCTCGTCAGAGTCATTTTTTGTTTTGCAAGAGCTGGCAACCAGATTTGCATTGTTGAAGAGACCGTCTTTTTCCTTGAGCTCTTGGCATTGCTTGAGCTGCTGGCATTGTTAGATTCCCTGCCCAATGAGGCAGCATATTCCGCCGCAGTTTTGAAAGATTTTGGACTATTTTTTAGAGTGCAGTCATCATTTTGAGAATCTTTCCAATGTCCGTATTGACTGCACTCATGGCAAGGTAGACACTTTAGTATGGCAAATGACGGCTTTCGATAGCCGCGATTATGGCCCTTTGCACTGCTGTAACTTGACGAACTGGGCCTGTTCACAGGCCGAACGGAGCTGGCAGCCACAGTGGATGATCCGCGGTCACATTGTTTGACCACAGAAGCGTCTTGCTTGTACGTGACTGCCTGCAGATATTCGTCGCTTGTAGGGTAATTAGATAGTCTGCCCTCAGAAGAGGCGCAGGCAGCCAGGACAGACACTCTGTGAATTGTCGATACAGGAGTTGGTTAGCAGCATCAATAAAGTGATGCAGGGCGGCATTTTGGTCGTCTTCGACAAGGAGTTAAACTTCGTCACAGCAGCGGAGAATCGCATCTCAAAGTTTTTCATTGTTTCTGAATGTCGACGACGAGAGGTCAGAAGAGCATTGAACTCATCAAATGCCTCAGATAAAACAGTGAGAGTATTACGCTGATAAACAGCGTTAACAATAAGAGCAGCGCCGTTGGATGTTCAAAGCTCTTCTTTCAATATTCTGGAACACAGGTCATGGGCCTATCCATACCGTTGTTGCGACTTTAGGACAAGTCCTTGCACCTCGGCGGCAACTTTTTTGGAGTTAGACTCAGGGAGGGAGTCATGGTACTCCTTCCAGTCCTCAACAGCTGGTTTGAAACGCTCCTGATTACCCTTCCTGTCAGTCCATGGAGGGCTTTTTGCATCCCATGCAAATCTGGAACGCGTCTGTAGGGTATTCGCAGTCTCTGGAGCCATAAATAATGGAGATTGGCAAGCCCACTGCAACGGAAACAGCAAACAGTAGATAACGAGGCAGAACAGCTTAACTGCAAATAGACGGGAACACACCAGATTGTAGTTCACCCGCCTCATTCGTTCTCAGTCTTTACACAAACAACATCACTATTTGTAGGAACGTAAGGAACGTAGAGATTGGGGCCTATCTCCTCGACTATACGAAATGGAATTGCATGGAATTATGTTAAAGCAGGCAACAGCAATCGGGCGCCATAGAGATTCAAATATACAAATCATAATTACACGGGCAAGCAACGAGCGGACAATCTAAAATGATGAAGCAATACTGAAATGACCAATGTTGATAATAGGCCAAAGTCCCGTGCACTGAGATATCCAATTTGTTGTTGTTGAACTCATCAGTCAACGATGGTTCACCTCAGACATCTTACGTAGGTAACCTTCCATAAAGGCCAAAATATACGCAGTTAAGCTTTGAAATAAATTCAAATACTGAAGAAATCGGTTTTATTGGAAAAGATATCATTCGACTCAGCGCGGAAAGGATATCACACTGGTTTAATTTTGCGCAGCGGTTTCTCTACACACAGGAGCTCCTCCCTTCGCTTCCATCGCTGCTTCAAGAGCAGCATTGGTCGAAAGCGAACCACTCATGGCGTCGGGTAGGACATACATGACTGTGGTAACGGCCACGCGTGCCGACCCGGCATTCCTGTTCACCCGTTTTCCCTTGCTTTTTCGCGCTTTAAAAAGTTAAGAACGAGGGACAAGCGAAACGAGCAACTTTTTCAGTTGGTCGCGGCACTTCTTCTCCACCTTGACTTCCGACTTGTCCTGCTTCTTTTATTTCCACTCCTGTTCCTCTTCCTCCACGGAAATTTCATCGCGGTGGCGCTAAATAGATTTATGTACCTTCAAGCAATCTGCAGGGGCCTGTGAACGGTATAGCTTCTGTGACACATAAATGCTTAGTTGGTTTTGCTCCAAACAGGTAGAAGTGGCTCCGGCGCCCCTGAGCACGTCGGCAACTGTCTCGACCTTCCGTAACAGCGCTGCAATCATGTGAATTACTGTGGATGGCCCAGTCGCATTCAAAAATATGTGCTTCAACTCCTGTCATGTCACTTCATCACTCTGGCGCTCTCCTGTGCGTTCGAAAGCTGTATATGACCTTTGATTGAAAGGGAAAGAGGCCAGTCCTACATAGCTTGCCATGATGTCCTGTACGGTGACTTGCTGCAAGCCATACTTACCGCAAGCTAAATTGAAACCAGCCTGCCTATGGTAGAATGTTACTTACCTGCAGAAGGCATCTCTGAGCTCTCTGCAAGATTTTTTGTACTTCTTCTTCACAGCTTGGTCACAGGGCTGCAGGAAATGGCTGGTGTTAGCCGGAGACAGTACGCCAATAATTTTCTGTCCTCTGGATTACTCTAGCCAGCTAACTCCGTTTCAAGACGCGTCACACCTAAAGTAACCAGAACAGTCCTCTCTGCAACTAGGAATTTCATGTACTTCGCGATATGCTTCACGCAATTTTCCATCAGCTTCATATCTATAGAGCGGTTTTTGCTGGTATAGACCACCGATGTGGCGTGTGGAAACCATTTCTCGACACAAAAGTTTAGTCCAATGCGCGGTGCGCAGTTCTTCTCGTCTAGGAACGGAACACCGTCAGACAATGAGAAAACCAGCACACAAACCAAGACCCACAGGGTGTTCGCTGTCCATCTTTCTCTTTAAGCACCCTGCAATGCAGTAGCACTGCTCGCCGACGGCGAGGAGAAATGGAGTTGAAAGAGCGGGGGTAATTCCTTGGACGACTGGACAGTATACTTGTCCTCCGGGTTGTAAGGCCGGACTGTGGTCCGTAGAATACTCGAAACTTGATAAGGATCGATTCCAAAGAACCGTAGACACCAGGGGTGTAACATTGGTTAAAGAAGAGGTAGTATTGGGTCAGCAGTGCTGAATATCTTTTTTGGAGATAAGGATGTTGTCACCAACGAAATACTTGAAGTTACTATTTGTATATAGATGCCGGAGTCCGGGGCGCCAAGTGTGAGTAAGTATCACAAACAAACAACAGAAGGGGTATTATAATATTGGATAGAGAGGGGAGAATTAAAAGTGAGACCCGGCGGATAAACATGGCTATAGCCAAAGTTGCCGTTGGCAAGGTTTCTGCAAAGGCGGAAGTTGGGAGTCAAGTTCAGAGCCAACACCGGGGTGGCTGTTTAATATAGGGCCCTAGTGGCCAGGTAGGTATAAATACTAGTTAGGTAGGTTAGGGTTATCTACGACGGCGGGGTGATTGAAGTTAGGGTCAGCCAAGTAAGGGGGATCCAAGTTAGAGATAAGTAAATTCGACACTTGGCCCAATAGGTGCCTTTCACCTGCGAAAATATCAGGTCCAATTTGGGGGCCGAGTGGCCCAGATCGCAAGCCCTCAGCCCTCTCAGGTGGTTATACAGTACCCGGAATAATAGTGGCCGACAAGCGAAGATTGCCCTTACTGTACAGTACAGTACCTGCTGGTTAGCAGTGAATTAGATAAAAAAGATCACCAAAATCAGCTCTGCCGGTGGCAGTACAGTGTGAGTGCCAATTGCACTACAATAACCCCTAAAATATGCCACTGGCGCTTTGCTCTTGACGAAAACCCTGAATTGGTCGAAACAAATATGCGGAGATGCGTTTATCTTCTACAGTAAAGAAGTAAGGTGCTTTTTGGCCACTAGAGGGGACAAAAACACGGTAGTGATATGTTTGCTTGTGGCGTACTCCGTGCTGCACCTCCGAAATCCTCCGTGATGACTCGAAACTAACGAGAAGAACTTATCTTTCTTACTCTATGTTACGTCTACCAAAGTCTCGTCGAGGTTCTAAATGCGGCTGGGACCTTCTAACAAGCCAGGATTCTTCTCTCCAATCTTACAAATTATGTCGAAAACGGCTGAACATGGTCCCGATTCTCTTCCGTAATCTTGCTCGTTTCCTTTGGCTCGTGGGGCCTAAATGTAAGTTCTCGACGGCGAACGCGAAAGGATCGCAAAGATTAGTAGCTTAGTAGTACAATTTATAAACTAGCCAGCCTATCAGCCGCAACACGTGCCGTCATGTAACGCAGCCTCTCATAGCCAATTGCGGCACCTCCACCAGAAGCAGTCATCAATCGATTGACAATGACCAGTTCCTCTTCCATAATTAGAACTTTTGAGCCGTATTGTCAGCAGTTACTGTAAGAATTTTTGTTGTGATAGCCCTGTCGGGCGCTTTAATTGTACCCCCTCGGTGATCCAAACTGTACGCTACAATTCAACGAGAATTTTCTCGACAAGAAAAGTAACAGTTGCAAAAAAACATTGTCGCTTGTCGAAGGGGTAGGGACCGCCCGTATCCGCTGCCAAAGTCATCGAGTATGTGACTCAGAACGTAAGATGAACCATATGATGAAGCTAAGATCGCAAAGAGTGACAAACGCCATTACAATAAGATTTGACCATGAGAAGATGGAATACTACTCGTGGTCAAACAACTTGTCGATGGCATACTCTGTCCGCCAGCAAGTGAATCCTCTGCTGTGCTACGTCGGCCGCGGATTCGCCCCCATGGCGATGCTGAATTTAGTGTCATGTGTGCCCAGCATTATTGACTCTGAAAAGGTGAGATGCTCCGACGACCCTGGAGTAGCCGGGCATTGTGCGCAAAGTCATGCGTACAGCGATAGCCACCTCCTCGAATTTGTCCGAAGAATCCACTCCAGCTTCTCTGGGTGACATGGTGGTCTTCCCAGACAACTGGCAGCAGCCAGCTGTGCTGCTTATCTCGACAACACATAAACCATCTCGCATTGAGCCTGGTTCACGTCGAAAGCAACGCTCTTCTAAAAAGAAGACGACAGGGCGAGTATATCAAGCCCCAATTTTCTCTCCGATTTACTCCCCGATTCTGATGCTCGGGAAGTATCCACAGTCCAGCGTTCTTGGAGACCCCTGCAGCAGCCTTACTGATCGGTCAGCCGAACACATAATACGATGTGGACGATGATGATACGTCGCCACCTGGGAGTCCGTGTATTTGAAGAAACTGTACCATTGCAGTGCGCGGAGTTCAACAGGTTCATGGACCGCCAGGATACCATGCAGCCGATTTGTGCATAAATGTCTAGGATGCACCAACCAACACAATGCTGAAGTGAAGGCATTTGGCCAACAACTGTCCAAGACAACAAGAATCGGTGTCCAAGGTGAGGTGAAATACCTACTTCCCGGAATGCATGGTTTGCCATCTGACATTCTAGAGAATCCATGGTCCGACAGCACCAACATCTCGCCGCCCCTCCGTATGGCATACGACGTCACAACAAAAATCGCCATTCCAGAAAAAATCTATATCCATGGGACTACGCGAAGCGCGTATTATTGCGATTGCAGCGGAACGGCGAAAACACAGAGAGCTTTTCAGCAAAGTGGCAGCCACTCTCGGTGGAGGTCTTCCAGGACGATCGAAATTAGGATGGAAGTTATGCCACTAGCCTTCGACCTGTTAGGTTCGTGTCCACGACAACGTCGAAGTGGGGGAATTTTTAGTTGTTTCACTCTTGGACAATATACCTGGCTTTATCCCAAAGAATTCCAGACAGCCACACTAAACCCAGAAGGGAATTCTGACATCATAACTGGGAGGAATTAAGCTTCCTGAATGGCACCTTAAGGACAGTCGAAAGTTATTGACGAGTAAGAGGCTGCTGTCACGACTTGCTGTGTATTTTCGAAGGGAAGAGTGAAGACTCGGCTTTATTAGCAGCTTCCTGTAGTAATGTTACTTGGTATACGTGTGCAGCGTCCGTGATGTAAAGCGTAGAACAAGAGACATATGCACGGTGAAAGTAGCGTAGACAGTACTCGTCCATTGCCCAGCCGGGGTATTCAGCTCACGCCTTTCTCAATAAAAATATTCTCTATTTACTCTGTCCCTACCCCTAATGTTATTCCAATCCCCATCCCTACGGCTATCGATCTGTACTCCTGAGACTCAGCAAGGTTTAAAAAAAATATTTGGTGCCGAAAGAGGAGGTTAACTCTGATATAGTTGTTGTGAAACGTAACAAACCATTCAAAATTTTAAAGCTTTTTAAATTTTTAATAAGGTATATCTCATTCCTCGTCAAATTCGCTCTAAAATCGAAAGTATTGTTTCGGAGGAATTTTGGAAAAAACGATTTTAGAAGAAAACTATCCGGAGAACGATTCGAATGTAACCAATATATTCTTAAAGGAAAATTGGTTTTCATCAACCAGCAATGAATTTTACTGCTGACAGTCTCCTCATAGTCGGGGCTCCTACTTCTACGTGGGTCTAATTAAGTGTGAAAAATTATAGTTGGAGGAAAACAGGTTGAAACTTGAGTGGATAGATTATCTTGTGTCTGTTATTTACCAATTGATAGGGAGGAAAGAAAATGCGGGTCACTTCCCTTTTCAATTTGGCTTAAATTTCTAGACAATAATTATTAATTTCCCAGTTAGTCGTACATTTTCAGTTTTGAACATCGCATGTATTCGCGAGAGAAAATATATGAAACGCTGTGCTGATGCGTTTAGATTTTTTACGTCTTCCATTTCCAATCCTATGAGAAGGTCTTAGCCCCTTTGCACATCTGCTGTACAATTCTCTCATTTCTTTTAGTTTCCTGCCGTCCCCATCCAAATTTGTATTAATTCAAGAATTATGTCCTTAAATAAAGAAGGTACAGCAGTTTCATATGATTAACTGAGATGAATGAAGAAATACACCCCGATAAAATTGCAAAAATACTATTCTGCGGAGAAGTACCTCCTTTCTTCTTTTATCCCGTTTTTAGTGCGATTTAACGAATTGACTCCCTCCTAATTTTCAAGTTACCCGCATATATCCACTTTCATCACTTTAGCCTAAAATATCAACGAAAACACAGAAATTTGGCCCTGGACGGCTCCAGTTTTCCATTTTCCATTAGAAGAGGCGTTTCAAACTATATTACTTTTTGTCCTATAAGATTATTTCTGTAGAATCTGACGTTCATTGATCTGCGATGTTGATACTCAGAGCTTTAGATATTAATCTACTCGTATGAGTTTTAACCCTAAGGTTGAGCTCTGTTTGTACATAGCTGCAACTGGATTTGTATCAAAATTAAAATTTCAACTTAATTTTAAGAATCAAAAATTTAATTCAAACTTCGATCCTACTCTAGTATTGAGCCCTCTTTATTAACATAACTGTTCCACTATTAATATTTCCAATTTGTTGTCCTCATCAAGTAGAAAATGTTCTCATTGCCTTTTTTGACTTTGAAAATGTTGCTCTAGCCCTCTCGGCTGTTACTAGTAGAAAGAGTGGGTGTAGAAACATCTTTATAGGATGGTAAAGATATAAGTGGGACGGGGAGATTTTGGAATATTCTCGCACATGAACTGGATTATTATGTTGGTTGTCTAAAGGTGTAGCTTTAAGTTCACGGATTGTTTAACAGGAAAATAAAAGCAAAAAATTCTCATTTTCTTCAAAGAAGGTGTAAATTCAACTTATCTAGGAGCTGTATGATGGTTATTTTTCTCATCTAAAGAGGTTTTTAGGACCTCGGATTGTAGAAAAGTTGAGGAGGACCGTCCACAGTGTTCCTTTTATCCTAAGAATAAAATCACCTCTAAACTTGAATAAATTCATAGGGGAAAGGATTGATAACAATTATAAGAAAAGTACATGGTGTAAGTTCAGATTGTATAATACCGAAAAGTAAGCCAGGTACAAATAAGGAATATTTACGAGAATAATCTTGTGCTCGAACAACTGAGAAGAGGAAGATACGATGAGAGGATCACCGAAAAAAGAAGAAAGAACAAATATTGCCTAAGAGTATCAACATTTTGTGTAGTATATGGGTTTCGAAAGCGACGAAGAACACAAGTAAAAAAACATTTTTCTATACAATCCAGAGTCTTGCAGTGAATTTGTGCTCATAATGGAAAAGGACTTTTAGGACTTCTGGTTTGAAAGAAATTAAAAAGAAATAATAGGTAGGAAGATTAGTTTATAGAAAAAGAAGTCAAGTATGGATATGGGGATGAAAGAAACGGGAATTAACGGTATCTTATCAGGACACAGGAATTTATGGTTTCGTATCAGCAATAACTAAAAGGTAAAACTTCTATTCACTTAACGGCGCTTAATGGTCATTTTAAATATCCCCGAGATTTATGGTCACAATTTTTCCTTATATTTAAATTTTCTTGAATCCCTCCCTGCGTGATGGAATCTTTCACTTGATCAAGATCCAACAAGTGCTAATAAATATTCGCCATAATTCCCTTTCATAATTGATGGCGAAACCCACACATGCGCCTTACGCGTCAGTATATCCCTGACCTCAGCTAGAGGAGGAGTATACTGCGCACCGTACCCTGGTTTGAAGACACATATAAGAGCAAGAATTTCTCTGTTTGCTTTTGGTGATTCTTCCAGACGCCTATATTAGCCCCCTATACTCGTTGTCCAAAGGCAGCGTGTCCTCAAATTATGGATACCTACGGGTACCACTTGATGCATTTTCTTTATGCCAGTGTGCGCAGTTATCGTTATAACAACAGAGTGACCCTCCGAGGCAACAAAATTGCTCATTGAGCCCCGATTACAACATGAACACAGAATAAAACCGGATATAAGGGTGACAACCCTCGTGCCCCTTCCTATACCAAAGCGAAGAGGTTCAAGCCGCTCACGAGCCTTAACGCAGCCCACGCAGAGAAGAAGTGGAAATTAAGCAGGCTTTTTCCCGTCCCCATCTCAATGCTTGGATAAAAGCTTCCGAGTGCGTTCATCGTCGTCAAGGAACTTGCGAGAACTGTCTCCTGATGCGCGATTGAATGAGTTAAGAAGGAGGAAGGTATTACTTTACAGCTACAATCTGCATTGAGGGAAACATACATGCTTTTTGGTTTGATGTTCTCCACTCTAATTGCTGCTGGAGTGAAGCGCCATCAGCCCCTGCCTTAGTCTCTCTCGTACGTATTCATTACCATCGTGAAAATTGAAAATGTATCAGGCAGATTATCTATTACAATAAATGAGCCCTATGTGTCCCACCTCGTTAATGGTACAATTCCACTAAGTAAGTAATAGTTCACGCAAATATTCTGGATCTACTTGGACCCAAAGTATCGTAATTTGCTAAGATGGTTTAAGAAATGCAAATCTAATGCAAGATGAGAACGAGAGCCTTACTGGTACGATCAAGTACGTGATTTAAGCGTATAGGTTAGAGAAAATAGTAATTGATAAATGAGAATTACCCAAAGAATATATCACAATAAAAAAAATAGATTTAGATATATTTCTTATGTTCAAAGAGCGAGTGAGCTAATAAATGGATTTTGATGAAATTTAAAACTAAAATATGAGGATAAGCCACAGATCATAGGCACAAAACACGCTTAGGATACAGAAGAGTTCCTTTTCCGAGTAAAAGCACAGCTAGGCCCTTTAGGTGCACATATCTGATTGGTTATTAACTCAAAAGGACACAGAGTTGTTCGTCAACTTTTGTTGGATACAAAATGCCGATCCTCATACATTAGTTTCGACTATTTATTCAAATATAACAGCCTGAGAATTTAGGAATCCTCATTTTAATAGAAAAATAAGTAAATGAGAAGTGTGAAACACTTTTTTACTCCCAACACGTGAATTGAATAGTTCTATGTTTCGTTAATTTATTCCAAAACAGATAGTAAATGGATCACCGATAACGCAGAGAACTAGAAACAAAATAAAAAGATTGAAAAGCAAAAATAATATACGTGATAAGTGGAGGGGACTCATATCGATAAATCCCAAAACCTCAGCTGGCGTACAGCTCATAGTTTTGAAAATTAAAAATGATTGATGAAGAGTTATTGCTATTTGAAACACATACGTATTTTTCGGAAAATATAAATAATTCATACCTAGGATGAGCTCATAAATATTTACTAAGGGTAATATATAAACAAAGAAACAAAAAATGAGTTCCACGAGTATGTTTCTTCGCGATTGAAAAGTTTTGGTTTAAAATTTTCATTAACCTATTATATATAGATTTAAAGATATATTCTGGCTCAAATAGGCCAAGAAATCCGATTTTGTCCTTAAGACCAACTACAAAGCTTGAAAATATATTGAAGGTGCAATTAAATACAAATCGTTTTCGTTTCCACTTTTTCCGCTCTAAGTTTCCAAGTGCCAGCTCCCGACCACTCAGATCTGAAGAAGCGACTCCCCTCATTTACTTCCCAGACAAAGGAAATTTGGAGAATAAACACTCTTCGATATTTCCAAGATGGATCTTCGAATAAATTTTCGAGAGTAATCTCCAGAAAAAAACGATTCAATTGTAGTTCTCGAATAAAGAATGGATATTTTAATGCTGAAGTAAGTGGATTGAATATTAAATGGGAATGCTGCCACCGGAAAGGTTGTAGATACCTTTTTATATTGAAAACGTATCTTTTCATTTTACGAAAAGTGTTTGAAAGTTGACTAATCTCTTTCGGATGAATATGATGATATTTAGAAAGCTCTCAATTTAAATATTTATAAGTTCCATAAAATAAAGTCTTTGCGAGCTCTGAAGGAAGGAAGAAACGCCAATATGTCACAAGTATGGGTTCTATTGGATATTATTGACGAGTAAATTTTGATGAGAGGGAATTAGTAGGGTTTAAAGTCGATCATAAGTAGCCTTTAAAGTTTTTCGTCTTTCAGAAAGCTTCCAATGTGAATAACTCCTACGATTAGTTAGTGTATAATTAGCCGTAAAAATATCGATGAATTAATTTTCAATTGTATGTTCACAGTCGTTCAAGGTCTCGAATTTAATTATCCTTATTTGAAGAAAAAAATAATGTACAAAAGCAACCATAAACGTTTTTAGTCCCAGTATTTACTGTACAAAAGTTCACCGTGAAGAATAAATTGAATTTTTTCCCCAGAACTATATTTTCATATTTTCTACCCTCTTCAGTCGAAGGATGATGATATTTTGCACTTAATATCTAGAGATAAAAATATGGCACGAATATTCTGTGCAGAAAATGCAATAGTTTCCAATTTTAGATAGTAAATTTTAAACTCTCGGACCCATCAATTGGACAGAGGGCTACTGTTCAATTCTTATATTACTGACAAAAATATCGCGGGCTTGTTTATTGCTGATATCAGATGCCATAAAATTATAATGTGAACTCGACATCTTCCGAGGAGTCTGCTATCTCTATGCACCATTAGGCATGTAATTAAATGAGAAATCAAATAAAGTAACATTACATGAAGCGGTAATTAAGTAAAGAATAGGCAGCAGATGGCTTTGCAAGTCAGAATATGAAAATAAATCCACTAGAGTACATATAAATTAATCTCATAAAAAAATATTTTCAGCTTTTAAAAAGGCGCACGAATATATATCATCTTGTAATGATAAATACAATCAATGTGGAGATTTTCACGCAAATATATTTTACACAAAACGATACTATATTGATCACTATTGGCATACATCCATATCGTTAAGAACTCTGTCACGTTTGCCACGGAAAGCAAAGTTCAACATACTGATCTTAAAAAACTGGACAGTGACCCTTGTTAAATTCCTTAGTATATTCATCCTGTCAAAAGTGCGCTTCAATCTTGATAAAGCGGGATGGGTTGAAATACAGGCGGCAGGGTCTAAAATTGTGTAATCATCCCCTTTACTCACACAATTAGATGATATTAGAGACACAGGATCAAACTTGATCTCAATGAGTTAGTCTGCCGGGACTAAATTCACTTCATATTATGAAAATTAGTTCCCTGGCCCTAAATATTGCTCATAAAGTGAACAGCAATAGAAAATTTGACCGATAGGAGAGTGAAGCCGACACTGGTATACTAATAATTAACTTTCGATTACCTTTTTATTCTAAGCCTATTTTGTTTACAGCTTTTCGAGCGATCAATTTGAGAAAAATTCATGTGCTGCTTCATCAATAAACCTCTGAGATTAATGTCAAATTTATCTTTCTTTGTCTCGCCCTTGACAGTTCTACATTTTTCCTGCGAATAGAGGCTATTTAATTGGTTTCATGATAGCTGATTATGAATTATCATTGTTCCTCATTCATGCAGGAAAAGACACTGGAAATTTTTTGGTTTCAAGATTCTTTGAGCCAATTAAACTGTGATTTCGCGATATTTTGGTTCATTTCATGACTCATGTCGCATCGGAACCACTCTAACCAGATTTGTACCACAAAAATAAACCCAATTCTATATGTTACCGAAAGTTTGCGGTTAAATCTACGCAAAAGGATCCGATTATACAATGAGACCGTTTTAACTGCGATTGAACAAGTTAATACGGGTTTATGGTCGTTTTAAAGAATTTTTTTTTAAATAAAATAATGCCAAGTTTCAGACGTTTTCCTTGCCAAAGGATCCATTTCAGCATATTTTTGGACTATTCAAATGTACTTTCAAATTTGAAACTTTCAAATTTGCAGTCATTATATACCTTTTGCCATAAATGCTGTAGTATAGGAGTCTTTCTGTTGATGAAATATCCTCAGTGACCGTACAACTTGCTGGGGTTTTAATCTTTACAGATAAGGTATTATTGCGTAACATATTTTCTGGCAAATTAATTTATCCAATTCAAAAATGAATTTTATAAGGACCACAATTTCTCATCCAAAGGACTTTGTCCCCTTTTGAAACTGTTATTGCGGCGATTAGTTGCGATAATCAGATCAAACCTCCCGCTTGAAATGATTTTTTCAAATCTAAAAGTTGGATTGAATTAGGCATATTGCAGAGATGACGAAGGTTGAAAAGAAAAAACTTGTCATTTATATGAAAATTGCGAAGAGCCTCAAAATTTTTCTTGCAAGACTTAATTTATTTAACTGTTTTAATGGCATATTTGTGAAAAATTGCATAAATTTAAGGTATCAAGGCCAATATTATACTAGTAAGTTATTCGATTGGTGGTAAATTTCAAAGAAATCACACATTGGTGAAAATATTACCCGAGGAGCCAAGATTCTGTAGACTTATCGTACAATTATTAAATAATTGGTTTTTTTCGAAGTTTTTATTTGCAATTTCATCTGGTTTTCGCACAATGAAACTATCCGAATTTACATCTGATGCTAATAGAGAAATTTTCGGAATTTTGATGACCTTATTTTTATTTTTGGTGGCAATAGAACAACTACAGTCTCCACTACAATATATATTGAAGGTTTTCATGACCATATTATGAAATGTTTCCGCGTTACATTTTTGAAACGTTCAAGTAACCTCCAACTTGATAGTAGTTGATTTTATCTTTCGACCCCTTACATTAGCGATAGCAACTGCGTCAAAATTTTTAGAGACTATTTTGTCTTTAATATTTCGCATTCAAGCGCCAGTATTCCGTTAATGCCGAAAAACTCGAAGTATGGTAGTAATTTCGAGTTCCTAGAATTGTTGGTGGTATTGAAGACAAAAGGAGTTATATCCCCAAGTAAAATATTACTATTTTAGCGGAGCGGGAAATATCGTAAATTTAATAAGTGGAAACAACCTATGATCCACTCGCAGTAAACTAACCCAAAAAAGTTCCATTAAAGTAAACTCATTTTAACCCAAACCTTCCCCTGTATGTAGAAACGAAAAAATTTAGAATTTTTTTCTATTTTAAAAAGAGATACAAAATGTTCTCGTATGAGTATGGGGACACTTTGCAACATCGTTTCATGTTCAATTAGACACTGAAAAGAAGAAATAACTCATTTAATATACATCTCTTCCCTTCACCCCTGAATATATACTTTAGAACCATCCAAATAGGTAATTTAGGCCTTGAATAATAAAAAGAATGCTACATTTATTTATTTAATATCTACAGTGTACATATTCTGACCGAATATGAAATTTAGAGCTAGATAAATATCGACAGATGTACATAAAGTAATCTAAAAGTATGAATTATTCCAGTTGCATCCTAGTTGACATTACCTGAGTGCTTTACAAGAGGTTTTCGCCTATTAAACGAAATATGTCATATTTTCAACTCCCGCTGAAGTTTGGAATGGCAAAAAAACCGTATCTGAGTTGAGGGCTCTATAGACAAGGAAACTACTTGATTTGTTCTACAATAAAGCACCCCATGTAAAATTAGGGAGAAGAAGGTGACATATCAACAAAAACACTCTGTCATAGAACCAGATATGTATTGTATTTAAACTAAAATAAATAAGATTTGAAATGGTGTATAGCGGTAAACATTTTTTCAACTCTTTTAAGAATAATTACTGAAATCAATGTAGGACGGGATTTAACTAATAGATTTTACCTTTTTAAAAGGAGAAAAATAGTAGCATGAGCCACATAAATTAAAAATGTTTTGAACATCTATCTTGCACTGGTAACAAGAGCAGAAGGAAAACTCACGAGTATAAAAATAGAGATCATGAATAGTTTGAAATTATTCTTATTGTTCTTGAAGGACGTCATCGATTGACTGCATACGTAAATAAACTGATGAAAATTTCCTCTTCGGGATATAAACAGGATTTTTTTTAAGTTACTCGCAGAACATCCCGCCCCGTTGTGTATTTAGTGAGGTGGGAAAGTCTTCAGCGAGAGGTGCAGCTGCTGATTTCTAGCGTGATGAGATAAAGTGAAAGGCCTCTAGCCTAGCCTTCAAGCGCAACTACATTCGCTAGTCACTATATCATAGTTCATCACTGTTCCAAGCGAAAGGAATGAGTGCGATAGGAACTGTAAAATTTTTTTCCAAAGATCACTCACCTAAACCAATTCATCTCCGTAAATGAACGTAATTCTCAATTTATTCATCTACCCAAACCTTTTCCTTCAAATATTTGATGAAAAGTTAAACGAATCCTTTCTAATTTCCGAAGAAACACTTCGAACTTTCAAAGTGTAGTGGAAATATTATGCATTAGGGTTGTGGTTGTATGACTCATTCCTTTAAGTGAATTGGGGCTGTTTCTATCAGATTAGTACAGACATCTAGAGACTCCCTCGTGAGAAAAATTCTGACCCCGGATTATACGTAACTAACAAAGTTTTCATGCATTGAAATATACATTACAGTAACTGGGTAGAACGGAATAGCTTAGGTTTATGCATATAGCGTAGTTAAAGTTTACGAAAATTGAATATTTGAAGCGTTTATTTCTGTTAAACGTTCCATTCTGCAGTACAGTTCATTTTTCCTAAATAATTGTCCGGAAAAATGTTGGGTAGCTTACTATTTGTAATATGGGACATTTTTCAAGAGTAAAGCAAACTTTTGCTAATTACTTAAGCAACAGTGAAGAAAGCCCACACATCAAAAGATCATGAACACGCCTACATCAAGTTAAATCCCGGAATTGAGACCAGATATCAGTAATGAAGCCTCCGAAGATGATGCCGCCACGACGTTCTTTTGTGTTAGAATTTATTTAACCTTTGCATGTGTATCCCTTTCCCCTTTCTATTTTTATCTTTACGACATGGTCGGAGTTTAAATATAAATATCCCAGTATTGCGGATTTAAATGCTTACTTCTTACCTTTTATTTATCCGTTGTAGACCATGGGGAACATATCCGCCCATCTATTTTCCGTAGCGACTGGTAGCTGACTGATATTTTTAAATTGTTCGCCATGATTCTGTGCACAGTCAACAGAAGGTAATGCGAGTTTATTGCTAAATATTTCAACTGCATGTAAACAGGGATGTTTTAGCTCACGAATAACTTGCCCTTTTCCTTCTGTAATTAGCACCAAGATATTCAAGAACTATACATCAGCAGTCCAATTTGTTTCAGAATAAAGCTAGTAGAGATAATTTTTGGCATCAGTTAATTACTTTTCAAATGTGGAAAAAATTCAGCTCCCGTAATTCGCCTTTATTCCGTCTTCATGGGGGAAATTTTCAATGTAAGTTACAGAGGGTTCATCTTATGTGCAATAAATGCTGCAGATAGTCTAAATTTGCGCCCGGAATAATTAGAGCGTAACCTTCTCTACTGACAAAAGGGAGAGAGGCTGAAGTCCGGAAATGGGATATAGCGGGTAATTTTGTGCCAGACATAAAGAGACTAAAAATGAGTGGGAATTACCTGTACGGAATTAAATAGAGACCGTGGGAGCTTCCAGAAAATTGGAGGGCGGTAGTTTCTGGAAAGTTTCAAATGAACAGAATCGCGTACCTACAATACAGTACAGTAGTACTTTCCTGTTGCTTTCGTTTCAAAGATCTACTATCCGGTAGCAGAAGATTTTTGGGGGATACCATAAATTTTAAATATATTTTTACGAATTCCGTGTTGCAAGGCCCCTTAAGAATTACGTAATTGAAAATCATTGGTAATGAACACTTTAGTAATGAAATCAAAGCCTTATTAAACTTTCTGACGTATAGTCTACAGTATGTAAAAAGAACTGAAACCTCAAAAGAAGATAAAGCAGCCCATTTTGTAGTTCAAGTGTGTAGTGCTCAAAAAATGGGCGAGCACAGTACCATAAGTATTGTGATCCAATAAAATAAAAAAATTATCTCGCGACCAATTAAATGCCGTAATCGCTATTGCATCTGGCCTAGGTACCTTTAACTAGCTTCAAGGGCGCCTTAGCGAAAAAAAGCGACTAGCAAAGTAATAAGGAGGCTAAGTTTTAATAGTCATTTACGTTTTAAGTTTTTTATCGATGTTTGGAATTTTTTACATCTCTACAGAAACTATTGCTAGGGAGAATTCGTAACTTGATTCCTACCTCAGAAACTAACAAAAGTCTTTAAAAGTAGCAACCAAACTGAACCGAATCTTCCAAGGCAATTGTATCACTTTTCTCCTTGGACTTAATGCGCGTATAAAGGAGCTAATGCCGGCAATACCAATATCGCCTGAAAATTGCCTTTATCTCAGGGCTGAAGGTGCGTACTTCGCAATCCTGATATTTAATTTCCACAACTCCTACCCTTCATTTCTCCCTGTGACCATCCAACAGCGGCTGCAAAAAGATCTGATGAGGAGGAATGAAGATGCAGCTCCGCAGCAAGATGAATCCTGAGCGGTTCCGGGAGTTGAGAGAGAGAAAAACTAAGTTTTAAGAACGGAATGGAGTAAAGAAGAAATAAAACAGCTTATCTGAATATTTAGTTGAATAATTGCTCGATTATGTTATTGAATTGAGTAATAAAAAAGCTCAATATAATTGAAATAGAGTAAATTGTATTATTTGCTCACTTTATGAGGTTGGCTTATCTCGCAAGCCATAGCATATCTCGGAATGCTTCTACTGCATCACCAGGCTTTTTTCTCTAAGAAAATTTTAATTTGGCAGAAGGTGGCCGTTTTGAAGCTTACATTCAAGCGGACATACCCAAGGAGTGGAAAATTATCTGTTGGAAGATATTAGCTATGGAGAAAAACATATAAGTAATTCCAAGACAGTTCATGTTTCTGCCAAGAAGCTCCAATTTGGATCGAAAAGACGGTTTCCTTGAAATAAACGCGATGCAGAATATTAGTAGAGATTAACTAGTAAATAATGAAAACTTGACTAGTGGCAGTGGTAAAATGAGCATTACAGGAGCATTGAATGTATTGTTCACCCAAAGAAGAGAGCTAAACAGGTAATATAAAATGTCAGATCGACAATATATTTGAAATACCGGGAAAGCGTATGTCTAACTCTGTTTCGATTCAGATAAATTTCACTTACTGATCACTAAATTATATATTCTGTGGCCAAAAGATTCGACTGTGTCAATAAAGTAGTATTACCCGGATTGCATTAAAGAAGTATGTCATTCAAGACTTCTCAATAGCCTCTATTACTGGCCAACGCGAAACTGTGGTATGAAAAACTATGAAATATTATTTTAAGTGTTCTGCAATTACGAAAGAAGGCTCTCACAGAAGATAATTTTCGAGATTCTGTGCCAATCGTTAGTATCACGTACGAGACCTATTTTGCCAGGTATTGGAGTGACCGAACCAGAGTTATCCAGAAAGTGCCTAGCGTTGTCTGGAAGTAATATGTGAAAGAGCAGAGATAGAAGCCCAAAACGGCTGGTTTTGACTTTCTATTAGGGGCACTACTGTAAGAACGCACTTTATAAGACACCTTGCGCCGCGCTTTCTGGAAATTAGTACAGAAGCGGCATATTATAACTAGAAAAGGGGATCGAAGAGGCAACGACGCGCGACGTAGACATGCTTCGTAAATTGAAGCAGGCAGACAACTATCACAAAGGAAATATGTCAGAGTTTCGCAGGAAGGTGGCACCTGGGAGCAATAGTAGTGACAGTGGGGGGAGTCTTTTTCGGCTCTGTCAGTGTAAGCAAATAAGAAAGATTTTGTCAATACCGGCGTGGATACAATGGAGAAGATGGTAGGAATTGTAGCTTCGGGATCTAAATACCTCATTTGTGTAGTAAGGGAGCAAAATTATGTGTATAAAACGGATATGGATGACAAGAAATCTTTACGAGAGGGGCAATTGCAGATAATGAAAGGTGGAGATGCTAAAAAAGTCTTCAAGCTCTCTTTTTTCTAAAGAACTAGGGAATTAAAACCGTAAAGGAGTTCTAGCATCGAGCTAGGGATGTGGTGAGATTTCAGTAATTCCCCACTCGCCGTACATATTCCCGTAACTTTTAGCGTGCTTAAAGTTCTGGCGATGCCGGTGTGTGAAAATGGCTAGGATAGCTACGAAACTTGAGAGAACTGCGAATAAGGTCCATGTTCGAGGACATGTCTTCATAAAACTTCGATACTCTTTTTTCAATCCCCTGAGACCCCATTCGACTGCCAACCTGTATCTAGCATTTAGTACATTGAAAGCTCGAATTACTAGATTTTTATGCACGTTGGATATATCTCTCCTGTCAATTCTGCGCAAAATTAATTGGTCAAGTTACAGGAAACAAGGATTGCCAAGGAAGTATTCGAGAGGATCTGGGCTTCCTTTGTCAGATGAAAAGTAGTTTTTTCAGTTGAATCCGACATTAATAACCCTCGAAGCGCGGTTATCATGGAAGCTACTACTCGTATCTCCAGCATCTACAAAAATGAACAAGCTGACATGATCTATAACCACTTCAGTTTTGAAACAGTATATTCTGTTTCTGCCATTGTAATAAGATCTACGACGTCCTGTGCTCTGTCTAGTAATTTTACGGAGCGTATTGTAAAAATGCCCAACGCATACCGGTAGTTGTGGTATCCGATATCAAAAAATTATTCGACGAGGCAAATTCATCATGCATGGTTTCATTCATAATATTACAAACATGTAGCACGTCTTCCGTAAGACAATTCTGACTATATTTCCACCCACTTCTCTCTCACCGCAACACTTTACTTCCTTTAAGATACACAGTGCGAGCTAGCAGACGATCGAATGGAGTGAGTGTAGGTGGCCTCCCAAACTTTAGTCTTTCGAAGCTCGAAAGAGCACGGAGCGCAATAGTAGAACAAAGCTTTAGACTTAGAGCTTCAAACTCAGATCGCTTAAAGCCTGATATATTCTTAAAGATTGACAGATGTCCGGTGCGTAGGAGCTCGAGGCGCTTTATTTTCTATTCCAGTGCGTCAACCGAGTAGTCCCAATCACTCTCGTTGTTACTTACCTAACCCAGAATCAATAGGCCTGAACTAATTGCATAATTTGAAAACTGGTATAGATTTTGTACCCCTTTTCCGATTTCTATCAACGCGTAGAAGGAACATGTTTCAGCCTCGTCATCTTCGTGCGAGAATGATGCTGCCGTCACCATTCATATTTTTGGAGAGAGGGATTTAGGTAGGTAGCAGGTAGGTAGCTAGCGGGGGAGAGTAACACCCAAAATACAGGACAAGCAGAGAGTTTGATTATAGTTTGATTATATGTTTATTGACAGATAATTTTCCTAAAAATTGAGAAAAATTGGGTTGGTTTTCAGCCAAATTAACTGTGAATCTAAATTGTTGCAAAATTTATATTTCATCCAAACAAATTAACTTTATAGTGGTTCGTCAGGCATATTTTTAAATTAGAGATAATCAAAGAGAGTCTAGATTTGGAGATGCAGAGGAAAAGGAATGGCAAAAGTATGGAAATAATGTCAGTAGTAATATTGCGCTAGGGAAGAAAAGATGTTTAAAAGAACAAACAATTAAAAAATCGAAGCATAAAGTGGAATTATTTGATGTATAATGGAGTTGATTTTTCAGGCACTTAAGATATTTTCTTTCAATTATTCTACATGCTTCTCTTGGCGCATTTTTTTTCTGAGCAAAGGGATAAGATGAAACTGCTTCTGTAGAATTTGAGACATAATGGAAATTTCGCTACATTAGATATTCTCAAAATTTCCTTTGACCACTTCCCCACTGCATAGATGGACTTTCTCCAAGTACTCGCCAAGATCAGTCAGTAGACATTTCTGCCATAAATGTTTACGATTGTACATAGAAAGCCATATGATTCAGAATGGACCGCTTTAAATGAAGTGGGGAGAGGACAGTGCTTTCTATTTGTTTTGAAGCGCCAATTGTCCCGGCCGTAAAAGAGGAAAAGCTGTTACTTGGCTTTCTGCTGATTCAGGACATGGAAGATATTGACACCCAATAGAGACCATAAAATCTCTGCCTTGTAATAATTTTGGTTATGACAACTTTAGCCTTTAATGGAATCTAAAGACGATGAGAATGCCATTTTTCCGGGGACTTGGCACAAAGGAGCACCTTTGCAGGAATTTATACGATTATTTTCATAAATCTATCTTTCGTTGCGTTGATGAGGCTTGAGATCAGAATTTAACAAAATTGACACTAGATATAGCTCGTTTATATGAATGATCGTGGTAGCATATCACGAGAGACGAAGATTAAAACTTTTGGTAGTTTTTTTATGCTGTAAGTTCTGTAAAAGACGTTTGACTGAGGGACTGGCTTGCTAGTGGAGATTGAAGTTTTAATTGTTCAACTTAGTCTAATTTAACATGACTGCCTGTACCAAGCCGTTAGATTCTCAATATATGTGTCGACGCCTGAAAATGGTTTTATATACGTCATAAACTATATGCTGCTATTTTTCAAGAACAATAAGCAATTTGGGATAGCTGCACTTCTGCAAGCATAAAGAACTCATTAAAACCTTCTTAATGTCAATAAAGATGAATCCGTCTGAGTTATACAAAGGATAAAATTAAGGCAAACTGGGGATAAATTTCGGTCATCATTCTTGATATGGTACAAAATTAATCACTGCAACGTTGGTCACTCTCAGATGGGCTCTATACTGGATTCAGATTTTTTTTGCATCGTATGCATCTAACACGTTTTAAACTTTTTTGGCGGCGGGAGTAGACGTTCGCTTGGGAAGTCATAGACTTGTACTTGACATGCGTAGTGCCTATGCTTACAACCGGGAGTGAAAAGTCCTGTAGATGCATTATAATATGTGATTGAAAGCGAATAGCGCTGTGGGGAGGTTATTGCAGACCTTATGATTCTAAAGTCACGGTTTTCATGGCATAAAGGCTATATTATTAGCTTTCTGTTCACCATTTAAGCTCCGACTATGCGATATCCCGAGATAAAGTTTCGAGAACACGAAAAGCTCGTTTTTGAATTCAGTAATCTTATAACTATTTTAGTTATTGAGCCTTGCACAATTTAACCATTTCCGCCCCTTTATTTCTATCATTGATCTTTTAGTCCAAGATGCAACTGAAAATTACCTCAGCGTTTTGTCCTCTAAAATTATTCAAATTTAGGTATTCCTTGAAAAACATTAAAAAGTTATGCACATTGTTGACTTTAATTTAAATCTTAGTTCTTTACGTTCTTCTCTGTCTTCTGAGTATTACGAAAAAAAGTAGATTTAGGACGTCATTTTTACAAAATCGGAGGCAAGTTGCCATCTTAATTATCTTTTGAGATGGAAAAGTTTCAAAACCGTTTTTTTTCGTGATCAAAACACCGAAATATACGATAGACTAACATATATATCGTAAATTAGAAAGTGATCTTAACTAGACATTGCAATGAAAAAAGGAATTTTTTTTCAATTGTGAGGAATAAATTTCTTTAGACAAGTCTTCCGAAAATAGTGAGAGGTATGGAATTCAAAGAGATCTGCTTGTAGTGGTTGAAAAGACTAGAAAGCTCAAAAACTATCGCATTTTTGCTCCTACGAAACAAGTTACTGACAATATAATCTCAAAAGCCCACAAAGATTTTTCACCATATCGGATATTATTTATTTAGTTAGTTATCATTGACCTTAAGGAACATTACTATCGGGGCATTAGTTAGCATATATTTTCTTTCAATGACATAGAGTTTTGATGGCGACAGGCTGGCGGGAAGATGAATTGATTTCTAGATATTTCCAGGTCTGTTTTAATCTTTCATAAAATAACTTAATTGTTCTAGATATCTTTTTATTTATCTATTTTACTTCAATTCCCATGGACAATTCGTTTATTTACCACGGTTGCAGCATATAGGAGATCATAATTAATTTAATTTCAGTGTATGAGAGTTTTCGTTGATGACTACCGGAAATTTATCCAAATTAAGTAATGCTTTTCATAGCTCGAAAAGGAAATTATGAAACGACGAAATAATAATTTCCGAAATCTGAACAGCTTCACAGATTTCTTGAGAAAATTGGTTTGAAATTTTGTGACGAATATTTGAAGCCTTGCCTTTATAAATCCATCGTGACTCTGTGAAGCTCGAAAATGTTTAATTTATCCTACGGAGGAACTTGAAATTTACACGTAAATTCTCAGTGAAATCTTTTCATTTTTTTTCGGACTAGAAGCTCTTTTAGATACCTACTTTTTGGTGGATACTTTCGAAATATGAACTCATACGGCTAAAGACAATGTTTATCTGGAATTTATTAATTGGTAACAAGCAAAAAAAGTCCTGACTGTATATAAATAATTACTGGACTTTGATTTTTGTATATGGTCAGAAGACGGAGCCATGCGAAATAAGTATAAGGGCTTTAAACTCTACTGAACAGAATTTTTCTGGTCTGATTTAGCTCAATTTGGTGTACTGCATCTGCTTAATAAAAGTTGAACTTGACCTTCACTTATATAAGAATGACTAATTTATACATATGTTGTTAAAAACAGTCAAGTTTAAGGTCACTTACACCCCAAATATGAATATAGATATATGAGTACATACATATATGTATATTACTCTATTTTATTATATTTGTAACTCTAGCCCTGTAGAGTTTCTCGTTGTCAATTTTCAGGAGCTTGAACTAATGTAGTTATTCTATGCATATAAAAGCTGCTCTTTTGGACGCAAAAATAGCGTAGAAGCACCCAGTTATTGAAATTATGTTGACTCTAGATGACGTATAGAGGTAAACTTTTCCAAAAGGTGGATTAATTTGTTTTATTGCTGTTTGGAGCTTATTCTGTAAACATTTGTTATAATTATGCCTCGCTCAATCCAATCTCTCAAACTCGTGTTAAATGGTTAGTGACCTCATCGGATAGGTTGCATATGAATTTTTCTGAGGATAAATTCAGCAAAAAGTATAATTTGTTACATTAATGTCTTCCAGGGTAGAACTTTGATATTTATGTTTTTGTAATATGAATAATGCTTTCGAAGACTGCAGATAATTCAGAACAAAACAATTAATGGCCTGAAACATGGCTAGTTAGCTTGTACAGAATTTTATCATCGATTTGGATTAAAAAAAGAAGCAGAGTATATTAAATCTGAAGGAGATACCGCAAGTATCCATTGTTGTACAGAAACAGTAACAGTTAACCATTACTATCTATAGCATATTAAGATAGCATCCTTTTGTGCGCTTTTTCCTCTTCTTAAATAAAATAAATAAACGTACGGATACAAAAAGGTGGTTTATTCAACCACCACCAAATACGTTATACTTTTTATTGAATTTGAGATTAATTTATGTGTTGCATTTTTGTCCGGAGAGATTGCTTTCGGAAATGGTACAGGACCCTGGATTGACTTTTAGAACCTCGAATTCCCAAAAAATCTGGGCTAAAACCGAACACTCTGTCTTCCGAATAAAAATCGTAAGAATACCTTACATGCACTTCATTGAACTCATTATGTCTTATCGCGAATTTAAATGTTAGCCAAAATTCTTTATAAGTTGATAAAACTGCTTCCCAAGGAATCTCTCGAAAAAATTGGGAGAAAACTTCAAGTTTACACTTTAGTAGCGAGTTTGAAATAGAATTTCAGACCAACACGCGTTTAACCTAAGTTTAACCACTGAAAGTTTGCCGTAGAACCTGACCGCTCTATCCATACTTGCAGACACATAGTTCATTTTCCTTATTAGCCTTTTATATCTCCCAAAAATGTATTAGGGAAGCAATTTTTCAGCTTGCAAAATCTCTGGCAATCTCCTCCCTCAAAGCCAATTCCTACAAAAAAAATCAAGTAATCCTTCTTGTTTTCATATAAGATGCTTTGAGATTGGTGAGAGGGATAAATATCTTGACTAAGAGTTGGGAGGGAGATAGAGGGTTAAGCTATAGCTTTGATGAAGGTTACGCCAAATTATTCAGCGCCACCGACAGTTGCTTGTGCTGTCGGAATGTCTTACTCTGTTTTAGATATTTAATAGAATCTCAATAAAGCAGCATCGGGAAACCTTCACAATGTCATTTTTTAGGAGAATCATGTTCTTTAAAGGCAAGAAATTGTCTCACAGTCTTAGCAATAGTGCAGCAAGTGATCGTCTTCTATATCCAGCGTTTCAAGATTCCTTGACTTTGAACCAGTATTATTACGGGAGAATAAATGAATCTGAAGGAACTGCCCCGCCAACAGAAGTTACTGTTTTTATTTGTCTCATCAAATCACGGGACAGTGTATGATATACCTGTTCTTCCGCTGAGTACATGCGAACATGCTGGCGCGAAGATCACGAATAAGAGTGTTTCTTAACAGCAGATAATCTTACAAAGTGGTTTTTAATTCATAAACATTTACCTTTATTGCGATATAGGGCTATGAAAACGGAATTGTCTAAAAGAAACTGTTTCTATAGCGTAATTTTGCGCATATTCGGTGGCACTACAAAAGAACCAGTTCGGTAAAATATTGGAAACGAGTTTTGAGGATTAAGCGCCTCAAGAGTCCAAACGTATATCTTTGAGAGGGAAGACCATATTCCTCAAACTAAAGTAAAACCGAGAGCTCAAGAGAATTTGGGTTCATAAAGGAGCAGAATTTCAGAGCTGCGTGTGAATATTGGTAAAAGGATTAGTTCTTTTGTAAAGACGAATTTCAAATAAAAACTGGAGTTCACAGTAAGTCTAAGTTCAGAAAAGATAATTTTTCTGGAAACCTGTTTATAAAAATAATAGGCAGATTTTTTGGAAAAGAGGTGCTTAGTAATTTCCGCAAGGATAAAGAAAACAGAACATTTCACGAAGTGAATTTGCCCTCCCTAAATGCTTTCTGCGCGAAACGAACGCCATCAATCATTTATACTCTCTGTCAGGCCCATTAGTACCAGTCTGAACATTTTGTGCTCACTTTATTGGGGTTACATGAATTGATACAGCAGCCATTTTTATCCTATTCAGAGTGAAATATTTGATAATCGCACGTGAATTTCTCCCAAATTCTCTGTGAATTCTTTGAATCATTGAGATTATCCAATCTTTTCGGCAACAATATCCCCTTTTTTTGATTTCACAAATCTTCCGACTATGACAAAGGAAAATCAGTTTGCTCTTTTTCCTACAGAGGGTCTATATCCGTGTTTTTGAAAGAGAAAGAGAATTAAATCATGAAAATAGGTTTTTATCGGTAAGATTCGCTCCAATCGTGGCAGTAAAATGAACAAAAATACTCAAGATGGCGAAGAAAACAACCGTGTCATCTTGTTTTTCTTCTATGATCTCCCGTAACCAGCGTTGAATTTAAATAATACCTATAATCACAGATAGGTGGCTGCTCCTTGGGAGAAAAAGCGGAACACTAGGCGATTTTTTGGGTAACAACCGTTTCTATGACGTATGGACCCATCTGAATATTCATCTCTATCCCTTTAGGAACCAACACGATTATTTGAAGTGCCTGAGGGAATTATCATACTAGTCTCGGGACGTTGTTGTTCTGCAATAAACCTTCCAATTATTGAATTCTCACAAAAACTAAAATTAGGGCACAAAACACCTAAAATGGGTTGCAAAACGCCTTTATTAGCCACATATCTATATCTAGAGGTAGAGAAGTTATACATGGCTTCCAAAAATTTTTGATTTTCTTCCATTGACATATCATTTTGGAACGAAAATATGATTTCAATAGTAATCTTCCTCAAGAAGTATACTGCCATTCACAGACCGGAAAAGTAAAAAATATTGAATTTCAACTGGATGATGGCATTTTTATTTGCATTGCAACTGGATGATGGCATTTTTCCTTGTCTTAAATCCTCCAAAACTCTTAAATTCACTTCCAATCTCCATTTCCTTCTCATTCTAACTATTGTATAATTTTAAATAACTACATTTATCAGTTAAACGTAATCTTGTACTAAAATCCGTCATAAATTCCTTTCATGGTAGGGAACAATATTTCGGTCCTGAAGGACACTTATCTATCTTTTTCCCAATCCCGTACAAAGCTAGTTATGTGTATGTTCTTCATAGTACTGCAAAAATTTGAGTATGGTCTAGAATGAAGGGCTGTTTACAAAATGTTTCACGGACTCTCAATTGATAAACAGTACTCAAGAACCCATTTATTCTCTGAATTAGGTTAAATTTAACCCTCTATTAGTGTCTACACTAGCATGCCCGGTGATGTCCAGTTTTTTGTAGTCAATATTTCAAAGTAAGTTATTTTTATATCGATATCATGTAACGATTCATCTCCTTCCAACAATTCCTCCGTAAATAAGAACGAAAGCTAGGCAGCCTTGTAGCCCTTTTCCTCCGTCATAATTTTATATATTTCTGATACGGTATTTTCCCAATCATATTAATCATCCGGCATAGAATTTGAAATTGCTCGTTTCATTTCCATCATTCTCTCCTGGATTTCCGCTTAATGTAGGGGTATAAGAGAGAAATGATTTCAGTTAAATATAATTTTCTCTCAAAAGTTGAAGAAGTGTCGTTGCAAAGAATCAAAAAACCGTTATTTGAGATTATCCTTCTCGTCAGGCCTAATGGTTTCTTTATCTTTATTTGTAATAATTTTAGGAATCGCTTAGCGCTAGGCACCTTATCTGAAACTATTAACGATCATCCAGTAAGATATTTAATGTGAAATTCATATTTGCAACCCCAAATGTGATGCAGCCAATCCGTACATCTCAATAAAGACACCTTCTTTTTCCCAAGTAATATATTCCGGTTCTATTAGAAAATATTTATTTCCAGAACATTTTTACCTGCATAAAATCAGAAAAGTCGAATTAAAAGGTTCCAAAAGGACTAAAACTGGTAATTTCAACGCTTTCTTAAATTTTTGGATCGTAATGGTCATTTGATTGTTCTAGAGATATTGAATAGGCCCATGGATGTTTTCCGACCAGACCCTTGCGACGATAGTGTAATTTTGTCCTGCTTATTCCTTGATCGATTTGATTTTATTCCAGATCTCCCGAGTAACAATGAAAATTCTCCAAGATCTTTATTCATCCTCTCAATGGAGCCACTATTATGGGATTGAATTTAGGGTGTCAAAAGAGTTTTCAATCTTTAAACTGAAATTCCTCTTTGTTTCAACTTATTTTTTCCCCAATTTCAAAACCAAAGTTCCTGCTCGTAAGCCATCCGTGAATCTTAGTGGTGTATATAGCATAGCCTCAAAATAATCCTTCGACGAAAATTCCGTTCGCGTAACGCCGAAGATGTTCTTTAGAAATGTATCATTTGTTTTCGATAGTTTCTTCAAAAAATAATTGTTGTGCAAAAACAACAGAAAATCATTCTTTCGAAAAGATAAACCACTCTGTGTTTGAGAAAATGAAAGTTCGACATATGAATTGAACAGGATTATTATTTCTTTTTTATCTTTCTGGGACAGAACAGACCGAAAAAAAACTGAAAGGCATCTTTCTCCACAATTAGTGGCCTTTCAAAGTCCGGATCCATTAATGCTTAAGGACCATGTAGCTTATGAATGAGCTAGTCGAATACAATTCGCATTTGTTGTTCCATTAATACTTCCTATTTTCGCAGTCCTACCAATTAACAATGCTTCCGTCTTGTAAAATTCCTTGATGCACTCTCGCTCATACTGGTCCAGAATGAGGAATCTTCTAGCTTCTGTCTTTGACTTAGGCATTACCACGACCTCCATATTTTGTTTCTGGCGGGATCAATTTGGATTCCTTCACGGTCTATGGTCTGACTAATTAGCTTGATAGAGTCTTGCCCACATAAGAAAATTTCTCAATTTTATTTTTAGGCCATATCCCAACATTTTATCCCCTACTGTCTGAATATCCTCTGTATGTATCTTCAAGATATTTGGTACTTTTAAGACATCGTAAATATAAAATAAACATTTTCAACTTTCATTCCCTCCAAAGCATAATCAATCATTTTTTTAGACTGATAAAACTCTTTTCTTAGATCAGAAACACTCAACAACTTCAGACGACGTCGATATGTTTGGCATTTATTATGATGAATTGGAGGGGATGTTATGCAATTTCTCAATTTACATGATCCTTTGCTTTTTCTTTGCAAACCTTCTCCCTTCGAATGTGAAGAACCGGTTCTGTTTCATGAAATTTTTTAAATTTTTTTGAACGCCCAATAACTTATCTCTTCTGATGAACCTTCACCGACAAAAACGTTTTTCTCGTCCCCAAAATTTATATTTACGCATACTGTAAGGTATTGCGAGCTCAATTTCTTTGTGGGATCCTAATATTTCGTTCATAACCCAGAATCTAAATATTACTATCTCAGAATAAGCCCATCCCGATGATAAAAATTTCCATTTTGAAAGGATTAATTGATTATGAACATTCAGTGTCCTGGTTACAGAAATTTTTTTGCTCTAACTTGAGCGTATACTATACATTTTAACGCTGTCGTCAGTATAAAGCGTCATATTGATGAATCCGCCCTTCATTTGGACCAGCTCAGATTGACCATCTCAATGCATGTCCCAAGTTCCTTCATTTCCCGGAAAACATTAATTGATACTAAAAGAGTCCCAATTACTGGTTCTTGCAGGTACGAAGAGAAAATCAAATCTACTTCAATATATTCGAAGTATGCGGAAACCTTTTTCACTCGTAGCAATATTTTTTAGTTATTTTTCAAGAGGTACTCCTAGTAATAGATTTTAATTCCTTTTCAAAGGCGATATTTAAATCTTTTGTATTTGCAAAACCTTCGGGGCCCAAATTTGTTACTAAAATCCTCGAAATTTTTTTTGACATAGCCCTTCAATTGAACAAAGCTATTTTTCATACCCTAAATCTTTATGTTCACTAACTGCCGACGCATTCGGGCTGATGAGGCTGAGCTACGAAAGAATTACTTAATTCATATGTACTTACGAGATATTTTATTATTTCGGAGTTAGTTTAGCCCATCCTCCGCAATTTCCCCTAATAGTTCTCAAAACATCATTCCATTTGGCGTCGATGAAAATTTGGCTGCCAAATATTATTTATTCATAAACTCTAATACATTTCAAACGCGGCATGCTTGCTCGCTGCCATTGAGCTGACCCTATAAGGAATTTTATGTAGTACTACCCAATGACGGCTTATCCCGCACAAAGCACCCCCAGCCGGTTGGATACAACTAATCGCATCTTCCATACATTAAAATAGTCCAAAATTCCCCCTGTAATACGTTACTTCGAAATCTCTTCGCTTTTTTCACTTATTTCTTTTCTTTGAAGGAGCATTTCCAGCTCTTGGTACAGTTTTAACAAAATCTTCATTCCGGAGAGGAGGTGCTGGAAGCTGTTCAAGCGGTCCGTATTCAAATCTTGGCTTCTTAAGATAAAAAACTACCTCCTGCATCGCTCTTAGTACCAATGAGTTGACGGATTTTTCTTCAAAAATACGTTATCAGCATTTCGCGGTTTAGTTTTCTTCCAATTTTGGAATATTTTCATCTTCTGTCCGGATTGGCTTCAAGCGTTGAAGGAACTTTTCCCATGGTCACTTTTGGACCACTATTCACTGAATTGAATACTCTAATGTCTATAGGACCATGAAATGTACTCAATTGGGTACAAATTTTTGCCAACGGAAAAACTAAAAATTTCAATAAATATTGCTTTGAAATCATGAAAAGGTAATAAATTTTAATTATTCGTATCGAGTCAGGGTGCGGTAGCAGAAATTCTTTGCTATGTACAAGGTTAATAAAGTCATCAATGGATTTTGAAAATGTACTGAATTGAGTACACGTGTCGAATAGACACTAGCCGCCATTCATTCCACATTTAGTGGAGATTATAGAGGTATTTTTTTGCATATTCTTCAGTCTTTCATTAATATGATCATAATTCGGCCAGCTTTCGAACCCCATACTAATTCTTCTTCATATCAAGTATTAATCTGTCTAGCCGCTACCGTGATTTTCAGACCCCGGTCCTCAGATGCTCTCCCAAGTTTTTTACATCACTTCTTACTATTTTAAAGGACCCTTAATTAGTTACCGGACTCTTGGGATGCATGTAGGTCATCGAAGTGCGATCTAAATTGCTCAAATCACGCAGTGATTGAAATTTATCAAAATTTGTAACGAATTGTACAATGATCTGTTTCTTTTCAAAAGGCAGCGTCCGAGATTTCATTTGCGTCTCAAAGCTAATAAATAGATCGTATAAGTTTGATCATTTAGACGCTGTGGATCTAGAGCCTTTTCATGGGCAAACAGCCGTTTGCATGCCATGCATCCGTCATGCCAAATAAGAAATTTCCTGGTACCTGCCTCTGGGTAAATCAATTGATAGATTTGCTCCGTGTTGTATTCATTTCATTTGGAGAAAACTAAATACAAGAAAGAATATCATCTATTGAATTTAGAAGTTATTTTACGGGAGGAAACTTATAAGTCTCTGAAAAGGCAGACTGCTACGCACTTGCACAGAATCGAACTGACGCTACTATGTTCATGAACCCATGCATGAACCTGACGCACTGTCATATCCATAAAACTTTGATTACGCCCAAGTTGCGCCATGAAATTCCTGTTCGTATCGTATTTCTTTGATAAATCCATCACTTCCGTCACTTTCCGGGCTGAACTTCAATCTCCTTTCCAGTTGCACATTTTACTTCACATTCCATCAGCAGCTATAAACGTATACAAACTAGTCAAAATTTTTTGCATCCCTCCCACATGTTACTTGTTCCTTTCAGTGACTTAAACTTTTCTAATTTTAACCCTCATTCCTTATACAGACTTCTCAGTTTTACCTCTTTAGATTTCTTCATTTCAGTTTTTTTGGTCGAGAATGCTTACCGCCTGAATCAAGATTCAAAAATGAACTTGGAGGATTTTTTTCCAGGCTTTGGACTGCAGTTCATTCGTGGCTCACTTAAGCCTCCCTATATCTCGGCCGACATCACCAACCATGCCATTGCTGATGGAATACATTTCATTTTGCTGTCGTCACTTTATGATGGTTCTAAAATTTCTTTCTTTCTTTTTTGCTCTCCATTGATGGTCGCAATCATACCCGCTTTTTCTCATCGGTAATTTTCGAAGACGTATGCGTATTGCACTGAACCATTGAGGTAAAATCGTTGATAAAACCGGATCTGTCAATGTATTCAAACATTTTCCATTAATTTACTGTTCACTAATTATTTTCCTATCCTCTTTTTTTATTTGGTTCGATTATATCGCGTTTTTTCATACATTCAACCCCTAAATTGTTGATTTTTCACTCAAAATTGTTATAATCTGTACTTGATGTGCACAAGGGATGTCCGTCTTTGGATAACGGGAATAATTACCCAGTTTTTATGGGGTGAATAAAGATATTTTTCCTGGATTGGAATATTTTGCGTAGAAATATTCAAATATTTTCTTATAATAGTCCCATATAAACATTTTAAATGTACGCCAACATTCTCGTCGCACTACAACAAAATGAGGTAAAATTAAGTACCGTAACGTGCAATGAGAATAAATCGATCGTTATTTTACTCGATGGTTGGTAGAAATGTGAATAAATCTCAAGAATTTAGGTTCGGATCCAAACTTCAACTCTCCTATGGCACGAAGAACTGCTTCCAGTTTTTGCGGTAAAGTCCATTATAAATTTATCGTGAGCTACTTCAATGAACCTCCCTCCTTGTCGGCTCTTCATGCTTAGGTACACCCGTTTCGGTTTATAACCGCCATTTCCTCTGAATTAATAAATCACCAAATCTTTTAACCCCCCAGTAAAAAAAAGTATAGGTGTATCATCATTCTTCCACACGCGTATATGACATTCAGGACAAAATAAATTAAAAAATATATAAACAGATAGATTGATTCAAAGAACTTTGACAGCTGAAATTAACCAAAAATATTTGATTTTAGTTAAACGATGGCCGTATTATTGAAGAAAAGTGCCAAGAGTATAAACGATAAGCTCAAGAAAATTAATTCAAATTGTAGCTTTGCATTGCTGCTCAGTAATATTTGTGAAGTAAATATCAACATTTGGGACTAAATGAAAAATGATACTCAATGGGCTCCATCCAGCAGTAACGTATTTATATTTCTAGTAAGTAAAGTTGCATACCTAAAAAAAAGAAAAATTACTTTTTTAGAAAATACTAAATGGAAATTTTCGAATATTTTAACTATTTCGAAGACTTTGGAGTAAGAACATTTGGAAAAATATTGAAAAAATGTAAACAGAGATCGTTTACAGTTATAAATGACACAAAATACAGATTGAAATCGATAAGTTACAGTCTGGAGCGTAATATAAATAGAGCTGTATCTAGACAGTTTATGGCACTCTTTATATCATCACAAAAAATACTTATATATATTGATATAATTCTTTTCCAGGGATTTTAACTCCTATGTACTTGAACCAGTTATTAATTCAAATAATTAGGTGGAATTCGGAATTGGTCGCTCACGTTCAGTTGTACGTCAATTTTTTTCAGTAATGGCAAACATAGATACGAAAGCACACAAGAGTATACTGAAATGTGATAATCAACTTGATCGCTTTTTGTACGTTGAAAGCACTGGCTATAAAAACTCGATCAAGCTGAATTTCTACGAAGATGTTACTCGTACAGCACGGAAAAACGCGAAGGATAATTTCATTGAAAGAATTCAAAGCTTATATGCGAGTGAAGGACACAATACCGTCTCAATTCAGGATTATGGGATAGTTTCCTCGGATGGAATAACTGCAATGTACACTATTTCTGGATTCTATGTGAAGTTTAAGAATAATGAATCCTCTTCTAGTTCTGCAAATAAGTAGAAAAATAATTTAAAATATCCTTCGTTGAAGAATAAAGCCCTTCACCATTGCATACGATTTATCGATAATAAGAACATTAGAAAAAGGTTTTTTACCGGACGAAATGATAATAATTGTTCAACAGAGGCGTCCTCTTAATATCAAATAATAATCGTAAACGAGTTTATTTTTCGAAAATTGAGTAGTTGTATTATTTAGATAACCACCATTTTTTAGTTTGCTATTACGGTAAAATTCGTACAAAAATTCCGAATCAAAACTTTAATATAATAAATGGAGAAATAGGAAACGGGGGGAAAGGTGGGGTGATTTAATATCTGAAAGATGTGGTCGGTTGTTGTCCTGAATTCCAAGCGAAAAAAAGCAGAGTGGCGCTTGCGGGCGACTATGAAAATAACAGAAGTGTTTTTGCTAGCTGGGTCTGAGTTGAAGATGGATGAATAGGTTATTCCCTTTACTCACCGGAGTGCGGCATTCGCACTACTTATACAAAATCCTGGCACCGTCGACTAGCCCTAGAATGCGCGGGAGGTTGTGTCTACTAAGATAAAAATCTTTCTAGAGTATCCACAAATATCTACTGTAGTAAATATCTATAGATTCTGTAGCCTAGATAGACTTGAAATAGATAAAAATATCAATGGAGTATCTACTGCAGAGATAGAGGAAAATGACACCCTCATAAAATGGTCCAGGGGTGAGGACTACAGCATAGTGTAAGATGCGCGCAAGAAGCACATGCGTAGATTTTTTCTATAGTTGAGGCCCAGATTATCCTACAGGGTGCCCAGTAATACCTCTGAAATTACCCAAAAAGCTTGGCTCAAAGCCCCCCAACAGACAGACTGCGTTGGACATTACGGCAGCGGCAGCGTGCCTCTCAGTGAGTACCGTACGGACCTTACCATATGTTTCGATCTCTCTAACGGCTACGTTCCGCACGACGTATGCTAGCACGCTATAGACGTCCGGGTGCCACCCTACGAGAGTAGATATGGAGATAGGCACGAGCTTGCTTCTCACGGAGGTTGCAATAAAAGATTCATATCTTCTATGCTTCGCGGAGACGGCCGCATTGAGCGAGGTGAGCGGATTAAACGTTTGGGCTCTCCTGTCAGAGTGCGCCAGTGGGTTGACGAAGGTCACGTCAAAGAAGTCCGTACCTCCGCTGCTTCCCATCATCCGGATGTCTGGCCTCGTGCGATGGACGCCGTCCCGCGGTTCGACGGCGGGGTGACGGGCCGCTTTCTGGAGGTCTTGCGCAAAGAGGGCCACTTGATGGCCATGCCGTCGAGTTCTGTGCTCACCATGTCTGCAGCAAAGGAGGTGATCCCCGAAGCAGTCGAGGGTTTCGGGGCAGTTTCGTCTCGGGCACGGCACGTCCGAATGGAACAGCGGAACTTGACAGAAGTATTGGAACCACACGGCGAATTCACGGGGGTCAATACTGGTCTTGAGGCCGGGGCACGGGGCGCAGTACATCCATTCCTTGGCGCCCGGGAGGGCATGGAGGCGCGGAATGCTTGCTTTCTTTGATCACCGGGGGAAATGCTTTCTTGCACTGCTGCATGGATTGCGTCTGTTAGTTTCTTGTGCGATGGTGTATTGCGTGAGAAAAAGGCACTATATGGTAGAATCCTTGACTGCAGACAGGAAAGTGACCAATTCCGGTGGGCGTCCAAAGCGTCGTTGTAGGTGGTGAGGCTCCTGATAGGAGCGGGCAGAACGACTTTGCACAACTTATTGGTGGCCGCGCTGGAGGCGAGGAATGCCGCCGTGGCGATGTTTTTGGCGGAAGTGTATCCGATCTTAGGGGAAGGCCGCTTCGCGTCCAGTGATTTCACTGAAAGTTGAAGTTCACGGAAGACCTCTGAATCCAGGACCCTCCCTGTCAGTGTGGGGACGCAGCGCTCCATCATATCGTCAAACATGGAAGCGCCCTCGGCGGTGGACGACGTCGGGACTACGCACAGCAAGTAGCCGAGTTTGCAGACTCCGAAGCAATTTCGAAGCAGCTGGAACGCGATTTGCGTATCCTCGAGGTCAATGGTGGAAACAAGAAACGGTTTGAGGGACTTCACGTGCGTAGAGAAACTTCTCTTGGTGAAGGTCTCTGTGCCAATTGGAGCGTTGAGGACGAGTGTGCCCTCACTATACTCTCGTTTGAGGACATTCGGGTAGAGGCGCTGCCTGGACTCTGGAGGGGGCGTCGGCCACCAGACCTTGCATTTTGGCAGAGAGAGGTGCAGACCCCTGCTGGTGGCGTCAAGAGACGAGAGGATTTCAACTGCGCGGCGGAGTTGATCGTGACGTGCGATGATATACCCGTCATCATGGTACCAGAGCTGCAGCAGCATGCGGCCCATTAGTTCGTCTTCCCCGTCTTGGGAACTTAAGAGTTTTTGGATCTTGAGTGTAACGGGATGCAGAACCAAGTCGAAGAGCAGGCCGCCGAGGTTGTCCCCTTGCTGCGTCCCATGCATGCTTCTGATGGTGTGGCGACCGGCCCACAGGTAAGCAGGCTCGAGAGCATAGCAGTACGAGACCCACAGTAGTAATTCTGGGAGGAGGGTCCCGACAGCATCCAAGAAAGCAGCGCGACTGCACAGGTTAAACGCGTTTTTCAGGTACACAGTCAGCATGCCGTACGCGGAGTCCGTTCCAAACTTTTGAACAACCCGTCGAACGCCGTGCACAACTGTGTCCGTTCCAACTCGAGTTACTATTCCCATTTGGAGGGGCTAAAGGTACTCGGCTGCCTTCGGGGGAGCCCGCTTCATGAGGCAGCTACCTACCAGTCTACGTAGCGTCTCACCTACAGCGATTGGTCGGGGTATGTTGCCCTTTTTAGCCAAAGGCGTGAGGGGCGCGCCGGCTATCCACGGAGCCAGATCTGCCGGAGCTTTACCTGCGGCAAGTACGTTCACCACCCTTGTGAGTGCAGGTAGGAGTCCACACCGTCCAGATGAGGATGGGGCTCGCAGCAGTTCAACCAAATGGGATGGCCTAAGGCCGGAACCTCCGGCGGAGGAACCGGGTTTGAAAACTCTGAGAGCTCTCAGGACGTCCTCTTCCGCGAAGTTGCGGAACGCCCTGTTCGTTTCTCCCGGAGAAAAATCCCTCGTCCCGTTTGGGGGCGGTGTCTGGGGATGCTTGTCGAGCAGGGCCTGAATGACGCTGAGGGTTGGTGGGAGGACACCTAGCGAGCCTAGGGCTTGGGCTGCCTTACCAAATGCCCCCTACTTGACCAGTCTTGTGGCCCGCCTAATATTCAACTGATGCTGGTCGCTGGCAGTTGAGGCTGTCTGTGAATCGGCGGGCCGTTGGGTAGCTGTCTCCCACAGTTCTTGGAACTGTCCTTGGTTCCACAGTGCTATCCGCTCTCTCATTTTGTCCGCAAGAGACTGTTGTTGGCTCCCGGGCAGGTCGGAGTCGGGGTGGGACATTGTGACGAGCATGACAGCGGGGAACAGGAATAATTTTGTGAAGGCGTGCGAAGCGCCCGGGCCTCCACACTGGCAAGCTTGGACGGCGTCGTTCATGACCTGTGCGTATGTCTCGGCCAAGCAGCCGCGGAACTTCGTGGGTATATGCGCCATGAAGGGGGTGTAGGTGGTGCAACTTTGTGCCATGGAGAGTAACGCCTGCACGGGGAGTTCCGGAGGGTTGGGGGTGTCCGGCTGAGTTACGGGGCCATGCGGGGATTCGGGGTTTGGCGCCGATGGGGCGGGGACGTCTTGCAGTTGGACAGCTGCGGCTGTATGTTCCTCTGGAAGGCCATCGGGGGGGAGATCCGAGCGCGGCGCACTGGGCGTGGTGTGCTGTTGTAGCCCTTCCTGTCGTAGTTGGATCTCGTGGAGAGGTCTGTAGAGTATTGGTGCTGTGCGCACTGAGCATTTGGGGCACTGGGAGTAGGAAAACGTGTATAGCCCGGTATCGCTCGGACCCGAAACCTTGGAGCGGACGTATTGGTTGTGGCAGCTGTTGGTTGCTCCTGCAGGGTCACCAAAAATCTGCCCTTTTTGACTACTTGTATGACGCTTTTTGTTCTCAGTTTTCAATTTTGTCAGCTACTGTACTCTAGAGTTATTTTTAGTTATTTTCTACAGTATTTTATATATTTTTTAATTATTGTCGGCCTCGCGGCTTGTGGCTCTGGAACGGACGGGCACACCTGCGATTGCCGTATATACAGTGTTGGCCGTTAGTGGAAGGGGGGGACGAAGAGAGGACACAACGAGAGAAAACCCCCTCCTAGGATCGCCAACATTTTTGAATTTTTTTCCCCCTTCCGACCCTATCATGGTACTCTTGTGGAAGGCCTCTTCCTCCGGAGCGAATTCAGTCGCTTACAACGGAAAAAGCGATGTAAAGAAGTTCTTTTTCTTCTATGACAATGTTGTAATGGCCGGGAAGTCCAGTCAGGAAAAGGTATTATCCCTCCTTGGATAATTAGAAGGCCCCGCGTTCGAGTTCTACTGCGATTCCTTCGCAGCCCATGGAGAGCTGATCGAAGATGCCAAGAACTACGCTGTTGTCAAGAAGAAGTTCTTCGAACATTTCGCCGAGAAAGATGAGCCTCAAGACATCATCCGTCAAGCACTGGAAATCGGCCTGGAGATTAAAGACATACCGAACTCCTTGAAGAAATCGGAGCGGTTGTTCGAGAAGGTAGATTTGGACAGTATTGCAAGATTTTGATTCCTAAGGACTGCTGCATGTCGACATGAGAAGTTGCAGCAGTTCCTGTCGTTCCGAGGGCCGAAGAATTACGCCGAATGAGTGAATGCTTTGAAGGACTTTCACGCGAATCGAATTGCATTTTTCGGATCCTCGCCTCAAGTTTGGAAGTACCGCCGGCAAGGATCTTAGTTCGTCCTGATGTTTGCTCAAGACACATCGAGGATAAGGTAGATGCCCTTGCTGAAGACCTGTCTCGCCTTACCCTTTTGGGGTGTTAAGCGCACACGAGCAGATCAAGGTAGAACTTTGATTGAAACTTTGGTTGAGGCTGGCTGCGTTAAGCCGGCCCCTCCAAACCAGGGTTTATATAGAACTGAAGATAGCTACAAACTAAAGGAAAATGCAGTCTAACAGTAGCGAATTCAAAGGTGTTCCCGTAAAACAGCCCTGACGATATCTTAGATAGCGCTTTCAGAATTGTAGTCGGCACGAGTGACATACTCTGACAAGATATAAGAAGTACATTGTTCCAGGTGGCATGGGATAGCAAGGCGACTTTTGATTGGTAAAGCAATGATATAATATCCCAGTGTGCCACTCGCCAGCAACTATTCCAAGTGTACCAATAGGATCAAACGCTGTCTTCAGAACGGTAAGGAAGGTGTAATGACAACAAAGTGCCTAGTAGCCCTGGTTGCAAGGTTACCAGTGGTTTGAATCTACAGTACAGTAGATGCAGTGAGTTCGTGTAAAGCTGTAAGGTCTGTGAAGTGAGATACAACAAACTTTCTCGTCAAGCAGAAGAAGGAAAAATACGATACAGTGGCAGGATCGTCTTCGTCAGCTCACAGGGGAAATTCTCCTAGATTGCGCTCTTACTGCCGCCAACCCGGTCACGGAGCACCTCGATGAGAAACGAATCCTCACCGAGATCATCGCTGCACTCTTTGCGGTGGATTGGGGCATTCTGAGGCTACATGCTGGAAAGCGGCGAGAATTAAGGCTTGCGGTGCTTCGGAAGATCACGAAAGGAAAGAAGAACCTGGAGTAGCGGATCAGGTTAACGTTCTACGTGAAAGCCAGTCTGATACAGATCTATAAATAGAGTAGATTGTCGATACGACGAAAAGAACTGCGGAAGGAGAAGCTTTTCCGAAAAAGCTTCGTCACGAAGATCACGCGGGAATTCCTTTATCCTGCCTAGTGCATAATCCGCAACAAGTACGAATAATTCCTCCCGTTCCGTCGGCAGAAAAATTCCGTGTTTTGGGACGAAGGAAGAATCAAAAGAAGAACAAAAAAAGGAACGAAGGGTTCGAACATGCTCCAAGAATACGTCGGAAAGTATGACGTTGTCGCTGAGATTTTAAATGCCAACTGCGGCCTTACATTCGGTCAGCGTCTTCGAGGGATGCTGACGGAGCCGTGAAGATAATGAGAAGGCTGACAGGAAAGAATAATAAGCCCAGAATTGCCGTCGTTGCTGATTAAAGGCCACGTTTGCTGCGAGTAGTGCCGCTCAAGGTTTATGTAATGAAAGTATGGGCGCTTTTGTACTCTGAAGCTGTACCAGACGTAATGTCCGCGGATTTATATCGACGCCTATACCTGTCGCCAAAATACACGTCCAAGAATATTATCGTCGCGAACGGAGATAGCGCTTCCTGTTTCGGGTCGTTGCAAAAGGTTCGCACCACTTTGGGGGACCAAGCGGGCAAACTGGACTACCTAGTTATGGAGAAGTCGCCATTTGATCTAATTATAGGTCTCCCAGCTCTCTCGGCCATGCGGGCAAATTTAGACTTCAGGACCCAAAGCGTTCGTCTACACATTGGCTCGTAAGAAGTTGTACTGCCTCTGGAGCCCGATACAAAAGCCGCTTAGAAGCAGCTGATGAGGGGTGAAGAGATCTGAACGCCTAGTGAAGACTTCTTCTCCGACTCTGACGCTGGCCCCGACTCCGCCCACATTTTAGAAGAAAAATTGGTCCTGGTGATCCAGGAAAACATTTACGAGAGCCCCAGAAACTCTGATAAAGAACTAGCCGACAAAAATGCCGCCGCCGTAGAAGAAGGGGGCGACGAAATCTAGAAGAGGGAGATGAAAGGGGTACTTCGAGCCCGTCTTGTTCATCTCCCTGAGGCAACACAAGAAAGCATAAATAGCTCACAACGTGACACTGAGATAGTCGCATGGACGATCGAGGAGCTCTGCTACGCATTGATACCGACGAAACATGGATTAGAGCTGAGAGATAACACCCCTATCTACCTCAGGGCTCGCCAAATGTCTCCGCGACACAACTAAATCGCTCACAAAGAGATAGACAACATGCTCCATGCAGGAATTATCACCCCAGCCTCTTCAGCTTGGTCATTTCACGTCATAATTGTGACAAAGATGGACAGCAAATCCCGCTTCCGTGTGTACCACCTTGCTCTGAATCGACGAATGAAGGCTGACCGCTGGCCTTTGACTAAGATCGAAAAAATATTCGATGACTTGAAGGGAAGCTCCGTCTTTACAACCCTGGACCTCTTCGCATAGTATTGGCAGATTCGCATGAGCGAAGAATGCAAAGAGATGACTACCTTCGTATGCTGATTTGACACCTTCAAGTTCGAGGTGATGCCCTGATGATGGATTACATCTTGAGAGATATACTATTCGCTCGAGTATATCTGGACGACGTTATTGTGTTCTCCAACACAATCGAGGAGCATGTTATACACCTTCGCATCGTCTTCGAAGCTATTGGAAAGGCCATACTCAAGTTTAAAATCACAATTTGTGCCTTTGCGAGGACTATTGTCAAGCTTTTCGGCCATTTTGTTGACAAAAAAGGATTTCACGTCGATAAAAAGAAGATAAGTTCCATAAAAGAGGCATCAATACCAACAAACACGACTGAGCCGCGGAGTTTTCTCGGCTTGGTCGGTTATTATCGCCGCTTTATCAAAGATTTCGCGGTCGTCTCTGCCGCTCTTCATGACGCAACTTCCGGGAATAAGAATTTCCGGTTGACAGAAGAAATGAAGGAAGCGTCCGAGGTGCTAAAAGAGAAACTCACATCCCTGCCAGTGTTGTCCTTCCCCAATTTCGGCGCGCCGTTTATCGTGGAAATGGAGGCCTCAAGTTTCGCCGTGGGATCAGTGCTTGCTCAGAACAAAGGAGATGGAAAAGTGCACCCCGTGCAACATGCAAGTCGCACCAAGAACTCCGTCGAGCGGAACTATTTCGGGTACGAAAGGGAATCTCTTGCAGTCATCCTCGCAGTTAGGAAGGTCCGAGTGTATTTGCTTTCAACGGAACCCTTCAAACTCATAACTAACGATAAGGCACTTCAGTACGCCTTTAGGAAGAGCGACGTCCACGGAAGATTGGCACTATGGCTAGACTCTCTAGCTGAATACGGTTTTGAGGTGGAATATCGTCCGGGCGCAATGAATGGAGCTGCCGACTATCTTTCACGCGTAGTGTACAAAGGGCTCGGGCCGCCCCAAATGTCGACGAAGGAGACCTTGTTTGTGCTGTTTAATCTATGTGCTCGTCCAAGGCTTCCGCCATAGAACCATATTTGGTTGATGTCGCTCGCTACATCGAAAGAAAAAATATTCAGGAACAAGATACGTCTAAGCGCAGCTCTGTAAAACGCGCCGCAAAATACTTCATGGTGTGGGAAGTAAAACTGCTGAGGCGTACGAAGAATGGCCTCCGCGCGATCCCGACAATCAAAGGTAGGCCCGGGATTCTGAAGAAATTTCACGATGAAGTGGGACGCTGGGATAGGGAAACGCCAAAAAATCGTTATCGACCGACATTGGTGGCCTCAAGTCCACCAGGACGTTCAAGAGCAAGTCAAGAGTTGTGAGGGATGTCAAAAGGCCAAGCTCTTGATCCCTTATCGAACTACGCTGAGCATTCAGCTCACGAATATCTTCGAGACCTACTCTATAGACTTCGTTGGACCCTTCCAAGGTTGAATGTAGGAAAAAAATTTCTTGTCATCGCCATAGAGCATCTAACGGGCTGGCTGATTGCCACCACAACGAAGACAGAATCCGCAGAAGTCGTGAAAGCATTTATCTTTTTGGACCCACGAGGACCGTCGTATCTGACAATGCTGGATGTTTTACCGCCGCTACACAAGTCGATTTTATGAAGAAGAATGGAGTCTAGTGGAGCACCGTCCAGGCCTATGCACCGATGTCAAACGGCCGAGCCGAAAGGATGGTGCGCAATATAAAGAACGAATTAAAGAAGATGGTGGTCGGACAAGGATCCGACTAGGAACAGTGCCTTCCCCAAGTACTTTATGGCTACCGCCGCCGACCACTTGGAACAGGTACCTCCCCGTTAGAGATTATGTTCGGTGTGGTACCGCGCATGGATCCGTCTGACCCCGCTTCGTTGATATAATACTCTTCAGAAGAGCATCGCAGGCTAGAGATGCTGGCTACCTTAGCACTTCGCGCGACGAGGGTCGATATTCAGAAGCAGCGGCTTTTTATGGAAGTTGGGGCGGTACAATCCCGAATGTTTAATACTGGAGACTGGGTTTTGGTCGCATATGGAAAAGACCTAACGTCCACGGCTAAGTGTACGGCTTTCAAAACCCGTTTCTTCGCACCGTGTCGCATTTGAAAGCAGCTCACCCTGGTTACTGACTGACCTCTTACAGAGGTAGCCATTACCGACGAGCTATCCATGCGAGACGCCTGGTACCCTTCTCATTGTGCCCGTTTTTCCTACAAGATTAATTCTTGAAGCCGTCCTATAGTCGACGGCCGGTACCTGTCTTCTGTTTGTTCCTTTTATTCTCGTTTATTGTTCTGTCATTCATTCATCATCTGAGTACAATTCAAATTCACCATCAAATTTTATCAAAATCTAGGAAACTCTTGCTGCAATATAGAGGATTTTGCGAAAGCAGAAGAAAAAGTTTTACTTCAACGGAAACGGTCAAGGATTGGAGGGACCCGCCCTTGAGCGCTTATCACCAGAGGAAGAGGCTGCCGAGGCCCTTATACGAAGACAATGACGTTTCTTCTTCTAGGGATCTGACCGCGTGTATCGAATCTTTATATTACGAGGCGTGACTCCTTGGCCACTCAATGGAACTAGACGGCGCGCATAGACGATTTTCAAAAAAATCGTATGGGTTCTCCTCTCCACAACAGATCTTGAGGGATTCTTCAGAGAATTGCAATGCGTACTTCCCGGCGCAATCATAGATAAGAATTGGGTTCCCTAGGGCGTCATGACAAATTTAGTGCTGCGATCTGAACCGCCCGATAACCGACGCAACGTAAATTCCGCTGGCAGAAGAACCGGGCAGGCTGCGAACCGATGCAGCGTTTATCGAAGATTGTACTCTTCGGTGAAGGCTACTTTTGGTTCTTCCGGCTGACCTATGTTCCGGCCTAATTTGACGCAGGACCACAAGATCGGGGTAAACTTCATACAATCCCTTCTTAACGTCAGCGAAGGAGAGACAAAGAGGGCGATAGCCGAGTTGTTCTAAGGAATCATGATGTCGAGCGTAGTCTCTTCTTCAATAGATGTCCGCGGGACCGGGCACGAAGATGAGCGATATCGCGTTGGCCACTGCAGCTAGCATGCAGCGCCACTCTAAATCTCAAAAAACGCTCAAGATGGCTCTGGTGAAGATGCGGGGAAGACAGAGAAGACGGCACAATTGACATAGGGAACAGAACGCAGTAATGTTGATTCGGGTTATTTTGGCACCACCTGTCGATCTGCAAGATAACTCCTACCCTCAAGCTGAGGTTTCCACTAAATGCCTCATTAACGACGAGACTATTTTCCCTCTCCTCTCTCAAGTTGCGCTTCGACGGATTAAGGTAAGCGTATCCAGGAGGTATTTCGTTGAATGAGAAGGCGTAAAGATCGATGGGATGTTCTTGGCCTGCTTCCTCATCGACCACGTAGTATCTACCCGCTGGGCTGTCACGGACACCGCGCGGGACCCTCCAAACTACCTCGGAGATTATCCAATATGGAAATTCCGGAAATTCCATATAATCGTCCTCATCGGAAAGAGACTCCGTCAAGCTTAGTCGAGTAGCCAGGTCCCTGTCAATGCCCCCGTCACATTCCTCCGAGGCCGCAATATTTGCTACACTCTGGCCATACAAGACGACAAGCTCCCGATACGATACCTCCATCGACGCGGGATTCCTTGGTACCCTCTAAACAAGATACGAAAGCGGATGTCGTGAATGGGCTTACCCTGTACTTTCGGTTTCTGAATCTTGATTGTGTCGGGCCTATTCGAAAATATAACGACCTTCCTTATACTCACCTTCGAATGAAGTCTATCAAAGAAGGAATGCTCGAGGGTCCGGAACGATTCGGGCAGAGAAGCACTTCCGGCACGGATGATTGGATTTTCACGGTGAAAAGGTTCACCCTCAGTCTTTCGAGCCACCTTCGCCATCAATTCTCGGCGTGGCGCCCTTCCCCCCGATGATTTCTTCGCGATTTGGTTGGTCTTTACCATCGTAGTGGTCCACGGAGGTATTTTCGGATGGTTCCAAAGCTGTATAAACCCTCGCCCGTACTAACACTGATGGAGCAGTCCCGAAGGCTTTAGCTGCCCTGAATCAACCTCTGTTCAGAGCGGACACGGCACTGCGTGCGGGGGAAGCTGAAGTGGTTGAACGTGGCGGTTGACAATGCTGGAGTCGAGATGACTCTTTGGGAAGTTTTGAGGGGAGGGTATGGAGCTGGAACGTGATGGTAGAGGGGGTCAGTGAGTTCTTGTTTCATCCCCAAGTTCTTGCTATACGGTGCGCCGGGCTTCCATCTTGGACCAGAGTGGTGTTGATTGCTCCTGAAGGGTCACCTAAAATCTGCCCTTTTTGACTACTTGCATGACTCTTTTTGTTCTCAGTTTTCTATTTTGCCAGCTACTGTACTCTAGAGTTATTTTTAGTTATTATATGCAGTACTTCATATATGTTTTAATTATTGTCGGCCTCGCGGCTTGTGGTTCTGAAACGGTCGGCCACACCAGCGATTGTCATACAAACAGTGTTGGCCGTTGGTGGAAGGGGGGTACGAAGAGACTGGACACAAAGACAGAACCCCCCTCCTAGACAGAAACCTCCCCTCCTAGGGTCGCCAACATTTTTAAATTGTTTTTCTCATTCCGACCCTATCAGCAACCGCAGTACAAATAGCACATTTTCGCTGGCCCCCGATTTAGAGTCGTGTATTCGTGGCGCTTGGGCTTTCCAAGAGTTGAGTTCTCCGCGTGTGCGGTGCGTAGATGAGCCGGAAGTTGCGCCACTGTTTTTTTCCTTGATTTTTGCTGCTGGCAGAGGGAACAGCACCCGGGGAGGGGTAGCGGCCTTCTCGACGCCGGGTCAGCCAAGGGGCGGTAGGAGGTCCATTTGGAGCCGTCTGCCTGTATTGGGATGTGCTCTGCTAGGTTGGTAGAAACAGAATTTTCGCAATTACGAGCGGTCATAGTGACAATACGTACCACACCTCTGGACGTCCTAGAACAGTGCACCCAACTAAGCGGTTAGTCCTATTACAGAATTAATTACAGTACTGTATGCAAACCTTCGGGACCGCGGTCCTGTACTCAAGTATGCACCTCAGACCTCCCCTTTTCAACGCTGTAATTGTCACTAGGGAATTTCTATCAGAAAGTGACCGTTTGGGAAATCGAGCTCGACGGCGAACCGCACGGGATCCTTGGGGTGTCTAATCGCGGAGCTCCAGCAGTTTCTTCGAATCGAAATATCTTACATGCCTTGAGATTCTCATCGTTTCGGTGCGGAGAATCACATACTTCTGAGTCCTAGCCTTCTGGATAAGGCTCCTAGCCTTAAAACATTGATCCCGATAGGAAGACATGATAGTAATGAGTGGGCGGGTCCGACTGCTCAATTGGAGTGTTTTTCTCGACTAAGTCGACACTTCTTGTCGAGTCTATGAGGAATCGGATCCGACTGCTCAATTGGAGTTGTTTTGTCGATTTAGTGGAGACTTTTTGTCAAGTGAATGAGGAATCGGATCCGACAGCTCAATAACAACTGGCGATGAAGAGGCGCTTCGTCTTTGCGAATTTCGGATCGAGGATGATGGAAAAGTGGACGGTCTTGGTTTCCTCGCTGAGTATGTAGGAGCGAGGTAAGGGCTTGTCACCGGGAGTAGCGTAGAGCTTGGTGGGAACCCAGGGAGTCGGAGATTAAGATTATGCGTACCTGTAAAAACCGTTTGGGGGGAAAGATGCTAGTGCGAAACAATGTGGACGGGTCCACGCCGTGGCGCGCGCGCGAGGTCCACGCCTTTGGCTGCGCTGCGCACACGGAGGCAGCTTAGGCGGGGGAATAGAGGGAAGAGGAGAATATAAAAGTCACACTCGAGTAGGAGTGATCGCATCACAGAATCCAATAAAACCACAAAAGTAATTTTGGCATTCACTTACCTTACCTCTTAATTTTAATAGAAAAAATGATAAAAATTTAATATAAACTTCTACTCTGGTATTTTTGTGTCCGGAAACTAAATTCTGTGATTAATTTTAAATCATTGAGTAGTATTTGATTATAGGTGCGAAATGTTTTCATTTAATATTTTGTGGGTGATCTACACAGTCTTCTTTTGAGGATTTTTCGGCCTTAAATTATACATTAATGTGCACAAATATCAACGGAGTGTATTTCTACCGAAAGTTTTACCTACTTGATTTTTTCGTTGTATTGTGGGTTAAAACGTGTTTTTAAATTAGATGAATAACTTTTTTCGGATCTATGTTATATAATGTTATGAAAAAAGAAAATTTGTAACTTATGATTGGAAAATGAAAAATTTATCGAACATAATGTTATCAGCTTATTCATAAGATAATAGAATAATTTATTTATCTCCCAGAAATGTTGATGGATCGCTTCATGTATCCATATCAATAAGCTTTGGAGAAAATTTTTATTTCTTCCCAGATATCGACTTTGTTTCTGTGCTCGAACATTTCCTCATTTTATCTGTTCTGAAACCGTGACTAATCTCAGTACAAGTCAAATATCTCTATCCTGATGTCAAACTTTAATCTGATTAGATGGTAAAAAATTCCATAGCTTCTTATCGTACCACATTCTATCTTTATTGTGAGAGTCGGTGATAAAATCGCTGCAAAACACTTGAAAATTTATAATTAACTTTCCCAAATTGAAAATCTATGTACAAAAATGAATCTTAGAGCTCCGTTGGCTATAATTAAGTACGGAAGGAATCGGTATTTGAACACCAACAACATTTAATGAGTGTCAACTTCACAACTGAAAAAAAGAAAGCATTTAATTTCAGATAAGAAGCTCAATCCTAAGCTCAGTGTTAGTCGTAGCTATTTCCCTTAAAAATTTGTTAAAAAGCTTGTCTCCTGACAGCATACGCCGCAAACATTTCTCATTCATATGCATCCAAATACATCTGTTACGCACTGGAGGAGCAGTAATGAATGGGTTTTAGACACGTAATGGCCGCAAGCGACAGTCGCAAAAAAGATATAGAAGCCGTAAAATATAAATTCCTTCGAAGACTTAATGAAAAATTCACGATGAATATTTATTCAATTTAAAAATTGCTTGCAGAATTTTCTTGTGATCAAACGGGGAAAACATGATTTCGCCAGAGACGTGATCAATCATACTGACCGCTTATGCAAGGATATGTTGTTCTAATGCTAAAATAAGAATACCGACTAGAAATACGTTTTCAAGATACTAGGAAATACCATATTTGTCCAGGCTAGCAGAGGAGAATGGAATCAAGTACATCTCTGTCGACTCTGGACTGAGAATTAGCTTAGAAAACAGTATCATTTTTTACGTACTATACAAAGAACAATTGGTCTCAAAATCCACACGAGTCCCTTGAATAATACGTCTTTAAAGGTGACTTTTCTGGTATTCTTGCATCGGAACGTAAATTTCTTGGAGAATGCAACCATTAGGCTCTAAAAATATTGACTATCTCTTCTTATCTATTTTCCCATTTTGTCTCTAACAACTTCTCCCTATCAATCAGGTTGAAGCAAATTTATTTAGCCTGATGTTAGAATCAGGCGTAGATCTGAGGTAGTGAAAGTAGCTGATACTCGTCCTTGACATAAATAAAATGATCGATGCGCTTTCACTGGACTCTATCTTCATATTTGTAATAAAATAGTATGGTCTCCACATTACTAGCATACATTGCGAACGTACACAGTTCATCAAGCACCAAAAGTAGAAGGTACTTTTCGCAGTAAGAAGTCAACTGCCAATTCAATGAAATATATCCCTTTCATCAGCAGGCGGAAATTTAATTCTATAGCTTACTGACTTGCAGCTCTTAAATCGAAGCACAAAGGAAAACATAAGACATGTTTACACATTGAAACAAAATCAAGAAAGAATTTTTCTATTGGTGATTTCAGTTTAAAAATTAATACTTACTGTAAGAACTTTTCGGCTATTTAATTCTTACTTAAAAACTGTTAATAAAATTTTCGCATATTTGTACATATGTACGGAAATTTTGGATTTTAAAATTAAAAAAACATCCCAAATTAAGATAGAAACATTTTTCTGAATATGACAACAAGGTCTTAGGTGAACAGTATATAAAATAAAAATTTCCATTTGTATTATTTAACTGCTTTTACTAAGAGAAAAAATCTATAGAGTATATTTAGAGCATAATGATGATAGAGTGATTTAAAATTTTCTCTGTAACCGAGAATACTAGGTAAAATTCGAAAACACTTATTATTCTATGAAAACGGAAGCATTTATTTTTATCATAGATAACAAATTCTATATTCTTTAATGTTTATCAAACGTTGAATTGAAAATAATTCAAAATTTTCTATCTATAGAAAATTGCAATTAAGTTTAATCATGAGTTACGCGGAGTAAAGATTGAAGTAGATTCGTTATTTCGGGGCATCATTTAAATTTGTCGGTAACTGTGGAATGTGTGCAAGTTTTGAAGTAAAACATGTATATATATTTCTGTCACTTTACATGGTAATTTTATCATGTACATACAGTCTCATGAGTTCTTTATTTGAAAAATTATACAAAATATAATCTTGATCTCTTATACCTACTATCTCTCGCGTAAATTCTCGCTTATGGAATCTGCATGGAGCTTACAAATAGTAAAACTTGATCTTCAGCTTGAATAACTGCTTATATGCTCGAATTTACTTCAGTCATATTTCGATAATGCAGATTTTAGCAGATAATATTGCACATAAAGTATTAAAAATATAACACTTGAACTTATAAGAAATATTGAAAAAGCGCGCCCGCTTAAGGGAGGTAAATTACTAACTTTACGCATTTTTGGACAAAATTTCTCTTATAATTGAAAAAATCTGTGACGTATAGGATTATTTTTTTATCATTTAAAGTTTCAGAATAGTAAACTTTCTTCAATCTTTACAATGAAGTAGAAAACTGCTTTTGTAAAATAGAAAATTTTCATCATTTAATATAATCAGCTGAATGTAGCGGCAATCAAAATTAAGATCTATCTCGGATAAATATGAAAAATATCTAATGTTTTTAATATACTGCAGATTTCAAAAAATTAGTTTCAAATAGTTTTCTGTTAAGATTAAATTTCTTATTTTTTATCTTATTTAAATCCTTAAACTGCCTTCTACGTAACTTTTTAATTCATGGTTTTAATGGTCATTTATTTTTAGGTATAAAAATCCAGAGTACTAGAATGAAGAGGTAAAACTGAAAATCAGTTGTATGTTATACTGTAATGGAGACTACGGGAATAAGTTACAAGAAATATTGAAATCAACACTTTCGTTGTTTCTTTATCTTTTTAAGATGTGCAAGTCTATCACTTCAACTGCATTATTGCATTTATTGGGGACTCTTTAAAAGTTTGTATATAAATTTCACAGTTGTATCAAATAGTTTTCTGGTGATATGGGAGACATTTTCTTCTGAAACGTCGTATTATAAGCTTTTTCTGAGCTTTCCAGTTCCATTGGGTTGTTTGAAACTAGAAATTAGAACCTCTTTGTATGTTTTCGTTTTAAACAAAGTAAAAAGAAAGACATCTATAGTTGCTTTTGATTTCTATGAAAAATTTTATTCCGGTGGAATTAATTCAAGCGTTCTTCTAAAAGAGTATTCTAAATGGTAATAAAAGTAAATAGAAATACTAAATATAAGGAAATTAGATCATTTTTCACTATTACGGTGAAGAAACTTTGAGATAGTTCAAGAACTTTTCGGTATATTTTTCACTGTTTCCAGTGATTCAGTTTATTTAGAACACATTATCCTGGACACAGCTTCGAAATGCAGCTATAAATTTCCTCATTTCATATCTCTTTAAAACTTTAATGAGTACAGCAGATATCATCAATTACCATCATACCGAAGAGAAGCTCGACACTTATTAAGAAGTACACGGTTATACGGGTTACTTTACTGCAAAATTCTATGCTAAATATTGCTGGCAAAATTAAAGTGCCTAGAGGTGACTTGAAAACTGATTTTGTGCTTTTCTCAAGCTAACAGCGGATATATCAGAATGGAGCTGAAAATATCATTGAATATGTTGAGGTTTATGGAAACCAAATTATTTAATTAATGACAACATTTGATGATTTTCAGAGCCGCAGCCAGCCTGAACAAGCAATGATTTACTCACTTTAATCTTATTGCTCCTGATAGTCCTTTTCACAGGTTTTGAATCCATTTTGAATCCTGCATACTTATAGACACTGTCTATTGACTACGTCTCAATATACGTTTTCATCATCTCCACCCTAAAGCATTAGTTACACATTGATAGAAGAGTAGAGATCAAACATTTAGACACGTATTAGTCGCAGTCAGATTCCATGAAGTAAATGGAAATTTTGGTTAAATAAATCTTTTCGATCCAGCTTCAAAACATCGAGAGTCACCAACAAGTAATCAGTTTGTACCTAACACTCAGGTTAAATAGTAACAATAAACATGTTACTTAAATCTTTAATTTTTTGGTTTGAGATTCTGTTAAGTATGAAATGGTGATCTAATCTATATTGGTGATCTAATCTATATTGGTGATCTAATCTATATTGGTGATCTAATCTATATTGGTGATCTAATCTGTATTGAAACTTTACTTATGTTGGAAAATAATTCCTAGTCGTACATACAGCGATTGTATGCGGTGATTTATCAGATTCTCGTTGGTAACCAAGGATTGAAAATAAATACAGTTTGTGAAAAACTGTAGACGTTAGTTTTGGCCAAAAAAAGATTCTTTGCGTAAGCAATTTTGCCGTCACGAATTTTTGAAATGTTGTAACCTCGGTTGGACTGAATTCTGATACTTCAAAAGTTTTATAATACCCTAGGCTGTTTTTATATGTGATCACCTTGATTGTCTTTTACACGTACCAAGAGATGTTAAATGCTACTTTGTACCATTTTCATAGAAAAGCGAAATCGGAACGTCTTTTATGGATACCAAACATTCTCAGGACGCTATCTGAATAACACTTGCTGTAATTTGTAGGACCTTTAAATCCTGTGAATTTGTAAGCAAAGATATCTGTCGTGCACTAATAACACGCGAGATCAATTTTTGCTCTACATGAGGCTTATTGTGTCGATATCGCGCACATCAAACGATAGCTCAGCGCGGAAAAGTTTCAAAGGTTTATAAAATGCTGACTAAGTCAGTGATGAAGCTAGAAAGAACCTCGGATGCTGCGAACAAGGTACCCCGCAGTGCAAGTAGCCGAAAATTTGGGTTACACGGAGATTCGTCTCCTACGTTTCCAAACATGGAGAACTAAATGCAAAAATGTATTCCATGGTTGAACTTTTGGTTGATTCTTTCGTTTCATATGCCGAAGCCTCGGACTACGTTTTACATAGAGAAATAATAAGTGAGGTCATATATAAATTGTAGGCAGACAGTACTGAATGCAAAGTTATTCCATAAGAACAATCTTAAAGATATCAAACTGTAAGGTTCTGAGAGATCCGAGAGCACTCGTCAGTGATAATGAAAGCACTGAGCTTCCCGCCAAATTTTGTTGCACCACTTGTAGAAAATTCATAAATCGAGTGCTTATTTAGTAATGGTAAGGAGTTTTGTGAAGCAGGCGATACCGCCATAATCGCTTAATCTTAATGACTTGGTATAAATTGGAATGATCCTTTACCTTGAATTTTTCTCTGAATCCATTGTTGAATGCTCAATTAAAAACTGGCCTCAGAATTCCGAATGCGACGCAGTGGCCTCATATTAGGCAGCCAGTAAGTAATAAAATGCTCCAGATGTATCAATATGGCTTGATTTAAAGAAAACATTTTTCTTGCAGTCCACCGCATCAATAGTAATATATTTTTTGATATTAGTCAAATATTCAATATTAATTCCTGTCGTTTATTCATTTTTACTCTCGTCATTTGGTTTTGATTCAATTGGCAGGTGCAACAACATCATGCATTGAGTCTCCGAGGGTATATGATTGTTACGTGTGACTCAATTGATTTGTTCTCTCCGAGTCGCCAGTTCATAATATTTCTTGCTACTTCCTGTGCCAGAGAATGCTATATAAGGAAGACCTGGCAAAAATGGGAGAAGACATAATTTTGAAGAACAAATAGAACTAACCCAACCTTTACGCAATTCTCTGAACTGCAATCTCGATCTACTATCTGGAACCTGGATGCCGTATCATCCCGTCCCGGTACGTTTATTCATGTAGATCATACGCTCGAAGAGTACTCCGGGACATCGCTCCCTAAAATAAAGACGCATGGACACCGATCGCCTGGAGATTACTCCGAAGCACTACTCCTACTTATTCTATAAAATAAGTACTTTATCGTTTCGTATCTTCCTGTGAGGCGGGACGGTGATATAACTCAAGAGCTATAGCTAATCCCACTTTGAAAGGGGAATGTCTGTATCCCGTAGCAACAGCAGGGACCATGAACCAGGCAGGAAAGACACAGAAAGTCAAGGAGTTGCGGAAATATCAAGTATGACACACGTTTCGTTGACTAAAGAGTTTCCAGATCCAACAGTACCGAATGAACATGGAAATTATCAGGACTGGAAGGAGTAATAGTACGAAATCGATGGTAATGTGAAATAATGGTATAAAATACACCCAGAAACACCTGGAAATGTTCAGCAAGTCGTTTGGAGCGATTTCACCTGCGATTTTTCCAAGAGTGGAATTGATAACTTGAACCCTTTCCAATCGAATAGGATCACATCCCTTTTGACAGAGCGTGGAGTGTATTTATATTGCCGTCAAGGGTATCCCAGGAAGAAAGCTCTGATATAATGCTGGATTTTAAAGGAATACGAAATCTTCAATAGAACTGGATCTGAAAATTCGGGAAGTGTATATCGGAACGCTGATATTCCTATCGAAGCAGCTGAAGTAGCAGTGGGAGCAGCTGAGGCTCTCAATTATATTTCGAGAAGCTCCAACGTATCAACAGAGAAAGGAAACAAGAACAGTCGCTTAGAAGTTCGAAGTAGTCCTGAAGGGATTATAATGATGCTATCATGGATCGCCGCAGTAACGAATCTACGAACACAAGGGAATTGAGTGGTCAACGTACATTATCAGCTGGATTACACCAATTGATGAAAGCTTTTCGAGACCGTCAGAAATACTTTGGATGATGGGATGAAGACTTGGTTGGTTTCATAGAGGTTGTACGAGCTAGCATCAAATATGTGCGACTTGTGACAGGACGGAATGATGGAGAGTCTGCCAAAACTGTTGGATGGTTACGCCCTTTCCTATTTATGTTCTCACGTTAAGAGTACATCCAAAACCTACGATGAAGCAATAACTGACTTATTTTCTTTGTTCACATCTGACGAGCGGAGAGCACGCTTACTACAAGAATGGCATAATATATGACTGACTTCGTGGTTTCTGGTTTCTCAATACTCCGTATTCCTAGACCTTTCTGCTATACAAAGCAAGGTTCAAAGCCATCTCGATGCTCACTATAGACATGAAATTTTCCTGCGAGATCAATTGCCTACTGCTGTTGATATTGCAGATGTGAAACCTACTTTGAAAGTTCGCCTACCACAAGCCACCCACTATGCGAATCAGAAGATAGATTCTGAAGATGAAGATAGATAGATGTTTAAGTCAATTGACCCTAAATCACCTGGAGAATGCCATGATATACCTGATGAAACATATTTTCAACTGTACTGGAGATACAAGGACAAAGCCCAACGACGATTTTCAGGGTATTTTGGAATAAGGGCTACGAAAAGAGATAATCGCAAACGGCTTCCAACATCAAAGGAAGCTGGGTCTGCGGTGCCGCACAGATATCCCATAAATTCCACTCCAGGCAAGATACAGACGAGGCCTTGAAGAAATTACGGTGTGAGGGTCCATATGTTTCTGTAGAAGACGTCCTAGAGGTATTTATTGCAAAAGAAGAGGTCATCAATGACAGTTTACCGAATGACGATGGAACTCACGATGAAGTGGGTTATGGGATGGTAAGCGGGAGTTGTTTGAACTAAAGAAGACATTGGAACATGAACGTTTTTCAACATAGTTATTTGGAGGAATACCAAAGTGATTTGGAGAACATGAGTACGGCGCTAAAATTTGAGGAGAGTAAAACAGAGTTCAACGATATCTCAATTGATACGGGGGCAAATCGAAGGAGTGTGATGGGTCTGAGTCAATACCATGCTTACTGTAGTGGGTATGGAGGTCTACCAGAGATCGTTAAGGGCCATATATGCATTCATGGCGTATTAAGTAAGCACTAAACTACGGGCACTGCTATTATCTGTACGTAGTTTCTAGACCTTGGCTTAGTATGCGAAATTAGTTGAAGTTACAGGATGACTCTGGCTTTTTTGCTTCGAGTTGTGTCTCCTCGTAGCAGTCAGTACTTTAATATGCACTTCAAAGTTCTAAAGAGTTGCTGCTGACCGAAGCTAACATCAGCCAAATTCCTGTGCTCTAAAGCTATCTGATATGGCATCACAGAAGAATAAAGTAATGCATGCACGGAAGGGAAAAATCTAATAAACGCATCTGTAAATCATTATGATCACCGTACACCATGTTCTTAGCGAATAGGTACACAGGAGATAGTCTTCAAGGTAATTCTTTCTGACTCCACTGAAGTGCGGGCTAGTACATACTGTCAAACAGTATGAAAGCCATAACCGATCCCATGTATCTTGACTCAGCATCTCAGGAAGGACCATCACACAGCAGACTCCTGATTGACAAATGTGTAACAAACAGCAGAACTCACTACTTCCAACTCCCCCTCCTGTGTTCCGCTTTTGTTGTTACGTAAAAAAAGCCTTAACGCCAAGTCCATCACGATGTCGCTCGAATAAAATGCGCAGCGGCTTCGTGAAAATATCTGCTATCATTTGAGACGTCGGGCAGTACTGTATTGAAACGATGTTGGCGTCGGAATTGTCCTTGACAAAATTCTTCCGTATTGCAACATGTTTTGCGTTTCGCACACCAGCTGAACTCAATGATACTGCGCCTTGGTTATCCTCAAAAGTTGGGACGGCCCTGGTCTGTGGAACATCAACTTCCTCTAACATCCTGCGAATCCATATAATGAGCTTAGTGACCTCACTAAGGGACACATATTCAGCCTCTGTCGAAGATAGGGCCACAATAGTCTGCTTCCGCGTTTTCCAAGTAACCGTAGTTCCACCAAGCTGCAAGGCGGTACCAGACGTAGACTTCCTATCGGAGTAATCACCGCCCCAATCGGCATCACTATATCCCACCAACATGCCATCACCTTTTCCGTCAATCCATAAGGCATAGTCTACTGTCCCTTGAAGGTAACGTAAGATACGTTTCATGGAAGTCCAGTGGCTTTGCCTTGGGTCCGTGGAGTAGCGACAGAGAAGGGAAACGGCGAAACATATATCTGGCCTGGTCCTAGTCGCTAGGAAAAGCAAACAGCCAGCAAGCTCCTGGTACGGTGTCCGGTTAGCAGGCGGACTATTGTCATCTGATAAAGTATGATAAACACCATCACACATCGGTGTCGAGGATTGCTTGCATTCCTTCATTCTGAAACGATCATGCAGCTGTCTAATATAGTGCTTTTGAGAAATCCAAGCACCCCCTCTCACTGGGACAAACACTATACCCAGGAATGATCTCAGTTCCCCCATGTCCTTAATATCAATGTGAGCTGCAAGCTCATCTTTGACAGCCATAATTTCCTCACTCAGAGCACCCATAAGAACAATGTCGTCCACGTATATCAAGAGCCAAACTCTGCCACGACGATACACGCATTCATCTGAGACAAGCTGTTTAAATCCTGTAGTACTCATCACGGAGTGCCACTTGTCATGCCAAAGCCTCGGCGCTTGTTTCAGCCCGTAGAGTCCGCGGCGAAGCCTTAATAATTCGTTCTCTCCATGTAGCTTGACTCCTTTTGGTTCATTGACAAAGATGTCATTGTCTACCTCCCCATGCAAGAACGCTGTTCTTACATCCATCTGATGGATGCAATATCCTCGTTGAACACTCACTGTAAGAAAGACACGTACAGTGCTGAAGTCTACCACTGGTGCAAATGTATCATCAAGGTTTCCCTGCAGAAAGCCCCGCGCAACAAGGCGCGCCTTATGAAGATTAACAATTCCATTCTCATCAAACTTGCGAGTAAATATAAACTTAGTCGAGATAGGCTTCACTCCAACAGGCTTTCTGACTACTTCCCAGGTACCATGTTGAAAGAGCGAATTGATTTCGGAGTAAATAGCTGTTTGCCATTGGTTGGCATCTGGCAATGACAGTGCCTCTTCCACCTAGAGCGGGTCTGGTGCAACAGCCGACACGAGGGCGAGAGATTTTGCGTCTACGGAAGAAATAAATGCCTCTCCATCATCATCAATTGGCCTGTGTTCCAGTAAATTATTACCTGGCTCAATTATTTCACTGTTCAAGGGAGGTAGCTGCCCCAACGGCACTTGCTCTTGCGGTGGTTTTCCTTCATCGATAGTTCCAGCCTAATACTCTCTTTCCTCAGCAGGTGGATGGCCGGCTTCGTCGTTCACGAATGCGCTATCAATGTCGTAGTCTGATTCCATAGTTATCATACCATCCCTGAATGGAAATCTGTTTTCCTCAATTGTCACGTCTCTTGTCATCAGCGCCATACGACGGGATTCAATCCAGACTTTGTATTGACTGCTAGGGGTACAGCCAATTACTACTCCAAGTTCACACTTCATGTCCAATTTCTTCCGGAGTTCTTTCGGTATATGGTGCCATGCAAGTGAACCAAATACCCTAAAGGATGAGACATCAGGCTTCTTACCGGTTATCAACTCAATAGATGTATGCGAAGCATCACGTGGCGCAATGAAATAATTTCTGATGTGTGCCGCATGTACCACGGCTTCAGCCCAAAACACTTTGGGTAAACCCCCATGTTGTAGCATTGTCCTGGCACTTTCGACTATAGTCCTGTTCATCCGTTCCGCCAGCCCATTTTGGTTCTTTGTGTATGCCGGAACGGTATTGTGCTCAATTCCCCTTTCAGAGAGAAACCCCTTAAATGCAACATATTCACCACCGTTGTCAGTGTGCAACCGTTTGATAGTGCAATCAAACTTCCTTTCCAGCCAGGCAAGATGCAGCTTAAACTGACTGAGCGCATCACTCTTCCTTACGATTGGATGAATCCGAACGAAACCAGAAAACTCATCAATAAAAGACACATAGTACCGACAATGAGAGGAAGATTCGACGGACATCGGCCCACAAATGTCTGAATGTACGACTTCACCCTTTCGCAGGGAGCGATTCATATTCGTGCGTGCTATTTGCTTTGTCTGCTTGCCCTTCAAGCAGCTATCACATCTCCCTCTGCCCACATTCCGGGGGGGGTGTTTCACCACTACCGCCTCAGATTGAAACAGTTTCTTAACACTGGGTATGTTCGCGTGACCCATTCGTTGGTGCCATAGGTCCAGGTCATAATCTTTATCTCCATCTCCTTTTCCAGAAGCAGTAGCGGCTGAGCCCCTTCTGGATGTAACTGGGGTAACATCAATGTGATATACACCGCGAACAACTTGACCTTGGAACTTTAACTCACCGTTCCTTAGTCCACTGCATCCCTTTCGTCCGAAATTTACATTATATCCACTTTGGCAAAGCTTGGAACAGCTTATCAAAGACATCTTAAGATCGGGCACCAGCAGTACGTTCTGCAGGACAAACATGCGACTGAAACTTCCATTTCGGCTCCGCACCACTGCTCGCAGGGTAATTGATCCTGTATGTGTGGCATAAAGTCGCTTTCCATCACCGAGCACAATTCCACGATGAGGAATTTCCATTACATTCTGTAGCCAATCCCTTTTCTGTACCATACGATCAGATGCCCCGGAGTCGAGCAAGAAATTACTCAGGTGTATGTCACCATCCACTTTTGTTGCTGCATACTCCACGAGGTTATCCTCATCTGTAGTTAAGCATTCGCTTGGCTCTGGCATCGCTGTGCCAGGCTGACAATCATTGCTACGGGCATCCTGATCCATATGCTCACTTTCACCGTTGCAATAAAATTCATAACAGAAATCATCAAAATCAGTAGGTGATGACTGAAACCCATTAGAATTGCAAGCGACCAACAATTGTGCATGCTGCGCACCCATTTCATTACTTGGTTGGGCTACTCCATCATTCTCTGGTTTCGCCGGAATCGGCTTCTTACTGTAGCAATTCCTCGCCAGATGTCCGACCTGGTTACATTTGTAGCAGCGGCGCCTCTCTACTTGGGAGCGTCCAAACTGTCTACCATGCTGGCCTCGATTCCGAAAGTTGGCCGTCAGCGCCTGCCCGTTGTCGCGAGTTGATCCAAGTCTCGGGCCATTATTCTTTCTTGAGGCCTTGTCATCATACTCCTGAAGCAATATTGAAGTGACCGTTTCCCAGTCCACACCATCCTTGCGCGTCTGCAAGGATGAAATAGTTGGACCGAACAGTGACTTATTCTTGTCTCCGAAGGACGCGAGAAACATTGCGACTTGTAAATCCTCGCCTACACTGCTGCCGATTGCAGCCAGTCTATTAAATACCTCTTCGAAGTTATCCACATAGTCCTGCATAGTCTCGTTCCGATAGACCATTCTCGAGAGTTTTGACTGCAACTGAACCTGCGTAGCAATGTTTGAAACCGAGTAGCGATCCCGAAGCCTAGCCCAATTTTATACGGATTATGCTTCACTGCCAGACAGAGTCTCAATGGCCTATCCCCAAGTCCCTGGATGATGATACCTCGGGCAGTTGCGACTTTCCTACGCACACTCTCATCCAGATCCTGCTTCTCCTTACCATCTTCCTTCAGACAATCCTCCGACACAACCTCCATTACATTCCTTGACTCAAGTGCAGCCTCGTCCTGGCGACCCACAACTGGAAATCTTCACCACACTTGCCATAAAATTTGTGTACTCTCTTGGGGTCTTCCATTCGGACTTCCGGAAACGACAACAACCCCAGCTTAGACTGTTAAGCACGAGCAACAAATAACATGATTGCTGATTGCAAGCGAAAGAATAGGAATAGATTTCCGATAGTGTCAATGAAATGAAGTTACAGAGAAGGTAGAATAAAACAGAATACAGGGCGACTTTCGGTTGAAGTTACGGGATGTCTTTAACTTTTTTGCTTCGAGTTGTGTCTCCTCGTAGCAGCCAGTACTTTAATATGCACTTCAAAGTTCTAAAGAGTTGCTGCTGACCGCAGCTAACATCAGCCAAATTCCTGTGCTCTAAAGCTATCTGATATGGCATCACAGAAGAATAAAAAAATGCATGCACGGAAGGGAAAAATCTAATAAACGCATCTGTAAATCATTATGATCACCGTACACCATGTTCTCAGCGAATAGGTACACAGGAGATAGTCTTCAAGGTAATTCTTTCTGACTCCACTGAAGTGCGGGCTAGTATATACTGTCAAACAGTATGAAAGCCATAACCGATCCCATGCATCTTGACTCAGCATCTCAGGAAGGACCATCACACAGCAGACTCCTGATTGACAAATGTGTAACAACCAGCAGAACGCACTACTTCCAACTAAATTGAGTTAAATATTATGGAGGAGACCATTCGCACGCTACTCAGTCGTCGAGAACTGAGGGAAAAGGTTATACATTTGAGCTTTCAAAACGACTTTCTACATTTTCTCGGAAAAACTCAAGAGCTACATCTTGAGAATGACTTTCTAGTTTACGGTGGTTTTCAGATCATTTGTTATATACTGAGCTCATAAAACTACACAGTTCATTATGTCACCTCTCCTTTACAGCAGTTAGGGAAATGCTCAATCGAGCTCTGCCTGATGACTTTTCAAAGGAAGTATCAAATGCACTTGTGGAACTGACCAAAAGTTTTCACGTATGTGTATACTTGGATAAAAGAAAAAGCGGTTTATAGTGACAATCGGAGTAGAGGAAGAAAGATTCAACAGATATATCGCTGCAGATAGTATTTATCCTCCGTTTGGTCATAAGAAAATTCCAGTGCCATATATGGAGGGCGAATCTACCTACTTCGCTGCGGCACAGTTTCTTCGAAATGTTTCATTAAATCAAGTCTGGAAAGCACTGCTGCGTTGTTGGACGCATGTTTAGATGGTACCTCCCGACTATTTGAAGGTAGAACATCTCGTTATATTATTACTTTTATGTGTGAGTGCAATACTATAAGGTCACTTTAAGTCTAATTTTGAATCTTTTGACTTTTTTTCTGCGTGTTGTGGGGCACGACACATTACAGGCGCCGCATATGTGAACCAAATTACGTAGATCAAGGTTCTAAGTTTGTACCCAAGGAGTCCTTAGGATCCGAAGAAGCAGCTGGAATTCAGATAATTCAGAAACCCACAGAAAGTCCACCACCAATGTCCCATATCGAACGTTACAATGCCCCACTTCGCGCAGTTTATGATTACCTCCGTATGGAATTACGGAACGAGACACCAGAGGACTTGATAGAAATGGATTTTCATTGTTTGAATAGTACAGCTAGCGGGGAAGATCATTGTCCCACGCTTTCTGTCTTCCGCGCAATGTCTCAAACTGCCCGGAATACCCCTGCTCCTCAACAGCTAGAACCGACCAAGGCCTTTAAAATCGCTATGGAAGAAGTTTCAAAGTAGGCAGCAAAGAGAAAGGTCTCGTTTAGAACTGAACACTATGTAACATACGGCAGAGAGCAGTCTGAACTTGATGAAATACACTTCTGTACATCCGTGCTCGTTTATCGGGAGATAAATCGGAAATGAGAAGGTTCACTTTAGTTTGTCTTGAAAAATGGGGAAACTGGGCGCGTGCGGTTGCTACATAGGCGAAATTTGTTTCAGTAGTATGTCGTTAAAGCAGATAAATCCTACGGTCCCAAGGAGTATGAGGTCAATCTTTCCGACTAAATAATTGCTAGGCTGACTAATGAACAAGATTATGTCCCGAAGAGTGGTGAATACATGACGTTAAATTAAAGAAACCATGGAAGAAGGAGCTGCCAAGCTTGAAGAAGGGAAAAGTTTTCAAGAATGTCCCAAGGACATGATCCTGAAGGGCACGCGCATTTATGGAACTCGATGGGTACATTGTGTGAAAAAACTATTGGAGAAAATTTTTGAAATTAAGGTTAGTAGATCAGAATTTCTGGTATTTTGATGCAACGGGAATAAAGACTAGGTCCTAACCATTTCCAAATTTAGCCAGCAAATAAAGCTATGTGTTGCCGCCATGCAATCTGAAAAAAAATTCATATACAAGGGAAATCATGCAGACATATACCCAGAGTCAAATCAAGTTTGAATGACCAATCTACCTACATCCGCTGTCGGAAATGGGACTACCGCCGGGATGGTCCTACGTACAATGAAAAATTTATATTGGATAAAGGATTTGTTACTGGATTGTCTTATAGCCTACAGTCAAGATCAAATTGAAAAAATATCAATGAAACATTGTATTACCTACTACTGCATTTTGTACTGACGCAAAAAGCGTGTAAGCGGTCCAAATTTGACTATTTTGCAAGCAGATGATTCATTTGGAGTCGAACGTCATCAATTAATTGCCTAGGAACAATCTGATTCTGCTCCGTTTAAGACAAAACCCAGTACATTCCTCGACGTCTTGCATATCGCTGGATGCCCCTGGCTTTTATTCCAAAAAAAGGACTGCGAAACTGATAAGTTGGAAATGCCAGAAACAATTCAGATGCAGCCAGTGTCCGTGTTAAGATGCAGTACGTCGCAACGAACTTCCGCCCGGATATTTCTAGCTCCGTGCAATTGATAATTCTTGAAATGTGTACAGGTTTCAAATTTTGAAAGAAAAATCTCAAGGATTCTATTGACCACTGCATAAAGACAGACAACTTCGGTCCGAAAATCATCATTTTGGATTTGCGCTCACTTCACATAGTCTTATTCACAGACTCATTATTTAGAAATGTCGAATGATTGTCATCTCAAAGTATTTTCTTCATAGTTTTGGCAGAAAATTACGGGATTGTGAATATAGTTTATTTTTGTACAAAGAAGTGCCGGAGAGTTACGAGATCCTTGATGACAGCGCACTACAAGTGCAGAACCTAGGTTTTCAACAAATAATTTTGTTCATGTTCAAGAAATTTAATGGATCCCCAATTTTTTTCACAATATTGTCTCATATCATAAAATCCGTTGGTCTGTTTTCGTTCAAATTGTTGCTTCCAAAAGCAAAGTTTCGAAACGAAAATACTATTCAATACTATCGAGACCTCTCCCGAGGCCTACATTTTTACTGCTTGATGTGTGACACTCTACTGTATCCCTAAGAGCATAATGTTAGCTGTCAAGATCGACTTGAACTCTTTGCACAAACAATCAAGTACGACAACCACATATGGAATGGAAATCTCCAGCCTCCCCGGGATCATGTCCTCACTGGCCGCAACGGTTGACCGCATTTTCTTGCTCGGTTCTACGCTTCTTCTCTAAGCCATTCCGAACATTCTTTTGTATGCATCCTCGTTTCCTTCTGTTGCTGGATCAATTGGGCAACCTGGCCTTTGCATCACGCTGCGCAGTGGTGAGGCAAATCTTCCATCAGTAAAGTCTGCTTCTTCTAAAAATCACGGGACGCACTATTCGACCGTTGTCCACCTGTGTTTTTGGTATATCACTACCACAGCTCGCACCTAAGAAAAAACCACTTGAGAATCTTTTTCACGTTCATTGTACCAGTATGACCCAAGAATTCGTAAGAGATGCCCTGCTGGGCTCTTCGTCTCTCTGGTCAACGTGCCCTGTCGATCGGTTACAGATTTGATTCCCAAATGATCACAGAGCAGGGCAAGTCCATCGAAATAGATTTCGAAATCGGAAGAGTGTACAGCAGTGTCTTGCGTGTAATGATAATGTGGGTAAAAACATACCAGTCGAGCAACATCGCCATTCTTGAACAGAAATATATTCTCAGCTAGTGATTCGAAAACCTGTAATGTACACTCGACAATTATCCTTAACAAATGCGGAAGGACCCCCTGCAATCTGGACAGTTGATCAACCACGTCTTCATCTCCGGCTCCCGCGCCACTGCATGAACTAGGCCTTCGCAAAGCACGCTCAATGTAGCGAACAATTTCTTTCTCGCTCTCATCTTCAGTTCATTCACGAGTACTCCATGACAGGAGCACTCCTGTTACTTCATCTTTCTTCGCTGACAATAACTCTTCTCTCCAATGCAGAAACCTTCGCCGCCAGAAGAGCTTGGCCCTCCTCCAACTTACGAAGGCTTCCATTTTCCTGTCTTTTGGGCAACCTACTTCTCTTGCGAGACATCCGCGTCTTAGAGAACCCTCTCCCAATATCACACCAGTCATCATCGCTATCATCTGTAGCTGTCCACCTGTATCCTACTTTTGGAGGCTCCTTTACTTCATCTGTACGCAGCTCTACACTAGCGATCTTCCATTTCAACCGAGGATTATCGTTTTGTTCCATTGGATCTTCTCCGCTGCGAAGTTGGCAACTTCGCAGAAATTCAACATCGTGCACCTCTTCTTCACAACCATATTTTACGTAATATTGCAGATCTGCACGCGTTAATACATCTCCTTTACCTGTCTCCCTTAACAAACCGATAATATTACCTGTCCACCATTTCGGCTTATCGTCATCTGTGAACCACTCTACGTCAACATCTTGAAGTATCATCGGAAGAAAATCCCTAGCTCTACAAATTCTCACCGGGCGTCGGTTTCAGTCAGTGTACTTTGAACTATATGGTATTTGTTGATCAACTTCACCGAAAGTAACCATAGCGTTGGCAAGAAAGCAGTAGTGCAGCAAGAATATGTCAATCGAAACTTAGATATGCAGGGATCAGCGGGGTCCAAAGGCTTTATAGAGCTCGAAGTACATCCCAGAGCTTGGGTTTTCTGATTTTGATCTTACTTAAAACTGTATTGTTACTAAATATGGTTTTGGCGGGAGAGTGGTAATCTTTCTAAAATCTGAAGCATTTTATCGAGTAATAATGCCACTCAAACGATTGCAGTCGCTTGAGCGGCATACAGAAAAATCTCTGGATATCTTATCAGTCATTTTATCCTTGTCAGACTTCCTGTTTTTCGAATTAAAGGTTTTTATAGCATCCAGAAGGATTCAATATTGGTGATTCGTCAATTGCGAACAATGAAGCACTTAAACCAAAAGATTAAAACACCAACCCAAACGATTGAGAACCTCAAAGGTGATGAGATCGGAATTGTAGGCGAGGCAAGTTTGAGATCTTGAGACAATGACAATAACCAATTTGAGTCTGCAAAGCGCATAAGGGCCAACCGCAATGCAAACCTGGAAACCGATTAGAAGCCAAACCGAATAAACAAGATTCTCAGCTTTCAAAGCAGGAAAATTCGTGAAGAAGAAGAAGAATCTGACGCGGATTAGACCGAAAACCTTGAACAGGCTTTTAAGAAGGTTTCGGACCCGGAATAATCCGTTTCGGATAAGGATACATCGAGATCACAGGACTATGATGTACAAGTAATTCCCTCTGCCAACGGTCGTCGAGTAGATGCGCAGCTAATCGAAGATTCTAGGCAACAGGAGGAGAAAACAAGCTCTACATGGTTAGACAGAGAAGAACTGAAGGGAAAAGTTCCGGGATTTGGAACATATTTCTCAAAATTGGAAAAATAACTTAGTCGCCAGATTCAATTTGATGGAGGATGTTCTGGGCAAAAGGATCAGTTCTGTTGAGCAACAGATAAATGGACTTAGAAAAGATGACACGGAGCTGCGCACAACTTCTGTTCGGGCTCGTTCTGACCAAACATGTGGAACTACAGCCTTATCTGCATTTGTAACAAAACTTCAGAAAGCCACCCTCAAACCAAATGTATTTTTGATGAAGATGTTCTCTGTCGTGTAGTTTCTACAATCCTCACAGATACAGTTGTTGAAATCGCCCTCGATGATCCTCAAGAACTCTCACGCTTATGCAAAGAAGCATTCACGCCCCACTATTTTCATTACTGCCCGGTGGAAAGTGTGCCGAATGGAAGGATGGTGTTGGATTGCACCACAGTAGGTTTAGGAAGAGAATCATCCTGAACGCTATCTATAATTTGCAGCACAACGCCTTCGGAAAGTTTCTTCCAGATGATGCTACATCAAGGACTATCTTGGACAGTGGAACAACCGAAAATGACACAACTAATCCAAGAGGAAACAGTTTTTCCGATAACATCAACAATGGAGATTGCAAAATCCAACGGATTGCTCACCCAGAATGGCTCATGTAAGGATAAATCACTCTAAAGGACATCGACGCTGCGCGGCGTCAGCAAGAGGAGATTCTGAATAAGAGTAAGGAGTCTGAGGATGAAATATCAGATAGTCGCTTGAACCAACGTTGGTATAATGTCAAAGATGTGCCGACGAGGAGCGACATTGCGACATATGGTGCATATCGAGCGTTCGGTATGGTCAGAAAATTTCTTCATACCTGTCGTCGTAATGGTTACAAGGCACTCTTTGAGAGCTTATTATACTTGATGGTGCCATGGAGAAGTCATGGATTTGATATTGCACAAGATCTTACGACAATTACATGGTTGAACCCGAAGCATCTCAGTGTGCAGAACATTGCAGATGTGACGGAAATGAAAGACCTTCAGTGCGATCCTTGCACTGCCGACAGACACAATGCAGAGCTGCATTCCAGGTTTATGACATCCCACAAATCCATGTTTCTTGCTGTCACTCACCCTCTCAAGGTTTCCCAAGTAACTGGGAAGCAGAGGAAAGGAACAAAACTGAGAAGAAAATGATTACGAATATTATACAGCTGACAGATGTTGCTGGAAGATTCTGCACAGGTTTCATGAAATGTGACGAAAAAGATTACGATGTTCTTCCATTTCTTCGTAGTCATTCATCGAGATTACGATGTCTTGCAGTCATTTCTCGAGTGCTTTGTGACTTGACGAAAACCTGTATAAGGGCAAGTTCATTGTTCGATGGAACTTTATTGGCTCCAGATGACAGAACACGGAAATAAATTGGTTTGGATTTCTATACCGGCCACAAAAAGACATCCCTCATTGTCTTGGATTACTTAATACCGACACAAAGCGACAGAACTCATTCTCTTCGGAAAGTTTGTATCAACTTGTCTCTCGATGATTATCGCAAGGCAAACACTGCAGATCTGCGGGAATCTGATTTAATGACTCAGTAATTACCAATAGATGAACTAGGCACACTTAATAGAGAATCGAACCAAGATCTAGGCCTTGCTCTAGGATTCTTTAAGTTCTAAGGCGTTTAGATGGCTTTAATCCAGGCAAAACCATTTGAGCTCGAATTGTTATCACAAACCGTGCCAATTCATGGCGAAGAGGGCCTTTAGCGTCGCTTGATATTGATTTAGCGCTAATTTACTGAATTAATGCAGAGAAGATAAGTTCTTTCAATGAAAGCGTCGATTTTAATTGAACGTTGGAGCTCTCTACACATTTTGACAGGTCAACGACATCTTCAGAGTCTCATTTTGTTTTCTAAGTCAAATTAACGACCTCTAGGGTGAATTTAAAATCCATAATCCACGTTATGAACCCTGTTGCGGTTTTCCAATCGTTATTCTTCCCATAACGTGCTGCAGAACGAGGCGGGTACTTGAATATACGAGGATATCATTCAGGTGCAAGGTCGTTCACGCCCCTTTCAAATAGAGTTCTATCCTGTGGGAAAGCCACTTTTCTAACCGGAGTATCACGGACTCGAGGATAAACAGAGCCCCAATTAGTGTTAACGTACTCATTTCGATGAGCATCGGAATGGGCTTCTGCCAAAAGTTGTTTAAGTTCATGCAACCTGTTGTAAAGTTGTTTGCCGCTGGGAAGGCTCCAGTCTTAGTTCCCCTTCCCTTTTTTGTTCATAATATTCTCCAGCAGTTCCCTCAACTACATACCTTTTGAATCAGGATTAATCAAACGCTCTTTTCGTGCTACGTGAGACAGACCTGGTACTTCAGTAATATCCTGCTCTGTGACATCTAGAGCTATCGGGTGCGAGCGCGAAATCTTATCCCACCTCGATTGCCGTATGCAATATCTCAGACGTCTGAAACGTGGATCCTGGTAGATAACCGTTCCGAAAGCTCCAATCCGGTATGGCTTGCAGGTTAATCTGCTTCCCATAACATAATAGGAAACACCAATGCCTCTATTTAACTTTTATAGCCGTGCCAGAAACGTCTGTTGACATTAACTGCGGCCCGTATTGAGTCTATGATGTAGGAAACCGATACATCAACTCCGAGCGACATGCTCTTACATGCCTCTAATAACGACCCAATAGTCTCCTCGGGGAGAATAAATAGGCGGCCGCCCTTTTTGGCCTCTGCCCACCATACAGCCGAAATTAGAGCATGGGTTTCAAGATACCATAACCTCTTTAGCCTTCTTTTCGTCTGTAGATTACCAGAAGACACTAGTTGCTGATGAAAGTAGAAAATGATGGGTGCCAATTGCACAGGTAAGAACATCGGGTATGTCAGGTTCCTGTACCACGCAGGGAATGCAGGGAAGCAATTCAGCATCTCTCGCAATGATAAATGTGCCGACTCATATGCATCAATTGGAAAGCAAATTCCCAACCTCTGTCTGCAGTAATATTCGAAATAAAAATGAGGCCTCGCGCCGAAACTATTCCAGACGCGGTTCATAAGCCCATCTCTTAACAGTGGCATAGAGCTGTCATTGAAACAACAATCACGTGTGAGGAGTTGTGGTACAGCAATAAGATATTACATTTCTTTCATTTCGCGCACAAATGTTCGATCGCAGCGCAGCGACCTCGGCACAGCCCACATCAATCTTGACTCGACGAATTGTGACCATGCATCCTTAGCGCCTTGGTAGTGAACTGCAGCATATTCTTGATAGCGACGAATATCTGCTTTCATCAAAGCGTCACACTACGCAGACATAGAGAGTACATACATGCGGAATGACATTTCCCGGATTGGAACAGTGTTCCAGTCGTGTGTCTCTAAAAGAAGACGTACGTAATTTATGTCATCTTCCGCAGCGCTGCGGTGATTACCACTTTTCATCCGAGCTCTCCTTGCTCGCGTGCTTCGCGCACCTGCCCAATCAGAGTCAAATGTAGGAATCATCTATTCATTTTGGTTAATCTCCGCGACTTCCACGCCCATATTGGTGCGTTTCACTCCTTTCAAATCCTCCCTGTCATTTTTCACCATCCCGCTACCGCCCCTAGTCTGGACAACTGCTTTCATCACCGTCTCAACAGCCCTCAAGGCTGCCACCTCCTTCCCTTTACACTCTCCTTCTCTGAAATCTTCCTCGCTAGGCTTCACCAATATCATGTTCTCCCTGACAGACGTCATCAATTCTAGCTCATTTCCACCGTACTTCAACATTTACATGTCATTTCGAAAAGATTTCCGCTCTCCAATCTCATCCCGACCATGCACCGCCACCCCCACCTCTACCTCAAGTCTATCATGCTCCATCACTCTTACTCTTTCTTCACCATTTTTTCCCTCTCTCACTACATCTGCACCAGGCATTTCCACCCTCGTTTCCTCTCCATCATGCTCCACACCTCCATCATGTCCCTATTAGGCATCCCAACTCCTACCTCAGCTCGATACGGCCTCACTACACCTATTCCCTTTCATCATGCTCCACTAATCGGTTCTCATCGGGAGCAAGCTTCCTCACTCCCACCTCATCTCCACCAGGCCTCCCAACTCCTATCTTATCTCCATCATGCACCTCAACTCCCTCATGTCGACCAGGCTTCCTCAACCCTTCTTCGCCATGGTCCGCCCCTCCCACCTCACCTCGACCCGGCCTCCGCACACTTACCCTCTCTCCACCATACTCTACCAATCCCTACTCATCTCGACTACGGGCGGGCACTGCTAATTCCACCTGCACATCAGCATCTTTAACCACTCCCACCTCCTCTCCATAAAGCAGAAATACAGATTTTTCCTTCTCATGGGACCTTAGCTTTGCACTAGGTGAAGCACATGATTCCGTACTGACACGCTAGCCACTCTTTTCTTTCCTTTAGCGTCCGCCTTCGCTGCAATTTCAATGGTGCCAGAGACAGAGTTTCCGCAGGATGCCCTTTGATGGTTTGTGTAGCTCCTTGCAAGTTCTGGTTTTTTAAGCTGCGATCGCACTTTCCAAGCTCACCTTCCTCTTCCAGTCCCTGGTCCAGATGTTTTTCCTCCATCTTATTGCAGTGGATTGCAGCATGTTATCATGCGAACAGCACCTCAGAAGACTGCAGAGGGTTAGGCAAGGGCGCGTCAATGGCGGACATTTTGAGATGTTGATCGTCAACATGTTGACTCGTCAACGTCCAACGCACGGAAAGACTCCTTCTTCATCAGGTGTAAACTTTACACCTGACGATGAAAAGGTTCACATACAGAGCTCAATAATTGGCCGTTCGGATAAAATCACGATGTACAGTATCTGCGTGGCGCAGACCTCATGTACACTGTCATCAGCATCCGATCAAATTTTATGTTAAAAAAAGAAAAAGACTTCCTAACGCAGAAATTATGCGTAAGAATGGTTCAGCGGAAGCACCGATTACCGGTTACTCAGGGCGAGATAGCTCCTTTTACAGTAACAGGTTTTTTAGATCACACTTTTCAGATCAATTTGTTCCACCCGCTATGCAGATCAGCGAGCACGGGATGTTATTGTTAGTCATACTCTGGGTGACCTAGTCGATTCGCCTCAAGTCAGATACAGAATAGTAGGTTTAAGCTATCAAATACTGTATGTGGGTGACATAGCCACTCACACTATATAAAGTCAAGTAGTGTAATAATTCAATTCTCCTTTAGGCTCCCCTTATTGGTAGCGCTTCCTCTATTAGCTCCATCCTGTTGGGGCGAAGTTTGCTTCCTGTCGTAGTATCCCTTGTTGCCATACTTGGCTAGGTAGCAAAAAGTTACAAACTACACTGTTTCACGGGCCTTCGGTCTCCTACAGACCTCGGCGTACTATCCTTAGTCAATGTAGTTCTACCTATGCTAGTCTACCTAGAGTAAAATAAATACCGGGGTTCACCCGAGTAGCGGCCTGAACCAGCCATCGGTTTCACAAAGTTTCATCAAATCGGTCAACTCAAAGCAAACGGGCTCTGTTATCCCGACAGTTATCACATGATTAATCACGCGCTTGTCACATACTAGCATCCCCCTTCATTGGTACTGAATCAGTACTATAATTATTGCTTCCGCAATGTTTACTGGAGCCAGTTCACGATTCCTTGGAAGGCGTGGGCCACGCCTTCTGAGGAATGGTGAACACAGTGTGATCAACAAACTGGAGAATAATCCTAATTACGCACTTCTGCCTGGTCCCAATTTCCACCTTCGGTGGATGGCATCCAGATGATTTTTCTGTTGTCACTGATTTGGCGAGGTCCATCGCAAGCAGGGTTATGGAACTGTACTGGAAGGTGAGGGCACTTCTCCTGCAACGACGAACAGCCTTGATATATACCACTCGCAGTAAACCAACCCCCTCTTTTTCCTCTCCTAAAATTTCCACATGGCCAGCTCGAGGCCAGACAGTAGGCATGGTAAGTTCGAAATCACAGTCGCTACAGCGTGCCTCTTCATAAACAGCGACCGTCTCCTTGACACTCACTCCCCCAACATTGTCCTTCTTCCCTACCTTGTTGCCACCCGCCCCCCCAAAACCACCTCGTCATCGCAATCACCCTCCACGCCAACTGGGACCAACAAAATATTCCCCGGGTGCACATCCTGATGCGTGAGCAATCCCCCAACCTTGTGCGCAAACACCAAGGCGGCCACAACCCTCTCCAACACACCCATCCGACTGAACAATTCACCCAAACTGCCCTCCCTGACGAGCTTATCCAAACTAAGACCATTGACAGTCTCCATAACCAAATATACCACGCCTTTCTCCCCTTCCCCCGCTCTCATCCCCCTCCAAGCAACCTCTGGACATTTTGACATTTGGCCAACTCCCACAACACCCCTCCCTGTCTCCGAAACACGGGGAAGCCGCCCTTGAAAACCCTGACGCCGACCCTCCCCCCCCAGCACAAGGCGAGGACATTGCCGCCCGCTTGTTCCAAGGGGCGACTTCTCAACGGGGTAATCGGAAACTCGACGAGCGAAAAATACCACTCGACGGTGACCGTCCTGAGGCCAAGCGCCCAGGACACATTCATATCACCCGGGAAAAATAACCATAGATGCTGTGCAAGGGTACATCAGACGACAACCATCCATTGTGCAAAGTCTCGAAAAGAAGGTAGACAAGTTGAGCAAGCGGTGCTGACTGTACGTGTCATGTGTTCCAAGCCATTGTGGTACCGTCGAGAACAACAAGTGAAAGTAGAGCATGACTGCATTGACGTGAAAGCATACTCATAAGCGAAGCGCCGAAAAAGGCCCTGGCCTTTTTGAGAAGAGAGAACTTTCTCGACTACAAAGGTCTTGGCCGCGCTAGGAATTAGAAAACAGCTTCCATATAAGAAATCGCGACCCAAATGGGCGGCATTTTTGGATTTTTCCAAATAAAATTCTGCTTCAATGATTGGTCGCTTCCTTTGGATGACTCCAATCTGGTTATTTTACTAATATATAACGAATATGTCGTTGATAAACGATCCTTAACCTCTAGCGACGCCATCGCTTCCCGCAGTCACAAGAAACAAATAGTATCCCTTTTCGCTCTTTCTTTCTCTGAACTCACTCAATCACTCCACAATTTTCATGGTCAATTTTCTAAGGCTTCACATCAACGATTTAAGTTCATCATAATCCAATTTTTCAGATCCATAGTTATGGGACCAAAACGCAGAAGACGAGGAGTTGTAACTTCCTGGATGGATATATCAGATGAAGCCAAAGATCTCAGGAGTCTGTTCAGAAATTCTCGACTTCATTTGCAGACATCCAGAACAGATGACACTAGATCTGAACAATCTAAACCATCGAGTATCCCCGGATCTGAATCATTGTTGGATGTTAATATTGAACACGAAGAAGTCTCAGTTGAACCCCAAAAATCAAATGTTTGAACATCCAGCAGATCTGCATGTAGAAAGAGGAGTCAAGTGTGTACGCGAATTGATTCATAAGGTGGATCGAGTTGAGGATTGGGATTTTAGTGATCACAGAAGCTCTTCTGATGATCCAGATGACGCCGACTTAGGAGAAGCGTATGTGACTACGGAAGAGTTGGGCACAGATACTGATTTCCATGACGATGAAGTAGAAATAATCAGAAGAGAAGTGAACATGCAGATGAGTAATGTGCCAGCTCTGAGCAGGGCCGACAGGGAGCGATATCTCCTTCCACTTCTGAAGAAAGTGGAAGTGGAAAGTTCTTGTTGAAGCGGGAAAACATTTTTTTGGGGTTAAGTGTTATATGCGGAAGAGCTCGCTTTACTGTGCAACAATATGAAATCAAAAGACGCACACTGAAAGTCATCACCGACCACACAAACTCTAGAATGCTTCCGTCTTATTCGAAAGTGAAGCGAAAAATTGTGGCACACCTCATGCGGAACTGTTTCCCAAAAGCAGTATTGCACACATTTGATCTAGATTACAAGGATATCCTTCCTAAATCAACCCACGCAGTCGTCTTCGAGCATAGAAATTCATGTTTCGTCAGCTACTCAAATGGAACTCAGTCTGTGATGAGGAGATCTCCTATGGCTCAAATTTATGTCATGTTTCCGAGTGAATAGGCTCGTATGGATGTGTCAATGTCCCTCTTCTGTCCCGCCACCCGAGGGGATACAAACAGAGAGGAGCATATTGATCGGGCAAAGATAGTCACAGATCGAGCAGAGCTGCTCGCACCGAAGACTTTCATATAAGTCAAAAATGGAAGTCGAATTGAGAAAGCCGAATGTGGTTCTGTCGTGATTATGCAAGTGAAAAATCTTCCGCAAAGTGTCATGAAAGTGCCTCCGGACAGAATACAATACGTTTTCGGAGAATGTCATGAATCAAACTATGACAAGTACCAGCATGTAATGGAGGCAAAGATCTCCGCAGTTTGGTTTGTTGGAGCAGTCGAAACGGAAAGCGCTCGTCTTTTTATGCAAAAAGTCAGTGGTGTAGAGCTGGCAGTTGTGAAAGCTCTTTCAAACGCAGGTCTCCTTGATGGAATCAATCCAGATCTGGAGGTGCTGTCATCTGAGAAACGCGTGATTCCAGGTGATATATGTACACTTCTAACGCCGAGCCGTGCTCCGATATCAGATGGGTGGGGGACTACAACTTACATGTGCGTACTAGTGAATCGGTTTTGGATAGAAAAGCATGGGGATGCGCCGAGAATGTTGCTGTGGGTTGAAGTGCCTGGAATAAACCATGGTCTTGAGCAAGACTTAAAAGTGAGAGTCAGACTCATGGGTTCAAGTGATTTGTATGGCCCTGTACCGCTCATATCGACGAAATGGGCTCTTTTTCGATAATACATCCTAAAAAACATGTTTGCACAAAATCATGTGGATATCTCCGAGACTTTAACCTACCATATGTGGTATAAAGGGTGATGTTATATTGCGACGACTTCCAACCCTATTTTTCCCAATTACCTCAAGGTTCTGCTGGAGGTTGTTACCTCTTACCACTCGGACTACCACCTAAAATGCGCAATTCACGTGCTGCAATGCGACTTTTGGGATTGACGCCACCAGGGCTCAGCACGAACCTCGTGTTGCTCAATATCATACCAGATATTGTGAAAATGACCGAAGAAGGGGTTTATGGAATTGATATGGATGGTAACCAGGGGAAGATTTTCATTGATATCGTAGGCTTTATCGCAGATTATACAACTACGTCACATGTTTTGGACTTGGTAGGCCACACTTAAGCTTCACCACGTACATTTTGCACTTTCAGGAGAGAGAAACAGGTTGAAAAGAGTAGTTACGGATTTGCAGGGTATTTTCACGCCTTATCAAGCGCGGATCTGCACTTTTTTGAACGCCATACGGCTTTGAGATAAATTAGTATAAAAGAGAATGGGACAAGTTGGTTGGGAATGTCGAAGACAGAGACTGTTTCGGAAAATCGGTGTCCACTAATCTGTTTGCGCAAAGGCCTTACAGGGATGCAGATCAAAGATACCGCTTAAAAGGAATGGAGAAAGAGTTGTAAGTGGAATGTTCGATCCTTACTGCTCATGCGTTGTAGATCCTGATCATATTCTGACTCGAATGGCCAATAACGTCATGACATGTTGCTTTCATCTACTGCCACACAATGAATCGGGGCTGTGTATGGATGTCTTTCTTTGTGCAAGTTTTCGAGAGAACGTTTTACTGCCACAGACGGAAGTGTACAACGCGAAAACAAAAAGTATCCACAACATGAGCCTTTCAGCCACAAACTGCTTATTAACTGTATCTGCTCGGGTGTTTCGAACAGGTGCAACAGTTGTAGGATGCACAGTAACAGATGTGTTTTGGAACTCATTGAAACAACCTTAAGATCTTCAAGCATTAGTTGCATGTACGTATTGGTGGCCAACTGTACATGTTGATGGATTGAATGCTGTGGACAAAGTATTCGATCCTAAGAACAAGTGGATGTGCAGTTTGCAAAGAAAAGCATCCAAGTACGTAGCAGAGGTGGATAACTTCACGAAACTAGTTTACAAAGAGATGGACTCAGAAACCAGAATAGCTGACGGACTTGACAAACCGAACTTGCGTAGGTTGATTGAGTTGTTCCGTTGCATTATTCCTAGTTACGGACATGTACGGCACTTTATGGAGCTTGTGTTTGAAGCTGCCCGTCAACAATTGAAAAGATGCTTTGTTCAAAGTAATCACAGGCTGCCGCAGTTATCAGCAACAGAGCATACGTTGGAGAGTGATTGGAAGGGATGTATTGGAGTCCCGCTTCAGGTATTGCACTATACTTATGCTATAGAGTCTAGCAGCGCTGCTAGATGCTTACGAAAATTGTTTTTCGGTGAGAAGATTGAGCAACTGAACGTCTAAAATGAATCCAATGCCAGGCATAGGAGGTATGTCGACGAAAAAATAACGCGTTGTGTATCCCAGAGTTGTGTCAAGAACTGGAAGGGGGTGGAAACATCAGCTCTAATTGGCTTGGATGGAAGATGATTTGGGAGTCAAGGAGTAAAGTGAAGGACCTATCTATTCTTAGAGTCAAAGATAGGCATGGGAGGGTACTAGAAATGTCGTATTTTCTTTGAAAGGCTCAGAAAATTTTGAACAACAAATTTCCGGTCTTGAACGACAAATTTGAGCCAAGCAATGACGGATCGAATGATCTATCATTGTACCACCGAGAGAGAAGAATTCAAGTTCAAAACGGAAAGTCCCTCCGGAATGATTATTCTCATGACGTGTTAACTACTGGGGATATAGTTCAAGTGCTGCTAAGCACATCGAAAGTGGAGTCCATTGTATTCAAAGCTGTGGACTCTGAGGAATTCAGAAGCGATCTTCATATTAGGTTCACTTTGCTGTGGTTTGTATTACTCAGAGGCCCGATGAACATCCTAGGGCTGTCGTGCTCCCTTGTCAGTTCGCGGAAGGAATGGTGAGAATTTCAGAACATTTGAGTACGGATAACATCAAATTGTTGATGGGCACAGACGGCGCTCGCCGAGTTGGTTCCTACCACAAATGCACAGAGAAATGTAGCTTGAACATGCAAGATAAGACTGTTACTCATGAGAAAGGGGTGCTGAGCAGTGGTGAATACTACGTACAGCGAAGGTAAGATAGAAAACCTCCTAGGATGGCATGAGAAATTCAGTATTCATACGAATGGGTATGTTTTGTATATTTATCCATTTGAATTGGTGCGTAGATGTAAGTGGATTAGGCATAGGAAATAAAGATAGTATATTTTATAATTTTAATGCTTCGATTACACGGAATGTTCGCATATAGCGCAATCAATGCAAAGAATTAGGCATTTCAAACCTGTTGAGAAGAAGTATTGTTTATGATGATACAAGAACCCAAAGGAGAATGATACGAAACAACTCAGCTTTGGTCACCAGTGTGAGAAATGTTATTGAAAAATTAAAACAAATGCAATTGAAGCAAACGTTTTCTGATGCCTAGAGATATCCAAAGAAGGTATTAAGGATCTGACACTGATGTGGTTTTATTGTCAGGTGAATAATTTAATTCCTGGAACGCTTCCTGATGTGAAATGGTCTCGTGTATCTGTTGAATGGAAGAGACTGGGAATATTTTGTTGTAACAACATGCATTACACATTGAGAAACGTGAAAGTAGCTTGTTATGACTATAGAAAAGGCGGGCAGGTTATTTCAAATACTTGAGCCCGAATAATAATTTGAAATCGAAGTGGTACATTCAAATTAAGGCGGGATGTTTGAAAAATGCATGCGTGCGTATCATGTATTAAATATAATTGTGCCACGTTTAGTGGTGAGGCTAAAATATAGAAATTTTGAATCCCTTATTTAATTTAAAGGAACTAGGCCCAATAAATTTATTGTTGATATAGCTAGTCTCAACCTAAGTTTGCACTTGTAGTGCGGAGTTAATCGCCTCATAAAATTAATTTGATGCGTCCCATTTTGCGAAGCACACGTTGAAAGGGAAAGATGCGTTGGAGGAGTGGAACTAAGAGACTATAGAAGTCTTTTCTTGCCCTTATTGGACGTAGTTGTCGAGAGAAGGGATGAAGCCGCAAACGAAGTAAGCAGGTTTTATGAATGCGTCACAGATGTGGCGTAGCGATGAAGAGAGGTTAGTCACAGGTACGTTTGCGAGGAAGATTTTATGAAGGACGAGAAGCCTTGATTGATGGTCCGGAAGATATGAAGACTGTGTCTGGGACGAAAACGTTTTTGAAGGAGATAGCTCCGGAGTGGGGATTGGAGCGAAAGTATTTCTTGACGTTCATGAGATCAAAGAAAGGGATTTTTTTTCTTTCTTGGAGGAAGCTTTTATGAGGGGTGGTAAGTAAGAGCGAGTAAATAGGGGAAAATGGAGGTTGTTGTGCAGATGGAGTTCCGGAGACGGGTGAAGCTGGATCAGTAGCTAGTTCTAATGGTTTCGTCATGCGCGCTGGATTCCTAGAGTTTTGGAGGCGATAGTTCTTGTAGAGGAAGAATTTATTCTCTTAAATGCCATTTTATTTGAATCTGAGTACTCCGAAGTGGCTAATGAGATCGAAGAGATTTACCTTGAGGTTGCCGAGATTTGAGGAGGAATTGAGATTTAGAACGGAAATTTTTTTTGTCAAAGTAGCGGGCATGGTCTTTGAATTCGGAGAGAAGTGATTTTTTCCAATCGTTGAAGTATTTGTATTTCATTTTCATGAATATAAGATCCGTGTACTTGGGAGAAGATGGAGGTTATTGGAACCGAGATGGCTTTGTCGTAGCAGAGTTCGAAGAAAGCGTTGATGAAGGAATGGAACATTTCGAGGGCACTATAGTCCATTTCTTTGAGCATTACGAGAGGAAATTCCTGGATTAATAAGCTTTTGAGGAGCTTTGCGCTGTCTAGGGAGAATAAATATATGTGGGGGACGGTGTAATGTTTTTTGTGATTGTGGCGAGGATGCTGTTGGAATGCCAGAAAATAGAGGTACGAACTGAGGAGAAGGATAGAAGTGACTCCGAGAGGCCGACTGTGGTGAAGAGTTATTTTCCCCTGTTTAATTCGATGGCAGCCGTAATGATGACTTTGGAGACGAAGATATGGAAGTTGTGAATTGGCTCGAATGTGAAGATGTTGTAAGGGGAAAGAAGTAATGAGATGTTTTGAAGGGGACAGGACTCAAAGAAAGAGGAGTCTTTTAGATGTAAAGGGAATGGAAGGCTTCGAGGTCTCGGTGCAGGCGGCCCGCGCCTTGGGGGCGAGGAGTGCCTTTTCAGCATCCTGGAGAATTTTTTAATTGACTTAACGGGTGGTGAAGATTTTTTTCTGATTGAGGGGGTGGATTAGCGGAGCTAAAGATGGAAGTGGTCTCGGGAGACCGTGCATTTTTGGCATGATTTGTTGGAAAAGGTGCCATAGATGATTAAGATGATTTTATGTTTCGGGGATGTCTGCGCAGTAAGTGGAGAAAGCAGTTCCAGAAGACGCCACAAGCATGGCGAAAGAAAGGCCGGAGGAGCGCGGAGGCGTAGAGCGCAGATAAGGTAAAAGGGATTGGAGAGAGCGCTCTGAAAGAGTTACATTTTTGGTTGGCCAGATATGGTCTATGATATGGGGGGAGAACTGGTATGCTTAGGAGGAGAGTTTGGTATTTTGGAAGGAGACTAAGATATGTCCAACGGAGTTGGGATATTCAAAGTTGAATTTGCGACAGCAGGAAGTCGAGAAGTTCTGGTGGGTGATTTAAATGGGGTATGAGGTAGCGAAGCAGGACTTAAGAAAGAAGCCGGAATTGTCGGCGTAAGGCTGGGCGAAGCCGGTAAATCAATTAATCCGTTTGTTTATGGTTGTGGGAGATTATGTTTAAGTTTTGCAACTGCATGATTTGGGCCTCCAGGGTGAGTACTTCCTTGTATTCGAGGTCTGGTATCATGGTTTTCGCGAAAATTGGAGCTCCAGATGCGGTTGCCTGCGAGAAGGTGTGGAAGAATTTGTTAAAAAAGTAAACGAGGGCGAGTTGTTGCCTGAGTACTCCGATATCTTTCTTCTTGAATAGTGTTTAAGAGCAGCGGTTCGAGGAATCAGTGATAAATTCAGGGTACAACCCAGTCGCGATGACGTGCTGCTCGAAGGTTTAATCTTGCAGCTGAAGTAATTGTACGGTAGAAGCAACGTTGGGAAGGAATTGGGCGGCACTGGAACCAGAATTTTAGTGCAATATGTGGAGCATCGGTTCTTTATCGATGTATATGATATTCAAGGGGATTCTGTCGCTAAATTTTCCTCCTTGGATCCAGAAAAGACCCTAAAAAGATTAATTGGAATGTGTCATCGCGCTTAGAAGTATCTTCTTGTGTATTCAAAGCTAGACTCCCGAGGCCATGAGCGTGATATGAGATCAGATATATTTCTTGAAGTCATATGAAAAAATTTACGAGTCGAAAAAGTTGAATTTTCGGAGAATTGTATTGAATGTGAATGTTAAAAGTGGACATAAAGATGTTTTATTGAATACCTTTCCATCAGGGTGGACCATTTATCCATATGGACGACGCTTCTATCTCCAAACTTATGTTATGTGCTATGAATGAAGCAGTTAGAGATGGTAAAAGGAGTGAGCGTGAGCTATTTATTTCCTATGCCTTCCATGCTGTGAAGCGCTGAGACGTACGCTTCTAGGACACCAATCTTGAAAAAAATACGTGACAAAACTTTTTTTGTACCGTATATAGAGACAAATACATGGAAAAAATTAATATAAAGGATGTATCAGGAAACTGAATACGTTTTTTGTGGTAAATTTCTTCCTATTGTGGATCCTATGTGCGGTAATAGTTCGTTTCAGTTCTTTGCGACCTACAAAATATTAAGGAGCGCCAATATTCTGGAACAAATGAAGCAGTGGACGTTTTAGAACTTCCTTCTTCGGATCCCCTACGAGTATATCGGTTATGAATATCTGCGGGTCGCTCTCATTGGAGGGACTAATATTAGAATAATGCACGTTTGCCTGGGCTTAAATTGGTAGAGGAACACAGAAAATCTTGTGGTAGAGTTTTTCAAGGCTGATAAATGGCTTTTAATTATGTAGTGGTCGGATTCTTCAACGAGTTCTTCGGTATCAACAAAATTTCGTTGTGGTTTCGAGTCCATCATCTCCTTCCGGTGTAAGCGATTCATAACATATGATTTAATTGCAAAAGCAGCTCAAAGATGTTTCGGAGACCAATAATGGCTTCTTATTCCCGGTGTTCGCCGTAAATATCATTTAGATTCTTTGACTTGATTAGATTTGACATCGAGGGATATATTTTTCTCCATTTTGACCCTACTCAAATGTTTTTGACTAGTGTTTTAATCATTAAGGCGCTTATTCCGTCCATTGCGTGTAGGGCGTGTAGAATTCTCTTGTTATTGCTGACAAGCACGGAAAGGTTTTCAGAAAGGTTTTCAAGACGTAAGCTCGCAGTTCCGGTGAGGATCTCAAACTGAAGAAGATTTTGAATGAATTCGTGGAAGGTCATGCCAAACGTTTTATCAGAGAAACACTGGGAATAAATACTCTGAATTGGAATAAGGTACCATGACTGAAATCCCGTGACTGCTTTACGAGGTTAAAAGCATTTTCATTGGATTCTTTCTGGAAATTCTGCATCAACTCGCTGGTTTGTTCCACTAATTTCTTGAGGATAATAGAGAAGTCATCGATTTCTTTCGTTTCCGTGAAGGTGCGGAGGCAAAGATTTTAAATTCTAACTTTCAATTGCAGCTGCTTCGCATCGCTAACATATTCGATTGGCATTATTCAAACGATCTCTTGGTATGACATCAATTCAGTGCGGTTCTCAAAGTGGAACTTGCGAGCTTTCCCATCCAAACAGTGGATAAGAAAGTTGCCTCTCATTGCAATTCGCGGTGCACAGGTGTTTTCATTTAGCTGCTGTATTACGTCGGAAAAAGTGAAAACGACCACACGCGGACGAATACTCACATTGTTTCCATGTCGCTTTTTCTCTTTTAGTACCCTGAGATCCAGTATCCAAGCTCACAGATAGCGATGAGATGTTGCGTTGGTAGAACTGAGGTTATTCATTGCGCGAATGGATGCTATAATTGTACTCCGGATTTTATGGCCGGACCGTGGTCCACAGAATGCTAGAACTTTGCGAGAAATAGGATCAAAATAATCGAGGACATCAGCGGTGTAAACTCAGGAAGCAAATGATGTAAAGTTGGGACCACAGCGCCGAGTATCTCCTCTGGAGTTAAGACTTTTGTTACTAACGACAACTTTGAAGTCTTTTTTTATGTAGACGCCAAAGTACGGGATTCCAGTGGTGATAAAATATAACATACCAACAATAAAAGTGATAAAAAGTGAGCGCCTTGTGGGATACAGAGGGGACACGGGGCGATCCAAAAGGGATAAACATGGTTATAGCCAGCTTTTCTGCTGGTACGTAGTTGAAGAATCAAAAGTTTAGAGAAAAGTTCAGGGACAACTCCTGGGTGGTTGTTTATTAGGGGTCCCTAGTTGCCGGGTAGCTATAAATACTACTACTCAGCTAGGTTATTAATATCTACCACGGCGCGATAAGTTACGTAAATATCCGGTAAATAATATAATTCTAAGTTAAAGGTGAGTCTGGCTTTAAATTTTCCCTCAGGTGACTATCACCTGCGAAAATATCAGGTCCAAGTTTTGGGTAAAGTGGTCCAGACCACACGCCATGTCTTCATTCGAGTGATTTTGCAGCAACATGATCAATGGTGGTTGAAATTCGACAAAAATCCCTTCGTTGTACAGTACAGTGCCTTCTGTTAGCATTGAGCGAACTTTTCCAATATTGGATCAAGAAAAGATCACAGAAGTTCCCTCTGCTAGCGGAAGTACATTATGAGTAACAATTACACTACAAGCCTTATGAAGATGTGATAAGCCGTATTTTCGAGAAGGAACTCCGCATATTTTCAAGTTCTCGAGAATATCTTACGACAAATCCTCAGAGAACTTCGTATCCTTAAACATTTGCAGAACTTACATCGCTTCATGTACTTCTTTTTTATCCCTTGGAGAGAGGTAAAAGACCTTGCTGAATTTACAGAAGCATTAAAAGCTTCCAGGGATGGTTTGAATATGTTCTTCGTGTAATTTTTTGTTTTTAATTACCAGTAGAGAGTCATTCGATGCCAAAGCCACTGAACAAAACGGCGAAAATCTTTATTGAAGTTTTTGGAAGGGATTAGAACATAATTTTCAAGTTCAGGCGACCTCAAAATTTCTAAAGGATCTTCATGGATGACTACTACAGTTTTAAAACCCCATATGTTCTTCAACGAGGAATTTATGTCGTCCCTACTCTTGCGAGCGACATTCAAGGACTGTAAAAAGTTTACAAGAAAATAGCGAAACAATTTCAACAGTGATATGCGCTTGTTTTCCTTCTCGGTGGTTGTCAATTAGAGTCTATCAATAATGCCGATGGGAATCTTTTCGAAAGACTACAGTTCAACGGTATTTACATTATAAGGACATTGAAAGAAAATAAAAAGACTTAAAGAAGGTCTCTACAGATGTGAAGTGCGTTGGGGGAAGCAAGTCGCAGAGAAGATCGGCAACATCATCTAGATCAGGGGGTCCAAAATGCTCAAATGGAGTGTGATGGTTTCATTGGCTTTTATGACCCGCGTACCCAGCCACCCTATGTGACGATGGGCGACTGGGTGACAAGTTGCGCAAATTACCTTGTAAAATACTGGGGAAATTTTGGGTAGTCTAATATTTGGACGGTACCGAAATGTCATTCCCTGAAGTGAGGACAGATTTTACACTAGTAATGAATATTGCTCTGATATCTCATATCATTGGTGCTCCTCGATGGTGTGCTTGACTGTACTCCTTTGGGTACCCGAATGGTTAGGTCTCTGAAGTTAGTGTTCTGCTTTTGGTTTTTTTCCTTTTATGGAGACCTTTTCTAGTTCCCTTCTTTTTTACCAACGTAACTACCCACTTTTAGTGTTAACTAAGTTAGATATGTGTTACTTACGGCCCGTGAGTGCCACGATCCTCAGAAAAACAAGGTCGATATAGAAGAGCTCCAAATCTGTTCGTTTTTTAATCCACTTTTTTTCGATTCTTCATCGATTCTTCGTTGTTTAAGACCCAGATCTTCCGACGAAGACAAAAGTCTGCTGTAATCTGCGTAATGTTCCGTGGACTGACTGTGCTGGAAATCAGGCCAGCTACAAGAATAATGTGACGCAGTGGAAGGCTGTGCATGATGCGCTCCCCGACTCGAACAAAAATAAGATAGCGGCTGCGTTACATGGGCTGATGTTGCAGTTGCGGCTGTATAGCAAAAGCGTTTGATTTGTCGCAGAGAGTTCCCAGTGCTACAATGAAGTCTGCCTCTGGAATTGACGCTCTTGTTAAGGTTAATTGCAAGAAAAATTCTGTTGCTGTTTTCAGTGATGTCTTAAACGCTTTTCGCCAAGTATTGAATACGAAGAGTGGTTAAAGCTAATCTTTAAAGAAAAGAGAGACAAACTTCGATGTGCAAGCGTAGAATTTCATTTCTATTCCAATTGAGTGCAAGCTTCAGGAATTTCTTTTGAAAATCATGTTATTGTAAAATGCTCCAGTTGGCAGTGGTCAATGAATGTACTTTTTAGCTGCAGCTGCTCCGCAATCTAATGAATATACGACAGATGATTCTACTGACAATTTGTTGAAATCTGTATGTTATTCTGCATTTGCTAATGTTATCCGTCAATTTAACAGGCCAAAGTTTTCCGAAAGTGTAAAAGCTGCTGAAAGCTTCGAGAAATGGACTGATAACTCCGCAAAAAGAAAGAGACAGCTTAAGAAGCTTACTAACGAATAATAATATGACCTCAAGGCTCTGTAGAATTGTATTAAATGTCATAAGAATATTCATTGGGATTCCAGTATTGGATACGACGAGAAATATCACGGAAAGGATGATTGTACTGTGAAAAGTAATCATGGTGATGACATTGCTCCCCGTAAAGGCACTTTGACGTTCAACATGGCTGTTTTTGGTTCAAACGATTTTAATATGTCAACTTCTGGAGGAACTCTGTTACAAGATTGCACACCGTATAGCGGTATAGCTGTATTGTAATTCAAGAGCTTCATTCCTTTGCTCCTCCGACAATCCCTGACTTGAAGAACAGAGAATTAGATCTTGTTCTCGATTTTGTAACTTATTTTTGTTACGAGCAGTATGGATATAGTTCGCACGCGAGCATGTGCAGCAAAATTATAGGTTCATTGGTGTTGAAAGCCGTAAGCTACCAAGGGCAACTCTTTCAAGTCCTACACCTGGTGATTGAAGGTTCATTGCAATGGGTGGCTGGTTGAAACGCGACTAGACACCGAAAATTTTTGCAATATGATCATTAAGCACTGTTGTTAATTGTGGACACCACGAAGAAAGAGATAATTCTAGAAAAGGTTTGGAAAAGACATTTACCATTTGCTATCTTCATCAGGAAGGGTCAGCTTTATGACCTCAATGGAAAAACCGTCTTTGCTCGCCCTGAATATGCAATACAGCTCTTTTTCTGCGACCAGACCTCCGCCAGAGCTTTAAAAATGTTGGTAAAGTAAATTATCACGTTTTTGGACTTTCAAATTATGAAAATCTTAGTCTGCTGCTTCAACGCAGAAAATTTTGGAATGGCGATGTGAACCTTTACTTGTCTGATATTTTGGATAATTTTAATGACTGCAGCGCTGTGAATACACCAAAGGGCGAGAAGCATGTCCCGATCGGCTCAATTCCACTCGATTTCAATGAAACTGTTTGCGTGGACCACTTTTTTTGCAGGTAACAAAGTTTTTCACAATATGGATTATACAATAAGTTACCCAGCTGGCGATATTGTAACTGAAACGAAAATTTAAAATGCGATTGCCGCCTTTGAAACTTACTTGGTCGGTCCGTTTTGGTACCCATCCTCCGTGCTGTGCGATCCTGAGTTCATAAATGAAGAGTTCCACGACTATTTGGAAAGAAAAAGTTGTTGTCAAGGAAAGACTGATTACAAAGCGTCGCCAGAACAACAATTTGCTTGGATCTAAGTACAGAATCATTCGAAATATTTTATATCGCTTGTATGACGCAAACAAAGACGAAGATTCCGCTACCGACCAAATGTTGATCGGGCTGTCAGTCCGTATTTCGAACGTCCTCTACGGTAATGAATTAATATCCGCCAATGAGCAAGCGAATAGCTATATTCGCCCAGCGACGCCTAATCAATCGCCCTTCATTATTTCTGACGCGCTTTTTCGCGCTCAAAAGTAGCTTCTGGTCAGGATAAATTTGACGTTGATTATGCGTTCTGAGTTGTTCAATGATAATCCTGCGTCTTTTGGTGAGTTGGTAGAGTTCTTTGTTAAGTAGCCGTTTGTGAAGCGTGGGAAGACGCTATTCTCTCGTCTCCTTCTTTCGTATGATGTCAAGTCTAGGACTTTAACCATTTTTGGATCTAGAGAACGCAATATCAGTGTTTTTATTGAAGAATTTTGACCCGCTATGCATGAGAATGAGCTGGCGTTGTATTTCCACGAGTCGATTGAAAAATATGATGCTGAATTATAATTTGCGATAGATGACGCTTTTGGCGATAATGAAGGCACAAACTCGCCGCTTCAAAAGCGAGTTCGACTTGAAGACTATATCGAACCGCCTGAGTGAAACACGGATGCAAGCAGCAGCAACTTGATTCCGTTTATGGAAATTATCCTGATCATACATACCCTGACCATGGCAACGATGAGTATTTCTCTGCTTCGGAGACTGATCTGAGTTCTCTCGACTAGTTCCACCACCACCCCCGCCGCGTGATTCTGGGCCAAGTGTGCATCCAGTAACTACTGTCCATAAGACCAATTTGCGGGCGAATCATGTTGAGCTCTCACCAGGTACTGAGTTCTTAGCATGGAACAAGTTGCTTCCGATTCGCACTTTGATCGGTTCAAGAGCAAAGAGTTTCTGCTTCACCAGGCATAAGGCCTTTCATCTTTTGTTACCTAGAACGCTTATGGTAAGGAAAAATATTCCTTCTAGAAGCCCCTACGCAAAGTACACAATAAGCGTTTACCAATAAATGCAAACGTAATTAATAGTCACGTTCTGTGCATGGTTAAGACGCCCGACGATGACACACAACAGTGTAAAGCCCGCATCGCACCGCACGGCAATAAGAACCGTGTGTAAGACGATTCGAAGACCGATTCGAATGTGTTCTCTCTCTTTGGCTTTCGTATTCTGCTGTCTTTATGTGTTTTTTTCAACTCTTCATTGCTCAAAATAGGTGCGAAGTCTGGGTTACTGCAACCCAGAGCCGCACTACGTGACTCTTGTTTCTTGAACCACTTGGGTACAAAAAAAGAGAGTTCTATTGAGATTTTTGTACTGCTGACTACTATCCGCGTCTTTTGGACTTTTCAACGCAAACTAAAAGTGACAACACCACATTGATGAATTTCTACGCACCGAAGGATTTATCCAGCGGATTCAATTTCTTCAACTGGTCTACAAACGGGTCAAAGGAAAACTGTTGCTACTTGTTGTTAATGTTGTGATGATATAACTGCCATCTGACCTCTGGATTTGTTGAATAATTTTTTCCCGCATGTCTCAGAAATACGAATTTGTAACAATTGTTCGTGGACCAACTTCATTCAAGTTCAATGAATTATCTGTGACTCAGCATGGCGATGGTACTGTGAAGGTCTCTGGAGGTGAATAGCTGAACGGAATTGAGCAAATATTCCTTCATGCGACAGAGGCATAAACAGTTGGATGGAGTGCTCTCTCTTGTCGAAGACTCTACTTTTGCTTCTATAGATGTATCTATCGGCTAAATCGGAAATTCAGCTAGTCCTTTTTGTGCTTTTGCAACCAGCTACTTGCAGCATCGTAATGTCCGACCGACTGTGAAGGATTTGATTTGTCAGATAAACATGCTATTAATTGGGATAGACCATTCACTTTCGTCGTCCTATTCACCCTGTGAGTTATAGGCCAAATATTGTTGTATTTGCAGGTACTGGTTGACTTAATGAGTTTGGGCAACTCAGGATCACTGTTGGACGTATGTTCGGACGTGAAATGACAAATGGTAGGGTGTTTCATATTCTCCACTTGATTTCCAAAAAAAATAGTAGTCCAGTTCGTTTCACGGCAGCTGCCGAGCTGCAGGCTACTCGGTAGATCAAGGAAGAAGTTTTATGAATCTTACCCGCACCCATTGGGTCTACAAATCGAATTGGTGATCGCAGTTGATTCCAAGGATTTGTAAAACTCGCTGTCAACCTGTCGCACTCCAACTGAAAGGTCAGTGAAGGCTGATGTGGTGCTGATTCGATAAGAGTTTGGGACAAAGAGGATCAAACGCATGATCTGGGTTCTTGGTTCAACTAATCTGACTGATCCGTTAACGAAGCCCAACAGTGCTTTGTCAAACGTGCTCTAGCTGTACATGGAAACCGTATTTTGTTCCGACTTACTTTCCCGGTATGGCTTCCTGAAATGTCAAAAATTTTCTCGGGTAGCTCGTTACGTAAAAAGGGATAAGATTGAATATTGATGGGCTACCTCAGATCATTGGTTCTCCTCGATTGTTTGCTTGTCCATACTTCTTTGGGTACTTGAATTGCTAGGTCTCTGAATTGTATGTTCGGGGCCGTTGAGCTTACACTTCCCCCTCCTAGAACAAATGCCACCAAAAAAACCAGCCAAAACTGAAAACAACTCCAACCTACCAATCTCACGTTCAACAATCACATCCACTAACTTCTACTCTACCTTATTTACCCTCTCAATGTCCCTCGTAGGGCTGCGTCGCTTATGTGAATGAAAGGCCGTCGTCTGGCGATACTTGAGAGTTTATTTCGCTAAAATTCCTCGCTACAGAGGGCAGAGCTTTCCGTCTTCTTAGGTAAGTAAGGAAACATTGGATAAAATCCACCCTAGTGATATTAAGAGTTGGGAAAGTAAAGAGGTGGGAGGATAAAGAGGAAGAATAGAGGTGAACAGGAGGAAGTGGTAGAATGGAAGTTAATGAAGAAGCCAAACCCCGATGTCCCAGCTCTTCGTCGTTCTACGCCTCACAGGCGCCGCCCTTAACCTATAACGCCAGACTCAAAAGCTCTGGCGTGCATAAGGCACCGTTTCAAGCGTCAAGTCAATCCTCCGAAGAATTCAAAGCCCTAATAGACTCTTATATCGGCCAAGGAAATGATAGATCAAGACTATGAGGGTCAAAGAAGTCAGAGGGGCATGGACTGCCGGCTCGGGCCGGACATGGTTTCCGAGGAGCGCGCATATCGTCGACGAGGCCAAGGAGGCAATAGAAGAAAATACAGGTAAAACTGAGGATGTAGGGACGTATTGACGGCTGTAGGGGGAAGAAAAGTGATCTGAAACCCGACACCAGACCTCCTGACGAGAAAGTTATAAGGAAATCACCGGATGCCTCACGGCATTGACTGACACCAGTGCGTCGTTCCTGAAATCAAAAATTTCTTTTTGTTACCCTCTTTTGGCAAATGTGCAATATAAAATTGCGATTTGTAGATGAAAAATGCGGGAAAAAATTCGGCCATAATTATAAAAACATAACTTCTAAAGTTATGTTTTATAACTTCTGGCCAAAAGTTATAAAACATGATTTCTTAATTTATGATTTTAAACTTTTCCCAGCTATGTTTTAGAACTTTGATGTGCACAACGCCAACCTTGCCGGCCATTATTGATAATCATCACAAAAAGCTATACTTTTTGGCTGTAGGAAGGTAAACATTTGTACCTCTCAAAGCTATGATTGTAGTCTAACTCATCACGTACCAAAGTTACAAGGAAAAACTATACAGCATAACTCCAGAGAACTATGTAGTAGAACTTTTGCACATAACTTACTTAATCATTGAGCCATATCCCACTCCCGCAAGTACACTGCCCGAGCCATAACTCACTCTCGCAAGACACCAGCCGAAGCGATAATTCATATCGAAGCTCAAAAAACAGGACACAAGAGTGAACTATGCGCTACGATACGGGCACTGTTCTTCCCAATTGGCTTCGAGACGCATGGTGAAATCGGTGCACCCGCTCGATGCCCTTGCAAGAATTGCATCCTTCTTCTCAATACGCTGCGGCACAACGCCCTGTGACCAATACCACCGCCTATTTACCACCCTCAATTCCCTCGTTCTCCAGCTCACGGCCGACGCCGTTTCTCGCCGTACACTGTCCCTCTCATCACCTGACGCTTAAGTGGCTCGGCTCGACTCAATAATCACACAACTAAGGATTCATATCTCTCTAAATCATTGAGGGTAAAGCTGTATTGGATGTTTTACTCGAGTAAAGCACGTGGGTACCCCAACCAACATTCCCCTCAAGATCTTGAGAAAGTCACCTTCGTGATCCCGTTGGCCCTTTCATTCAACCCCTTCACAAGCTTAAACGCTGCTCAGTCGGATAAGCTCCGAAAGTATCAAGGTTTAATAGCCAGATTAACAGGCCGGAGCAGGCTCATCCCTGTTTTAATATCCTTGCTCGGAGGGTGGCACACTGACGCGTTCTCACTTATCACGGAAGTGGCAAGATCGGTCGCTAGCCGAGCCTTGGACCAATATTCCAAGGTGAGGGCCATACTCCTACAGCGTCATGTCGCGTTGATGGTTACGTCCAACACCGCCTGCTTATTGAGCGGACTATCGCTTACTTTGTAATGATTGTGAAGTATTGAAGTACTATGTACTCTCGATACTGCGACCTTGTTTGACCCTATTTTTACGGGACTCCAATCTTTTATAGCACTCCCAGTAAACCAACCCTGTTTGTATCCCCTTCAAGTAACCTCGCCCAATCGGTCAAAACCGCACGAGGCCGGCTATGGGAAGTAGCGTCGGAATGCATTTCTTCGATGTTACATTCGTGAATTCGCAAGCTTCCTCAAACAGAAGATTTAGCTGCTTCAATGTAATGCATGATGACGAAACTTGCCACCATCATCGTCCCTATGGGCATCACTTTTACCTCCAAAGGTGTCCTGTACCATATCCGCACCAAAATCATCCTCTTTCATTTCAACATCAGGTCGTGCGATGTCATCATCACCACCAGGGTCACCCAACCTATCGCTCCTCGTATCCGTATCGAGCATGCTAACAGAAAGACCATGCGAATCTGATGCAACAGCTCCATCACGTGTATCAGCCGAACGGGGAAGTGTCTTCTCTTTGTTCTCGATGGACTTAAGCACAGCGACGAGGAAGAAGTTGATCGCCTGATCAGCGTGACGACGCATTCGAAGTTGCAACTTCTTCGCGCGAGTGTCACTGTCTGTGAATGACGTCTCCCTACAGATGAAAGCGAAACCCCCTGCAATTTCGGTGCCCTGGGGTGGTATGAAACGTCACGACGCTCACAGAATGTACCGGTCAGCCAAAACTCCTGCATAAACAACTCTGAATTCTTGACCGCCCGAAGACTGATCAAAATACATCTGACATGCTCAAACAGAAACATTATCTCAACTCGACTGAACTGGATAACCTTCCTTGCAAAACCCACTTCGTCAAGATATGATGCCCTTGCTCCAACCGTCATAATGACGGCAACTTGAGTGAATATGTCAGCCGATAAAAAGTCTTTCATGAAAATAAAGAGGGACAAGGAAGAAGTATCCCTCCGCCAGACATCGAACATCACTTGTCTTGCTTTCTCTGCAATGACAGGGAAGGCCTTTCTTGCCTGACATAGATATGACGCCAGCTTGATATAGTTCTTCCCTTGCGTGTTTGCCACAGAGCTCAAAACCCACACTCTTGTTCGAATGCGGTTGTATCTGGCTTGCAAATTGATGTTAGAAGAGTTGTTATCACCGTCCTTGAAGAAAAAATCCTTTTTCTCGATGCAATCCATCAAATTTGTAACGATAGTAAACCGGTCTTGATTCGTCGTCAACTTTGAAGTTACACTCTCAACATCCACAACATCTTCGTCATCGTATTCGTCATCCGAATGAATGATGATAGCAGCTTCATCGTCACAATCGGAATCATAGCCAGCATAAGCACTGTCGCTTCGACGAGTATGTTCTGAACGTCCACCTCTGCATCCCTCTCCACTCGATCTCCTCCTCGACGACCGAAACATCTTCCCTACTTCTGGATCATCATCGCCGGACTCCAACTGTGGTAGGTCACTGTGAGATGTCTGAGGACGATCCTACACACGTCTGTGGCCACGCACCACCTCCACAAAGTCGTTGTCATCATCATCTTCATAGAGCCGATCGTCAATCGGAATGTTAACAGTACCCCTTTCCGGCTGTAGTTTTACATGGCCAGCACCCCCGGGATCCTGACGAAGAACGTCTCGAACATTCGGTGTAAGGCTTACCGGTCTGATTTCATCATCTTCAGGAGACAGATCTACAGGAATATTAGTCTGACGGGTACTGTGACGTTGAGTTCCAGATTGACGGGACGTGCCTGCTTGATGGGGGTGCTTGTCCGGCGTGGAGTGCCTGCTTGACGGGGTGTGCTTGTTCGACTTGGAGTACCTGCTGGAAGAGGGGCGTTTCTCTGAAGTTGAGGGCTTCCTCGGCGTGGCGTGCTTGTATGACGTGCCGCATCAGCAGGGCGTTGCCTGGTTGTCTGATGCGCAGGGCCCGCACGACGGTCGGTTCTTGTCTGACGGGCAGTTGCGTTCTTACGAGGGTCTACGTCTGACTGATGGTCACCTTCACCCTGACGTGCAGTGTTACTAGGGTTGGAAGATCTTGTGGGGAATTTCTGATTGAGCTCCACTAGCAACATCCCGGGGAGGGAAACTTCGGATACAACGATGCGGGAATTTCCGTCCACGGTTTGAAGCACCACTAAGCATCTGTATACCGCGGCGAAGTGCACGTAGTGGGATGCTGACATTACCAGTACGCCCAGTGTCTCGTGCAACACCGAGGCCGAAGCCACTCTGCGTTGCCCCATCATCACCTGAACCGGAACCACCAATATGAGTGCCAGTACCGGGGAGGTCCGAGTTACGACGATTTATTACATCACTTCGGTCTTCAGGATCCGCACCTTCGCGAATAATTGCTTGTTGAACTTGTATAGCGGACGAAAAATCGGGGCCAGACTGTCTGTGTTGGATTCCATGCGTATTACGCATTCTGGTTGGTGTTGCGGTACGAGAACTTGGGTTTTGCAGTTGCTGTATCCCGGCACCTGACAAGGTAGGGTTATTTCTCGTATATTATTCGTTTTTGGAAGTCATGAAGATTACAGCACAAGAGACGTTAAGGGTCGAGAGTTGTTGGGGATTTATATAGGTTGTGTAAGGGATAATAGGGTTAAACTGGTAGGGGGCAGTGAGGGGAGGGTAAGATAGGAGGGTAATGGCGGATGCAAAGATGCCAGGGTAAGGTGGTGATGGTGTGGTTGATGTACCACAGAAGATAGAAAGGTGCGGGGAAGGGAATTCTTAAGTTGAAGTAGGCTTTGGTTGGGTATTGACTAGGAAGAGAAGGGCATGTGACCGCTTTTAAAGCGCCTGGATGGTGCAAACCCCCAACTTATGAAGTTTCGGAAGCATACCAGTGTGCTTTACCCGAGGACAGGTATGTTACTACCCGACCACATGTATGATATTACATGTACTGCAGTACAACACTGTATGCAGGAATCAAACTTGTTTAAAAAAAGCATTGTCGTCGCTGAATTAAAATCTTCATGTAAGGCATATATGCTTCATTCGAGAAATCTGAGATGGCAATTGTTCATTGGCTGAATTTGTGTCCTGGCGTGTGCATTGATAGTAATGTGATACAACGCTTGCGTTGAATCACACTTGGCCCAAGCGAGTTGGGCTTCATATGACAATGTACACAGAATCCTTGAGCAATATAGTAAAGCGATCTAATTGATATCACAAATATGTTATGCGGCCCGATATATGCCCTGTTGTGGCACAATCGTATCTGTGGGTTTACTAGAGATAGGCGGGCCAAAGCACTATACGATATATTTAATATCCTGTTTTTATGTAAGGTTCATACGTACTAGCCCAGTAGGAAGTGAATGAAAAAAAGTTGAATGACACACCGAATGAATGAACATCACTTGTTAGTTGGGTTGCATCATGGCTCAGAAGACATTGAAAACACAATGGTGACATCCCCAGAGTGTAGTTGGGGAGTATCATAGCTCAGAGGTACTCATATCGCCATGAATATATCACCAGGGCTCGTCCTGTAGATCCTGCAACAGGTTAGATGCAAGTTTATGGGACTCCCAATCTATGCACCACTCGCAGTAAACGAAATCCATTTCCCCCTCAGGGCGCCTGAAATCGATATGGATGGGTGGAAATTTACAGATTTGCCCACGCGAAAGATATCCGTTGTCAGAATTGTCTTGCAAACGCTGCTTAAACCCAACTGTAAGGTGCCAGGGAAAGTGCCATGTTGATGGACAGGTTATATGTCACCCCCTTTTATTACTTGATATTTGGCGTCAAAATCATGCAGTGATGATTGATACGCATCAGTATGATGCACCATCAACATTTTATATTACCATACCATATTTTTACTAATAGTTCTTCTGCACTATCACATTGATGTCAACAATTATAGTACATCAGTCTGACAAACATATGCATATGTATGCCAGTCTGATGTACTATAATCTGAACATGTTCAAAAGTAGAACCTACAATAAGGTAGTAACATGACGTGGTGTGCCCCGGAATATTCTAAAGAATGAGAATGACTGCCGTCCAGAAGAGTTATCACGCTCTTCGTGGTAGGAGCCCATTACATTTACTGAACACGTAGAATTTTTGTGACAGAATATGGCCGCCGTGATGCACGTAACGGTCTGAAGGCAATACTTAACAATTAACATCACAACAGTGAAGAGCAGCAACACGCCGGACTGACTGGGTCAATCGTAAAATTGATAGACTTCTTCGATATTTGTCTTAAACAAAGTACTCATAACCATTCACCATGTCGTTCTTGGAAGAATTGTTACTGATTCTAGTGCAATGCATAATAATTGCGACATACTGGTCTGAACTGCGATGTTATACAATCACTTAGAAAAATAAATACATTCTTGGAATCGACCAGGGACATCAGCAGTCTTCTGAGAAACTACTGGCCATGTAATACCCCCTTCGCGGTCAGAGCTGTATGAAAGGACTTGAATAACATCACCGACTCTGATCAGGTACTATGGGCCATTACGTTTTCTGAATTCACCTCTGTGTTCAACTGATGCCATTGGATTCCAATGTTGAAAGTTTCCCATTGCCTTGAGAATGCGTTCTCCTTTCCGTTAGAGTTCATCCAAAACTTCATTCCAACTCGATAAACCCTGACCTCCATCCCTGTTCTCTGATGATTTTGATATACGAAATGGGCACATATCAGTTGGTTTTGGCAATGTTCCGGAGCACCAGAAACTTTTTTAGTTGAAGCATACGTGTCAACATTGAGAACGCGTCGATCTTCAATATCAAGCATTGACTTCACAAGCCCGCGTGGACCTATAGTCTGCGCCAAGAATTGAGAATCTTCGGATGATAACGAAAACCTGATCTGGTTCCTCTGGCTTTTGAGGACATCAAACCTCTGATGAATATAGTCCCTACCCAGAAGTAGTCTAAGCAGAGTTAATTCAGACTTCTTTCTTACAGTGAAACCAACATTGAAAAATTCTCCCCTTTCTTGCCGTCCACAGGATCTGGGTCACAATGTCCTTGGTCATCTTGTTGGATGTTCGACCCAGCACAGCTTGGTGTGCTACTTTGGCATGGTGTCTTTGAACTGAAAATAGGAATGTGGAGAGTGTGAAAGGGGTATCACGTCCCACTCTGATGTGGTTGAATATGTCAGATGCCATCCTCCCTGTCAGTGGCACCATGAGGCACTGTGCGAGGCGTTCTCTACTGATGACATCTTTCAATCCTTCTATGATAAAATCTTCAACCTCTGATTTCCTCTTTCTTCCGCGCCTCAATCTCTGCGAACCCTCGACGTTTGTTGTATTCCTTGCAGAAGATGGAAGTGGTCTGACTCCGGATAGTGCTTCTGATACGGAGTCTTTGGCAGTAGTCCTGATGGTACAGCAAAGCTCTTCTTTGACTTCGTCTATGCATATCGCCAACGCGTTGATGATGGCATCCTTCTGGACGGTGAATTGCTCGATCATTTGAATGGCGTCAATTCCACCGGTAAATGGACCGTCATCCTGTTCAACGGGTTCGGCCGGCCCCAAATACCTGCCTGAATCAACTTCTCTGGAATTGAATGTCATCGAAGAAAATCAATCCCAACTCAGAATGAGTAATTGCTTGTTTGCGACTCTTTGGGTCCTCGTGGGATGGTTATGTTGTTCATTTGACAGTGCACTAATCTATGACATAGACCATGTTCCAGTGTTTGTACTTAAAACATACAATGAAGAACCCTGGGTTCTAATTCAATATGGCAACAGTAAGAAGAGTGTCAATTGTATCTTTTCAGATTGAGAATGACACAGGCTTGGGGTCCATGTTAGACTGATATCAGAATGAACATCATTTGATATGTGTTCATATAAAATTATTATTATTCACAATGAAATGTTACGCGTTAATTTTACCATTAATACCTGAGAGTCATCATAGTCATGTAGACAGATGTCCCATTGATTTTGAGTACTTGAGTTGATTTGTAACACCAGTGTGCTATAAGAAACAGCAATGATCTACAGCTATACATCATTTCTGTTTCTTATGGCATACTTGAATTAATTCTGACGATCGCTGTAATGATTACCGTAATCGACAGGCTGTTAGAGAGCCCATGATTGACAGATTGCCCTGTAATGTGTAGGTCTGCCTCTCGCCATAGTTTGATACAGAACCATTGGGTGCATGGTGACGTGGGTAATTTTGGCTGTATCATGGCACAACCAGACTAGATTTCTAATTTGAAAAGCATCACGATGAATGCCCGGCCTCACAGTGTCATTTTTTGTGGAACACCCCTCTTCCGTCGATGCTCTTTGTGCGGGTATATAAAGGCTCCAATACGCCGCGGACTAAATCCGATCCCTCTGCAAATCTCCAAGGAGCACTACTCAGATAACTTCCCTACCCACCTATGTTCTTCTGATTTAATCGATTACTGGAGCAATTGTCCCATGACGGATCCATTAAGTTGTGCGTGCGCTCTTTCTTCTCATCTCGTCGCATTGCAGTAAGAACAACTAATAATTTCTATCTTATTCTCTCTACCCCTTTACTATGCTTCAATATACTAACCGTGTTGTTCCTGCAGCTGGTATTTGAGTGGTTTTCTACTGCCGTGGATGCCAGCATCAATGGCCGTTTGGTGTATTGCTTCTGAGAACTAGTACCCCTGGCTCTGCGTTCATTGAGCTTCTTGCGCTGCTTTATGGTCATGGTGATGTTTTTCAATTTTAGTGCCTGGTGATGGTGGATCGCGATGAACTTTTCGTTATGAATACTGATCCCGGTGATGTTGTTGTGTTCGTATATTCTGATATTGTTGCGCTTAATTGATGATGCTTCAATGTACTAACCGCATTGCTCCTGCTGCTGGTATTTGAAGTGTTTTCTACCGCCGTTGATGCCGTTTTGTTTATTGCTTCTGAAACTTTGTTTATTGCTTCTGAAACTTACCACTCCTGGCTTTGCTTACATCGAGCTTCTTGTGGTGCTTTATAATCATTGTTATAGAGTTCAATTTTGTTCTGTAGTGATTGTCCTATCGTACTGAAGTTCTTTTTGTTGCAATACTGATCCTGGTGATGTTTCCCTTATGTTGCTGATTATGTGCATTATGATTGATGAAGGAAGAAGTTCGATTCCCTTCATTGTGTGTTTGTTGGTAATAGTGTGTGATTCGTTCTACTGTTTGTAATGGTAATATGCATAAAAGTTAGTTTTTATTATTAGTCTTGATGTGGGTGGGCCGGTCAATGCGCACCTTCGTGTATTGATAAAGTAAACAATTATGTTCCAGTGATGTCACTGAACGTTGCTGATATTTTTATGAGTAGGAGATCACCATCCGGCAACGCATCATGCTACCATTACGATTACATATAACTATCTGTAGAGCACAACTATCGGCACATCTTGTGTTTCTGTCATTGTGATTGTCATGTGTTCATACCTGGGGAAGTTCTGTAGTATATCTTCGAAAGTTGGACATCTCAACTATCAAAACCATACTGCAGAACTTCAAGAAGTTGTAGTACGTGGTTATAGGAGTTCTAAAGTCTGATTTCGTGAAGTAATGAGACTGCACTTTCAAAGTCATCTGGTGATAAGTTCAAAAGTTCTTCTGCATAACTCCTGGAGTTGAGGTTTTGAAGTTTCTAAATGTCTCATCGATTACTTCGATAGCTAAAATGTATGATGACATAAAGTTAGAACCATCATTCTGATAGTTATTTGCATAATGACAGGAAGTTTTACATTGTCACTGTGATAGTTATGTCGCATGGATACAGAAAGTTTTGATTCATGATTACAGAAGGTATCATGGACAATTTCAAAAAACTATAAATTATAATTTTTACAATGCACGTTCATGGCTTGCCAAAAGTATAGTGACTAATTTTAATAATTAAAAGTTTTGAACCCTTACGGTTATGCCATCATGGCTTTAGAAGTTATACATGTAGACCTTTTAAAAGCTATACTACATAATTATTTCTCGATTTATTTCCCCTAGTGAACAAATCCAAAAATTGTCGGTGACTCGAGGAAGTGTACGGTTGATGTTTACTTACACAAATCGCCCCCCCCCCCTTGCGCTTTTTTCACCGCCAAATCTTATCAATTACCTCCACAAGACCAGACCAAATCATGTCAAATCCGATCGACCACCTCTGCAACACCAGCCCAAATCATGTTTTCACCACAATCCCCTCATATCCCTCCAAAGTTCCTACACATGCCACCTGCGAAGAAAAGGAAACAATGGACTTGACTCTCCAGGGGTGCAGACCAAGTACAGAGGCAGGAGTTATCCGGTGGCCATTCCTTATCGACAAAACGCCTCCAGTAACAGTCCGGACTCCCATTCCAATAGCACCTACTCACAAAATCCTTCCCCAAATGAACTGCAATACCACACCCCCTACGACGCCGGCTGCAAATTCAATTCGATCTATCCCTCCCATCGCGACGCCAGACGTCCGCCCGATTCCAGCGAGTGCCGTTTCCCGTCCTATGCAACGGAGGACGCTGGTCCGCACCCACTCATATAAAGACCGACAATCTTCTAGAGCTACTAGAGGAACACCTACCGTTGTTCAAAGACGAATGGGAGTGTGTGCTGCGTAAGTACATCGCTCGATATCCGGAAAGTGACCGTACCGTTGAATCAATTAAACGGAAATTCTTCACTCTGCACCGCAGCAAGATGTAGACCGGGGATCCCCTCATCCCACCTGACTTCCTCTTGGCTAAGCATATATAAAGCAAATGACCGAACGTTCTGACATAGAAGATGGGGAAGACGCAGAAGAATACGCTATTGATTCGTTGCCCAGTGAAACTCAGCCGGATATTCCGGACAGTATAACAGACTCTGTTGACTAAATGAAAGCCAATGAATTTGATGGCGGTTGCAATGCTCATCCGGGGCCCACCGAATCACAAGAATAAGTTGATCAGGAATTTTCTATTTCAAATATCTTTGCTAAAGTTCCCTCGGCAAGCCCCGGTCCAAATCCGGCTCCACATCCTCTATTCCGGAGGCTTAGTGTGCGGAGGTAAAACCACCAAAGTGAATAAAACAATCTTTTATCAGTCTTAAAAATTTCCATCATTCAGAAGCCGAAGCAAAGATAGGAAGACAGGGAGGACACAAAAACTTCAGCGTGAGGAGGACCGGGGACTGAGAGAGGAGCAAAGGGCCGATAATCGTGCTCAACGTGAGGAAGGGCGAGCGCGGCGCGAGGAAGAAAGTAAAAGGCGTACGCAGATTATGGAGATGATGATTTTGATGATGAAAAAGTCTTCCCAACTCGGTTTGGGGAGCTAGATTATTATTTTCGCTTTAGAATTCGATTAGAGGAGAAATTCATTTCCTTCGTTGGACAAATGCGGCATAAAGGTAGAAATAATTTGATTAATTCCAACAAGCCTGGAAAGCCTGGATTGCAAGTTGAACAGAAGTACGACACTGGTTAGAATCAGTTTCCTTTCCCCTGTTCTTCGTATATTAGTCTGTCCTTCATTCGAGGAAACGAACCCTAAAAATTTCCGCATTCCCCAATCTGATGCCTGTCTCGCTGAGGTAGCTTGACGCATTTTCAGAACATCAGCAGCATCATCTGTAACAACCATGTAATCCTGAGCAGATTTGCGGAGGAAAGGGTGATTAGTTTTACAAAATGCAGAATACACAACGCATATACCAACCGTTCTTATAAAGCGTTCTTGAAACGAAAGAGTAGTTGGGGCAAAGGAAGACAGTTGAAATAAACTCAGATGTTGACTTTGATCGATGTTGAAAAATGTTTGTTGGTTGTTCCTGCCGCTACTCGGCATCTACGACCTCTTATATAGTGCTTTGTACCCCCCTCAATGGGTGTAAAAACACACATTACAAATAAACTAACTGGACGCGTCTAATGTGCTCTAAAATACTCTAGAACACTAATCCGAAACGTCTAGATGCATTACAGCAATGCATAATAAAATTCTACACGCAAAATAAAAATGCCACGCTAAATAGCATTGCTGGCATATCTCAAGAGGCGTCCATAACATTCTAGTAAACACTAGATTGTTACACTATTCCCACCTCCTCTCTATTGACGTCCTCGTCAATGATATTCTGGAAGTATGCCATTTTCCACGATATACTTGTGCCAAACTTCCGTAACCGTACCGTCTCGGTCCACAAAATCTCTTTTCGGCTGCCACTCAGCTTCATGAGTTGGCGCTCCTTTCATTAGAGTGAGGAATTGATATCCTCTTCCTCTCTTCCTATGCTTCAATATTCGGTCAACGACTTGTTCTTCTCCTCCAGGCATCGGTATTGGATCGGGTCGCTCAGGCATAGGCAGCGCAATATCAGCAGGCTGGTCCTTATATGGAGTTGTGTGAATTACATGAACAACAGGATGGATCTTGAGATGATTAGGTAGATCCAACCTCAAAGCGTTCTTTCCAATTAACTCCTTCACCATGAATGGACCATATCTTCTAGCCGTCAGCTTCTGCGTTGCCTGCGATCTGGAATACAAATCCGTAAACAGAGACTTATTTAACCATACTTTCGATCCAACTTGATATTGAGGAGCTTGATACCGTTGAGAAGAGACTGCAGATTGCCTAGCTTTAGAAACTCTGTACGAGAACTTAGCATCTTCCAAGGAGTTTCGCAGTCGTGCCTTAAATTCTTCAACGCTTTCAATTGGTGTCTCTGCTCCTGAAATCATATCAAGAGGTGCCTTTGGATTATATCCCAAGTCCATTTCGAACGGCGACATTCCCAAGTCTTCAGTCACAGAAGAGTTGTATGCAAACTCAGCAGCAGGTAACAATTCATCCCAATCATTCTGATGATACGAGCAATAACATCGTAAGTAGTTCTCAACCATACGATTCATAATCTCAGACGCACCATCTGTCTGTGGGTGACGACTGGTGGACATCTTCAACTTAACTCCGCAAAGCTTCATAACATTTTCCCAGAACTTCGAAGTAAACTTCGGGTCCCTGTCGGAAACAATATTATCGGGTAAACCATGGAGCTTGAAGATGTTGCTAAAGAACGAATTAGCGACGTCCACTGCTGTTTCATTCACATTACAAGGAATGAAATGAACTCTTCTTGTAAGACGATCAACCCATGTCGTAACTGCATCTTTTCCATTCTTAGTCCTTGGAAGGTGAACAATGAAGTCAGTAGCCAAAGATCCCCATCTTCTCTCAGGCATCTCTAGAGATGTGGGAACTGTCATTTTCTTCTGATTCGAATCTTTTGCTTGCTGACATCGAAGACATCCCTGAACGTAGTTTCGAACATCACGTGTCTTATGTCTCCAGTGATAGTTTGAGAGTCTCGATAACGTCTTAGCAAAAGCAAAATGTCCACTTATCTTCGAATCGTGTGCTAACTGCAATATATCCGAAACACTCTTCCTTGGAATACAAAGCTTCCTACCATACATTAGTCGTTTTCCCTCTCGCCTAAACATATGAATTATCTTTTCAAGCTGTACTTTCTTAGTCTCATCAGAAGGCCAATTTCCATCCAAGGCTCTAACAATAGGTCCAAAGAACTGATCATCATCATAACTACTAAGGATATCGTCAAGATCAATAGATAACACTTCCACCTCATTAATGGAAGGGTTATCCATATCCTTAGAGCTAATTACATGAGGAGCTCTTGATAAAGCATCACCAAGCACATGAATCTTTCCTTGCTTCAAGGTAATTGGAAATATTCCAAAGTTACCAAGCGTTTCGATATACCTTGCCTCTTTTCGACTCAATTTAGGCTTAGTGAATAGATGCTTAAGGACTTGATTGTCAGTAATAATCTCAAATGATGAACCTTCCAAATAACATCTGAACCTTTGAAGAAAAGATATCAAACCGAGAAGCTCCCTATCATTTGCGGAATAATATCTTTCAGTAGGAGACAACTTTTTGGAATAGTATGCAATAACACGATCCTTTCCGTTTCCATCTAGTTGCGTTAAAGTTCCTCCAACCGCAAATTGTGAGGCATCCACATGTCCTCTAAAACTCTTGTTCCAATCCGGGGCAACAAGAATAGGGGCTTGGGTGATGGCTTCTTTCAACTTCTGGAATGCAACATCACACTTGTCATTCCATTTACCAACACCGATATCTTTCTTCGTCAGATCTGTCAACGGAGCCGCTATTTCCGAAAACTTCGGAATAAACCTGCGGAAGAACTGGAGTAAGCCAATAAAACTCCTTATCTCTGTCACCGTTTTAGGCTTCGGCCATGTCTTCAAAACCTCAACTTTCTCTGGGTTAACACGAAGACCATCTTTACCGACTATGAAGCCCAAGAACTCAATCTCCGTTTTCAGAAAGTCACATTTCTTTGGAGAAACATAAAGCTCATGTTCTTGCAGGCGACTTAGCACTATTTCCAGATGCTTGAGATGGCTTTCTTCGTCCATGCTGAATATGAGAAGATCATCGATGTACACAACCATGAAGACATCAATACAGTCATAGAAGATACGGTTCATCAGTGACTGAAAAGTAGCAGGAGCATTGCATAGACCCATTGGCATTACAAGATACTCAAACTGTCCGTACTTCGTATTGAACGCAGTCTTTTCAATGTCCTCAGGCTTCACCCGTATCTGATGGAAACCGGTCTTCAAGTCCAACTTTGAGAAGACTCTTGCGTCACCAAGTCTGTCAAACATCTCATCTGACCTAGGCAAGGGCGCATTATTTCTTTTTGTGATTCGATTAAGTGCTCTATAATCGACCACACCTCTCAATTTGTCTTTCTCTTGGACGAAGAATAACGGTGACCCATACGGTGACTTACTTGGCCTGATCTTCTTATTTCTCAGCAAATCTTCCACATATTCTTTTGCAGCTTTCAATTCCGCTGGGGATAACTGAAACAATGGACGATGAGGTGGCTTAGAACCTTTCTCAACCTCAATTTCGTGATCCACACTTCTCTTTGGTGGTAGTCCAGCTGGTAGTTTCCCTTTGAAGACATCCTTAAACTTAGACAACAGCTTTTCCAGACTAGCATTTTTCTGACTATTGATTGCAGAGGGCTTTTTCAACTTAATCTCATTCGCATTGATCAGTTGATAAACATTGAAATCTCTCCCATGATTCTTTCTCCTAATCATGTTCCGGAATTTCTTAACTCCAATGTTTGTTACTCTTACTTCCATCGGAATATCTTCTACTATCGGGAGCACGTCATCGTTAACCTTCACAACCCGGCGCTGATAATCAATATCTGGATTGTTGGCAACATGCCATGGCATTCCTAGAAGCACATCATATCTACAATCTGCAACGACCCAATTGGACGTGAACAGATAGGAACCAATCTTCAATGTAGCTCCCAGGATAACTTCCGACGTTTTCTCCTTTGACTTCTTGCTCGAATGATTCACAGTGGCTTTGACATTCTTAAATCGAAACTTTTCTTTGTTTCGAACTGCAAAGTCCCTAGATACTACGTTTGTATTACATCCGTCGTCTTTGAGGACAGACGCTTTCACATTATTTAGCGTCCCGTCAAGTAAGATTAATTCCTCGGTTGGAATATCTTCCTCTTTGACCTGGATGTCGTCTTCATGACAATTAACGATAGTATTGGACTCCAAACTAGTCTTCAAACCTTCTATCGCATGATCTCTTTGACTTTTCTCAACTTCAGAGCTATCACCAGTGCAAATCTCTTCTTTCAACACTGGACTCTGTATACTTTGTCTTAGTTGTTTTACCTCTGCAACAAGACGATTAAAGTCACTCATACTTGGTCCAACCGGAGCGCTTTTTCCTTTCGGCGGACCTCTTAGTTTTCCGACTCTAGACCACTGTCAATAACTTGAGCATTATTCGATGCAATCTTACTTTCCTTATGGTCATTATGTTTCCATGGCCTGCAACCTACTTTGTGACATACAAAGCAGCGGTTCTCTCTGTACAACCTTTCTTTATCTTTGTCAAATCGACGATTCCTGATTCGATTTTGACCACTGTTGTACCTCTTCTCCACGTTACCGATCTCCATAGGAACGGGAGCCTGGCTTGGAACATAACTCGACTGTTCACCAAACCTAGAGAACATTCCAGATCCACGTAAAGCACTGTCAACATTCAGAGCGATTCGGGCAGCTTCTTCCACGTTTGTAACATTATTCTTGAGGACTTCTAGCCTAACCTGTGGCTTGAGTCCGGAGATAAACTTATCTAGCATTTCATCCATTGAGATACCAGGGATGCTCAGAGCCACGTTTCTAAACTCTGAGAGATAAGCTGCAACAGAGTACTTCTGATGCAAACTCCTCAGCTTGTCTCTTGCACGTCGAACACTATCAGCGGGTATAAACTCAGCCCTTACCAAATTCTTAAACTCATCAAAAGAATCTGGAACTGCATTGGAGGCAACTTTCATGAACCACCAACTTGCAGCTGTGCCCGTAAACAAGGTTGTAGCATACATAATCCTAGCTCTATCGTTCAGTGCTAGATCCATATTTTGCATCTGAACGAGCGTAAGGTACTGTTCGAGCTGGTACAACCAGGTTTCCACGACGAGCCTATCCCGAGTGCCCTTGAACTGCTCTGGCTTATTCGGCTTCAAGAACGACATTTTTCACAACCTTTTTTCTTCTTCTATTCAATTTTTCTCTCTTGACTTATTATCCACTTGATACTTTAGGGAGCCGTCCCTTGGCGACGGGTCCTCTTCCCGCAAGAGAGTGATACAAACTCTTCGTAACCCACACCCGGGAGTTACGGTGATCTATATCTGTTCGGGATATCCCCACCAGTCTTTTGTTAAAGACCCTTCGGTGTCCTTACCCTATAAGAAAAGATCTCGAGCCGACCAAAAGATACTTCTCAATCACAGAACCTAAGTTCTTTCCCCACTACCCAAATGAGGTTGCTCCTACCTGATCAAACCTAGAGCGCGTTACTCGAATCCTTGTCCCAGTCGGTCGACCTAGCTAACAGCCAATAGTCGAGAGGATTATTTGAGAATACGTAGGCGACTCGGCGCAGAATAACCAAAATCAAAGTAGGCGAAGATATCGAAGATACCTAGCAGCCTATCTAGTTCTCCCTGCAGAACTGGACTACTTGCACGCACCTGGCACTCCAGCCCACAGGTGGTGCTTACCAACGACTGGCACTCCAGCCCACAGTCGTGGTACTAACTGATCTCCTTCGGCCAACTGGGCGATGCTACCAGTGAAACGAAAGAGTAGTTGGGGCAAAGGAAGACAGTTGAAATAAACTCAGATGTTGACTTTGATCGATGTTGAAAAATGTTTGTTGGTTGTTCCTGCCGCTACTCGGCATCTACGACCTCTTATATAGTGCTTTGTACCCCCTCAATGGGTGTAAAAACACACATTACAAATAAACTAACTGGACGCGTCTAATGTGCTCTAAAATACTCTAGAACACTAATCCGAAACGTCTAGATGCATTACAGCAATGCATAATAAAATTCTACACGCAAAATAAAAATGCCACGCTAAATAGCATTGCTGGCATATCTCAAGAGGCGTCCATAACATTCAGTAAACACTAGATTGTTACAGTTCTCCAGTTTCTCATATATTTTCCCCCACTTTTCAATTGTCTAATCATGGATGGAGTCGGGTGCATTAAGGGCACTAGCAATTACCAGCCCACTTGGGGAAAAAACGAGAACATTGCTCACATAGTGATCATGCTGCTAACCATTATAGAAAATAGTCTTTATAACGGCATCTTCCTGACTACTCTAAATATATTTTCACTCCATCCGCTACTGAATATACATCTTTGAGTAGGGAATTGCTCGACGAAATAGCTGCTTTTAATTCTTCAATTTCTGTAGGGATTGGCATTTTGACGGCGGCGTTAGCATCCCTAGATAACCTATAAACCCACACGCGCCCTCCGACGCGCAGGAAAAGGGAGCAAATTGACGCTGTCACACCAAAAATTGTGCACAAGACCATTTCTGAACCCCTCGTCCTTGTCCATGCCATAACTAACCCTAAACAATGTAAAGCACTCATGCTCCGTAGGCGCACACGTCTAACAGGGCGCAAAGGAATACGCCTCATTAACCCGTCCACGGAGTATGGGGAGTAATTGAAGTTGTGTCTGGTTTTTGTTTGTTACCATTAATTTATTTCTTCAGTACCGTACCGTAGTATGTACTGCAGTATTGCTTTACAGTAAGCCGTAAGACTGTACAGTACTGTACACGTACATACTGTGCATACCAGTATGACAGGACTTTACAAACCTCTGTACAGTAAATTAACTTGAATGTCTGTCAGCTATCAGCATAACGACCACCTCCATTCCATAGAGTCACGAACAGTCGCCTAAACATTCCCTGCCCAACCCCAAAACCGGCTACCCGACCTCCAGCTAGCAGCAAACCAACCTTGTCCACCACTAACCGACACCACACTCCTCAAATACCCTTACCACACCCCGCCACCCCGGTCGCCCAACTTGCCGCCATGCCTCAACAATACCCACTCAACCATCCCCCACCCTTGTATCCAATATCAACCCAATCCCCACACACACCCCTCTCTCTCCCCTCCATGCAATCCCCCGCCACGCCCCCGAATCCACCACTCCGCACTGCACTTCCGATGCCCCTGGCCACACAGTCCATGTACGCTCCGCATCTTCGCTTGCATTGTCTTCGCATTCCTCTTTACCTCCTCAACCTTTTTTAGCAGAGGAACTTGAGCACGCGGGTGCCTTTATATCAAAGCCGTCTGCTGCCTTACGACAAGCGTGTCAAGGTTTGGATGACGATATTTTGAATGCCGATGTCTTTCAGTATTGTGGAGAGTTGAAGCAGCGTGGAGTGGAGAGGGGTCTGAGTTTGTTGCCGAGGCCATGATGGCGTCGTTTGGGAGCATGCCTGATGGCTTTTTGGACCGCCCTGCGTTTGAAACAAGCGATATTGCGTGTAAGGCTGATGTTGAGGCTGCGGCAAACGGGGGGGTCCAGTGTTTGGAGGAGAGCGTTGAGACGGTGGGCAATGATCCCGTTCAGGAACCCCACGGAGGTGATTTGGATGGCCCACAATTGATACGGCGCTTGAGTAGGGAAGCTTTGCTGCACGCCCAGGTCGAAGCATCCCACGATATAGCCACTACCAATGGACAAGGTCCGCAGGAAAAGCTTTTGCAACGCTGGAGCACTCTGTCAGAGTCCCCATCCGAGGCTGGCGGGGAGGCGGACAATCGCATGAGGACCGCTTTGGAGATTTTGTTGTTTGGCGGCGAGAATGTTGGTGGCGAGCAAGGACGCCTTGCCATGGAGGCGCTGGAGTCTGGCCTTGGGATTTCAAGTGCTGATGAAGAGAGGGAAGCCACTATTGAAAATGTCCTCAAGGAGATTTACAGGGCTGTTGCTGATTTTGGAGCCATAAATGGAAAGGTTGTGGAGAGGGCCGCCGTCGTCATGGGAAAGTTGGCAATTGATGTTGCCGATGTGGGCAGGGTCATTGCAACTACGGGGGGCGTCACAGTCTTGCTGGAGGCCGTGAAGAAACACGACGATAACGTGGTGGTCCACGATGTCACTATTTATGCCCTGCTCGCCATCACTCAACAGGAGGAGGGCAGGACCAAGATTGCGGAAGGCAGGGGAGTCGAGTTTGTGACTTTGGCGATGAATCAGTTTCAGCGTATCACATCGATCGTCACGAATGGCGCCTTGACGCTCTGCAATTTGGCATACGGCCATGATGAGAATAAGAAGCGAATCGGTAAGGTCGGAGGCATTGATGCGATTTCCAACGCCATGTCGTATCATGGTGACAATGCTGAGCTGCAGGCTAGATGTTGCTTGGCGTTGAGGAATTTGACGTATGGGTCCAAGGCCAACCAATGGATTGCCGGGCGAGCATGTGCCATGGAAACATTGTGCTATGCATCAGGTCGTTTCCAAACGACAAGGACGTGCAGTATCACAGCGTTGTGGCGTTGGGAAACATTGTGGCAGAAGCCGTTCAAAACCGGGAACGTGCGTCGAACATTGACTTGGTGCCCACTGTGTTGGAGGCGATCAAGGCGGGCATCGATAACGCGTCGTTGGTAGAACATGGGATGACAGTGCTGCGCAACTTGAGCATTGCATGCGAGGAGAATCAACTGCTGATCGGCGATAGTGGCGGGGTTCAACTCGTGTTGAATTGCCTGAAACAGTACCGCAGCCATGAGGGGATCATTACCAAGGGATGCGCTGCGTTACGATACCTGTTCTTTTCCAAGCGCAACCGCGAGACGATGTTCAACTCTGGGCATCTCGAATTGCTAGTGCGCATACTTCGTGACAATGCGGAGGTGGCGGAGGTGGCGGAAAAGGTGGTCCTGGCGGTGGGGAATGCGTCGTTTGACATTCATGAGAGCAAGCGGGCACTCGGGCGTTTCGGGGGTGTATCCGCGGTGGTTGATGTAATGGCTAATCATATGGACGCGGAGAACTTGCAGGCGTATGGGTGTCGCACATTGCGCAACCTGGCGGATTGTGACGAGTTGAATGTCCGTCTGTTGGGTGAATCGGGGGCGATTGACATAGTGATTTGTACGATTCGGATATATCCGGACAATGAGGATATCCAGGAGCAGGCGTTTGCAATGCTGTTCAATATGGCGTTTTCGGAAAACAACTTGAAACAGATGAGGGATTTGGAGGTGATGCAAATTGCGCAAGATGCGTTGAGCTATTATGAGGCGAATGCACGGATTCAAATTCAGGCGAGTGCTTTGATACGGCGGTTGCAACCGTTGGGGGCGGGTGAAAGTCAGGCTGCATCGCCTGGAAAGACGGTGAGTGACTTGTCCAAGAAAAAATCGGCATCGCCTTTTGAAAGGAAAAAGACGCAGGGGGTAAACAGTGGGGTCGGGCGGGGAAGAAAGGTGAATGGAAAGGCGTTGAGCGGAAAGTGATGCGGTGAGAGTGCGGATGGTGCTGGGTTGCCTGGCGGGTGTAGTTGGATGTGTTATGAGAGATTGGGATTGGATATTGGTTAGTTTTTCGTGGTCATTTTAAATGTAGTGTTGTATGGATGTGCAAATATCTTTTTGTACGTCTCCCGCGAACTTTGTTACGTGATCGAGTTTGCAGAGGGAGTGCGTCTGACACTGAAGTGCCTTGGGTTGGAGGCGAGGTTTGCGGGGCTGTTTCTGACAGTAGAGGACAATGGTGATAGAGCAGGGATGGAAAGACGGGTGACAGATATGGTCTTTGATAATAACGGTGCTAGAATAGTTATACAATAAGAGTGGCCGAGGAGCGCCTGGCCGTAGCGAGTGGATCTGCTTTTGGAGGCTTTGTAGCGACTCTACTTCGACCCCTAATGACACTAGGTGCTACATCCTGAGCGTCAGTGGCAACAACCGAGGTATCCTTTTCCTGTGCAAAGGCCGGGGCCAACTTTGAACTTCGTAGACCAAATGTAGTTGCCGCCGGCATTCGGTTGACCTTTGTTGAAAAGTAGATATTCCAAAACAACGAGCACAGATTGGCAAAGACGACGCGCAAATCCGGGGTGCCGATATAGTAATTGGCAAAGTTTGCCGGGAGCCAAAAGACTGCATTCTTGAAAAAGAGGGGAAAAACTGACGATCCAATGCGCGTTTTGTTTCCAACCAGCCTCGACGACAGAGGAAACCGTCGTAAATGATGTACACGGAGATACAAATGGGTTCCAGAGTGACTTGTTCAAAGATACATTTCTGTAGACTGCCTCGGAGGTCATCGTCGGGACCATATTCATTCATGAGTGCGTACCAGAGATACAAAAATGGGCCCATGATGATGAGACCGTAGAGTGAATATCGAAACAGTCGGGGGAGGGAAAACGGGGCTCGAGGACGTTTCAAGAGTTGTGCGAGAGTGTCTGCGATGAAAAAGATGAGGGCTGCGGTGAGGGCACGGGAAAGGAGGGGATGAAGATGAAGTTGTCGTTGGTAGAGACGAAGGAGACGACGGAGGTGATGGGGAAGGGGATAAAGAGGATTAGAGGGATAGTGGAGGAATGGGCGGTTGTGGAGTAGTAGAATGTGACGACGAGGATTGTGGTAATCATGATGACGGTGATGGTGCGGTAGAGTAGGAGAGGAGGGGAAGGTTTTGAGGTGGCGGGGGAGGGAAGGCGCTTGAGGCTCTGCGCCATTGGGAAGGGAAGGGATCATGTGCTGTTTCAATGGAAAGGATGATAATTGTCTGAGCGAGGAGGATGCGAGTTTACTGACTTGATGGATACAAGCTGCAGACTAGTCGAAATGCGACAATCCCAACAAACATTGCAGTGGAGATGAAAGTGCGGGCGTAGGAGAAGGATTGTCCCTTGAAATTTTGGCACACTTCCAACTTGAGTCCACTGAATGCATACTGCCGAGTGTCAGAGCCCACCGAGTGACTCCCTCACCGCCATTCCCCACTGTATTCTCTGCATTACAGTCACTACTGTCATTTTACACGTGGACATATGTACACGTATACACGTGTTCTCCACCACTACATACCAGTCGCCGACCGTGCCAACCTTACAACTCTTTCACTCCCGCCCCATCCATCCACGCTACCGTACACAACCCGCTCGCCTTCCCTGTCATCGCCACACCATGTCCACCAACCCCGACCCCTCCACCCCAACTCCAGTCCCAGTCCAGTCCCAGTCCCACCACCAACGGCACAGATCCAACGCCCTCCACTGCCGCCGCAACCGTCACACCGTGGCAAGTCACAGGTCGTGTCGACTATGATAAACTCATCGACCAATTCGGCTCCACTCCCATACCCTCCTCGCTCCTCTCCCGCTTCCAAGCACTCACAGGTCAGCCGCCTCACCTCTTCCTCCGTCGCGGCATCTTCTTCTCCCACCGCGACCTTTCCCTCCTTCTCGATCGATACGAAGCAGGCGAAAAGTTCTTCCTTTACACCGGACGTGGCCCATCCTCCACCGCGCTTCATCTCGGTCATCTTATTCCCTTTATTTTCACCGCGTATCTTCAAAAGGCATTCCAAGTACCATGTGTCATTCAATTGACGGATGATGAAAAGTTTCTTTTTGCCAAACCCCCCAAGGGGAACAAGCCGCCCCCACCCATTCAACATTTTGTCAACCTCGCGCGTGAAAATGCAAAGGATATCATCGCTGTCGGTTTCGATCCGAAAAGACCTTTATCTTTGCCGATTCCTCCTACATTGGCACCCTTTATCAAAACGTCCTTCGTATTCAACGCACCGTAACCTACAATCAAGCAAAGGCAATCTTTGGTTTTACAGATTCCGACAATATTGGCAAGGCTGCATTTCCAGCTGTCCAAGCCGCCCCTAGCTTCTCAACTAGCTTTCCTGTTGTGTTGAATGGACATCCGGACATGCCCTGTCTCATCCCTGTGCCATTGATCAGGATCCCTACTTTCGTTTGACCAGGGATGCCGCTCCTCGTTTGGGCTTTACAAACCCGCCCTCGTTCATCAAAGTTTTTTCCGGCCTTGCAGGGTGATAATACAAAGATGAGTAGTTCCGTCGCGGAGAGTGCCGTGTTTTTGGATGATACCCCCAAGAAAATCAAGACAAAGATTAACAAGTACGCCTTTTCGGCGGTAGCAAACCGTCGAGGAGCATCGTCGTCTCGGCGGTGATGTCTCAGTCGATATTTCCTACCGCTATCTCACCTTTTTCCTAGACGATGATGATCGGTTAGAACAAATACGTCACTTGTATTCCACGGGTCAAATGCTGTCGGGCGAGATTAAGAAGGAATTGATTGACGTCTTGCAACCACTGGTAAAGGCACATCAGGAACGACGCGCTGCAGTCAACGACGACGTTTTGGATCGCTTTTTTGAGGTCCGCCCGCTCAAGTATTGACTGCCCTCTTTTGCCATCGCTTTGCATCGACCATCATCACATCCCTGCATCCTCTGTTGCTTGCGTCGCCTCGCTATGCCACGCAGTCGTACTAACTTGGGTCGTGTAGATCCCAGCTGTGTAGGTGACAAAATAGGTAAACCTCACTCCCCCCACGCCGTTCTTGGTGTAGGAAGACTAGCCTGCAACTGGATGAGCGCTTTCTCTTTCTGCGTTGGTCGTAGCGGCTAATAGCGGGGGTACAGACACTTGGTGAAACTACCTAGAGCGTTGTGTGACCTCAGTTTAATGTCCAATGCAGAGCGGGTCCACCGCTCTCGCGTAATAGCATACATGTCAGTGACGGAGCGAGGCGGCAGGCCATCCATTGTGCCTGTGCCCCGAGAATCGCGAGTCCATGGTTAGCGCATAAACTCAGCACATCTTGCTTACGGGACGCAGGTTTTGGCAAGTGCATCAACTGGAGACAGACCCCGCTGTCGTAGGAGCAGGCAGTCAGGAATATGCACAAGACTTCCATTTGGAGACTCAAAATGTTAGGGGGCACAAGCATCTTGATTCAGATATCAACATTGAGAAGAGTAAGGCTCTTTGTGATCAACCCGACTAATGTATATACCGTCTACCAATCAAAACCTACAACTCCAGCCGCATTCGGATCGAGTCAATCACAGCACCCACAGACGGTTTCAACTGAATGACGTCATTTGCATAAGTCGACCCGCAATTGTCTAGCTTCTTCTCATGATACAACACCTTGCTCTCTGTAAACTTGAGTCCATGGGCTGTTGACACTACAACCACTCGTTCGTCTGCCTGGATCACACCGCGTTTCCTCAACTTTTCTAGGGCAGCGAGTGCGACTCCCGTGTGAGGGCAGTTGAACATTCCCGTGCGATCTGCCCTTGCCGCGACGTCCATGATTTCCTCCTCGCTCGCCTGTTCTACCACCCCATTTGTTACCTTCAATGCACGGATTGCGCGATGGATCGACACGGGATCTCCAATCTGAATTGCAGACGCGTATGTCTTTTTCGCCGTCACTGGTTTAAACTCGGCAAAATCGGACAGATAACTCAGATACAACGGATTTGCATTTTCCGCCTGGGCAACGGCAAATCGCGGTAGCTTGTCGGTGAGGCCAAGGTCCTTCATCATGGAGAATCCCTTGTAAAATGCATAGACATTGCCAAGATTACCGCCTGGCACAACGACCCAGTCCGGCACATTCCAATCAAACTGCTGTGCGATCTCGATACTCACTGTCTTTTGTCCCTCGAGACGTAAACTATTCATTGAATTGGCGAGATAAATAGGATATTCTTGGACTACTTGCTGAATAAGTTTCATGCAACCATCAAAGTCTGTATCCAGACTGAGCACCATACTGCCGTTGGCGATAGGTTGAACGAGTTGGGCCGTACTAATCTTATTTGCAGGCAGGAAAACAATGCTAGGGATGCCCGCCGCCGCGCAGTAGGCACCCAATGCGGCGCTAGTATCCCCGTGCTGGCACATCCCACGGCCTTGATCGGAGAGCCGTTTTTGATCATATGGTTAACCTGGCTGACCAAAACGGTCATTCCAAGATCCTTGAAAGAACCGGTGTGACTATTCCCGCACTGCTTGACCCAAAGGTCGGTCATACCCAATTCCTTTCCAAAGCGCTCTGCCCAAAAGAGATTGCTGTTGCCTTCAAACATAGAGACGACATCATCATCCGGAATGTTGGGCAAGACCCATTCCTTCTTACTCCACACGCCAGAGCCGAATGGCCAAACGGTACGGCCCGACCTACGATCAAAGAGCTCCCGCCATTGCGAGGGCTCATAGCGACGCAGGGCGTCCATATCATGCTCGACTTCCAACAAACCACCATTGGTTGCACGATAGACGATATCGTTGAGAGAAAACGCGGAGGATCATCCTCATCAAAGCGCGGTAACGGCCGAAAAGGGTGGACCTGGTACATCAGGTAAGGTCATTGCACGACGTTTTTCATCATCGGAGAGACGCCAGAAACTGCCATCAAGACGGGCAGGGGCTACAGTCATTTGAACGGAGGCATGGGAAGGGGAGGTTGCCAAGTCAGAAGAGACGGGAAATTGACGGGAGGTGAATGTGGAGCGAGGATGGGAGAGGAAATGGGGAGTGATGAATGCGGAGCCATGAGGAATTTGGTGTTGAAAGGAGGGGGTCGGGATGGGTAGATGGATCGCCCTTGGGCAGGAGGAGAGGCTGTTGTGGTAGGATTGGCTGGAATGGCGGAATAGGAATGCGTAGTGAGGAGGACGGGGAAGATGGCCAGCGTTACATTGGACATGGAATGGGCGGTGAGTCGAGATTGGCCTGAGATGAGAATAAATAAATAGAATAGGTCGCTCAAGTCTGGCTCGCTGTGCACAATCTGTCAACAAATCATAGAGGTTTATCGGGGCGGATTCTTGTCTTGTCTGGCACTTGGAATGTGTGCTGTACTGTACTGTGCTGTACGTTGACTGTACTGGGGTTTTTCTAATTGAAATTATCAATTTGTAATGGATCAATTTGTTGATGTGTGTTGTGGAGTTGTCCAAGTGGAAGACATGAATTGGATGAATGATAAAGTGGTTACAAATCGAATGCATTATGGCATTTTGGATTCCAGCAAATATGTCACCTGAAAGGTAAACTGAAGAGGTCAAGAGGTTGACATACGACATGTATTCATGGCTGCATAAAATGGGTGACTGGCATTGATTGGTCGTTGCAACTTGAAAACTCACAAATAGTCAAGCAAGTCACCTAGGCCCCTACTTGTCTGCCATCAGGCCCCTATTGCGTTTGGCTAATACTGTTCGATGTATGTACCACATGCCAAATCTATCCATGCTTGCTTTCGGCCTTTACATAAACCCTCAAACACCCGCGCTTTTCGAATTCCCCAGTCGCTTGAAGTAGCACATCCGGCCACTCGCCTTTGTCTACATCCACCACTCCGCTTCCGCTTCCGCTTTCCGCTTTTCCGCTTTGTCCTATCCAAACGCATCACTTGCCCTCATTACTACAGCCACCAATTGACCGCCTCGTCACATTCTCAAGTTCCCCTCGTCCATCATCGCAACCGCACGAAATGGCCGACGATGACGACTTTGACTCGAATCTACTTGAACATCCACCCATGTCCTCTAGTCCCGATGACCTAATCGCAGATGAAGATGACGAATTTGCCCTACAAAGATACAACTCCCACCTTCCTCCATCCTATCGTTCCAAAATTGAAGCCGAGGGAACCTCTTGTTACGTGCCCTCCGTGTCCTCATTCACTCCATTTTGAATTCAGATGAAGCCCATCCCACAAAACATACTCAACCACCCCGAATGCACCCGTCGATGATACTGTCATTGTCGCCGAGGGTTATGAACATGAGTTGAGCGTGATTACGCAGCCCTGAAAAGGGGGTCGCGCGCTACCTCGATCTCAAGCATCAACTAACCCTAGTGATTATCCTCTTTTTGCTCGTGTCCTAGTTCGCGGCGCTTTGTCAACAAGGCTGGATATGGGACTTCGCTCCAAGCTGGCTAGGGTAACCTCACGTAATATCAGAAGAGGCAATGTGTCTTGCCGGAATGGTTTGGATTGGCGTCCAATTTTGGATGCTATTTTACGTGTCCATATCCACTGCATAACAGGCGGCCCGTTCATCGGCAAGGATATCGAGATGCTCACTGCAGAAATATGGTAACCTTACTAACAGTGACTCGCAATTACCTCGTTCCCGGGGATAGTGCGGAGAAGATTTGGAATCATTTTGCCCCAGAGTTGGATACTTTGGATGTCGATTCAAAGTTTCAACAACTTCTGATTCTGGCTCATGTACTTCCCACAAGGGGTAATGTATGGTGCGGTTGGGCAGAGGATGCCATGCGCCATTGGCAGTCCATCGAGTCATCAAGTGATTGGGACGGCATTTGGATGGGGCTCATTAGTAGATTGGTCAAACACCAACCCGGTTACATGACTGGACTCCGCACTTGGCCCATATATACAGCCGCTTGGTCAACTCACTCCGTCTTCCACTCGGCGCCATAGCCCCGCAAGGCCCGATCGATCGCCGGTGCCCGCATTATTGCAATTTCCTGCTCGACATTCGTCCTGTCGTATCGCTGCCTCTTTCATAGTCAACACCTGTCTCCCAAACATCCCGAGACGTGGGAATACCTTGAACGCCTGTTTGCCTCATTGCAAATTATTATCACCCAAGCAATGGCGGAAGGTGGTCTATGACACTTGGTAGCTTTCGTTAATGTCTCCTCAAGTTTGTGCTCGAGGGTAATCGAGGAACGCAAAGCCACCAAGGCTGGTGTCATGGACCGCGTCTTTGCCACCAAAACTCAAAGGGCAGTTGTTTCGAGCGAGCATCGCCTGACCACAGAGTCGGTTGAACGGCTCGTCAACATGCTGCTTCCCATTATACAGCAGGCTTTGCATTCAAAGTATTCATCCATGGCCCTACAAGCGGCGAGCTCCGCACGTGATCTTGCTATCATAGCACCCCATCTTGTCATTGAGCCGTTGCTGGTCCAAGCGTCTGAGGGCCTCGAATCAGTTTCCAGTCCTCATCCACAACGGCCGCCTTACGTTTACTCAGTACCATGACGGCTGTCTTCATGGACAGACTTTTTTGAGGGCGGGCATGAGTATTTGCCACAGATTTTGATGCTCTCGTTGCCCGGCGTTGACCCTAACGACCTCTCCAAGACGGAATCAACACTCCGTTTCATCGCCGCTGCAGCCGGTCGCCTGCAGAGCATTGTTGCTTCGGAACCAACGGAGGCTTAGCTCTTTTTTGGATGAATACGTTCATCAATTACTCGAGAGAATTTTTACTCTCCTTGAATCACTAGAGGCTCCCCAAAGAAAGGTCGCCATGGGGTTTTCCAGGCGGTGGATCTCCGCTATCTCACTATATTTTCTATGTGACTATCGAAAACTTATTCTCCGCGCTGCCCCCTGAGGTTGCAATTAGCATGCCCATCGAATTGCCCGACAAGTTACTGGGGCTTCCTGCATAAATGGAATGAAGTACTACGCCGCCTTGCTGAGAATGTCCGCTGCTGCGGCTGCATCTGCCATGAATGGCTCATCAGTGAATATCTTCATTCCTGCTCTGATTGATCAGATACTGGAGTCTGAAGGATCTGATAACGAGCAGATTGGTTTCTGTAGGTGAGGACGAATTAGTCTGGAGAATTCGCATGCTTGCCCAAGCCTGCCGAACCCTGCGGACACGGGTTACCCAATCACACCAAGAGGATTTGTAAGATAGTGTGCTTAGCTATGGAGAAGCCTTCAAGACCAATTTACAAGGCAGGTGGTCGCTTGATGCGAGGGTTTGGAGGGCTTGACATGTACGCGAATGACTCCGGAAACTGGAAAGGGGACGGAGGAAGATAGCGTTTTGGATGGCAGGCCTTATTCGTTCGAGTGGAGAGAGCCGTCGGCGGAGGAATGGAAATGCGCGGAGGACATTTGGAGACATTCATCACTAACGCGAATCGCTTGCACATATCGAAGCCACCGAGACATCGACTGATCCAAATCTCATAACAACAGACCGAGATATTCTTTTCCGGGTCTTGCGGATGCTACATGCCATTCAGCGAGGTGGTCGTTGGGTGTTTGCCGGGTGTTTGCCGGATCGCTTCCAGGATCTGGACAAATACACCGACGAGAATCTTGAGATGTCGAAAGCAGATGCAAAACTTGTTTTGAAGCGCCCGGTCGCTTGTGGACTTGGCGGAGAGCGAGGATCTGCTGCAACCGAACTCGCAACCAAAATGTGGACAAGAGTGTACTCTTTATCATCGATATCATTTCCGCTGTTGTCAAGCATCGTCCTGATGATGGCTTTCTTCTCTACAGATGCATAGAGCCGATTGAGCTTGCCAACGAACCGTTCCGTCGCGGCAGCCCCACGAGACAGCCATTGCAAACCTCCCGCGGGTACAAGGGTGTGTACCGGCCAATCATATCATCCAAGAGGCCTCTAGACAGCGAGGGTGGAGTTGGGCGTGCGATGCCCAGGTTTATAGTGAAACTACGTGTTGAGCTCATCACGAGATGAGATTGAGTATTGCGCACCATCTGGGATGCGTGCCGACTCTCTTAGCATCAAATGATTTCCCAACTGACAGATTTGTCCATTAATGACTTCCAAAGGTTAGGGGAGAAGCCCGTGGAGTGCTGTCACGCGCACTGATTTACCCTCCAAGCGTGCGGCTTCGCGAGATTAGGAGGGTCATAGATGTTTTAAAAAAGGCAGCATCCGTGGAATCTGATCCCGCATGTTTGCTTAATAACAAGTCTGGGCAAACGAAGAGGTTGGCAATGCTCAGAAGCAGCGAAGACAACTCTAGCGCCTTGCAAGTGCCAAAGAGGCAGATCGCTCGCACAAGCCTACCGGGGACGTTGTGTACGAGAAATCATTGGCGCCTCTGCATTGTTACGAAGTTCAGCTGTTGCTCCGGTAATCATGCGGAGGACTGGCAGTTGTTTTCCTCGATTTTAAGAGCTCTCTTAGATGCGATGGTGGTGCGGAACGACGCGGATGCAGCTGCGGCAGTTGCGGCCTTATTTGGAAAGTTATCGTCGTTGGTACGGCCATTGGGCTTGGAGCCGATACGGATCGTGGATAATGATTTAGAACTGTGACTGTCGGCAACGTCAGCACTTCTGAGGAAAGGAGAAGGAGAGACGGACAAAAATCTACGATGATCTCCATTCCTACTTGCTTCGAATTTTGCAGAACCTCGAAGTCCCTAGAGGAACCTGGCAATATTCCAGCGAACGGTACGGGAGACACTTCGAAGGCTAAAGAAGCCCATTGGAGGTTGCAAAGCTTGGTAGCAACAGTTTTGTACGTAATTCTTCGAGAAGATCGACCTCCCTCTTCGGATGTAGCGAAGCTTTTCATTAATGGCATGGCATCCGACGTCGTTGCTCTTCGCAAATATCGGCAAAGGCCATTATGTTTATACTGGCCGTTCATGGGAGACGGGCAGGAGAGGAGCGGGATCCTGGGTCTGACTTTGATGATTCGCCGGATTCTTGGCTCAGAGCGGGTAATTCGGCTGTAGCTGAAATCGGAAAGAAATATGTCAACCAACATTCGCTCGTCAGATTGTCCACACTCTTGCCCTGGATCATGACGATGACTCGGACGGAGGAAGGCGGTATTCGGTGTATGGAACGGCTGGGGCTTTCATCGCAATGAACCTCTCGCGAAATGTTGATGGGAGATGCATGTTGGGTGCTTACTGGTGGGAAACCATGGCCCACATCATGGATTCCTCGATCCAGAGACGATTTGAACATAGTAAGAATCCGGCTGTACGAGTCCTTTCTTCGCGTTTTTGGAAAGGAAGCGTTCAACTCGTTTGCGCCTGCTTGAGTGAGTTGATTGAAAAGCTTGAAACAAGCAAGAGAAAATCATCAGTGGTGTAAAGGACGAGGACGTTCGCGTTCTTTCAGCAGAATTGCTCGCTGGAATGTGTCGGGGACTGGATCTTTACCACTGCAAGGATGGCCATGCCGGAGAGAGACTGCAAACCTTGGCGGTATCCCTTTTGGGGGACATGACTGGACGTATGGAAATGTTACCGGTGGGACTGCTGTCCGATTAATTTGCTTCGTCTGAAAAGCACACCGTTGGCTATCAAGTTGGGCATAGTATATTCGAATGGCTGCTGAGAAGAAGCCCATTGTAGTGCCAATGGGGATGGTCCCGTAGCGCACCTACAGGCACGCGGCTCCGTTACCTTCATGCGTCCATTGCAGATCTGGATGAGTCAAATGTAGCTGTACTGAGCCGCTTCATTAGGGAAACCTTGGATGATCTTACCAGCGCAGTCGGGTTTGACCATGAGATGAAGACGGTCAGAGAGGAAGTCGCCCGCTGCATGGGACTTGTTGCGGAGGGAACAGTCGTGGCCCAAAGGATGTCGCAGAATTCTTCGCTGAAAGAATGGATACGCTTTTGGCCGTTTGGGTACAGGGACGATCAGTGATTCTGCGGCACCGGAAAGTAATGATTGCATGGAGGCAGATGGAGATGGAAATAGTGATGATGATCGTCGGAAAAGTCGTTCAAGGCAAGGGGAAACACTCTCGCGATTTGTATCTATTAGAGTGGAGTGGAAGAGCATCCTCATTTGAGAAATTCATACCGCTGGCATTGCCATGTTTGTTTGCCTCATTTGATGAGAGCGACAGGGAAAGAATCTCCATTGCCCGAATGGCGTTGTCATTTGCGGCACAGGGGAGATTCTCAATGCCCGTAATGGATGAAGTTGTTTCCGCCGTTGAGGAAACTGCGAAAGACTCTCGATGGAAAGTGCGATCCTCAGTGCTGGCATTTTTGCAAGTGTTTTCATTTGTGTCACTGTTTACTGCCAGTCCGGAGAGTCTCAGACGGCTACGCGGCGTGGTTTGCTTCTGCTTGCAGACAACCACCTTGAAGTGCGTCAGGCTGCGGCATCGGCATTTGTGACAATGATTCGAGATGCACAACAGAGGCTGTGGACGAGATGAGAAAGTCTTGCATGGAAACTCTGCAGAGCACGACTCCAAAGGGCGTGGGAAGAAACGGCAATCTATGGATGCCGAAACTATCTGCAAGCGACACGGTGCTGTGTTGGGGTTATCAAGCATGGTGATATCCAGCCCGTACAGTGTTCCCAAATGGTTACCATCCGTGCTGGTGGCGTTGTCTGGTGCAGTGAATGATCCACCGCCAATTTCTACTGGAGTGCGGAATTGTTTGCAGATTTTATGCGAACGCATCGGGATGAGTGGCAGACTCACAAGCTGCAGTTCAAAGAAGAGGAGCTGGAGATTGTTTCGGAACTGATGGTGTCTCCATCGTATTACGCGTAGCTGTTTGGTTGTGTATACATGTAGGCTGTGACTTGGTTAGTGTATGCGATTTCTGTACTTTTTTTGACTTGAGGACTTGGTGGATGCGTTTTGAACTTGAAAGTATGAGGCTCGCAGGGGAGCCAGGACGTGGGTGAGTGACAATGCAGGGCAGAAACGAAGGGCACCCATATAGATGGGGAGGGAAAGCAATCGAGCTGCAGCGTTGTAATTAGCAGGCCCATGACTTTTCAATCTAAATGTAATCATCTGCGGTGCGTGTAGGTGTAGGTGTGGACAGGTGAAGCGGCCATGATGGATCTCTGCAGGGGGCGATTACCTTTTTTGACGGTCTCATGATTAGGAAGTGAAGACAGTCACAGTACAGTTGCAGTTGCATGTTTCCGCTCCCTTTCGTACGGCACCTGAATGTGATGTCAATACTTTGCTGTCATTGTGCTGGTGGATAATTTTGCGGTAGACGGACTAGAGGGCGGAGGGAGAAGAGGAACGGGGTGGTGCATCGGAGGGTATGGGAATCATTGACGAGGTAATGCTCACTGTTAGTGTGGTAGCATTGTGCAGGGATCAGATCAGAGGGGAAATAGACGCGTGTGATTATTACGTTATTTCATAAGACTTGTTGGCGTGGTTATGAGTTTTGATGGGGTCAAGTTGGTGCAGAATGTGGGTGGTGATGCCATGATGTAACCCCAAGACTTAGTGGGGTATACTCTTGGTTTGAGTGATGTGTTAACAGCGTAGAAACTGGGCGGGGTATTGCGAATGTTGAGGATTGGCGACTGGAACTGGGCGTGTGGATTGGAATTTGGATAAGTGAGTTACAAGTTGGGTACGGGGAGCGTGAGCGTGAGCGTTTTGCCACGAAGGCCTACGGATATTGTTAGCTGCAGTCAACGTCGATACATGAGAGGCGCCATGGAGGTAAGAGTTTCGAGATTAGTTTCGTGATCGTTTTTTCGTTGGGAGGAATTAGATGGATGGTATGATTGATGGAGTTGAGAGTTTTCCGTTACCTCTCCTTATCATCCTACGGGGGACTGTAGGAACATGGTGTGGTAGTCTCGTCTTGGCGTGTGGTCAACGATGCGGATTCGCGCATTTGTGATTTAAAATGACAAAACAAATCACAAATGAGCGGCATTTGTGAATTCCGCTCGTCGAATTTGTGTTGCACTGATAACTGTAACGAACTTGGAAATAATAATTGTGCCCTGTATTGTTCATAGGGACAGGGGGCACAAGTACGGTCTTGTACTGTCAGAGGGATAACTTTTGTAGAAGAGCAAAAGAAACATGGAGCTGTTTAGATTATCAGCAGAGCGGGTCGAAGACAGTGCAGGAATGCTTGGAATATTGAATGTGTCACGACTGTAAACTGTTGTTGTTTCTTAACCTTTGGTGTTGGACTCTCTACCCAGACCCCTGTATGGATGGATGGATGCATTGGTAGACAGTGGTTTAAAAACTGTATGACACCTGAGGAAAGATCTGAATTTCCAGGTGAATCAGAGGGCGATTTAGCATTGATGTAAAGCCTCGCTGTTGCAGCTAGCACAAAGATCAAAAGAAAACCTCGACCCTGGACAATGGCAATCCACAAATTGTCAACGGGGTAAACAGCCGACAACACGCACATGTGTAGTTTGATGCATTGTACTTGTTGCCCCCTGCATGATCACATGCATCGAGCCACTGCCTCATCCATAAGACCCAAATTCAAACAAACAAAAGCAGCCCTCTCGACTCGTCCCGTCTACCCCGACACACTCCAAAGCATCCCAAACATATGCCGCCACTCTTGGGCATCAACGATGATTCGCCCCTCCCAAAAGTGATGCAGCTTTGTACTTGCCAACATTGGGTCGCCGCTCTTCCTCTGCCCACGTGCATTCTAGCAAAGCAAGTGGATGACAGTGCGACATTGTTGCCTTGCCAGATCCACGATGTGTGACAGTCTGTTTGAAGCACGGGACTCGATGAGAGAGATTCTATTGCGGAAGGGCATGGTTTGTTTGTATTGGATGTGTGTGATAGATGGCGGGTTGAGGATGGATGCAGAGGAGAGGAGAGGAGAGGAAAGGAGAGGAATTATGTGTAGGTGCCGGTGCGAAGCGGAGTACAGTACTGTACGTGCGTACATACAAGTCTCACTTGTGTCGGAATAGTGACGGTGGCAGTGAGTGTGAGCAGAGGTGAGCACTGTGACTGTGCGTACCGTCCAGACTCTCTTACAGTAGCGTGTCACAAGGGAACATTACAGTACTAGTATGTAATTGTCTGCCACTTGAGCATGCATGAATAGCACGCACCATCAAATGGCAAGTGCGTGACTCCAAGCAACACCCACCTCTGCAGACCCAACCCAAACAATGCCCGGCATCCACTGCCCACACAGCCACCGCCCGCCTTTACAGAGGTGTGCACACGATGGGCGTCCGGCACCGGCACGCATACGACCACGCGGTATTAACGTCTCTGACAACACAAACACCACTGGCACAACCACACGACCCGATACAGGTAGGATTCCAAACGGACACACGATTACCATCGTGATATGATGCCATTTATACCACGCGGCAAAAGACGCGGCACGAGCGGCGGTGCACCGTCAAGGGGGACGTATGAGAGAGTGGGCGATATCGGATGAATTGGGTCGTATTGGAGATGGGCATGTTGATAGGGGAGGTGGATTTCCTGTAGGGTTGGGTGCAATGCCGGCGAGGAAAGGGCTTGCGGTGGCGGCAAAGTATGGGGTGGGAAAGGAGGTTGCGGTGTGGTGGAAGGTTGAGAGGGGTGTTGGTGGCGGCGGGGTGGAATTGTGAGTGCGGTGAAGGGGTGGGGTGGGTGGTTGAGGAGGTGGATGTGGAGGGGGGGGGAGGGGTGAGGTGGAGGGCGGGGGAGAATGTGTCGGATAGGGAGTTGGTTGTTTGGTTGAGGTGTTGATGAAGGGGTGGAGAGGATGTGGTGGCGGCGGGGGAGGTGGGGTTGTCGGAGGTTGGGAGGGGGGGGGCGAGAGAGAGGGGTCTGTGCGGTGTGGTTGAGGTGCAGGGTTTGGTGGGGTATGATTTGTTGCAAGTTTGGAAGATGAGATGCGGGTGATTGAGGGGGTGGTGACTGACTGTGGGTGTTTATGTTTTTTGTGGGCGGTGTGTGTGTGTTGTGTGCAATTGCGATTGCGATTGCGATTGGTTGGTTGGTTGGTGTGGGGAATGTTGTGGTAGTGGGTGGAGAGTGGCGGGTGACGGGGAGGCGGGTGTTGGTGGGGGTTGCGGGGGTGGTGGGGGTGACGGTGGCGGTGTGTGGTGTGGGGTTGGTTGGAGTGATGGACAGATGTGCGTGGTGTGGTGTGGTGTGGTGTGGTGTGGTATTGCGGTAGCGTAGCGGGGCATAGCTTGAGTGCAGTTTATCCAAACCTTGTTGATAGCAACGACTCTCCGTCTGCATTGCGGGTCGCACGGTACTTTTGTGCATGTGCTCGATTGCGTGGACAGTGCCGTACGTGCGTGCGAGTGCCTGAGGTGTAAGGGTTTGCAAGTGTTTGCAAAGGCGGTTGTACTCTACTGGACATGTTATTGCCATGCATGACGTGTCCCAAATTGTACAATACTGTAATGTTTGTAGTTTAGGTCTATGACGCTGTTACACGTATCCCATGTGGACATCTGTTGTCTGCTTTTGACCAGTGCCTGCCTCGTGGACCCGCCAAAACACACCCAAACCCAAACATTCAACCTAGTGTAGACTAGCTCCTAGTACAGAATTTGCCACCCGCCGATGGCCCTTGTCCAAACTCAAAAATCTACGCTACAGCAAAACCATCCAATCATCCTCCGATTGCACTCTTTTCTTTAAAATATTTTTTCTTCAACCAAATCGCAACTCAACCCGCGCCTCCACATCGCCAATCCGGCGTCCGTCCCGCCACGTCCCCACCCGCCTCCGTTTACCACCGCCGCCCCGCCTCAATCCCCCACCACTTGCCACCACCACCACATAATCCCTTCTCCTCCCTCGCACACCCCGCTCCACTCCACTCCCCACCGCGTCCTTCACAACTCCCCCTCCCCTCCCCCGCAACCACATTTTGCCTCACTCAACCGCCTCCACTCTCCTTTTCCACACCCAACCGAACCGCCCGTCACATATTGTTTCACACTTGACACTTTCACAACCGAATCCATTCCGTTTCCTACAAATAGCATGGCGACTTCGGGATCGGCCTCAGAGTCAACCAAGCTCGTTGCGCCATCGTCCGCTATCCTCAGCCCCGGCACAACCGCCTGCTGTCACTTCCCACCAGGTCAATGCCGTTACGTCGCAGGAGGCTGGTGCGACAGTTCCGTCGCCTGCACCCGCCGACACCCCTGCAGAGGTACATCCGACTGCTGTGCCGGCCTTGACCGAGGGGCAGGGGCGTGGCGGCTTTGCAATTGCCTTTGACAATGTCATGACGTCGTTGGGCAAAGACGCTGCAATTAAGTTTCGCAGGGCTATGCAATTGTCCATGATGTGTATGGCGGTCGAGGCTGAGAGGGCCTTGACTGAGTTGATGCGCAGCGATTGGAGGATGCCACAGCCATGTTTGTCGAGTTGTTGTCGGTGCCGGAGGGTAATCAACAGGGTATGGGCTTTGCAGAGTTGTTGCTTGGTATGGGCAGGCCTTTTGGTGTATGTGAGGAAGACTGGTGCGGGTGCAATGTGTTGGGTGATGCGTGGAGAATAAGGACGGAGAGGGTGGGGAAGGATGAGGCGCCGAGGAGGATATTGAGGATGAGGATGAGGATTATGAGGAGTTGGCTTGGACGCAGCTTGAGACGGCGCGTGTGTTGATGGAGAAGGTTGGCAAGGCGGAGGGTGGGGATGAGAATCGCAGCGTTGGGGGCGTGCATATGGCGTTGGGGGATTTGTTGCTGGAGGGTGACTCGTGGGACGGGGCGGGGAGGGAGTTTGAGACGGCGGCGCGGTTGTTAAAGGGGCGGTTCAAGGCGGAGGCGTTGTACAAGCGGTACTTGTCGTTGAGGAGGGAGGCGGCTCGGGAAGCGTTGGTGGCATTGAAGGAGAGTATTGCGGTGTTTGAGGGGAGAAACAGGATGAGCATGCGAAGAGGACGCTGCAGGAGATGAAAGAGGATCTCAAGGGGTTTGAGAGTGCGGTGATGGGGGCTGTGAAACGGCTCAAGGAGGTGGAGAGCCAGGGGAAGAGGGAAAGAGCGGGGATGAGGGGAGTGGGAGTGGGGATGGTGCAGGAAAAGTGGTGGTGGTTCAGCCGCGTAAGCGGGCGAAAAAGGAGTGAAAGGGGAATGATTTGTTGATAGGTTGGCGGACGCAAGGGGGCTCTGCAAACTGTAAGTAGAGTAGAGATATTGATGGGATGGGGTGCGGGCGTGGGGGTAGCAGGGCTGTTTTTTGCGGAAGCGATGTGACGACGTGTCGATAAAGCGAGTGGGACGAGGGGCGCGTTGTGAGTGAGTGAGTGCCAAGAGTGTGATTGTTGTGTAGCATGGAATGGGTGGCGGTGTATGAGGATGGTGAGTAGGGGCGGTTGCGTATTTGCGAATTCGCCGACGTCCGTGAGGTGGGGACTGGAGCAGTGCGGGAAACTGGACCCGTGCGGGGACCTGTGTGGGGACCTGTGTGGGGACCTGTGGGGACCTGCGCATCTTGACGTGACGGCGGGCGGGAATGCGGTGAGATAGGAAATGAAATGGTGATGGAGATGTTTCACAGGCGGGTATGATGAAGATGAGAGAGAAACATAAAGTTGTATCGGATGCGGATGTGGCCATTGTTGGGTAGGCGGACGTTAGGTTTGTTCATTGGAAATGGCGTTGTTCATTGCAATTGCAGATGGTGGGTCGGTTCGGTCGGTCGGTCGGTCGGTCGGTCATACAGGATTTGTGCAGCGTGCAGCATAGCACGTACACTCCTCGAAAACCATGTCATACTTGAACCCTTCCTTGTGTAGTGTACGGCACGCGTACAGTAGTGTACAGTACGGTACAGTATGTCATACTGAAAAGGGGGGGGGGGGGAGGGGTAGGGGCTGGCGAGTATATGGCGAGTCATACTCGAGCGAGGAGGGAGAGAGACTCGAGATCGATTTTGTGTTTTTCGTTGTCGTCATTGCATACCATGCGCCGTGGTGTCGGATACAGTGTACAGTAGTGTACTTGATCGCGGTAGGATTCGAGCACGTGCTGAGCATCGTGCGCATTAATTTCTATCCTCGCCAAGAATGCAATGCATTCACAATTCGCAGCAAAACCAAAACCATTTGGCCGTCGTACCACCGCCGCGGGCGGTGCCCCCCTTTCCAAACCAACACATTGCTCCGCTCCCCGAACCCACCCTGCCCTATTGCCCCGCCCCGCCGCTGCCCCCGCATAAACCAACCAACATACAGTATGTACCGTATGCATGCATTGTACTGTACTGTACTGTCCATATACATATACAGTCAGCTGACCGACATGACCGTTTTAAACTAAAACGCATGACCACCTGCAACACCCCCTCAGTCCCCTCCTCCTGCCGCGCGCCCCGACCAACCCCTCACACACCCCCCGATCTTGCACAAAAAGTATCCCCCTCCAACCCCCCCTCTCCTCATCCATCCGTCTACACCCCTCCACACACCACAGACCCCTACCCACCACCGCTACACATCCAAATCAATTCAAAAAAAAAATTATTAAATTTTCCTACTGTATCATCCAAAAACAACAATAACCCACCTCGGATCCAACGCTCAGCCGCGCTGCCCCAACATCCCCTCCCATTTACCCCATTCATTCACCATTGACGTGTCTATCCCACACCACTAAATACCTCCTCACACATACCACCCTCCCCGTCCCCCGTCCCCTCTCCTCTCAGCTGATTCCGCCAAAGGCCCATTGGTGAACACTCAAAACGCCAACCGCCAACCTCCCCCCCCCCCACCGATCCCCGTATAACCCCCCCTCCCCACCCCACATACACACTCCCATTCCCTTCCACCAGCCCCCCACCCCATCTTATCTTGAACTCAGTCCCGCTCCCTCTCGTCATTCTCTGGGACAAGTCTCCCGTACCTACCATCCTACCCTCCTCAAAACTCTCCTTGATACAACACTAACCGCACAAATATCCCCCCTGTTCTTCCCGACCAACCACTCGCTCTCTCACGTCACTCCCACGCCATCGAGTTAAACTCTCTCGATTCCCCCTTGACCCCCCCGTCCTCAAGTTGCTCCACGTTTTACCTCTCCCCTCACAACTACCCACAACATCCACACCACTCTCCCCCTTCACACCCTTTCCACCAACTTTAAAACCACCTCCCTCCCCCCAACACTCCACCCCGGTTCCCCCACAAAACTCTCTTCCATGATGCCCAGCTCCCCCTCCCACCCGCAACTCCCCATCCACCACATCTCACCCTCCTCCATATCCTCCGCCTTTCATCCACCTCCCCTCCTCCTCCTCGCCCCCTCCCACCGTCCCGCCGCCTGCGCCTCCCTCCTCTCTCTTCACACCTCCCTGCCCCCGTTTCACACCTCCCTCCCTCCCAACTGCCCTCCAATCCGTGTCCCCCCTCCCCCCACTCCGTCTCGCCCGTCTCCGTCCTGCCTCTCAGCTCCAGACCCTCCGCATCTCGCGCAAGCAGCAGTCGCTTCTGGAATACCGTCATGTCTGCAAACGGCGCTATCGACTCGTCCCCATCCCCTCATCCTACAACAGCAAGACAGCCATCGAGGTCCGCGAATCAATCCGGTGCACGTGCCGACGCTGCAAAGAATTGGATGTCACCCACCTCGCCCGAGGTCACCGGATCCGTGGCCAGGGGCGAGTGGAGAGGTGTGACGCAAAGAGAGGGTAACAAGAGAGAGGGGGATGAAGTTTGTAAAATGAATATCCCCTGCGTGGTGTGCGGGGTGAGGTTTCGCAAGCCGGGTCACCTGAACATGCATTGGAGATCCGTGCATGCCGGATCGGCAGATGCCGTGTATCCTGGGAATATGATGGGGGTGGGGAGTGGAGGTGGCTCGCGTGTTGCCGCGTATGGTGCGGCGGAGGGGAAGAAAGGTGGGTGTGAGTAATGCCGGGGCGGGCGGAAGGGCGTATGGATGCCCGCAATGTGAGGCTAGGTTCGGAGAGGCTCGGATAGGAATCGACATATGAGGATGGTGCATGCTAAGATTCGACCGTACAAGTGCAAGCAGTGTGGGAGTCACTTTGGAAGGAAAAGCTTTCTCGAGGCGCATGTGTTGACTGTGCATGAAAAGTTGAGGCCGTTTCGATGTGAGTGTGGGGCGTCGTTTGGACAGCGCTCGTCGTTGACGAGACATGCTAGGAAGATTCATGGCAAGGAGCCGTGAGGTGGAGGGTTTTTTTTTTTATTGATGGGGGGGGAGGGGACGGTGCGTTGAGGTTACGGGAGGGAAGGAAGGGAGTGGTTTATAATGTGGAGGGGGGGGGGGAATTGTGGTACAGGTCGCAAGTGAAAAGGGTTTGGGGACAAGTATTTGTAGTAGGTTGTTTAGAGTTGACTTTTTGAGCGGAGGGGAGTTGCTTTGGGAGAGCAGGTGACTCGGCCTGAGGCTGAGAACTATTGTGGGTAACTCGAGAGTTGGTGTTTGATCTTGTAACCGTGATCGACTTGAGGATGTCAAACTGTTACGACATCATATCGTTTGTGTCGAGAGTGACAACTTTCTTTGCAAAGACACGGATATCGTTCATACAGTAGCGTGAACAGCTAACTGTAATTCAATAACATTACAGTCATGGTACTCGTACTAATGGTAGACACAAAATATACCGCAGCATGTTTGATCAAGGTTTCATCGCAACTTCCCATCCACAAATCAACTGTAAGCAACATTTCTGTAATTCACCCATTCCTTCCATCCCCTCATCTCCGCCTCCCTCCCTCCCGCAATCTCGTTGATACCCAACACCCGTCACTCCCCGCCTCTCCCATCACCCCATCTTCCCCTAAAGCGCCACCCCATGAGAGCCCCAGCCTTTCACACCTCCGCATCACTCCCGCTCCGTCCTCCAGCCTCACTCGCCACAGGCTACGACCCCCTCACCCACCCACCACCTGCTCCGCCACCACCTCCCTCTCCGTCGTACCGCAGTCTCCCTTCTCGCACTCCTAGCCGCCACTCCCCTCCTATACCCTCCACGTACACAAGCGCGTGGGAAACCTAAAGTACCACTCGCTGTATCGCTCGTACCGTTGGTTCGTGTGCGAGACAGCGTGTCGCAACTTTCGGAGGATGTCTCCACGGGTACGAATGGTGTGTACGTAGGATTGTGAGGGTGGTGTTGAAGGAAATGATATTATGAAGGCGGCACGGGATAGTGGTTTGTGGTTGACAAAGGAAGAGGCGGAGGGAGGGGAACGACATGCTCGTGAGGCATTGGAGTATTTGACACAGGTGACAGAGTATTATGAGGCAACGGGGAATCGAGAGCGTATGGGTGGGGCGCAGTTGAAGTTTTGTTTGATGGCTATCGAGGCGGCGGGGAAGGAGTTGGACTTGGTTTGGCGCTTTTTGAGGACGCTGATGTGAGAAGGGCGCGGGAGGTGGTGCAAGGCGGCGTGGCTTGACGAGGTGGGATCGAATGTTGAGAGGGGGCGAGGGCATGGCGGATTTTGTCGCGGCATAATTGACATGGGTGTTGTTTCATTAAGAATAAATTTGACGTGTTTTAAGAAAAAACTGGACATGGCATGATGCATGCACCCGTCGATCAAGACGTGGCGTTATTACTACGTCCGATGTTTATCAAGACGTCCCCCGAGGCAAAGTCCGCGCCTACGTACATTGCCCCCCCGGTAACAGTTACTGCTCTTCCTGGCTAAGCTTTTCCACTACACAGCCTGTGCTTGGTCTCTGTTACCTCTATCTAAACCCTTCAAGCATTTGACCTTGTAAAGAACAAACCCGATATAACCCGATTTACAGCCTATAATCGTGGTCTGCAACAGAGCATGGTTTTCAGGGTTTTGACAAGTTGCTCCCCAAGCTTAGAGCTCCGAAAATGGCCGCCCATCCACTCAACAAGGCATTTGTTGTACTGTACTGTACCGTACAGTACTGTAATTACAATACCAACTCAGGACTGTACCTGCTCTAACAAGGTTTGCGAAGTCCACCGTACCCTGCCGCGCTCAAATCTTCCGTCATTTTGACGGACTGCGAGGGGTTGCGGTCTTCACAGCCTTGCGGGCTTGTCGTCAAGCTCGCCCGTCCGGAGTTCTCGCCGTTGTCGTCGCCGTCTCTATCTGTAAGCCTATACGCTTACAGCGGGAGTTTTTTAAGCCTCCTGAATCCTCGGTTCAGGTGGTCAAGTCTTCTTCGGTCTTCTTTCTCGCTTGAGTGGGCAATTGGTTCAGCCATTGCCGGAGTCATCCGTCTACCAGAACCCGAGGTCCTGTGTAGTGCGGACTTGGCTTCAAACAGTAAAGCGTCATTCTGCTTCTGCTACTGTACAGAGTGCGGCACCCGGTGTTAGTCATATCCTAGGTGACCTACAGTAGTCGATTCGAATCAACTCAGGTACAGCCAGTAATGGGGGGTGCACAATCACCGGACAAAAATACAGAAAAATAAACGACAACTTCTGTTTGTCCATGTACAGTCATTTTGGTTCCATTTTGAAGCTCAAGTTCTGACCATCGGACATGGCAGTTTGTACGGTCCAGGCATGTTTAGTTGTGATACAGTAAGCCCATGCGCAAAGCACGGTAGTTGGGAGGAAACAAGCTTGAAAAATCACAATGGTCGGACACAAAGCCCGCTAATTTGGCTTTATTTGAAACAAGGGGTACGTACCATGTCACCTGAGAGCATCAAAAGGCCTTCAAATTAGCGCCATCAGGCCACATTTACAAGCCGCCATCCCACAACAATAGCACGAGCTCTAACAATCCTCAGTTTTGCAAATAAACGACATTCTAGAAGCGACCCACGAATCTCACCGACAGATGGATAAGAAGGCGCGCCCCACGTGATAGACGAAGGGCCTTCTCCTTAGATTCGCGATCCTTGCGCTCGCGAGATGAAGCCGTCTGTAATCCTCTGATTTCAATGGCCCGACGCCTCAAAGCCCTACCCTCCTCGTTCTACCTGATTCAACGAATCGCATCTGGAGCTAATAATGCAAAGCAATTTGAAGTTTCTAAATATCCAGATTATGGAACGACCGTATTTGATCCTAGGACGCTCTGCTTGATCTAATCCATTTTCCTCTTAAAAGCCTCCTCGAGTTCTGAAACTGACAAAATGGCGGCCAATGCATTTGCATTGGCCGGGTGGAGGACGTTCAAAGTACGAGAGCTATCTAAAGGCCATAAACTCACCCTTGAAAAGCTGGCCTTATTGTTTTGGCGAGTAACAGAAATTTCAAAAGCCTCCTTCAGAATGGAACAAAAGTCGTAAAGATCATAAAATTAGCTGGATCCATCAACACGTAGTTGCGCAAAGTAGAATCGGCTGCGTTTTTGAATGCGGAAAACAGTATAGTGTCACATGGCTGGGGTTTTCCAGATGCGTGGGACGGCAGTGCATAGACTATGACGCCGTTTGCGGAAAAAAAGTCGACAACATCCAGTGACAAACGCGAACGATATCCATCATAAACAAAAAGCAGCTTCCTTCGATCAGAGGTTGGATCCTTAATGTGCCTTAGAAATATGGTAGCCTACGCAGAAAATTTAAGCGGTCAACAACTCCGTTCTCTCGCAAATTGCGAGGATCGCATGCCTCGGAAATTTACAACGGGAGACACTTGGTATTTTATTCCGTCACTAACGACACTACGATTTGGTACAAGATTTCCCTTCATAACAGAAAGGGGAGGCCTATCTTCTCCAGCTTCTGAAATTACAGACAGCATTGTAGAAAAGGAGATCCTTGTCATGTCGGGCCGCAACAGATCTCTCTTCATAGTTTCCGTATGGGAGTGCTGTTTGGCTCGAGTTGAGACCATTGTAGCTGAATTTGTGGGTCCTTAGGTATGGAGATGATGCCCTTAGGAGGTGATTGTAGACGAATTACGTCATCTTCTTGCATAAGAATGGTGTTTCTAATGTATTTTTGGCGCCAAAGCGAAAGGGAAGATTTTTTAAAATCCAATCCTTTATTTTCTCTGTATTGGTGCCTAAGGACGCAGAATTGCGTGTAGCTCAGTTTCGAAAGGATTAAAACATAAAAAAATTTACTTATTTGCAGAATGAGCCGTGTCCGGTGTTTGTCATTTTGTCCAGTTATTTTGCACCCCCAGTTTAAGTTGTCAAATACTGTGTGCCGGTGACATAGCCACCGACACCATACAAAGTCAAATAGTTTAATGATTCCATTTCCTTTTTAGGCTCCCCTTATACATAGGTAGCTCTTACTCTATTAGGTTTAACCTGTTGGGGCGAAGTCTACTTATCGTAGTATCTCTTGTTGTCATACTTGGCTCGGTAGCCAAACATTAGAGTCTATGCTGTCTCGCGTGATTTCGGTCTCCTACACATCTCGCCCTGTTACCTTTATTCAATGTAGTTTTGCATTTGCTAGTCTACCTAGAGTGAAATAAATACCAGGGTTCGGCCGAGTAGCGGCCTGAACCAGCCATCGGTTTCATAAATTTCTATCCGACGGTTCAACTCAAAGCAAACAGGCTGTGTTATCCAGACATTCACGAATTCAAGGGCAATAGACCCATTCCCTTTACCAAAAATCCCTATCAACCCCCTACTTCTACACTGCCGTCATCAGTCCTTTTGCTCGAGTTGTTCGCCGCCGCATCTTTCGCTGCGGCCGCTTATCACCGCCAAAGCCAAGACTCAAAGAATAATTTATCGGAAAGAGTTTGGTTTCCCTATGTAAATTAGACAGACGACCAGTAGTTCTGTGTGTAATAGAGATATAGCCTGGCCTACGGATGACTTTAAAGCTACTGAAACCTAACTAAACGTGTAAATCAGTTAGGAAAAGGGCTTTGAACGGCCCCGTCTTATCGCAGAAGGAACCAACGTCTTCCGTCTACTGTACTACCGTCTACCGAGCTCTTTCACCGTCCGAATCATCCTATTCGAATTACTCGGACGCCTCCGAAGACTCGCTGGAGAGGTCTTTGCTAATCGAAGACGAGGCGGAAGTCTCCGATTATATCCCCCCATCAAGGTACCTGACCAGTAGCAATTGGCGTGACCCATTACCCCTCCGTCTTTCCATCCTCAGCCAGTTCCAGCCTGCTCCAATCTTCATACCCCGAACACATTCTCTCCCTCAACCGTCATCTTACTGCCCAAACTGTCCCTCCAATACTCGAGTCTTTGTCTACCTCCGCTAACAATCCGCCCCGCAACTGCATTGTCCAGGAACTACCACTTATACCATTTCCGCACACTCCGGACGACCGTTACCCTCCAGAAGACCAACTCCACGGACATCTCCTCGCGCCCCTATCCCACTTCCTTGCCCTATCAGAGCCCCATGCCAGCTCGCCTCCCTACCCCCTTCCCACTCCTTCCCGACGGCCAATTGCCCTACTCGGGTTCATCGACCCCTTCTCATGCCAACACCCTATCCTTCTTCCCTGAGAGGTTCAACATGACCCTGTACCATGTCGCGAACTCTCGCCTTCGAAAGAAGAACCGTAGAACGAACGGTAGTACATGGTGCCCAGTTGATAGCTGTAATTACAAGCAACTTAAATGCGACGAAGATTCTAATCCACGCAAGCGAGTTGTACAGCGACAGTCCGGGCAACGAGACATGAACTGAAAGACGTGCGACCGTTTGTTTCTAAGCCATAACGACCTAACAAAACACAATAACAGTACACCTCGTCGCTGCAGACTTCGCTACTTACAGAACCGTCGTTATTCAAATTTCTTTTCGTGAATTCCTTGAGTTATGAACCAATAAGTTTTTCTCCTTTTCTCGATGTACTTTTGCGACGAATAGAGCTTTGTAGAAGGCTGCGTCTGTTTCGACATTTGTGATGGTAAGGGCGAATCTACCATTCAAAAGGTTAGCGTTCTTTGGATGATGCGATTTTGAAATAATAGTCCAGACCTCACGGCCCTGGAGGCCTTGTATTTCTGTACCTATAGCGTCCAGAAATTGTCAGAGATATTTAAGAGGATCTGAAGGATGGAGCGACTCTGAGAGGAAGACGGGCAATTGCTTGGGGGGTTTGGTAGAAGGGTTTTAAAATGGAGTATAGAATTGCAGCGAATTTGTTATCCGCTGATAGAAGGTGGTTCAAATTCCTTGTGTATGGGCGAAGATTAGTCACTGAAAACTGAGTTTAAGTTCCATCCTTGTCGATAAGGGCTTCTTTCCCTTCAATATGTAAGATTCCGAAACGTCGAAGCCATTTTATATGCTCCTTTTAACGTACACTAATACCTCTTGACCTGCTCGAAGTTCACAGTAGAGGGAAAAGGAAGGTTGGCCAGAAGTGCCTTTTGAATACGAAGCCGGGAGGTAATGGTTTCCCTTGCTGCCCTAGCGAGGGATAAAGTGCGTATTCATTCTGCCTGATTGGGAGGGAAGTATTGACAGGAAGGAAGCGAGGGAGTGCGGAAGACAAGCAGGAGGGGAAAAGTCCATCTGCATTCATGGTATCGTTCATGGCTTTGACTGAAAGGGAAAGATGATTTGGGAGACTAGTTGGGGTATTCTAGGGAGACTTCGATGTAGATTCTACGGAACGGGTCGTGTTATTTTCCGCCAGCTCCAAGTTAATTATAGCTTTCAGCACCTGAGAGATCAAGTTTGATACTTGCCATAGAAGCAATGTCGGAAGAGAGCCGAAGTGAGGATGGAGCCTTGATCAGTGCGAATGGTCTCAGGGTAACAAGTGTAAATGAATGACAATATTGAAGAAAAGTGACCAAATATTCTTGAAACGAGTCGCCATGTAGGAAATGGGTGCCGAAAAACTTGTACCGAGGTCTACGACGTGGAGGACTGGTTTGGGAATGTTTTTGATATGGAGGAACATGAGGTCCAAGATATATTTGAATAGAGGACTATTTTATCTGGAGACGAAACTTTGAATGATCGGAATCGAGGTGAAAAATATTGACAATGCGTTGTTTTTGGCTTTCCATTTTTTCCATTTTTGGCTTTTGGCCTCTTTTGATTTTTTTGATTTTTTAATAATTTTTAAAGATTTTTAATATTTTCAATATTTTCAGTTTTTATACAATAACTCTAACAAGAAGATTTCGGTGTGCCTACCTTGTTATACAGACGAACAGTAGTTCGGTGTCTAACAGAGACATACCCCGGCCTAGAGCTGACTCTAAAGCTACCTAAAACTAACTAGCAGTGTGTGCTAAGGAAAAAGGCTTCGAACGACCCACGCCTAATCGCAGAAGTAACTACAGGCTATTGCGCCCCTTCGCCGTCCGACTCATTCTCATCCGAATACTCGGACGCCGGTGAGGACTCATTTTTGGTTCCCCCTAGTCGAAACCGAGGCCGGAATCGCACTCCCTCACTAAGTCCCCCAGCCCATCCAGAAGTGATCGATCGGACCTATTCCCCGCGGCCTCATTCGCGATGTTGGATAACAGAACCCGTTTGCTATGAGTTGACTGGTCGGATTGAAAGTTTTGAAACCGATGACCGGTTCAGGCTGCTACTTGGCTGAACCTCGGTATTTGCTTAATCTAGGTAGAATAGCAAAAGCAGAATTACATTGACTAAAAATAGCAGGGCGAGTCTGTAGGAGACCGAAGGCCCCTGAAACAGCGTAGATTCTAACGTTTTGCTACCCAACCAAGTATGGCAACAAGGATACAACGATAAGAAGACTTAACCCCAATAGGATGAATCTAATAGAGGAAACAAGGGCAGGACGAGTATGGTGATATGGTCGGCGAGGACGATAAAAGGCCAAGAAATTTTTTGCGTTTGGGGCGAGCCAGAGTGGGAGAAATGGATGAGACGAGTATAGAGGGACTGAGATGTACTCGTCGGTGAGGGAGCGATCCTCGCGCAGTACTGTATTCGGTGAGGGTGCGGAGTTGGTGGGCGTGAGGAGGGGCGCCATAGAGAAATGAGTGGTCATGATGTGGATGAATTGGGGAATGATGGCATGTAGTCGGAGATTGGGGAGGGAGGGGGAGAGGGAGGGAGAGAGTGGGGTCGTGGTTGGAAAATAATGTTGTGTCTATGTTTCGTGGATTAAGTTGTTTCACGTTGACATCATTGCCGACGTTGGACGAGTGGAGAGTGGTGTCGGCAAGTGGTTTGGTTTGGAGAGGGGGAGGGTGGTGGGAGGGAAAGATGGTTAATTTAGCAATAAAGGCGCGGGTTGGTGAGCGTGGACTGTACGATACGAAACGGCCGGGAACCGGTCAAGTCAACGCAAAAGGGCTCTGTATCCCAACATTCGCGAATTACTACTCATCCCCGGAACTCTCTCGTATTCAGCCATCCGTTTCCTGCCCTCCCCATCCTCGTCTTCCTCGTCTTTCCCCCCTCCGCTCCCGGCCTGCTCCCCTTCCCACCACCCGACCCTTTCTCGTCCCCTATCGTCCTCTTCCTGCCCCTCGCACCCTCGCCTTCCGTTTTTCCCCCCCTCCACTCCCACCCTGTTCCCTAACTCACTCGCACAACTCCATCTACCACCACCGACACCAATGCTGCTCCTGAAAGACCAGTTACCCGCGCCCGCCCCAGTGTGAACCGCACCACCAACGCCCCACCGCACCACACCCTACAGACCCTTCCCGACGGGGTAAGTGCTACCTCTGCCGCGTCACATAACTCGCGCGTTCGAAAAAAGAACCGCAGGACCTTTGAGTGTACTGTCTGCGACATTACGTCTTGTAAAGACAACCAATTACAGTTCCGCAAAGACTCTAAACCCACAAGCGAACATTACAGAGACTTTCTGAACGTCAAGGCTTACACTGTACACAGTGTGATCTCTGGTTTCCAAGTCAACACGACCTGACAAAACACGAAAATAGTACAACTCATCGCCGCCGACTTCGATACTTGCAAGGCGTCGTTAGCAATTTTTCCTATTATTTACAGTAAAAAACTAAAAAACAAACCCTCTAAACTAAAAAATATAATAATTTAATAATTAAATAAAAATTTAAAAAGTCAAAAAAAGCCAAAATTCAAAAAATTCAAGCACCAGGGTTTTCTCTTTACTAATTTTTCCACTGTACGACTTACAGAGCTCTGTACAGCTTACACCTCGCACTGTCCACCTGAAGTCACCGCTACCACTGCACATAATACAGTACCTGGAGACTACAATACTGTACAATTCTTGATTTCCGGACGAGTCAAATTTACATAGCACACAATTCCTGTAAGGCCCTTCTATTGTACTGTGCTTCGTAAAGCGAAACTGTTATTTCTCTGATAACCCGCGAAAAAAACTAAAGGACAATTTTAGCTTGTAGCCATATGGTCAACACTGGACGCACGGCTTTTCGCATACCAAAGCCGTCGCAGAGTCACATACCCTCTCCTTCGACCGAAGGAAGGATGCATGCTTTGAATCCATCTCAGGGAAGTAAACCGACCATACATCCACCTGTCGCTGGGCCTCTCGCCGCGTTATCTCATCCCAGAATTCTGATTTGGTGCTTTGAGAAATGAAATTTTGCAAAATTTGTCCTCATGCATTGAATTTATTGCTACTGACACTGATTTGGAATCCTTAGTAGGAAAAAATGGCTTCGGTGAAGAAATTTACGCCAGAAAATACCTTGCCTTCTGTTTGCCACTTTATTTCTGTAATGTTCTTATCTTTTACATTACATAAAGATATTCTGTGATTTCTAGCACACTATGTTTTGTTCCAAATTCATTGCATGAAATTGATTGGTATGAACAAGTCTATTTACAAGAGAGAACCATCTTGACGAAAAATGGCTTAATATGCCATAAAAACAAGAAATAACTCCGATAAAGTTCTTTATGTCTTCAATTCACAGTACTGTTTAACTGTACAAAAACATTTCCTGTACAACTCACATTGCGCATGGCATTTTATCTTTGTTCGCAAATACTCTCTAAGATCCGAAGAGAAAGAATTTCCTCATGACAATTTGAATTATGCTTGGTCCTTGAATTATTATCGGAGCGTATTCCTCTTATTTTTTGAATAGGTAACCTCAATTCTGCTATTTTTTGATACTGAAGTGTCAGCTTCCCTTGACCAGTATTTGAATAGTGTTTTCAGATCTTCTAGGGCTATCTGGAGATAAAATTATATCTTCGTAGTTTTTACAGATATATTCGATTTCTTGAATAGATACAGATTCGTGACAATTTGGAGTTCGTACTAAGAGAAATATTCCGCCTATTATCGCTTCGGACTATTTTGTTGAGTTAGAAAACATATTAAATTTTTTAAAAGTCCTTTTTGATAAAACGCATTTCCACATAAGGAAGAGAATAACAAGTTACAACTTGTTGAGCCACTGTGAAAGTCAAGGAGTATACCCATGCCCCGTACATCAATGGTGGTCTGCTATGCCATTTGTATGATTGTGTTGTCATGTATTACAGCAAATAAAAAAGGTCAACTTCCAACACTGTCCGCATTTATGCGCCTTCAAGGCATTTTAAATCTCATTCTCTAACTCAGGAATGTATTTAACGCCTAACTTTAAGCTTGATGTACCTTTAAAGGTTGAACAAACTGCAGCTTCATCGGGTAATTTGAAACCCCCTGGAGATGTGATTTGAATGATGTAATTAATTTATTACGGAAGAGAAGCGGGCGATCTAGATACTACTCCCCATGAAAATAGATTATAGATAATAGTTCTTAAAATTGGGCGTAATTTTCCGTAAACAGCTCGTGAGAAGGTTCTTGATTCTAGCCATTGAGGAAACGGTATTTTAAAAATAAATAAATGCAGGTCCTAACAGAAGTTTGTTGAGAAATTTATTTATGTGCAGTTCTTCTAAGAATTTAGGTTATTTGTTGCATGATAATTAACATAAATTAATGAAGAATAAAGATCACGCAATGGATGTTTTCAAATTAAATCTTTGAATGGGGAAGTATGGAAGGACTTGGCTTCATATTTTTTCGCTTTTTATTGACGCTTTTTATTGACTCTCATTTCCCAAAGGCCTGAAGCAGAAGCTAATTTAGGAGGAAAGGATCAATAACTGAACCGGTCTATCATTGGAGAATTCGCACTACACAGGAGAACTGATATCTGCTTCTGCTTGGAAATCATTGAAATAAGTATAAACGACATTAGAATAATTACGTTTATAATTTTGAAAGGCATACCTTTGTAGCTTTCAGTCATTGTCAGAATAAATATAAATTCATATCTGATACAGAAAATTTATTTAAAATGCTTTTCTCCTTGTTTAGTTGCTAACGTTGAGGAAACGGGTAGCAAGAAGTGTATTCTTCATCGCAAATATAGCACGCTTTTGATTGTGAATTTCATCAAACATATTTGCAGCGTAGCGGGTTGAGTGTTATGTCAGAACCGCACAGAACAGACGACGGAACAATAACCAGCGCCTGTGGTTTAGAATATGTAATCGGTACCCATTGTGTTTTACGACATAGAGAACTTTACTGATGAAATAAGAATTGTGAGTACGCTCCGCGTCACAACCTGAGAAAACGGAAGTTTCTATGAGCGTAAAAAATGAAACATGGTCCATGGATACGTTAAAAATGAATCAAATAATGTCGGAAATTCACGGATAGAACTGATAGCTTTATCACCAGAGTAATAGTAGCCCTTTTCAATGACTATATACTCAACTAAACTCAAATCTAGTAGATTATTCTTATGCTATATTTGATCGTTTCAGGGAGAAAGAGCAGAGATACATCCAAATAAAGTATAGATGGACGTTTTGAAAGCCAAAATTATGGCATATGGAGATCACGTCAAACAACTCGAAGCATATTAACTCTGAGTTTTAAATTTTCTACGAAATTATACAAGCAATATCTGCTGATTGAAAATATGTGAGAATATTTTCAGATTCTTGACTAGTGAGATTAATCTGAAATCAGTCCAATCTTTGTATCCAAAATATTTGTTTGGATATCTGAATGTCTGCATTATGGATGTTAGAAAGTTTTGCCGGCTCGTAAAGAATATAAAAGAAATAAACTGATAATATTTTTGAAATTCCAGTGCTCAATTAGCGGCTACATGGAGTAATACTGCAAATTTTTCGTTTGTTACATAAACCACTCATTTCTGCAAAGCACTCTTATAAAGCCATTTAAAGCTCCAAATTTTATTGTCCTTCAGTCAATCCTGAAAATTTTAATTATGTAAGAGAATAATCGAAATAAATGTCAAAGTAACAGTTTAAATAATTTTTTTAACAAAAAATTGTGCTTAAACACTTTGAACTTAAACGTGCCTAGAAAATATTTGGGACCTTATTTGCGATAAATGCGCCAAAGTCTGGAAAGTTGATTACTTAAACTGCAGTTCAGGAGACTGGGACGTTGAGGACCAGGTGTACGGATACAGAGTCGCTCCTTAACCACATTTGTATTTATGTTCTGTAGAGAATATAGCCAACGAGAGCCATTTTAAGTAATTCTATACTAATCTAGCCGTAAAAAGTACGTCACTACCTATTGATTAGCCCAGGCCCTTCAGAGTACGTTTATTTGTGAATTTTTTTCTCTAACTCACATGTAGTTGATACAGTTAGCCTCCTGAGCACATACAAAAGAATCTCAACAGCATAAATACACCAGATGATAAATGCTAGAGAAGACAGGGGAAAAATTATCTCTATTTAGTTTACATTAGATAGTTATGATTTGTTTATGGTCTTTGAGGACCAAGGAGTTGTAAAAGCTAACTTTTCACTCAATGGGTAGTCGATTAAAACTATCATAGCCCAAGAGCGGTATCTATCCCAATTTTTTTACGTAAACAGCAGAATGGCCTAATTGGATGAGATCAATTCAATTCCTGAGCAGCAGATGCGACGAAAACACTGTAAATAAATTTAAATGAAAATTCAGCTGGCATCTTTCGGAGGTATTGTAGAAGTTATTCCTTGGGTGAAATAACTTTTTTAAAATTTCGGCATACGTAAAGTTGAAAGACATTCCAGAACTTCTCACTTAATCCCCACAAAAAGAAAAAAGTACAGCTTTTGTAACTTTAGACCTAGCTAGAGTCACCTACCGTGCTAATTCCAATTGACTCGATGTTTTGTGGGTAGCGCAGCTTGACTGTTTTGCTCTTGCGTGAACTCTGTAGACAACTAACGGCCTCGGTAAGGCTTATGTCGTCGCAATAGCCTCAGTCACAGTTCGGCTCTCTCGATAGAGCTGAAGTAGGACTAGGGATAATGATTTCAGTCGCAGGAGAGGTTGATTCAAGCGTATTTTTTAAATGCGCGGGTCTTTGTGTGGTAAAATTTTGTACTGGTGGTGCGCTGGCAGTATGTAGATCAATTTACTGTTGTAGTATGCCTAATTTAATAGTGTGGTATGACCACTTGTACGGATGGAGTGTCCACTGTAAGCGGTTGTTGAGTGGACAGTGTCCAAAGGCCACCTGGTGCTGCACCCAACCTATTTTTGGATACGGGTTTGGGCACGGCCAATCAGATGCCAATGCACGCTAGCCCTTCTAGTTTTATCCCTTTATTAGTTTTTCCATTACTAGTCTAGGAGCAGGTCTACTACTTTGTCTACCCTACCTAGCTAACCCTCCTACTCGTAAACGAAGCAACCGCCAACCTACCACGAATGTTCCCTACACCATTTCCCCCGTCCCTACGCTCGAAGCTGGGTTCATTGTAGCAGATACCTTCCTTGTCGTGTTGTTCAACCCCTTTCAACCTGCGGGTTCCCGCCTGCGAAAGCAGACCATTGGCCTCAACGTTTCTACCCTTAGTCTCTACCAAATTACCTCCATTTATTGCCTCTACACTCCTATTCGTTATTTTCCACTGCGCTCGAGAATGCGGTCCGAACATCGGGTGGAAACCCGACGCAGGATAACTGCTTAAGCGGATATCCGCGCTACGGTATTGTACCACACTTTGAACATACCTGCAAAATCGGTTGCAGTCACAAACGCGTCCGCGCCGTCTACGGCCTTCAGGTGAACTGGGCTAGCTGGACTAGGATTCGATGTGTTTGGATGTGTTTTTTTCGGTTATGCTGATCCCAGAGGTGATCAGGTAACGTTCGAACTAAACTGATTAAGGAACTACGATGCTGAAAATTGCATTCCAGTAAACTACCTTCATTCGGATTCAGGTCATCCTTCGAATTATTCAGAGATACTCTCCCGTTGCTTCAAGCGCCAGTGGCTTACGTGGCCAGGTGTTACATCGAACACCACGTGGCCAGGTAGTACAAATCATACCTCCGAACCTCTTAATTAGATCTTCGTCATTATCGATCTGTCTCGCATAATGATTCGACAAGTAAGGACAGAAACAAGCGTGGCCCTATCTAAATATTTCACACTCAGAGGTTTTCTCTGTTTGAAAATTGTGCAGAAGTATTATTCCTAGTGCCGTCGACACGTCGCTCGGTGTTATCTGCAACTTATTGGAAATCATGAGTTTCCAAAGAGCGTGAGAGTCTGTTTGCCTCCTTCCCTTTTGTGAGGCCGACAGTAACGTTTGGGCACCTTGTATCCATGCCATATATCGCATTTCTTCGTACGAGTGGCTCTCCCAGACTGAAAAGACGTCTATTTTCAGCCTTTTCTCCAAAGTACTAGCTTGTTTCGCAACAAAGTTGAAACAAGTGTTGGAGTCCACTTATTCGTCGATGAAGATGCGAAGTTGAAGTACCTCTTCAAAGAGATTTCTCGCGATAAGAGCATTTTCAAATCTATAAACCACACATGTATTTATGCGGCCATGATAGAACGTGTTACACGCTTGCACCTCGAATTTCCGTAGTGGATGATATTTGCGTTATTGCTGCCATCTGCTAAGACGAGTACAAATCCGATCTGAGATTTAAGGCCGTCGGCGTTTGCGAAAGATGCATCTGTAAACAGAACGAGCCTTCGCAGTTCGACATCTAAAGGAACAAACTTGAGGCCAACATCTGCAGTTGCATGACATCGTTGAACAATTTTCTTAAGGCTTCGGAATTCTGATGGAGTAGGACTCAGGTAGTAACTACCAAGAAGCTGCACTGACGATGAGATATCCCGCCGTGTGCAGTACCCAATATATTGAGCCTGTGCTCTCGTACTAACCAATTGCTTCCCGTTTTCTTGAATTTTAAGCTTTCGTAGCTTGTCTCCCTGCGTCATTGCGTGGATAGCACCGTCTCGAACTGAAGTTTTGTTCTATTAAAGACAAAATCATCACCTCTGCGTAAGATGTTTCTCAGGTTGCACTTAAATTGAGATGGTTCCTCTTCTTCAGCTTCCAAAAATTCTTTACTTCCGTTTCCATAAGATTCATCGACTTGTATTATTGTAAAGCCAACTGCCTTTGTGTCTTGGTTTTTGTAAAGGACAAGAGGGTCGTAACGCGTCACTATCATCCCGAGGCGCTCAACATGATGAGTTTAGTATTTCAAAAAACCAATGCAAACCGCTCTCCGTAATGCCATACAGGGGCTTCTGTACAAGTAACACCTTTTCTGGTGGAAGCTTCATCTCCATCTCTGGTGACGTTCGCAAATAAACAAGGCGTTCGAGATCAGATTTAGATTGATTGTAGGCTTGCGATACATCTCGAACATAAGATTAGTTTCCCGGAAACATCGCTGCGAGCGCTACAGCTATTTTCTGTCCAAGCTGGGTCACCGTGGGGGACATGGTAGTAATATCCACGGCTCCTTTGTCCCTGAAGTTCTGATCTACAAGTCTCGATTTTTCTATCGTCTTATCGTCAACCTTTTTCGGAGTATGCACCCACCTAGAACCATAAATTCGCATGTATTTTGGAAATTTTCTAAAGTAAACAACCTCAAATGTTTTTTTCTTGCAACCCTGCAGCCCAGCCTTTCGGGATTCAATAAATCTGTCCTCGTCATCTGGATTTGCTGCTTGTAACCAGTGTTCTCCAAGCATTACTGTCAAAATGGTTTCTTCATTGAGTTAGGTCCATAGCCTATGACCTGGATCTATGCGTGCCGGTTCATCTCTGCTTGAGTGCCTTTCTGGGTCCAGCATAGACTCGTTCATTGGCTTAACGACATTTGTGCGAAATATTTTTAGCTGTATTACTGCCGTCTCTCCTTCAATTTGAATAAGTGGAAATGGTCCCTCCCATCCCTTGGTTGATTTTCGAAACACGTATCCTGGGGACCCAGATGGTAACTTTCGAATAGACTCGCTTCTTTCCTGGGCTACAGTACCTCTCGCGTGCTTAAGACCAAAATCCACTCGGTTTTTGGCTTTCTCCTTCCGCACTACGTCCACAGCCTTATCCATGGCTCGCGCTCTGGAAAGCTGTGTCTCTGCTGGAGTTTTTCTCGCGGGACGTGGAATTATCCCAAGAACTAGCAGTATTGGGCAGAGACCTTCTGGGCCTATCGTATCATTCACGGAATTCACTGCTAACTGTAACCAGTCTCGAGCGGGCCGTGGTAGCGCTCCACATAAGACATAGCTGTAGGGCTCTCAATCGGTTCATGTATGACAGTAATTTTATCTGCCTTGGCACTATCCGAAAACTCCCTGGAGACGAAATTTGAACCTTGATCTGTTCTTAAGAAATCTAGGGGACCAAGATAAGTCCTAGACCAACAACGTAAGAAAGCCTTCCACACGGCAGACGAAGTCACTCGAAACAAAAATTGGGCGGCGTTGTAGTGCGTTGCCTCGTCAACCAACATGTCATACCGGGCGCTGGCAAAGGTACATGATGTCAACTGCCACTATTTGGTTAAACCACAGATTATCACTGCCAACTGGAAGTTTGAATAGTCGGTATCTAGAGGTGCACACTGCGCACGGTACGCATGCTATTTTTAAGTATTCGATAGAATCCCTAAAATTCTTGTTCATTTCATTCGGGCGGGCGAGTCGTATTAGGTTGAAAATGAAGAAACGGACCGGTGTCCGAAAACGCGGAGAAGCTTCTCGAGTTCCAATTCCGTATATAGTGAATGTACAATATCACCTGGTTTCCATCTGTGTATCAGGAAGTAGTTTTCAAAATTCAAGGGCTGGAGCATATGCTTGTACCGCACGTGCCACTCTTGAATACTGATATCTAGCCGTTATCCACCATGTCCTTCATGCTTATCAAGGTGACCACACTATCAGACACAATTTGAAATGTTACGTCAATCACTAAAATCAGATCGCGGAAGGGAATCGGGATTGCTGCTGTGCTGACTGATTTGCTCTTTCCACAAAGGCCTTTCAATATTCGAGAGTCATCCCGCTTGATGTCAACCGAGACTCTGAACTCATTGCAATAGGCTTTGTGTAGGGGTAAATCGTCGGGAGGAGAGATACTTAGAACCAAATACCCAAGAAGGAGGTGTTGCAAGCGACAAATGTGCTCCCGCGGTGTAGTTGAGAGAAAAAAAAGAGGTGGACAAGGACAGCAGTTGCGAGTGCTACAGGGAAGTGTATGAAAGCCATGGTCAGCAACTGATGTTCTTTGACCAGCATAAGAAGAATTGTTCTTGGGTCTGAAGTTGACTCTCAACTTCCTACTACTCGGGACTTGACTTGATGTTGTCTGCCAACTCGCTTTACGCTTTTTGTGACTTAATTTGTTGAGCGCCCCTCCGGGTATGCTGGCTCATAAGTACCCCTACCATTTCATTCAAACAGTCCCTTATATAGAGTTTTCAGCCCTCACAATTTGTAGCACCTATAAAGTACTTATGTGCCATATCTGCCCGCTACAGTACAGTGCAAAGCATCCATGTAAAAATAATTGAAAATAAAATTAAGATTACAGTGACAGCGCAGCCAGCACAGCATGCCACCTCATCCATCGCAGCATGCCAGCTCATCCAGCGCAACATGCCAAATAATACCTAGAATTTCATTATATCATTTTGTATTGCTCGTATGACATTACGGATGAGCGATTAGCACACGTATCCAAATATTTCCCTTGAACGTAGGAACTCTCCTTGACATAACTCAGTGTGCATTGCCTTCATCTCGTAGTCCATATCGCTCGCAAACTTCTGTCCGTGGCGGTAAGTCGCGTTAGCAAGACGTTTTTCCTCTGCTTTGGGTAGATCCAAATAATCCTCTGCAAGTATTATTAGTTTTTTAGGCCTCTTGAATCCTCGGCTCAGGTGGTGGCGTTTTCTTCCGGTCCCTTCCTCGCTTGAGTGGGCAATTAGTTCAGCCATTGCCCGTAGTCGTCCGTCTAGTAGCAGAACCCGCGGTTCTGTGTAGTGCGGACTTGTCGAAATACAATAAAGCGGAACGAATTTTGGCATCCTCTGCAATATAGGCCCTGTCTGAGTTTTCTGACTCATCGCCGGATAGTAAGACATCATTTTCTTGCTTACGTTCACCTTCGTCCTGATATATAAGCTCCTCAGCAATGAATGCCAGCTCTTCAACCGTAATCAAAACCGATGGCCTGCTCTTCCGTAACCTCTCAATGGCTGCATTAACCTCCTCTTTGGAGTGTCGGGTTCGAGCTAAATTATTCTTGCCACAAACATAACAACCCTTCAATCATTTTAGCCACCTAGACGAGACTCTTCCATTGGGCCCCGATGATGATCCTTTCCGATTTTTATGTGCTCCTCGTCCATACTTTGTCCCAAACTATAGTGAACCCCATGTTCAATCGCTTCGCTAGTTGAATAGGCTCCTGCCGAGCAAATTTCCGAAGATAAAGAAGTCAATATTCTGCTCCTAGCATCTTGCGAAAAATGCGGAACTCCCTCTCGCATTGATTGTGCTATTTGAGGAGTTTCAGCCGCTTGAAAAAGCTGATCCCTGAGAAAATAATCCCTTCGGTATACCGGATCAAGCTGATGTTGTAGTTGGGTCAGATGGTGACATAGCTTGCGAAATACCTCTAGCTCGCTGCCCTCTAGTACCTCATGCATTGCAGTCGGTAAAAGGATAGACTACCAACGTTTCAGCGCACGGTTCCGATGTTTAGTGCTCATAAATTTATAAATCAGCTTCTGTGAGATCTTATCGTAGGAGCCGCCGGGCTTGTAAACGCTCACATAGAGTGAAAGAACTTCATTTTTAAGCATTACAGGTAGGAACTGTTCATTTGCTCTCCCGACAGACTGCAAACTCTTGAGAACGTTTCAAAAAACTCCAAAGATCCATGTAGTTCTTCATCAAAAGCGCGAGAATACTGCTTTCTTCCTTGACACGACTTCATCAATCCAGATATTCCCAAAAATCTATCCTTCCTGTCACTTCCAGCCTCGAAAACTACATCAGAACCACTTGACGCCCCATCTTTCCGATTAACTGGGTCGGCAGGTATATTATTCGCGATCTCCTTCCCATACGTTATTTTAGCCTCTGTTACTTGCGCTGCACTGATTTCCCTTTTCTTGAGTGACTTCTCCACTCCATGGCGTAAAGTACGTTGATCAATAGCAGGTCGGTACGTCAGACTCTGTGGCTCCCCAGTAGGGGTAATTCGTTTATCCGCTGCAATATCTTTTTCATCTCGTACATTGCTTTCTCTGATCGCAATAAAACAACTGCTCTTCAGACATTCCAGCAACGCTCAAGCTCTCGAGAATCCTTGCTTTCGTCTGCCAAACATCCCTCTGTTAGTCAGCAAGTGCACCCATTTAACCATAGTGGCCTCGGATGTGTGGGGTACGGTGTGTTCACGGAAAGTTGCCGTGAAGTCCAACCGAAAAGCTTCTCCGCTCACGTTCTATTCTTCAAAAACATTCAGCATTTCAACATCATAGTTGCACACTGCTTCAATATACTCCTTCTCATCTTCCTTGCTTGCATTCTCAGGCAACACATCGGGTCGCCAATATCATTCTCTATTGCATCGCTTTGTTCCAGTACTGCATCCTAGCAATAGCCATCCCCGCTTCCAGCTTTTGCCCCATGTCTTGTGGAAGCAGCGTTCCGTCCAGTCATAGCGTAGTAATACTTGTCCTCAGCAGCTGCAAAACACAGTGACAGTTATAACTGTCGATTGACTGGATGTTTTGTGGAAAGCGAGGCTTGACTGCTTTGCCATTGCGTGAACTCTGTAGACAACAAACAGCCTCGTTAAGGCTGATGTCGTCGCAATAGCCGCAGTCACAGTTCGGCTCTCTCGATAGAGCTGAAGTGGGACTGTGGATACTGATTCCAATCGCAGGAGAGATTGATTCAAGCGTATGTGTTAACTAAGCGGGTCTTTGAACATACCTGCAAAGTCGGTTGCAGTCACAAACGCGTCCGCGCCGTCTCCGGCCTTCAGGTGAACTGGGCTAGCTGGACTAGGATTCGAAGTGTTTGGATTTGTTTTTTTCGGTTATGCTGATCCCAGAGGTGATCAGGTAACGTTCGAACTAAACTGATTACGGAACTACGATGCTGCAAATTGCATTCCAGTAAACTACCTTCATTCGGATTCAGGTCATCCTTCGAATTATTCAGAGATACTCTCCCGTTGCTCCAAGCGCCAGTGGCTTACGTGGCCAGGTGTTACATCGAACACCACGTGGCCAGGTAGTACAAATCATACCTCCGAACCTCTCAATTAGATCTTCGTCATTATCGATCTGTCTCGCATAATGATTCGACAAGTAAGGACAGAAACAAGCGTGGCCCTACCTATATATTCCACACTAAAAGCGTCCAATTAATACCTTTCTGTGACTTGAAAACTGAATTTGAATAACTGAGGGCAAGAAATAACTTTTTGGACTCAAATACTAAAGAGTAAAAGAGGACTAACATTATTGGTTTGCGCAATTTGAAATTATTTCGGGAACTGAAATATCATTTTAGTTCAAATAAGCTGAGCTAAATGAGAGCATCCCTCTTTATTGGTCTTTTTCTAAAACAGAAATATACAAAAATGCGCAAAATGTTTCATTTTGAAAGCTTTTTATTTTATTTACAGATTGAAGCCCTTGAATCTTTCGAAATTTGCATGAAAGCAACAGGTTTAATTACGAGTGTACCAACAATCTTGATCATTATCGACAGAAAATAGGGAAGCCGAGGTCAGAACTTCCAGAACCTGGGTTATTAAAATATTATTATAATAGAATTCAAAACAAGAAAGGGATACAAAATGATTTTTAAGGATATCTAATTTCAAAAAAAAGGTAATGTCTTAGAAGAAGGTAAGCAGCTTCTGATATAAAAGAAACATCTAGTTTCAGTATAAAGTCAAAATATATTCTCCACATAAGATCAAATAAATCCGTACTGTTCGAATAAGCTATCAAACAATTTCCAGGTCGGTTAGAACAAGGTGTTTTTTGGTGAATTCTATGTCTTTACTATGCCTTCATTTACACTATTACATTTCGAATAATAAAATATGTACTTTTCAGCCGTGGCTGTGAAAGCTTTTCCTATATTCATAACCTCATATTAGTTAAATCCTTCCTCTTAATCAGGCAGGCAGATATTTAATAACCACACGACCGGAGTTACTGAAGTAGTGAATAACTACGCTTTTATTGGGGATTGTAACAATATTCTAATAATATCATCTGTAATCCATTTCCTCTTGAATTAATAAACCGGTTGTTGGGTATTTTCCTCTTCATATAATTTCATACTTTTGAAGAACTTCTTCAGTTAGAAATGGTTCATTTTTCTTTTCGTAAGTCTAATAAAAACGATTGATATAAATAGTTATGAAAATATATATAATTACCGTAAAGGAAGGGTAAAAGGGATTTCTTTTATTTCGAAGCTGGAAATAATTTACTGGCAGGACATAGTCAACATTTGACTGGGCCCGGAAACAAGTTTATAAAACATTCCTTTTTTCACTTATAAGGAGCAAAAATATCGTTTCTACTGTAACTTTATCATATTAATCTAGATTGGAGAGCGGGGGAAAGTATGAGAGATAAACGGTGAAATAAAAATCCAAAGAAAAAATAAACCTTTTTTCATCCACGTTAATTCATTTATACATCCAATTTAAATTTTATAACCTGGAATTACTCTAAAAGCTAAATTGGGATGTTCTAATTATATTCCTAGATTGTTCATCATCTGATTGAAAAAAAGAGTTGAGGATGTATTATCTGTGAAGCATTATAAAAATAGCTACTTGTTATACTGTATATGTCCGGGTTTATATAAATAATCCGGATCCGCGTCAAAATTATTTCCTGTGGGAAAAAAATCAGGACATGATATTCTATTTATGCAAGTAAAAAATGAGTCTATAAAAATATTTTTTGAAATGATTTTGTAAATTTAGGATTGTCGAGCTCGGGCCACTTTTTAAGATCACATTCTCAAGAATTACTTGTTTATTATTTGTCCAGAAAAACTGATTGTACGGAGCTAGAAGGTGGTAACTTGTCTCTGTCGAGTAATTTAGACTTGATTATTTATGAAAACTATTATGACTTCTTAAAAGGTGAGAAATACTGAAGTAAGCGCGAAAAAACTTTAAAATTTTACTTTTTCCTTAGTTTGTTGCTCTCAAAATATTTGCGTCTAATAAAACGAATTCTTTTAATAATAATGACCACAGATAGACTTTTTACCGTAATATTAAGTAGTTTGAATGAATTTAGATGATATGATAGAGCGGAGGCGATTGCTAAGGCGAATTTGATAATAATTGAGTTTAAATACCACCAAAGCTTCATCCTGGATTGCTTTTTGATCATGAAAGAGCTTTCCAGAATTTCAACCTGCAAAACTGAGTTCCACTCATCAATTTATTCTTACTGAGCACGCAAGAAATTTACCCTCTAAAAAGTCGTTCAGAACCTTTCAGAAAGGTTATTCAGACTTGAATGGGGAAAATACCCTACATAGAAAAACTCTTGCGTAATATTTTGGGTAGGATATGGAGATAATAATGAATTTTTAACTTTTTCTGCAGCTCAATGCACGCGAAATACTAATTTCATTATTTATCATTAGTGACGTTCCTAAAAATCTCATACGTTCCTGTTTTCACGAAATTGCTCTTTCGATGATTGAAAATGATCCATCTCACTGGTATTTCACAGATAAATCAACAGGAAACTCCTGTTCTGAACTTTTGGAATCATGCCTAGTCTCCTCTCGTGTCAACTCTGTACCCAATACTTATCTATGAAAGAATTTTAGGTATTTTACGGTATCTTGTTCCTCCTATACCGCGTTTTTTTCTCTGAAGCGACTGGAAAATGAGAACAGGTTAACGTACATGCATCAATAGAGCTGTAACATTTTCCATCTCTGCCCGGGGCGAGCTGTTCAAATATCAAAATAAAGGAAATTCTGAAACATATATATGTAAGTGAAATTTTTACCTGAATAGCTGCGCATCAATAAAGTTCTGCGACAAGAATCCGGGCCGAACAACCTCTATCCATATATTTTTAGCTTTTTTGCAGCAAAATTTTCTTTCACAACTGCAGCTTTCTTCAACTTCATGAGTGGACCATAAAGTAATAGTTCCATTAGCTGTAGTCAATCTGTAGTTTTTGCGGGAAATTCTATCACTGCTTTCTTTTTGTCTCTGAAAAACATGACTTAGGCAAACGATATTTCATATTGCAGTTCACCTACAAAAATAAAATCCAGGGAATTCCTGCCATATCTTCATGTGCAGTGGGGGGAAATTCTTTAGCCTATTTGAATATAATGAATAAAATTTATAGATTTTTACTCCTCAGATCTTTTCTTCAGATCACTGACCACTTTGATCACCCGCATTGGGGTCAAAGAGGCACATATCTTGACTCCCGCTTCATTTGAAATCTAAGCACAGGTGTACCCCTCTTTTTTATCTGCTCATATTGTGACACATATAGATTTTGTGTATTTTTAAGTTAATTCAATATTTGGGATAGAAACCTGTTTTGTAGCTGTATCACAAATTTATAATTGTCCTCTCCATTCATTTCCACTCTCAACTTGAAGTCAATATCGACGAAATCTAAAATTCGGGCAGCCGAAGATAGTTTACGGAGCTCATAATTAAATAAAATCTCTGCAGGGAAAGGCAAGATGGACTCTTCGGCAAACAAAATAAACCAAATTTCATCCATCTTTCTTAATATTAACCTTCAATGCTTCTTCCTCTAGCAATTTACGAAATCACTTTCTCTTTGCCTTTTAATATTTTATTATGCATATTTTAGTCCTTACTTGGCTCTAATTTTTTAAATAGGTTTCAAATTTTGTCTTCAATACACTTAAATCTGCAAATTTTTCAAAGAAGTAGATTATTATGTTCTGCATAAATCATTCCGGTAACTCAGGCTCCCATTCATTCATCAAAATCTATGTTCTAGAGCCTTTCCAAAAGCTGTGCGGCTTTTCGCAATCTATCGTTTGTGTGAATATCTGTTATTAGCTTCCAATTGGTATAGCCCTTCGCCTTATTTTTATAATTGCTCCAGTTAAAAGGGTTTTTTCAAGTTTGAGTACAAAGGTTTTTTCAAATTTTAACGGAAACTGGATTTCTTAAGTAGAATTTTTGGAGTTGAATTGTATTTTTATTTTCAAATATTTGATGGAAATATAGGTGGGACATTTTTTGGATTGAAAGCTCCTTCCAATATATTCACGTACCACTTGTTATTGCAATTCATTTTGGAACTGATTGTTCCTAGCCTTTCGATGATATCCTCACTTTTCCTGCTAAAGAACGATGTATTTTCCTTTCTGCATACGAATAATTTTTCTTTCTCGTGATATGATTTTAAAATCATGAGTAGATGTATCGAAAATAATCGCTGTTTATGCCTTCTACGACTGTAGTTTACTCAATTAGTTTTAAAATTCGCTTTTCTTCTACACCGTTACCCTTCTTTTATCACTACAGTCTGGTAAAAACGAAGCGAAAGGGCGCAAGCAGCTCTGTGAAAAATGTTGTAAATATGAGGTATTGGGATGCATATTTTCCTTTCTCTGCTCACAAATAGTCGATTGTTTTCGGAAATCTCACATTTTATACGAATCACCGTCTTCGATAGCCCATAAAAAACCTCAGTTTCTGTATATTTTTGTCCATTAATTGATTTTGTTTTGTATTCTAACGCCTTCAAGCCTTTAAGAGAGAGCTTCAGGCACCTCAAATTAATTTTTAGAAATCTTCAGTCTTCTCAAGTCCGAACAGGACCTTCCGCGGCCCCTACTGCACAGAACGTGGCGAAATAAAAGACACGACAACCTCGAACTCAGTATTAACTTCTGCCGTAGCACTTGATTCTGACCCATACTACAGAGGTTTTCTCCTGTTTACTCTGTTGACCAGAGCTGTTCAAGCTTTCTTGGTCACATTAATCACCCACCAAGCTTACTTCGATACCGTGAAGCTCAGCAAATTTTCAAAGTTCCTCTACTTTTGGCCTTTTTACTTTTAGTGGGATCATCCCCAAGCATTAAAATATTTTCTTGTGCAATAATTTAAAAGATCTCCGAGACAGCTGTGCTGCAAAAGTTTTATGGAATACTAGAAGCAAATCTAAATTTTTAATCTTCTCAGCGTGCCACTGAATCCATAGGTTCTATGGAGATAGACACTTCCGCGTCAATTTTAGCTTTATTTAATCACCTTACAAAGGCTTCCCTGAATCTGGTAGTAGAGCAAGTCGATTTATTCACGAGATCGGGTTCCACCGAGTTTCTAATGCGAACGCCATAATTTTGCAGCGCTACGAACGCTAGGAAGACCCCTCCTAATCATTAAACTTACACTACTCTGCTGGGTCCAAATTTCAAGTTCTTAGCTCTAAGGCCTTCGTTAAGGAATGTCATTTACAAATTGCGTAGAAACTCGACGCTGAGAAAAATAACATTGTGCCGGTAAACAAGAATACCAAGTCAAGCAACTAATGCCATATGTTTCTTATATTTTGATTTCATTTCGTATGCCTTACACCCTTCGATGCGTACCCTGGGTCTCTAGCTCCTTTTGGTGGGGGAATAACTTCCCCTTAATTAATTAATAGAGGTTGAAGCTGAAAGGGAAGGTTGGATCAGGAAGGTGGGGGAATGAAAGGAAGTTCGCCAGCTCTGGCCAGATTTTACTTGGAGGTGCTCAAGTCGCAACTTATATAGAACTATTTCGCCACACTCGCACTCAACTCTTACTCTAACTAAACCCTAGCCATCTAAGCGGGACACTCAATACTACCAATCATCACAAGACATGACATAGTAACACTGGACAAATTCATGCCAGCTTACAACTAACAGTGCACAACGGTGCACAACACTACATCACGTCATCATGTGTATGCACTAACTCACCAACTGCACGTAACCACACTATCACTACACGTCCCCAAATTCACAACACAACTCTTACACATGCAACGACATGTATACACGCAACTACTGTAACCGCCACCACTGTACTTGACTCATCACCATAGTGCATCAACACCCATCAACCTGTACTGTATGTCCACGTACATACCTGTCCACTCTGTACTGCACAGCCGTACTGTACAGCATAGCCATATGTACTAGCTACACACGTGTACGCCAGAACAACCCACTAGAGCCACAACACTTGTACGCACCACGTTGCATATGAGCATTTGCAGTAGCCAATCAGAAGCCGTTTCACGTTGAGTTTGAGATGAGGCGCATATGCGCTTTCCAAACGGCACCCTCCAAAACAGCCCATGCTCCCTGCACTTTTGGTTTTCAGTGACAGCACAGGGTCCACAGCCAACCCCCCCTCTGTCACTGACTTCAAAGGTCTAAGTGTCGGACGCCACTCTCCTCACGAAACCTTTCGTGCTTCACACGGCAAAGTGGTTTGTTCAACATATCGGCAGTCATCTTATCGGTTGGGCAGTAGAACAACACAATCGACTTGTCGCGTAGAGCTTCTCGAGTAAAGTGGAAACGAATGTCGATGTGCTTAGTACGCTTGTTCACAACTCCATTTCGAGCAAGGTCAATGCACCCTTGGTTGTCAACATATACAGGTGTTGGTTCAACAAGCAACTTTACCGACTCGTCCACTTCAACTCCAATAACAATGCCGATGCCATTCCACAGTCGCCTAAGCCAGATTGCCTCCTTGTACCACAGCACAGACTCACATATTCAGATTCAGCACTGGACAGTGCAACCACTTCTTGCTGACGTGAACACCATGAAACAGGTCCTCCTGTCATCATGAACAGGTATCCACTGGTAGACTTGCGGTTTGCAACATCACCTGCCCAGTCTGAGTCAACGTACCCATGCAGTGCCAAATCAGTGCTTGTGCCGTAAGTGAGACCAAAGGAACAAGTACCATTCAGATAGCGCAGTACACGCTTGACTGCCTTCCAGTGAGTATCTCCAGGTTTCTCAACATACTTTGCAAGTTTGGACACTGCGTATGAGATATCTGGGCGAGTTCCCACAGACAAGTACATGAGACAGCCAATCGCCTGACGGTACGGCACATTCGTAAGTACCTCCTCACTTGCAGACAAGTCTACACCGCATTCCATTGGAGTGTCAACTGGTTTGGACTGATGCATGCAGAAACGTTCCAACACCTTCTGTGTGTATGCAGACTGAGTCAGATACAACTGTCGCTTCGCTCGGTCACGATGAATCTCGAACCCGAGTACCATGCGAGCTTCTTTGAGGTCTTTCATGCGGAAACGAGATGACAGTTCTGCCTTCACACGATCCATGGTCTGCATACTCGGACTTGCAATCAGCAGGTCATCAACGTATAGGGCAATCAGAACCACAAATCCCAATATCTTTCCGGTGTAAACACACTCATCTGCGTCATTTGGCTTCAGTTGCATCTCCTCAACAAGAAACGAGTATATCTTTGCATGCCACTGTCTGGGTGCTTGCTTAAGCCCATAGATAGCTTTCTTCAAACGACACACCAGATCCTCGTTACCTTGTTGTACAAACCCAGTTGGCTGCTCCATGTATACTGTCTCTTCAAGCTCACCGTTCAGAAAAGCAGTCTTCACATCCATCTGGTGCAAATGAAAGTCCCGCACAGCAGTTACTGACAGAATCATCCTGATAGAGGTAAACTTAACAACTGGTGCATAAGTCTCAGAAAAGTCAACACCCTCGATCTGCAGGAATCCTCTAGCAACCATACGAGCCTTGTACCTGATAGTTGGTTCACCAGATGGTGCTGCCTCATACTTCTGAACATACCCCATTTGGACGAAATCACGTTGCTGTCTGCTGGCCTTGGCACTAGATCCCATGTGTCGTGCTCCATTAGTGACTGGTACTCACTCTTCATAGCCTTCTTCCATGCTTCGGAATCAGGACGTGACACAGCTTCTGCATAAGAGGAGGGAATGTCATCACTAGCAGTGAGTAGAGCAGTTGGTCGCCACCAGCTAGGCTTCTTTCGTTCACGTGTAGACCTACGGAGTGGTTGCTTGTCTTGCACTACCGGCTCAACATGCTCATCAGTGGTGGAATCATTAGTAATGTTCTCAGAAGCATCATCATTATGAGGTACCGGTGCAGAAGGGTCATCGTCACTGGGATTACTGGATGTGTCAGATGATTCAGTTTTAATTTTACTCGACATTTCATTCAAGTCAATGTCAGCATAGTCTTCATGTTCAAACTGATCATGGTCTTCCGAGCCAGAGCACTCGTCAAACCTCACATCTCGTGACACAATCACCTTTCGTTTCTGATCGTCCCACAACTTGTATCCGTGAGACCCAGAAGTGTACCCAATGAAAATGGATTCAACTGCACGCTCCTCCAGCTTCTTCAGCTTATGATCCACAACTTTGTACCAGCATCGGCTCCCAAACACACGCAGGTTGCTCACATCAGGCTTCTGACCATGCCACAGTTCAAATGGAGTCACATCACTTGGAAGTGCTTTGCATGTCACACGGTTGCGTACATATACTGCAACATTCAATGCCTCTGCCCAAAAGTGCTTTGGCAATTGCTTGTGACATAACATCGACCTGACCAAGTCCATGAGTGTGCGGTTGAACCTTTCGGCAAGCCCATTCTGCTGAGGATTGTAAGGCACTGTTCGCTGATGCTCAATACCGTGACGCTCAAGTTCTTTGGTAAATCGATGTGACAGATACTCACCACCGTTGTCAGTGCGCAATGCTTTGAGCACATTGTCACGTGCAGTGATGGTTTTTACATGTCTGCCAGTTTGGTTTTGAACAAACGTGAGCCACTTCACGAACATCTGGAACACCTCACTCTTAGTCTTTAGCATGTAGAGGAAACAAAACCTGCTGTGGTCATCGATGAATGTGACAAAGTAGTGCGAGCCTCCCAAGGATTTCACGTGTACTGGACCCGAAATATCGGAATGCACAACTTCCAGTACATGTTTCGCTCGTTCCCCCCTTGCTTGGGAGTCGGAGCACGGCTTGCCTTTCCCACTACACATGAGCCACACACTCAACATGCTGCGCAACGTCCACATTCAGACCTGACACAACCTTGTTTCGAGCCATATGCTTGATACCTTCAATGTTTACATGAGCCATTCGAGCATGCCAAAGAGACAAGTCCGACACAAGTGCGCTGTTCACATCTGTAAACTGGTCTGCAGCAGTACAAAGGTAGTACAGGCCTTTGACGCGGCGCCCAATGGCGACCACTTTTGACCCCTTGTACACACATACATTCTCTTTGTTAAACACTACACTGCATCCCAGATCACAAATCGCTGACACAGACAACAAATGGTACCGTAAACTCGGCACATGCACCACTTTGTTCAGTTTGCACTTACGTTTGGACCCATCAACAGTCAGATCAAGCTCAACACTTCCGTGACCAACAGACTCTAGTTTGGAATCATTACCGATGCTCACATCAGAAGACGCCTTATTCTCGTACGTTTGAAACATGGAATCGTCAAAAGTCATGTGGGCAGTAGCACCAGAGTCAACAATCCAGTCACTGTTCGTGGCCTTAGTAGAGCCAGTAGCAATGAGACATACAAAGTCAGAATCGGTGCCACCCATACCTCGCTCATCGCTGAGCTCAGTATTTACACTTGGGTGAGCAGCATCGACCTGATCCCTGTTAGCCTCATCACGTTGCTTTTTGAAACAGTTCTTCTGGATATGACCCTTCATGCCACAATAAAAAAACCACATTCTTGAATGACTTCTTTCGAAACTGACGTCCAACCAGTGCTGCATCACTTTCGGACTCCTCCTTTGCACGATCATTCATTCGCTGCTCTTCTTGCAGCAAACGACTCTTCACAAACTCCAGAGTGAGTTCGCGATCGCCGATCGTAGTATCGATAGCAACAATGAGGTGTTCGAAACGTTCCGGAAGTCCACACAGAATGGCCATAGCAATGTCCTCTTCTTCCACGGTGACATCCATGCTCTTCAGATCTGATGACAAATGACGAACGCGATTGATGAATTGCAACATTTTCTCGTCTTCTCGCATCTTTGCAGTGTAGAAAGCACGTCTGGCATTGATTCGGTTGAGAAGAGTCTTTCGCTGGAACACATTACATATAGCCTTCCACACATCGGCAGCAGTCTCGACATCACGTACATGATCCAAATGCTCGTCACTGATAGAGAGTCCAATGATAGCTCTAGCCTTTGCGTCACGAGATTCCCATTTGACCAGTTCTTCGGCATCTGAAGGTGGTGAAGTGGTGAGATGGTTCTTGAGATCTTTCAGTGCAAGCACCAATTGAACTTTTTCCTTCCATATGTGGAAGTTATCCTCACCCAACTTCTCGATTTTGATACCAGTGAACGAATCCATGCAGAATCAATGGTGTCCAGAACAGTTGAAATCGAATCGCAAGGTAACAAAACACAACAGCAGCAAGCAAAAAAACGGCAATAACAACAGAACAAGAACTCGACACACAGTCAAGTCAAGCAACAACAGCAATGAAACACCGCAGTCCAGACAGTGCGCCACGGCACCCCGTCCACAGATGCACTCGCGGTACTTACCAGGTCTTTCGACCGACACCGTTATCCGCCCTACAAAGTAGAACCGGTGGAAGCCCGCTAGACAGTACACCCGCTTTGGTTCAAGCCGCCAGACTAACGTCCCCAAGTACCAGGAATCACCCACAGTACTCGGATCAACCGGTTATTGCACTGGACAAACAATGATCACCACTCACACACACACAGATGCTGAGGAGAGCGGCGATAGACGAATTAGACGTCAGAGGTCAGCGGGCTTGGCCCATAACCTAATAGAGGTTGAAGCTGAAAGGGAAGGTCGGATAAGGAAGGTGGGGGGAATGAAAGGAAGTTCGCCAGCTCTGGCCAGATTTTACTTGGAGGTGCTCAAGTCGCAACTTATATAGAACTATTTCGCCACACTCGCACTCAACTCTTACCCTAACTAAACCCTAGCCATCTAAGCGGGGCACTCAATACTACCAATCATCACAAGACATGACATAGTAACACTGGAACAAATTCATGCCAGCTTACAACTAACAGTGCACAACGGTGCACAACACTACATCACGTGATCATGTGTATGCACTAACTCACCAACTGCACGTAACCACACTATCACTACACGTCCCAAATTCACAACACAATTCTTACACATGCAACGACATGTATACACGCAACTACTAACCGCCACCACTGTACTTGACTCATCACCATAGTGCATCAACACCCATCAACCTGTACTGTATGTCCACGTACATACCTGTCCACTCTGTACTGCACAGCCGTATTGTACAGCATAGCCATATGTACTAGCTACACACGTGTACGCCAGAACAACCCACTAGAGCCACAACACTTGTACGCACCATGTTGCATATGAGCATTTGCAGTAGCCAATCAGAAGCCTGTCTCACGTTGAGTTTGAGACGAGGCGCATATGCGCTTTCCAAACGGCACCCTCCAAAACAGCCCATGCTCCCCTGCACTTTTGGTTTTCAGTGACAGCACAGGGTCCACAGCCAACATTAATACCCTAGGCTCGCAAGGTCTGAATCTAGGAAAATCACTATAATTTCCTTTCCTTTAACTAAATTTTATTTATGCAGATCTTAATATAGTCTTACTTTCAATGGCTCATCTAATTTGCAAGACCACTGATATGAAACTATATGAACCTATTCTACTACACCACGCCATTCTGCCCACTTCTTGTATAATCTAGCCGTTCATTAGATTAGCTATATCATTCCCATGCATAAATTATTCAATTACCGGCTTCCATTCGTTACTGTTCTCAATTAGGAAGTTTCAAAGGGCCGTCTTCATGAGGACTGGACCGTTTACCCGTTTTTATTTATTATTCAAGTCCTTTTTTGTTGGAATATCGTCATTAAAATTTGTGATTCATGAAAGATCATTTCGCTCACTTATGTATATGTCTCTATCGTAGTGACGTCTCACTATACTTGGCAGAGATGTTACATTTTATGTCGTAAATCACTGTTAAGCGAGAACCTGAAGTACTATCCTTACGCGCATAAGTTCCCTCCCTTTTTCTTTTCTCTCCTCGTTCCCTTTCCTTTGTTTCTACCTTCACTTTCTTTTTCTTTTGCGTAAAATTTTTACATTTCTTTAAACTCTTTCTTTTTAATCGCTTCTCTTTTTCTGAGCGATTAGCTTCCCATTTGATGGTAATTTTTTTCTCCGTTTGTTTGATCTTCTTCGCCCTAAATATCTTTTCCTTAATCAATATTTCTACATATAATTTTCGCCATAAATCACCCTTTTTAAGGCGTTTTTCACTTAATCCCACTACAGGACCAATTTACGCGTACTTTTTTAATTCAGCGTGCCTGTCAATCTGAACCGTTTGGCGGTATTTTAACACGTCGTGCTTCGCCTAAAATTTAACTTTGCCTCAACAACAAAGAATCGACAAGTCACACCCCCCTTGACAGCCACCATGCACCGACATCATCCTTCTCGCCCCATTGCAAAAACCCGTCACCCTCACCCAATCACCGTCTCTCCATTAATCCCTTCTGGCCCAACCGATGCCGAGGACTACCGCCGTCGCCGAACCAGTAAACGCTTAACGGAGCTCGTTTTGCGTCACCTGGTGGCGATTGAAGCACAAGAATCGGTCAGGAGGACTCTGGGAAGGAGGATGGTAAGTCATCTGAGTGCTTCGAGGAGTGCGTGTCCCCCAGCCGGTCTACGGGATGGAACAAGGGGAGGCCGAGGACGAGTCCGGAGAGAGGAAGAAGAAGAGGAGGCCGGGAAGAAAGAGAGGAAGATGAGGAGTCCGCAGACGAAGAAGGTGGCCTCGAACCGGGTCATACGGAGGGAAGGAATGAACTAGTTGGACCACGTGGTCACGGCCGTGGACCCGGTTGGGGGGATTCAGGTGAGATTTATTCTTTGCAAAAGGGGAACAAAATTGTTGGCCATCCGCAGGTATATGTGGGAATTACATGGTACTTATGATGTCTTAACGGAAGTGCTAGTTCTGATCTGGAGGATGAAAATTTTGATAAGTAGATTCATTAGTTTCTTTGCAAGTATCTTTTGTCAAACTCTTTGCATACACATGAAGTATTTCCTACTTTTGCTGCTGCATCTAGTAGTTTTATCGATATTTTAGTTTGGGAAAAAAGTCTATATAAGCTAAGTAATTTGCTTCCTCTATGAGACGAAAAGTAAGTTGGTAGACATATTCAAGTCCAGTCCCAAATGCTTACGAAGTTGAGTGTCAACTGCAGACCAAAGAACCGTTTTCTTACGCCAGTCACAGAGCATAGCTGGTGGAGCCTGCCCCTTCAGAGTTGGCTACTAGAGCAGTCACTCAGCTTTCCCGCCCACTCCTCTCCATCACCCGTTAACGTCTACTGTAGCACTTTGGTGGCTCGCGACGACTCTCATCCTGGGTACATGGTGGTTTCATTTTCCGTGGGCAACATTTTTACTCACTACTGTTACTCAAAGTTACATTTTTTAGTATTAATGGACCTTTGGTGCAAATTCAAGTTGAAGATAATATGCCAGACCTTTACCTCTAATGAACCACCTGGGTATCTCTTATACGCAACTCTGATGAGTCTCATAAAACAGACCTTCACCCTTAATGTGCCTCCTGGGTGTCCTTTGATTTCGGTTTTACGATTAATTTTTTGCGAGTTTAAGTGGCCTGCTTTATGCTGCCCTCGTTCTATTTGGCGTCTCCGGGCCATTCAAAACTACAACTTCAGGTGAAGCAGTATACTGTGACAGGTACCTCCTAGTCACCTTCCGGAGCTTAAGGCTTTAATCATCTACCAAAACCCCTGAAATTGTACCAAACAGGTAATCTGCTATTGTGGTCTGTGTATTAAGCTTGTAGCAAATCTCGAACTAGTATTCGGAGGTTATTTCCAATCATTTAGCCAAGCGTCCATGGATGTCCCTTTCCGAGAATGCATACAAGGCGTCATGGTCGGAGAAATTAATAAAATCAACACTCACAATGGTTCGGTTGGACCTTCCTTACTACGAAGATCACTGCAAGAGCATACTCAAAATTTATGTATCCTCTCTCTCGTTTATTAGAGTCTAACTTGGAACTCCGAATGGCTATATTTGTGTTTCCCATCATCTTGTGTGAACACAGCATCCACTGGAACTTTGATAAATCGGTGTACACCAAGATGGGCTTGTTATGTGTGGCAAAAGGGCACAAAGAGTTCCGTCGTTGTTTTCCTCAACAAAATCCATCTTGGCTTCTCGTTTCCACTTGAACTCTGTAACTCATGGAGTGGGATGGCAATACGGGCAGAGGGTTAACGTTTGGTGTTTTACTGTTGGAAGATATTTCCGACCTATCCATGGTTTTCCAGACAACCGCAATCGACTCAAAAAGGGTATACCTACAGCGTAATGGGGAAGGAACTACGCTTCCGGGCAGAGCGAAGTACGAATCGGCTGTAATTTAAATTCCAAGGATCGGCCGGAGCTCCGTCTTGGTGCTTGGAGAGAGTCCTTACGAATGTTTTATCCTATCATCAGGACCCGCACAGACTGTCTTGGCAATCTCAACGTATCTAAGCATTGCGATTGGTACCTTCCCATACTCATTTTATTCCAACCTAACTATAGCGAGTTAGCACATTTTCATTATGCCTCAGGCAGTATACCCCATCTATAACGTGGTGAGTATGTCCTTGATATTTAAGATGACTAATAGAAAATCCTCACTGCGGCGGCCCGCTGAAAACAAGATGGCCCTTTCTTCACCCTGAACTGCACACTATGATACAGGAGACATTTTGAGCTAGAAAGTTGTCATGCTCTGGACCTTTCCGTTCAAATCTGATTTTCTAATACCATTTAAAAAAGTTCAGCTGCTAAAATCCCTACTGTCCATCATGGCATCATTCAAATATTATATAATATTTATTTGCTCATAATGTTCTGGAGTGTACACTCACTGACCGACTATTGGTTAAGAACTAAGTGGATGGTGAACATCGGTCACGTGCAGTGGGGCACGGGAAATGATGGCCATCGCCACCGAGGACCACAGAACACAGCTGATGCGCTGATAGATTCGCGAGCGGACAGTGGCATCAGAGGTGTGATATCTGGTCGCAATCCGGGGAATGAACGTTTCCAGAAACAGTGCAGTGGCTGGGGACGCCACTCCAAGGGAATCGAAAGCAAGCGGTTGGAATGTGAAATTCAGCTGGCGTGACGGGTTGCCATATGGTAATACAAGGCACCTGGAGAGCTTACGCTCAAGGTCCTGGACCTTGTTGCGGTAAGCTTGCGTGCGGCGCCTGCGGCGGCTTGCGTTGCTTTCGTGACAGATGCCTGTTTGAACGGCGAAGCAATAGTAACGTCACAGGCAATTGGCCTTTCCTTGGGGCCGATGGCAGGGGCCGGGGTTGCACGAGGAGGTCTGCAGGCCTAAAATCGGTTCCAGGAATTAACAGAGGGACTTCGAACTTGTAGTCCAAACCCGCAGCGCGGAAGACATGATATGCGAGGGCGTTACGAATTGAGTTATGCCGGTGTAGGCGGCCAAACGCCGGGGGGCAGAGGTCAGCCGCATGGTCTCCATACAGATCTAACGTCTGCTGGCAATGATGACACTTCGGCGGAATCGAGTCCGTGTATACTGGAAGACCGAGGTGGCGACGGACCATGATGCTCCAATGGGCGTCAGAGACTTTGATCGCATTGGTCGGATGCGCTTGTAGAAACGCAGCGGCCTCGGAGTAGCGAAAAGCTAGACCGCGTATCCGACGACGGGTGGCTTCGGGACGGTGAGCTGTGTGGCTGGGAACGTCGTTCCAGAGGTTGTCCTCCCAGTGCACCTTTGCCGCAGCCTCTTGCTGTACCCTATTGAGATGGGTTTGCAGGTTGACAGGGATGTCAGCAAGAGCTGTGGGGTCCAGGGAGCCTAGGTCGGTGAGCAAAGGGTTACCGAGAGCACAGTGAGCAAATTGGCGAAGGGGGGGCGAGCCTGGGCAACAAAGAAAGCACGGTCCCCGCGAAAACGGTTTCCAAGAACTGCGAGGGAGCGAGCTGAGGTGTATGACGCCGTTCGGTGGCGGGCAGGGGCGGCATCCAGGAGGCTCGCAGCAACCGCGCCATGAAGGAATGGGCGGATCAGCGAGAACCCTTGGCCACCAAGGCGCAGGGGGAGACAGGCTTGTTCCCAGGCTTGGTCCGTTAGAGTCACCTTGTGTAGCGTCTCGTATGCGGACCGTTGGAGCGAGTCAAACTCGCGTGCAGGGTCGGCGGCAAATTGAGGGTCGGCAAGTTTGAACGCATGCGTAACCCGGCAGGCCGATGCACACAGGCGGTGCATATGGAAACGGGCCCTCGGGTCACGGATCGTGTCGAGAAGGGCAAGGGTGCGGCGACATGCTTCAATCTTGTCTCGGAGGAAGGCCTGGGTGAAAGCGGAATTGCCGATCGGAGCTCCGAGAAGGTCGAACCCTGCCCTGGAGCACTCCAAGAAAGGGAACTCGGAGAGAAACGCCGCACGATCCGGTGGCAGAGTGTGCGGCCAGTAGATGCGGGTCTTCCTCGGATTGAGGAAGAGTCCCAGAGACGGACCATGAAGACTAAGCAAGCGAAGTGCGCTGCGGAGGCCGTCGAGTGTTCCGATTATTGTACCGTCATCCGCATACCACTGATTGAGAAGTATGCCATGTTCTTCTGCGATCTGTCTAATAAGCGGCTGAACTGTGAGGGAGAAGAGCAGCATACTAGCAGGGTCGCCCTGCTGGTGCCCTGGGCGCTAGCAATGATCGTGCGATCCCGATTCGGAAGGATTAGCGGTGGCTGGGTCCGACCGTACAACATATTGACAAACCGGGCTAGCGAAGGGGCACGGGATGGAAGCAGATCAAGCATTGACTGCCGATGTTTGGATTTGGCCTGGATTTGGCCACTTTTCTGAACTCATTCAATTATTATGGAGCCTAGAGTCTGCATAAAATCGGAGGATCCATCAGTCCTTTTTGTCCAATACGACGACTGCAAAGCCCCGAGGGGAGTTGCATAGTCTTGTGATCCTGGACTCCAGCATCTTCTCGACCTCCTGTCTGATATTCATATTGTGCTTGTCCAACTTCCTCCTCGGCTGTTCTCAGCTGGTAGTGTAGTGGCCTGACTCAAAGAGGTAAGTGAAGGGCACTCTGCATGGCACGATTTGACCAAACCCATCAGCAAACACTTTGTCTAAGCACAGCAGTTACCACAGACATGTTCATCTGCACTCTCAACTTCATGTGTCTGATTACAGACCGTAACGAATGCTACCAAATTTCCTCCAACTCTGTCGATTCCGTCAACATGCTCCCCTTCAGATGCAGCTTGTTCATTGTTGACGGTCGCCATTTCTGCAACGATTGTCTCTCGTGTGCAACTGACATAATCAAAGCCACCATCCTCTTCCACTCGCAGGTGCGTCCAAAAGAGCTTGAAATGCCCTGTGGAACACCTTGACCTTAACTAAGTTCAACTTCCGTGGTGTCGTTTCCATCATATCAAATTTAATTAGTCGTCCGAATCCACCGTCGCATTCCAGTGCTGTATGTTTATCATGATTGGTAAGGAGATAACGCAGGAGGGGCCCCTGAAAAGACGGTGGAGTGTCTTCTGAGGGTCTTTGGTCCCCCTCCCGTTGCCTGGGCTATCTCCTTTCGACTTGTTTGCTGCGGTGCTCTTTTTCCGCCTGGACCTCTCTTGTGAGCTTGGTCTCCGTTTGATGCTACAAATGCAAGTCTCAGTACTACTGTACTGTACTGTACTGTACAATGCAATGCGGTACAGTAAAATATTGCAAAGGGCTAAATTCTACTTGTTATTGAAAGCAAATGAGGTTCCCCGTGTTATGGCGATCCTGGAGAGGAAGAGGACAAATCCTGTCTCCGAAATGACGGTGCGTTATCCGCACAACCCCGCCTTTATTTGGAAGGGAACCTGCCGGGGCAGCTGAACTTGCTACTGCCCCCGAACGACAGACGATTCAACGTTAGCCACGCTCCCGCTCCCGCTCCCGCTCCCGACTGACGCTAATCCCTCTCTCCCTGTCTCCTATAGCACTTTGTGTCGCCTGCTTTTGACACTCTTTGCGCCACCTCTGGGCGTTCTGAACGGTTTTGGACCGCTTCAACACTGCTACCTTGTTTCCCCTGGCAACGCAGGTGAATCTATTTTCCAATCATTAATACAGCCCATGCCGAGCACATTGCATTCTGCTCCACCCGCCGATGTGATGTGGCAACGTCTCGGCTTGGACATGTGGTTCAGTGTGGTTTGTTGCTTCCCGCCCGCATGCCACATCACGGCGTCAGCGTCTCACAGCATGCTCCTGTGTGTAAGCGTTTGGAGACAAACGCTCATATTCTCAGTGAAATGTCGGCTTCCAGGCTTACATCTCAGTTTGAAGCATTGCGTCTGAAATTACAGTCTCAAATAGCAAAGTCGCGCACTTTGGAGAACCGAGACATATCAACCACATGGTACTGTTGATGTTGCCGTGGGAGGAGGCGCAAACAAATGTAAGGTTTTGCAAATCGTAGTGCTGGGACGTGTCAATTCGAGGCACGTTAGTCGACTTGAAATGGATCCATTTGTAGTGCCAACCGGATCAGATGCTTGAATGTGCTTGCAATGAAGAAAATGGCTCACACTACATAGCTCGAGCATCGCCTGGTGGAACCACCATTTTGTATGCCACTAATAGTCATAATCGATTGAAACGGGGTGGGTCGCATGCTGCGGGGCTGGTCGAATGCCGCCGCGGTGCTGATCGCCTGCCATGGGACCCTAGTCCCCGAGACGTGCGATATGCGATCATCCGGACACGTTTGAACCGTCCGCCTCGCCATCAGTTTGCAGATTGTTTGCAATCAAAGGCAACGGATCCAAAACCAGTATGAGTTTCGGCAGTCCATCGGGTGAGGGCCAGCGGATCACTGCCCTGCACGTGAGACAGTAAATCCGGTGTCGCAATAAGACTTTTGTGGTCACAAGTGAAATAATTCACAAACGTCCGCCCCATTTGCCAATGGCCCTGACAATTGAAATTCCACCCCGGAACAATAAACTGCCCAGCCGCCAGTGGCATGCATGGTTTTGGGATTAGCTTCCACGCCTCTTGTTCAAACTTGCAGACGGGTTTTATCTCATTTGTCGTGCCCGCCAGATCTCGTCCAGTAGTCAATTGCTTTGATCACGGGCGTCAATATCATACTTTACTGATGCCAAAATCCACGGCAACGAATTACTGCACAGCAACGCCATGTGGTTTCAGAGAAAAGTCGAGTGTCCGCCCGCTGTTGTCGATTCAGGGCTTGCTGCAAGAGTCTGTGTGAGATTGCGTTTTTTTTGCTGTAGCTCCCACCATCCAGCCAAATCACGGCTCCTGCCACAATCAAACATGGCAATTTGGTAGCAAAGACCGCAGCAACCGCTATCCAATGGAATCTCTTGATCCCAAAATGTGTCATCACGAACCGTTTCTGCCAAGATTTAGTCGAAAGCAGACCCTGTCAGAGACGCATGTTTGTCTCGTACATCCGTGTTTTTCGCAATTGAATGATTCAATTTTTCATTTAATTCACTCCGCTTGAGAAACAACAAACACCGCCGATTCACAGCGACAGCATTCCTGTCGCCTTGAATTTGCAGTGATCTTTAGTCACAGGAGCGTTGCGATCTTGAGTTTTTTGCTTACAAGATAAATTACAGCAAACGACGAGATGGAGCAGCCCGTTATTCAAAAGCCGTGTTGAAGCAATCGAGGATCATGTTCTGCAGTCCATCTGCAAAACGATAACAAAGCTGCTCAATTCTGCTGATTGCCAACTGCACCGTTTATATAGTCAACTCTTGGACGGTGCACTCATCTTCCACCAACAGCTCCTCGGCCCTATGCTTATTGAAAGGAGCAAAGTTGAAATCAATCTCTGACGCTTGCACGTCCCAACATAATGCATACAGCAGGATAGCATTCATCGAGTTGTAATGGTCAGTTCAATCGTTTCACATGTAGCTGATTAACCAATCGATCATGCATGAACATTCAACAACTTTGACACACCGCGTCGATCATCTCTTGCCTCTCTCCTAGCCGCATGGCTACACACTGTAAACTGATGTAGAATCCCGCCAAGCGCCGCTGCTGGTCATGTTATCCAGACGCCGTACATATTTGTCCTTACAGGGCACCAGCTCGATTTGAGCAACTCAATTCTGCCATCATGTTGGAATAATCACGTTTGTACAATGCGGAACGCCGCCCTTTCCAATCCGCACACGCACCCGTTTCACATCACAATTCTCCCTTGCCTAGCCAGTCCCATTTGCTACTTTCAAACGCTGCTTGTTTATTCACCGTCGGCCTGCGCACCGTTACGAGTGATTGCTACGATGTCCTGAACTACTTGCCCACTCTCCATCCCTCTTGCTTCGCAACCGTAAGTGTCTTTTGTAGTTAATTTTCCCATACGTATTACATTGCGCCTTCTCCACACACTTTCCTAAACAATGCGGACATTCCCACACCCTCTTCCTCCTTTTAGCGGCTCCACATCCTTCCCCTCCTTTTCCTGCATCCTCTTAGCCACGTCAAGCGCCTCCCGATCCCAGCCATACTTGTCAAAACAAAACTCACAAACACCTTGCGACACAAACCCTGTTCAATTCGAACAAACAGCCACCGCCACATTACTACTCTTTCGCCCACATACATGGCAGAAGCGCGACGCCGTCGGTCGCTTATACTGCTTCGGCCGTTGCTTTGCAACGGTTGAGTGTCTCTCGCTCCCCATGGCCTGCCTGACCCTCTCGACGATGGCTGACACTTGTTCAAATAACCCGACGTGCTCGGAGGCCGCCCACTGCCACTCCCCATGAATCGTCCCGACGTCACATATTCCGACCGATGTCGCATCAGCGCCCTACTTTGGCCGTCCATCTGATACGTGTTTGGCATGAGGTCGTCCAATGCGCAGTTCAGTGGTGGGACGCCGTCCACTTTGGTGGTTGATTCCTCGTCCCATACATGGCGTCCGATACCTCAATAGAGTCGAGGAGGTTTGCCTCCTGCAAGGCAGACAGGTCAAATAGCCCGGCTTGAGAGGCATGGTAAAGTCAGCAGTTAGGTTCCTGGGGCGACGTGACCCTTGTTGTTTCCGGCTCGGAGATGCAGGATTGTTTGTGCCGGATTTGGTGAGGAAATTGAGGGCGGAGGATGCGTGGATTCAAATGGTTGCAGTTGTGGTGACGATCAGGGTCATGAATGGCGGATGCTTTATATATAGGTAGATGGAAGGAATTCTGAAGGGGAGTTGCGTGGGGATTTGGTGATGATGAGTTGCGTAGTGCGGATCGTCGCGAGTTTCCCGTGGGACTCGCAGGACACCCTCTACGGATACACAAGAACGCGAGACTGGTTGATGAGTAAGTGTTGGTGAGACGTGGGTGTTGGGCATGGGTTGTGTCGAAAAAATGCAATGCAGAAAAGTTGTTTCCACGAGAGATGTGTTTAGTGTGCAGTAATTTAACGGTTAGCGATAAAGAGGAGGGAAGGGCGGGAAGAGGGGAGCACCAGACTGCATGGCGAACGGTGGGATGGGGTGTAAATGATGTTGTTGTTGAGCATGGAAAATAGGCTAGGTGATCGAAGGCTGCTATGCATCAATGCATGATCGATGAGGTACAATAGGAGGGATAAGTTGCCCTTTCGCAAGTTTTGATGAGGCTTGAAAAAAGTTTCATCAGAAAATCGTTGCGATGTTTCTAACTGTAGCGGCAGAGTTTGGTTTTTTCCAGTGACACTGTAAAATGATCTTTTGTTTACGAGGCTTGGCTATCTTTCTAAAAATACATCCAGCTTTTTGAGTTGAGCGGGATCATAAAAATACAAGCAAAAGGCATCACTACCAGAGTAATGGTTTAAAATTTGTACGTACATCTATGCATATGTTTCATACGATACTCGTTAAAAAGAGATTGCCCATTTTCAAGAACAACGCCTGGTCTCTACCTTTCTCCGTGCTAGCTAGCTAGCTAGCTAGTGCTGAGTGTGAGACGAGTGAGACTTGCAGCACAAATAATGATTTCGATATGCCAAGTGCAAATGCTTTCCATCGGACCACCCTACCGTACATCACTCAAAACAGCTCAAAGATCAATACGTACATTTCATAACATCGCCACTGCTGCACCCCACCAGTATTTCTGATGTTGCTGATATCACTATTACTTGGGAAAAAAAATACTGTCAACGCCGCATTCTTGCACCAAGAGTCTTCCACAGACGACGCTCCAGCCGCAGTTTCTTCCTTCCTCAACATCATACTGTACAATACTGTGGACAAATGGCTCGGCTATTGCAACTGACTTGACGTCTTTAGTTACGACCCTCTCTTGATGCCGCTAGGGATACGTATGCATGGAACAAAGAGAGTCACAAACCGATTGAGTAGATTTTCGAAACACCTCAATGCCGTGCCGCTTGTATCAATAACACAGTCACCAACTTGTGATCACCGATCACATCTCAGAAATCAGGGTGATTTTCTCAAAGCGCCTGCATTCCAGTTTACACAGGCTTGCATCGATACCCAGACGACACTTGGTCCGATTTTTTTCTGCGACTGTATCACTATCGTGCGTCCCAAGTGTCAAGTAGAAAGATCTTTCTGTGTACCGTTGTGTCGCCACAAAAGGAATGTTAACATTCGCGTTCCGTCGCAACAACGCATCGCAAGATCGGTTACTACTTGAAACTAAGGCTCAAACAGACAGCAATGCTACAGGTCTTGCCCTGGGAAACCGCATGAAATAAAAAGTCCGCAACGCCACGGCTGTTATCTTGTGCAAGGTTGGCCGCTTCTCGTGTCCACACCAGTCTTGTCATCACGTCACTAACAGAATGGTGTAACCACGTGATCCTCCCTGTGCGCAAAGGGTACGATAGAGAGAGAATTAACGGGAAACTCGATCCATTTACCGTATGTGGAGCTCAAAATTGAAACTGAACTGTCTTTGTTGGATACCGTCCGGTTTGCGCCGAAAAACTCACTTCACCGTGTTGCGCAATGTTTCCAGTGTTTTACGAGCATTTCCGCCGAGGTATTTCTGGACGAAAGCTGCGGTTAAATAACGGCACGTTGTCACAAATGACTGCTGTTTTTTTGAGGTAAGATTCCTAACACAGTAGGTACCTCCCTTCTCCCTTGAACTCTTCAAGCAGGGACACATCTCCTGGCGAGAGTGGAAGCATACAGAGGGATAGACTGGAACAACAGCTGTAATGCAACAGAAGCGTAGCACTCAATAATGCTTGATTGTTGATGAACTGCCAGGACTGACACTCTCACTGGAAATTTATCCTTATTCTCACGTAGGAAGGGACATTGAGAGTCACAAAAGAAGTGGGGCTGCAGAGTTGCCATAATGTCGGGAGTGAACCCTCCTGCCGTAGGAAAGAGATTGGTCATACTCTTGGCAATACTGAGCGCCCAAAAAGAGTAGATGTTAGAGGCATATTCCGTGTGTGCCACACCTGTAGCGAACCAATGGACAGACTCAGCGGCACGGGGGAGTGCGTTATTCTGTGCCATTGACGTAAGGTTCCTGTAATCAACGGGGCTGCAGCATCAGTTTGTAAACTCTGTAGATTGAATGGTGATTTGCTGGTATGTCAAGAACAATGCAGCTGTGAGGAATGCGCTAGTTGACGAGTCTACTTGCAAAGTAGATGCAAAGATGTGATGACTGGAGAGTATGTTCGCGTCATCAACGAGAGGTGCGGAAAGAAGAGTACGAAGATTGGTGTGAGAAATGGTGATTGTCACATTCAACGGAAAATGATGGCCGATTTGACAGCAGGATGCAGGAACAGGGTGCACGGGTAGAACTGTGGATGGAGGGTCAAGGATGAGGAAGCAATGAAGGTTGCACGGTGCAGAACAAGCGAGAGAGCAGGTACATCTCTTGAGGGCGTTAATTTTTTGGGCATTGTGTAATGTGTTATACGTGAGGAGATGGGAAAATTGGCGAAAGGGCGGTGATGGAGTGGAAAGTGTGTTGAGAAACTTTGAGAATCGGAGTGGCGGGAAAATGGTTTTACTATTGAGGGTCTTACGGCAAAGCTTCGTGGAAGGGTAAGGGCGAGAGTTTTATAGGAGCAACGATGATTGCGATGATGTTTTGCATTGAGGGTCGCTCTATGCAAATGTGCAATGTGATGGGATCAACTGTGCTGCACGTAAAGGATATTATTTGTAAACCAATAATTGTATTGCATAGGATATGTAGTTGTAGGCATTCGCCAGTTGCAAGAGATGACCATCCGATGAATATCTGTCCTTTTCTTTCTAGTTTGTTAGAAATGTTGATTGACGTGGTAGCTTGTATTTAAAGAAGATATTCCTCCGATGCCGTGCATTACCAACAGTTTGTGCTAGGCTGCGGTAGTGTATTGTACCAGCAACAGGTGTGAAAGGGTAAAGGAGATGTGTGGTTCGAATGGTTGACAAGTGACATATCCCTTACAGCTCTAGTGATGAGAGTGGTTGGTCAGCCTATGTTTACTCTGATAGGTTTGTTAATGGTAATGTCAACATCAACGGTCGACGACGGGGATAAAGTGTACGTTTAATCATGATAGTGTACAATACTGTAGTGTATTTGATCTGCCATGGTTTTGGGCATAAAGCATTTTGAACTGGCTTGGTTTAATTTATTCAAGATTGAAAAACCAAAGCATCAAACCGCAGTATTACTGTACTGTACAGTACGGTATAATAAACTGCGTACCGCGTGGCCTGGGGCCAAACGCCTGCAAACCGGCTGATCAACAGACTACTATATTGTACAGTAGCCGACTGCGGACCGCTACGTATTATTCCACTGCATATTGATCTCATTTCCAAAGTGTTTAAAAAGACAAATCCTAGATTTTGAAATTCAATCACATACACTCTTGTGCTCCAAACCTTGTATCAATCACAAACCAAATAAACCAACTCGGAGGATCAAAAAGCCTAGAATAGGAGGTATGCTCATCCGCATCTAATGTAAACCCACATCCTCGGTGGCATAGTTAAAAATCCAAGTGCTCTTGCGCATTCAGCACTTGTTCCATTTTGCAATTTCTATAAAACAAACAACCCCGCCGCCTCTATGTATCTACCCCTCATCAAATCAAAGAAAAAAAAGTAGAAACATCCTCCGTCCATCTCGCGACAAGACAATCCACCCTACCCACACCAAACCCATCACCTAAAAAATAATTCTCCTTCACCTCACTCCCATCTCTCACTGATCAATCACTCTAATCCACCGCTCATCCATCTTAAACAATTTTCTTTCCGCGTCCCATCAACGCATTCTACACAAATCCGCTCACATCCCCACGATTCAACAGCGGCCGGTCCACGTCAAGCCACACATCACGCTCTGAATGAACGCTCAGACTGCTAGACCCTTCATCATCCCCGATTTCAAAGATCCCACCTCCTTTGCCTCTTACTGACAACGCCTCCACATTGTCCACTCCAATTCCTTCCATCCTGCAATCAATCTCGGCGCTTTAAAAGTCCGCAGCCACAACGACGACAAAATCACACTAGTCGACGACAACGCCATCGCTCCAGAAGCCACCAACGGCGGCACACGTACCCGAAACAGCGGATACAACGCTCCAGCTGCCAGCGGGATTCCAACCAGGTTGTAACCAATTGCCCATCCGAAGTTCAGTCGCACTCGTCGAAATGTCGCCTTTGCCAACGACAACGCATTCACAATCCCCCGCAAATCCGATCGTACCAGTACAACAGCCGCATTTTCAGTCGCCACAGGAGCCCCAGCCCCAATCGCAACACCTAATGACGCTGCCGCTAGTGCCGGTGCATCATTGATACCGTCTCCGACAAAGCATCCCGTTCCCTCTGGCAGTGATTTTACAGCATCAACTTTCGTCCATGGCATGGCCCGTGCCAAAAGGTTTTCAGGCCGGATCCCAACCCGCCTTGCAACTGCACGTCCGGTTTCCTCCGAATCACCAGTGATCACGTGCGAATCAATATCAAGCCGATCACGGAGGTAAGAGATCACCGTCTCCGCCTCTGGACGCACTGTATCCTCCAGTCCGTAAATTGCCACCATGCTGTCATTCACAACCGCTGCAACTACAGTCAACCCCTCCTCACTTTCCATGCGTGAAACCTTTGCAAGCTCCTTCTCTGTAAGCAGCATGCGCTCCAGATCTGCATTCTCCCCAAACGCCCACGCTCTTGATCCCACGCGGATGTGATATTCCCCTTTGTTGACTGTTGCCTTCATCCCTCGCCCCGGCAGTTCTTCCACGTAACTCAGTTTGTACACGTTGCTAGACAACTGGTCTCCATCCCGGGCTTGCAAATATCTCGTAATGGCAGACGCCAGCGGGTGGTGTGATTGTGACTCCACGAGGTGAATTAGGTCTGACAAAATTACAGATGCCTGCTCGACACGACTAGTTCCAGACTCCCCGATAAGAACAGCAGCAACTTCTGGTTTGCCCATTGTCAAAGTGCCAGTCTTGTCGAAGAACACCGTTTTGATCCCGCTTGCAGCCTCAAGCGCAGTTCCACCGCCCCTGAACAAAACTCCAAGCCCGGTACCAACTTCGGATGCAACCATGACAGCAGTTGGCGTTGCAAGCCCCAAGGCGCAGGGGCATGCAATGACCATGGTTTCAAGAGCGAAAAGTAGTGCAAAGAAGAATGGCCCCTCTTCTGTCATCCAATCCTCTGGGATCGTGCCGGAGACCGCAAGTCCGTACCACACAATGAATACCACGCAGGATAAGGCGACAACGGCGGGCACAAACACTGCAGACACACGATCTGCAAAAGATTCTATCGGCGCGCGTGACGTCTGCGCATCGTTCACAAGCTTCACGATTTGCGACAGAACCGCGTCAGACCCCACAGCAGTGGTGCGCACCAGCATGGAGCCACCTCCGTTCACGGTCCCACCGTAAACGAAATTCCCTTTAGCCTTTGTCAACATGGATTCATCAACAGCTGAGATGCCATCAATGACTTCCCCATCCGTTGGAATTCGGTCTCCTGGAACAATTCGAACCACATCACCCACGTCGATTAACTGCCAGCTCTGTATACAGGGCACGCCCTCTTTCTCGTCGAATAGTACAGCGTCATCTGGAGTTAAGTGCCGACAGTGCTGCCACGCCGGCGGCAGCGCGACGCTTTGCATGGGCCTCCACCCATTTCCCAAGAGAACCATCGTGATAATCATGACCGATACGTTAAACATGGCGGAATGCCCCATAGACGTATTTCCAGCGCGTCCAGATCGAACACAACCACGACAACGCTCGAAAAGTAAGCGACGGACGTGACAAGGCAACCAATACATCCATTGTCGCGCGTCGCTTCTTCATGGCGAAGTAACTCGCTCGATAAAAACCTCGACCGCACACAAACTGCACCGCTGTCGCCAACGCAAATCGATCCATTGGACGAGTCGCATCGGAATTAAGTTACTGCGCGAGTTGAGAAAGCCAATTATCATAATGGGCAGCATAAACACTGCTGCAAGAAAAAGCGGCCCTCCAAACACGCGCCTCCTTGTCAATGACATCCGTGGCGCCACGATTCTCTCCACGCGACTCCGCCGCACGCTCTGCCTCCGCGACCTTTTCACAATCATCTTTCCAAAACTTCCATCCCTCTCGAGTGCGCGTAGCAGAAGGGACTTGGGAAATCCCTTAACAAGAGATATGAAAGCCATAGCTCCGATGACCTCTGCAGACTCAACTCCCTCCGTAAACCTCAACACCTTGAGCGCATTCTGAGCTTGAACGTCTGTAGGAAACAGAATCCTTAACTTGGACCTTGAGTTTTTTCCCGGAACTCTCCTGTTGGTCCCCTACGTCAACGACCTCGCACTCGTAGCCTGCTGCAGCAACGGCGCTCGCGAGGGTTTGTCCAGGACAGGTATCCGAGTCATGAACGACATCGGCACGACCGGCCAGGAGATTAACCCTCGCTGATTGGACCCCAGGGAGCTTGACCAATAAACCCTCTACTACACCCACACAGCTCGAGCAGGTCATTCCGCCAACCCTCAACTGGGTCGTATTCGTCTTGCCTTGCCACTCAAGCCAGAGACGTAACGTGAACAGAGTAAGGCAAGGGCTTGTTTCTCGTGGTTGGTGGGTAGACAACGGTGTCAGAAGCAAGAAGCAAACTGTCCGGGCTTGCGCCAATAATTTCCCCTTTCGGCACCGCATTGTCAACAACTGCAGTCTTCCTGCACCCTCCCGAATAGCGTCTACTAAGACTTGGTCATCACGACCAGCATATTTCACGGTGGCAGCTCCCTCGTCGAGAGACACGTGGACATCCGTAACACCGTCGACCTTCTCCAAGGCGTCTGTGACCTTGGCGACACAACGCATGCAGGTCATCCATGGACGTCCAAACGGACAGGGCGCCAGGCAGTTACGACGGAGGCCTCCGTGACAGCCTCATCCTGTACTGCTCGTACCAAGGGCTCAGTTGCGACGGCGGCCTCCTTACCAGCATCGTCTTTAATGGCACGCACTAAAAGGTCGACATCGCCCGGATATTGCAAGGTAGCCAAGCCGGACTCAAGGTCAACATGCACGTCAGTGACACCGTCGACCTTTTCCAGGGCACCTGTGACCTTGGCAACACAACGCATACATGTCATCCCGTGGACGGCCAAGCGAACAGGGCGCGAGGCAGTTACGACGGAGGCCTCCGTGACAGCCTCATCCTGTACTGCTGTACCAAGGGCTCAGTTGCGACGGCGGCCTCCTTACCAGCATCGTCTCTAATGGCACGCACTAAAAGGTCGGTATCGCCCGGATATTGCAAGGTAGCCAAGCCGGACTCAAGGTCAACATGCACGTCAGTGACACCGTCGACCTTTCCAGGGCACCTGTGACCTTGGCAACACAACGCATACATGTCATCCCGTGGACGGCCAAGCGAACAGGGCGCGAGGCAGTCACGACGGATGCCTCGGTGACAGCCTTATCCTCTGCCGCCTGTAGCAAGGCTCAGCTGCAACGGTGCCTCCTTGCCAGCATCGTCTTTGATGGCACGAACTAAAAGGTCGACATTGCCCGGATATTGCAAGGTAGCCATGCCAGACTCGAGGTCAACATGCACGTCAGTGACACCATCGAGCTTTTCCAGGGCACCTGTGACCTTGGCGACACAACGCATACATGTCATTCCGTCGACCTTCAAGCGAACAGGGTGCGAGGTAGTGACGACGGGGGCGTCTTCGGCAGCCTCATCTTCTGCTGCTGGAAGCGAGGGGTCAGTTGCGGCGACGGTCGCTTCCTTGCCAGCATCGTCTTTCACGGCACGAACTAAAAGGTCGACATCGCCCGAATACTGCAAGGTAGCCAAACCAGAGTCGAGGTTGACATGGACGTCGAAGTGCCTTGGACGTTCTGTAAGGCGTCCTTGACGGCATTGACACAGCCCATGCAAGACATTCCGGCGACATGAAGTGCGACGGGGTGCGAGTTGGGGGTTAGGAATTGGGCCGTCTTTCCTGCTTGCTCGACGGCTTGAACGATTAGTTGAGGGTCACCGGTGTGGGAGACGGTGGCGAGGGAGGTTTGGAGGGAGACGGTTACAGATGAGACGGTGGAGAGTGAGGAGATGGAATCGGAGACTAGGGAGACGCAGGCGGTGCTGGTCATACCGCCGATGCGGAACGTTGCTGGTGATGACATTTGGATGGGAAGAATAGTTTGAGAAGAGTTGTGGGCATGGAGGGATGCTGGAGGGAAGGGGAATGAGCGCTAAGAAGGAAGGAAGGACTGGGCAAATGGATGGTCGGGTGAGGCTTTTGAGTGATCGCTTTTGAACAGTACAGAACAGTACGTATCGAAAGTTTAGTTTGGGTTTGGGCGAGGTCTACAAATGCATTGTCGATTTGCGTTTCGGAATGGTTTGACTAACAATGACTCATTTACATACAGTATGCCACGTGCTCTGACATCGTGCTTTCGTCCCAAAATTATATTCAAAAAAAAATACAAAGTCATGAGATTAAAATAAGTTACGTGTCAATCGCGTTGATACTTTTTCTTCTTAACATTCAAACAGCGGTTTTGGTCCTAGTCGCAGCGAGTAATCCTCCTGGCTCGCGGGAAACCCGGCGCCTGCATTATTTTGAATTATTCTGCATTTCGACTGAAAAAGGACAATTTGCAATTCGCAAATCGGGAGCACATGTTGACGTCGTCGCCACTCTCTGTAAGCATCGCGCTTACACAGGAAGTTTTCAAGCTACCATCGCCTTGCCTGCAGGTGTGTCGGTGTTTGGAATATTCTTCCTTCCCTTCTGTCGGCGTGGGCATCGGTGTAGCCGGTGCTGGGTTGCGTCTGTTTAGCAGGCCCACTCAAAATCAAAGTAAAGGTCTCCATTTCGCAATACTTGAGCGGACTGGAATAATCGCCAATACTTTCTCGCATTAACTTCACGGTTCAGGGCACGTGTCACACACCAATGGCCTGGTCGCTGCCAGAAAAAAGCCAGGCTTTTCCACACGTTGCGTCGCACACTGTAGGAAACGACGGCCTTTGTCAGCACATCATTCAATCGTTGTCCAAGATTCATTCCCATGACACGTGGTGCGCCGACACCGTCAGAATTGTACTGTACTGTACTGTACATTACAGTAAACGCAGCACCAATTGAATCATGTACAGCATTACAGTGCCACATTTACAGTACTGTTCTGTCAGACGCATACTGTACATCAGTACAGTAATGAACAATGAACAATGAACTTTCTCCTCCCGTTATATACTTCTCCCCGTTTTATTGATGCCATAAAGTTACTCTCCCGTTGCTACCCTCCGCTTCGCCGCAATCACGAAAGTAATCGCTTCCGCCCACATTCACCCCCGCATCGACCGTTTAAAATGTATGCAACACACACGGTCCCATCTTTGACCAACTCAACCCACCTTCCCTTACTCTGACTCGTCCCAAAAGTTCTCCCCACCAGCCCAAAATAATTTCATCCTGTCTCTCTCGCCCCCACAGCCCGCGCAATACACCCGCCCCCCATGGTTTACCTGCCGCAACAACCACCCATGACTCGCACTCGCACTCACCCCCCCGCCTCACGCACAGTTACCCCCTTTGCCACCGTTCCACCATGTCCCTAGCCGCCCACTCGTCCTCCAACCAAATCTTCGACCCTACCCCGTCGGCTGGTTCCTCCGTCTACTCTTCTTTCCCCACGGCCTTCTTCCCCTCCTTTTCATCCTCTATCTTCTCCTCCACAAACGCCCACTCGCTCAAACCAATTTCAAAAAGGCCGCCCGTCTTCGCATCAAGGAGGGCTCCCTCCGTCGTCTGCATCCTCATGAAATTGAACACTTTTGCACCACCTACACACTCTCCAAATCCACCCACGCCAACCTCATCCAACAGAATCGTCTCGTTGATGCGTCATGTGCCCTTTGTTTAAACTCGGTCGCCAATAAACGCCGCGTCGTCAGGCTGCCGTGCAGTCACATCTTTCATCTCACCTGCATGAGGGAAGCTCTCGAACAGGATTTGGCTACATGCGCAGAGTGTGACTGGAATGTAAAGGCAGCCTTTAACATTCAAGCAGTCGTTGTCCAAGATTCCGACTCTGACTGACCCCCGCCCTTGGTGCATAGACCGCCCGCCTTTATTCTCTGCACATCCTGTTGGAAAATTCCATCTCACTTTCCAACTGGATTCATCTCGGCCTGCTCTTATATCGCCACATGTGTTTTTACTTGATTCTTAATCACGCACCAGTAAACAATCACCTACCCACCGTGCACACGTCCGCTGCAAATCCACCCTATTCTGTCTCCCCGCCAACCCGTTCAAAACACACATGCTAGCAAACACAACAACAAAACGCCTCCCCTTCGCAACCCACTCTCCCACCCACACACGTTATCGCGTCGTCCTCCTTGCCCAACATCCATGCCGTCAACCTCACATCCCTCATGCTCTCCTCACAGCGTACCTGCTGTCCAAAGCAGAAAGACAAAACAAAACAAAAAAGGAATGCACAACATCCAACGTCACACCCGCCACAACTAGACAGACATATACACAAAGACCCGCATCTAACGCTTCTTCCTCAAAATCTCCTCATCACTCAAGCGTGCATCCTTCACTCCCCCCCCAGCCAACATCTCAATCAGATAACTCAACGCCGCAAAACTAACACACCCTGCACAGCCGCCCTCGCCCCACCCTTTGCAGTAAATGCCGCGCCACTCCCACACGCCCCAATCACAGCATTATACCGATCCTCTCGATTCCTCACCACCTTTGCAAACGTTTGCAACCCCGCATATACCCCACTGATTGCACCCCACGATCGACCGTTATTCCGAGCCTCGCCAAACGCACCTGAAAACGATTTGGTGCTCCATAACCCGGACACAAAGCCAAACAAGGCTCCAAAGATAGCACCGTTGAGTAGGTTGGACGTTGTGGCTAAAGCAACCTCTACGGCACGTTCGGTTGGACCGAGCGAGTGTAACGGGACAGGGGGGGCGGAAGTGATGCTCCACTTTGGCATTGGCGGCTATGGCGGCAGAGGCAAAGGCGAGAGAACGTCGACGGGATGACGAGGGACGTTGCGGACATAGGGGGAGGGACTTGATCATGTGTGGTGGCGGTGCGGTGGTGGGGCGGAGTGTGCGGTTGACGGTGGTGGGACAGGGGTTTGCGAGGAGATCCGTGGCGTATTCGGTGGCGCGGGACATTTGATGCGGGGTAGGAGGTTCACCCTCGGCGTGACTGTAATGCAGGTGAAGGGGCTTGAATTACAGTCGTGGCGATACTGGAATCTCGTGATCGGCTCATTGCTGATACCGTACATCGGGTACAGTACTGTACAGTAAACTGGCCGTCACATCGCCATTGACAGTTTTCAATCATATGGAAAGTAGATGTGCTACTGTAATTGATTACTTTTGCTGTAAATTCGTTCAAGTAATGTACAGTATGCAACTGTCCACGGCAATGCCAATTACAGTACACCAGCGATTCCGTGGCCCCTTTGTACAGTACGTACAAAAATGCCGACGAGATCCATCCCTAATCCACGACTTGCCAGTGAGGCGTAAGTCTCATCCGCGGGCAGGAGAATGATAATGGATCCCTGCGGCATGACCTACGTCCAGTCCCTCTGCTTTTCTCGGAAAGCTCTACTCGCCACTGCAACCTACTCCACGCTTCGTGAGCGCCATTCGCGTCGCTTGCTCCTCTGGACAACAAAGGGCACTTTCTGTGCATGACCTACCGCGCTATTTCCTTGGTCCCTCACTTTCCCTCGTTTTGGTACAGGACCTTCGGGGTAGTCAGTAGTCTAACGTGGCGTGCCACGTCCATGGAAGCAAATCCGTCAAATTCCATCAAACGAATGCATTCTTGATCACACCCCCTTTTCATGTTTGTACGTTCGGCATTGCATAGAAGCACTGCCACATTGTCAACACCGATACCGATTTTTGAAAATGCCCTCATCGGCGGCAGTGTTGCCGACTTATACTCTGTATCGCAACGCATCTTGACATTGTCCAAGTGGCAAGTCCACACCATACTCGTCAGCAAATCCAACAGCTTGTTATTGCTCTTTCCATTGCTCCCGCGGAACACAAAGGAGCCACCTGAGGACGGCACGTAATGAGCAAACATGATTGCTCGGCCAGGGTTCATTGCCCAGTGATCCAAATCGAGTCCAACCACAATCATACCATGGATCATGCAAATGCCTTTGAATCAGTCCCGCCCGTTGCTTATGTTCACATTCTTCATACTCAAGCACATACTGCTCACTACGGTAGGCACACCGCATGTGCAAGGTACAAACGTGTAGGACCTCTCTCTGCTAGTTCTTTTATATTCATTGCGCTACTCACTGCGTACCTTTCTAGCACTAGAGCGTCTCCAATCGTCGGGGCAACGCGTTTTGCACCACTTCGCTCCGAAAAAACAGCTGCCAAGCCAAACAGTTTGCTTGGCCCCAGAAAAGCCAAACGCCGTCGTCCAGTTACCTCTCCGCAGAGGCGGCCTTGGCCTCACTTCCACATCGCTACTTACCGACGTCTGCTACCTCTCTTCTAGCATTCTACTGATTCAAGGTCTCCTCCCTCTTATGCCCTTTCCCTTGGAGAACCTCATCCGTGACCCTTTGCAGCGTACTTCCGACTCGTACGGCCTCCCGCCTCGCCTCCAGCTCACTGCTCCACTTGGTCTCCCGCCTTCTTCCCGCCACCTGGTCCACCGTGATGTTCACCCCTTACTGCCGAGTGCCCCCCGCCCTTGACATCCTTGTCAACACGCCACCGCCTCTCCCTGTGATGACGGCTCTGTTCGCCGTCACAACATGCTTCGTGATCGCATTTTCGCGATCGCTCTCCGTTCCGTCCGGAAATGGAAATTCCCGCAGGATGCCCCTCTCTCTCCTTCGGTTCGTCGCCGCCTAGACCGCGTCATTGATTACCCCCAGTACGCTCCGCGCGCCCAAGGCTTCGACGTGACGGTCATCAGCCCTCATTCTAATCCCTACCACCGCTGCGTCGTCTACGGATCCACCGCCTTTCTTTCGCATGCTGAGGCCGTCAAAAAAGGTCGCCGTCGCGATTTGTGTAACGAGCTCCGTATGGATTTCCACCCTATGGCTTTCGATATCTACGGCTCAGTTGGTCCAGGGACGGAGGCCGGGCTGCGTAGAATTTCTGAATACATTACCTCCCGGAAAGGTACTATTCCGGTTTCCGAACGTCATTGGCTCCTCGTTCTCAGCTTTCTGATGCAACATCGTTCTGCGATTGCTATCAATCGCCGACTAATATGTACTGTATTCCTCAAATGCTTTCAAATATTCCAACAGAATCTATTTCTTCTTCAGGGGAAAATGGGGGGTTAAGTTACTGTGGTAGATATGTGGGTTGGTACGCAGTAAATTTGTGGCGGAGCGTAGATACCGTATAATGTCCAAGCCAATTGTGATCGCGTACAATGCGTCGAAAACGGTAGATGGCACTCCAATCTACAGTACCAGAAGGTGGAGCGGAGGCCAGCCAGCAAACAAGCGGCATTGGAGGTTACTGTCAATGCGGAGTGCCGCTGTAAAGGAATGCCTCTAACCTTGGAAAACCGTTCTATTGCGCGAGTGGCAACAGCTCTCGCAAGTTCCTTGACGACGGAGAACGCCGCCGGATGCCATCCTCCACGCGTTGAGATGGGAACAGGAACCAGCCTGTTTCTCCCAGACAGCTCAGCAAGGAACCCTTGGTATTTCCGCTGCTTCTCTGCGTGGGCTGCGTTGAGGCTTGTGAGTGGTTTGAAAGCCCTGGCTCTTGCGTGGGAGGGAGCGAGCGGGTTGACGAAGGTTACGTCAAAATAATCCGTGCCACCGACAGCTCCCATCGCCCTGATGTCCGGCTTTGTCCTGTTTTGGTAGTGTAAACGAGGTTCAATGAATGGATGTCGGGCTGCTCTTGCAAGATCATTCCCAGTAAAGTCACCTGGTTGTTGTGGCGAGAATCCCGCTCGCAGGCATAGCGACAATGTAGCAAGTGGTCCCCGTAGATATCCAGCATTTCAGGACACCCTGCTTTTGGGCAAGGGGTACCTGGGGCGAATAAAGGGGTTTGGTAAAAGTACTGGAACCACACGGAGAAGTCTTTGCCCCTAATGTGCGTCCTCAATCCAGGGCGAGGTACACTGTAGACCCAGCCTTTGGCTCCGGGGAGGGACATGCTAGCGCGGAAGGCGCGGGTGCGGATGTTTCCGAGCGGTAAGGCCTCTTGCGCAGCCACATGAATTGCATCTGTTAGCTTCTTCTGCGATGGTGGGTTGGAGGAGCAGAAATTGCTAAACGAAATTCGTTCTGAGGGTCGACAAGAGGCGCTCCGTGTGGTAAAGGCGGCTGTAGCATCCTCGTACTGCGTCAGGTCTTGAACACAGGACGGCAAAGACTTCTCGCGTAACTGCTGCGTTGCGGCGCTAGACGCAAGAAACGAAGCGGCAGCGACGTCTCGCGCAGAGGTGAGGCCGATTCCCAAGGTCGGCTTCTTCTCCTGTAGTGGCTTAATGGGCAGTTGCAGCTCCTTGAATATAGAGTTGTCTAGCATTCCACCCGCTATAGTACGGCAGCAGTTCTCGATTAAGCTGTCGAAATATTCGGCCCCTTTCCGCGTGCAGGAGGCGGCACAACTCGCAAGAGGTATCCCACTTTGCCGACCTCAAAGCAGTTACGTAGTAGTTGGAATGAAGCTTGTGCGTCCTCGAATTCCATGACATCGTTAAGTAAAGGCTCAAGGGAGTGTATATGGTCCAGAAAGTATTGTTCCATGAGCGTTTGGGAGCCGATTGGCGCGTTTAAAACCAAAGTCCCAGCACTGTATTGCTGCCGCATATCAGAGGGGTATACGGACTGAACCGATGCGGAGGGGACAGTGGGCCACCATACTTTGCATTTTGAGACTGCCAGATGGAGACCACGACGTTTGGCCTCGGGAGAAGACAGAACCTCGATTACCTTGAGTATAGCCTCGTGTTTGGCTACAATGTAGCCATCGTCGTGATACCAAAGCTCCAAAAGCAGTGTGTCTAACCCTGTGTCCTCGTCGGGGAATCCCGACAATAGCTCTGTGATCTTCAGGGCGATGGGGTGGAATACAAGAGCGAAAAGCAACCCGCTAGGCGGGTCTCCTTGCTGGGTACCCACAACACTCCGTATAGTCTCGAATCCCGTCCAGAGGAACGCTGGGTCGTTGTTGTAGCAATACAGTACCCAAGGAAGCAACTGGGGAAATAGGTTCCGGACCGCATTAAAAAAGGAAGCACGGGTGCACAGGTTGAACGCATTCTTCAGGTCGACCGACAAGAGCGCATATTCAGAGCGTGTACCAAACTTGTTCACGATGCGTCGAACACCGTGAACTACTGCATCAGTTCCTGACTTTGTAGCGATACCAACCTGAAGAGGTTGGAAGTAGGTAGCGGCCCTATCGTTGACCCGAGTAGCAAGGCAGCTACTAACTAACCATCGCAAAGTCTCTCCCACTGCAATGGGGCGCCGAGTCATGTCCTTCTTCGCAAGTGGTGTGAGTGGGGCTCCAGCAATCCACGGGCGAGGGCAGTCGGAGCTTTTCCGGAAGCCAGGACGTTCACCAGTTCTGTTAATGAATCCAAGAACTTCCCTTGCGAGGAAGATGTGGGTGTCCGTAGAAGCTCTTCGACGTGAGAGGGGCGAAGTCCGGACCCCCCGGGGCTGGACCGGGTTTGAAAGAGCGAACTGCCCGCAAAACCTCATCCTTTGCGATCGCTGAGATGTCGGGGAGTGCGGAAGGCGGTTCAAAGTATTCCTCTTCTTCAGTACTGTATGTTTCCCGTCCAAAGCGTGATACACTGTCTATGTCTTCAAAAGTAAAACACCCAAATCATTCCCCTGTCTATGCTTTGAGGGCACCCTCAAGCTGGATTGGCTCGCAAAACAGTGCCTAGTTGCTTTCTTGGGCTGGCTCTGTCATCGGAGGGTATTTTTATTCTACGAATATCTTCCATAGTAGCTCAAGTAGTACCACTGACCACCATGACGTAACGCTCCTCAGGTGACGGCCGAGGGCAGTCTGCAGACCCATGCAATCATCAGTTGAATTCATTGACTCCATTCTACTGCTTGTAACGGTATTGGTACTGTCCCTAGCTTTCCAGGTTGTTAAAATAACTTAAACTTCCTCAAACTCATGAAATCCTCCTGCCACATTCAAGTAGGAAATCATCCTTTCTCATTTCCACTATCATGTTGTGCATGATGATCAAGTCCACAACTATTGCCATAACGTGCTTGTACTACATCCTGCGAGGCTGCTCCGGAATATGAAAGCGGGATTGGATCACCGTAAACACACTCTCAACGCAAAGTCTGACGGCTTTCTCCTCGTCAGACTTGGAAATGAGTACCTTCTGAATTTTTCCTATTGAATGTTTTGATTGGCTGGTAAGTTTGAGTTGTGTCTCGAGAGGTCATTAATGTTATCTCTACAGCACCCCACCGGGGGTTTAACGAGATAAATTTTGATACAGCTGGACGTTTTCATTGGCTGACATAAATTAGTTTATTTATGTCATTTGGCTCCTTCCTTCTTTTCCCACCGGTGGACTTCTGCTTTACTTTTCTGTCACCCTCGTACTCAGTGGGAGTGATCGATTGTACCAGCAGGTATCATACAGAACCCCATCCTTCAAGATTTCATAGACGATGATCTCATTGATGTTGTTCAAGACCTTTTACAGTCTACTGATGAAGAAGAAGAGAAACAGAGTGGCGGATCAAGGCCTAGACGATCTCCCAGCATTGAAAGACGTCACATAGAAGGTGCGACACGGTTATTTGATGACTACTTCAGCGAAACCCCTGTGTACTCTTCAGCCTTATTCAAACGTCTTTATCGTATTTTAAACAGCTCTTTCATGCATATCTATGATGCTTTTCAATCAAACACATATTTTACGCACCGAAAGGACTGTACGGACAGACTAGGACTTTCTGGCGTACAGAAAGCCACGGCTGCATTTCGAATTCTGGCATACGGTGTTCATCTGATCCCGTCGATGAGTATTTGAGATTAGGACCTTCTACTGCGGATCAGTATGTCAAATGAGTTTTTTCAAAACGGTTATGAGGTCTTTCTCCCAGGAGTATCTTAGAATCCCGATGGAGGCTGATATGAAGAAAGTGCTTGCCAGCTCAGAGAGGCAGGAATTTCCAGGGTTGTTGGGAAGTTTGGATTGCTGTAAGTGGGTATGGAAAACTGTAGAACAGCCTTGCACGGCTCGTTTGAAGGAAAGGAGGGTGTTCAACGATAACATTGGAGGCGATTGCAGATGAAACGCTATGGATATGGCATGCTTTTTGGGAATGCCAGGTCTTGAAACGATATTAATGTTCTTTACTGTGCACCCCTGCTATAAAAAATTTACAACGGGAGTTATCCTCCCCCTACTGAGTTCATTATTGATGGACAGAAAGGAATGTGCCGTATTTTCTTGTCGACGGCATTTATCCAAAATGGCCCTGCTTTTTACATACCGTTATGTACCCAATTACAGAGATGAGAAAGTACTAGCAAGGTTTAAAGAAGGAGCACGTAAGGATGTGGAGCGAGCTTTTGGAATTCTTAAAGCAATTGGCGTTCTATAAGTTGTCCCGCGCTATTGTTCTAAAGACGTAATGCATGAAATTTTTAAGTGTTGCGTAATCTTACAAAATATGGCCATTGAGTAGCGTGAAGAGCTGGAAGGAAGAGTTAATTTGTGGAAGTAAGCGATGACGATAAAGTGATTGGAGGGAATGGAACCCCGATGTGAGGAAATCTGGAGAGTTTGATTCCTCTACTGTTGTTCCGCCCGGATCGTTAGCAGCTTTCGGCGCGATGAGCAACTTTATTAGAAACTAAGCCGAGAACTGCAACGCTCAAAAGTTGGTAATGAATTACCTACGGATGATGAAGGGATACTCATTCCTGTAGCCTAGATGATACGTTTATAACCGACATTATTATTGGCAGCTATGGAATGCTTCAATCTACTACGTATCTATGGTCTCATCGATGTTACATCAGGCGTACAGACGTTTTCAGCAACGTCTTCAGCAGTAGGAGATGAAATAACTGAATTGGTAGACACCGGTGCGGCTAACGATTTGACAGCCCCTCTCCTTGATTTCTGTAGCGCTTCTGCACGCATCAAGTAAAATTACTCAACTGCATCATCTTGGTTACATTCTGCAGGTGACGATGAGAACAGAATTATTTCATTAACCGATCAAGCTGGCGTTTCTAGCCTGCTGTATCTCCGCCGCTTTCTCTGCTAGCTTCAGACGCTTCTATGCAGATTCTGCTTTTTTAGCAAGCTCTTCGGCCTTACATCTTCCCGTCGGACGTTCATTTTTCGCAGAATCGGATTGATTTTCGGCATTAAAATCTTTATTATCATCAACGACGACGATTGCGCAGACGGCATTTTAGCAGCATTTTCTTCTGTTAGACTTTTGCGTGCCGAAAAGCTGCCCATAAACTTATGATGATTGTTAATACCTTCCGCGCTTCTAGAATCTTAAAAGAGTTGCCCCAGTTTTCTGCAGCAGAAAATGTCTTTACCCCATTGTATAGAGTCGTCGCCATTAGTATATATCGTTTTCGCTGACTCCTGTTGGCTTCGTGCGCTGGATGATGTTAACGCATCCCAAATATTTAACGCATTATTTGCTGATAAGCTTGATCTTGCACTTGAGTTATTCTGCGGTCCTAGATCTGCTTGTGGAGGCTTTAAGCTACAGTAATCTTCCAGTACACGGGAGAAAAAGTCGAGATATTTCTGCTCAGAACCAACAATGGGGTCTTCAGAAACTTTGAGTTACGCGCGGGCTAAGATCTGATAGTCCGATACTGTGTAGTTCGCTCCTCTGATGCTAGTTGCGCTCTGTTGAAAATAGCGCTATGCGAATGCGCATTCGAATTTAAAAAGGGATGCAGAGTAGAACCGGTTGGATTGTTGATTCCCCCAGATGGGTCGGAGTCTGTGGGGTGTTAAGCGCACACGAACAGATCAAGTAGAACTGTGGTTGGAATCTACAGTACAGTATATGCAGTGAACCCGTGTAAAGCTGTAAGGTCTGTGAAGCGAAATGCAACATCACTTCCCCCTACAGAGAAGAATCGCCCCGATTCTTGAGGTTCTGCTTGTACTTATTCAAAAGTTCTTGTGAATTCTTGAGGTATGATTCGGGAAGCCACGAGTTCTCATGATCTCCGTACCCTTTCCATTTGACAAGGAATTTATTTTTTCCACGTTCTTTTTATGAGCGAGTATAGACTCAACTTCGTATTCCTCATGTCCATCTTGAAATTGGAGTGGCGGTGGTGGAATTTGTCGGTTGAATTCATCTTCAAAGAACGGTTTCAAGAGGCTAGCGTGGAACGCATTATGTATTCCTCTGTCGATCATCGGTTGAGATAACTGCAGACGGTAAGTTACACCGTTAATGTCCTCTGTTATTTCAAAGGGACCACAATACTTTGGGTTCAGTTTGCGTGATCCAGCCGCATCTTCAAGTGATAAGTTCTTTTTGATAGCCAAACCTTATCACCAATCTTGAAAGTAGACGGCCTTCTTTTCTTGTTTACATATTTTGCGGTGGACTCATTGGATTTTCGGATGTGATTCTGGGCTTTCCTTAATGCTTCTTGCATATGTTTTAGAAAACCTTGCCGCTGGATTGTCTGACGCTAAAACATCTAAAGGTACTGTTCGTGGTTGAATTCCGTAATTGAGGAAAAATGGTGAGAAAGTTGTGGTGACATTCACAGAGGAGTTGTAAGCAACTTCAAAGTCTACCAGGAATTATCCCAATCTGATTTGTCGAAGCTAACGAAAGCACGGATCATTTCCTCTATTTTCCTGTTCATTATCTCCGATTGTCCATCAGTTTGTGGGTGGTATGCAGAGGAGGGGGATATCTTTGTTCCTAGTAGAGCAAAAAGTTTTGTCCAAAACTTGCTCATGAAGATGGGATCTCGGTCACATATGATATTCTCTGGTAATCCATGATTTCGGTATACGTGATTCTTGAACAGCAGTGCTGTTTCAGGAGCATCTGTGTTTGGTTTCGTTGGTATTATTCTGATCATCTTAGAAAGTCTGTCAACGACTGTTAACACGCCGTTGTTTCCATTCTCGACTTTGGGAGAGGTGTGATGAAATCCATGGTTATGTGGGTCCATTTGGTTTTCGGTGGTTCTAGTGGTTGTAAAAGACCTGCGGGTTTCTGATTGGTTGCTTTGGTTCTCTGGCATTGGCAGGAACGTACGTATGGATCATCCGATCTTAAATTTTCCAATAAAACTTTGGTGATATTCTGTTGATAGTTTTGCTTATTCCTAGGTGTCCCGTGTTGGGAGTGCAATGATAGTCATGCAGGAGCTTGACTCTGAAATTTCCTTCTGGTACACAGATCTTCTTGTTTAAGTAGAAGCATCCCTCGACGCTCAAAGGGAGCTTAGGATCTTGATAATGGGTTCTGAGGTTCTCATCCCTACCATAATCTTCTACCAACCCCACTAACTCAGTGTTTGTGAATGATATGGTCGAAATGTTATTGGATTCTGAGGATGTCTTGGTAATAACTTCTTGAAGTAATGAATTGTTTCGTTGATAAGGTGACGGCACATCTTGTGGTTGCCTCGATAGTGCGTCCGCCACTACATTTGATTTTCCTGAGATGGGTATTATCTTGAAGTCGAAATTAACTAATCTTTCCAGCCATCTCACTTGTCTCGGGGACAAGTTTTCTTGGGTTTCTAGGTATCTTAGGGGATAGTGGTCCGAGTGAATGGTGAATGAATTACCATAAAGGTATCTCCACCACTTGAGGGAATCTACAATGGCCAAAAGTTCCCTTTCATGGGCCGCATAGTTTTGTTCCGCATCATTAAGAGTCCTGGACGCAAACGACCGGCCTTTTAGAACCTAATTCTTCCTGTTCCAGCACTGCACCAATTGCATACTGTGATGCATCTGTGGTTACGTAGATAGGCAGTGTGGCGTCGAAATTTCTGAGAACCGGTGCGCTACAAAGTGTTTGCTTGAGTACTTTGAAGGCATCATCTTGAGTGGCTCCATTGGAAATTCACGTTTTTCGTCAATTCTGTGAGAGGTTTTGCAAGAATTGAACAGCCTTTTATGAATCTCCGGTAATAATTGACAAAACCAAGAAAAGACTGTACTTGTTGCTTATTCTTTGGTATCGGCCATTCCATGACTGCACTTATCTTTTTGGATCAACAGAAATACCACTTTGAGAAATGATGTGTCCTAGGTACTCGACTTCTGTAACTCCAAAAACACATTTAGATAATTTGCCAAACAATTTTTCTTTTCTGAGGATTTCGAGTACAGTTCGAATATGATCCAAGTGATCCTTCCATGTCTTACTGTAGATGAGAATATCATCCAGATAGACGATCACAAATAAGTCGAGCTGATCCTTGAAAATGTCATTCATTAGGTTCATGAAAGTTGCTGGGCATTAGTGAGTCCAAACGGCAGAAAAGAAATTCAAAGTGCCCGTATCGTGTTCTGAAGGCGGTAAATGGAATCGAATCTTCGTGTAGTCTAATCTGGTGATACCGATCTAAGATCAATTTTGCTGAAGAACTTTGCTCCTTTAAGCTGGTCGAAAATGTCGTCAATTCGTGGTAAGGGATAGCTGTTTTTTACAGTAAGCCGGTTTAAGGCTCTGTAATCCACACACATCCGTAGACTATCATCCTTCTTGCTCACGAATAGAATAGGAGCCCCCAGGGGCTCTTACTAGGTCTTATAAACTCAGCTTCCAGTAGCTTGTCCAACTGTTTTCGGAGTTCTGACATCTCTTTGCCAGAAAGTCCATAGAGACCTTTCTTCTGTGGTTCTGTCCTTCCTTAATTCCATTTCAATTACTGTACCCTTCTCGGTGCAAACCTCCTGGGAGCTTCTGGAAACACATCAGAAAATTTTTCCAAAACTTCTGTTTATGTCTCGAGGGTACATTGGTGCTCTTGGCTCACTACAATGTAAGGTCTAAGCAAAACTACAAATAACTCTTTTTTCTCATCGAAATCACTGACTATGGTATTGAAAGATACAAAAAGGACTCACTACGGCATCATCAGCAATAAATATGAATGAATTTCCCTATGTTCGATTTTCACCTCATTATTAAGGCAATTGATTTTGTCCCATGCGAGGCGCACATTCTTTCCCAAGAATTGCATCATAAAGCTTCAATGGGCTTATCGCAAAGTACAAGGTTCAGTATAGGCGTTAATATGTACAAGACATCATTTACCAATTTTGAAGTATAGTCCGCACCGTTGGCCATTCAGCAAGCTCTCTGAATCTTCGGGTCTTATTTGATATTTCTTGCAAAATGATTCACTCAAGAAGTTGATCTCACCACCAGGTCTAGGAGGATTTTGCTGGCCCACCAGCATTGTACCCTTGACAATGAGAAGGCCCTTGTGATTTCTCTCGAATGCAGGGGAGAATGTTTCAATGAACGTTGCATTCGATCTGATGGTGGACACGGACCTTTTTGTTTGATTCAATGATAACTCGAGTTTCTTTGTCTAACACAAGGTTGTCAATGGTTCTTCAATGACTGGAACTGACTGGGGACCTTCAATCAGTTCCTCCGGGCTTTTGGGCAGTTCTTGGCCATGTGCCCTTTCTGTCTGCACCTGAGACAGAGACCTTCGCGCATACATCTTTCACGTCTTCTTTGTCAAGCTTCTGTAAATTGGGAGTGTTTCTTTTTAGCCCCGGTATCACTTCGTTCCCAATTTCCATTGGTACAGGACTGCTGGTTCCAGCAAAAGAGCTTCCATTTCCATTCCTTCCTCTAGAAGACTTTGGTAGGTTACCGGGTCCAGAACGCCGATAGGCCGACTCTACTCGCTCAGCATCCTTCATTAGATCGGAGAGGTTGACGTATTCTTTGGTACAACGCCTTCCAGATATAGGGCTCAAACCGCGACAGTAACGATCTATCTGGTCTTTAACTCCAATATCGGGGATGTCGAGTATAATTTTGTTGAAGTCTTTCGTTGAAGGTAGGAACATCTTTGACTTGTTTCCAGCGGGCGAGTTTGTCTCGAGCGATCTTCTCTTTGTTCAGCGTTTCAAAACGCTGGATCAAAGCACCTTCAGGGACTGCCAGGAATTTTTCCTTTCCCTTCTTCTGTCTTGGTGTACCATCCACCATTCATGGGCATTTCCAGCCAAGTAGCTGAGTGCTGTGTGTAGGGGTCCATTGCCATCATTCGCTCCGAGGTAGTTGTCCATCTGAGCACACCAGCTGCCAATCGATCCTTTCCCTGTGAATGTAGTTGGCTTGTTTTTCTTTGGGCCAGCCTGACTATCCACTGGTGCATTACTTGACGAACGGGCCTGGTTGCGGGCGTTTACGAGTTCAGATTCTAAGGAGGATACATTTTGCGCTGCAATAGAAAGCTCTGATCTGTATGCCGCAATCTGGTTATTGGCATGCTCGAGATTCTCCTGCAACTGAAGCACAACTTGCGTCAGGGACTCTAGGGTGACTTGCGGCTGATCGATAGCGATTAGGCTCACAAAAGCAGTAACAGTATTTGGCCTGGTATCTGAGAGAAGTTTCCGACTTTACACGTGTACACGCGGTGATACGTGTACTCGATTTCTGTAACACCTGGAGTAACAGGGAGTCTCTTAGATGGTTGTTGGGCTAACTACCCACGATGCGAAGCCCCAGCAAGCTGGTCTTTCAAAATGCCAACCATGATTTTTCAAAAAAATTTGATTTAGAAGATGATTGGCTTTCCTTGCACCTTCAAATTCAGGTCCTGGTGACCTAGTGGTTAAGTGTAAGCAGCTCCTGAAGAAGTGGTCGCCGGCTTAAATCCTCCAAGAGCACTTACAAAAAGTTCCTTCTCTAACGTAAGGGTTCACCTCAGTCACGTCGGGTGCGTTATAGTAGCCCTTCTTCCGATTCTTGCTTTGCGGTGGTTGTCCTGTCTAGGTCCTGATGGCGATACGAACTTACAATTGTAAGTACTACTACAAGGATATGGGGGCAGCAGAGGAAAGCTTGCAATCACAGCGGAAGGGTGAACACAGCACACACACGAAGTCGATTGAGAAATGAACTTATTGCTCCATTTTCCTTTTTTTTAATCAAAAAAAAGCAGTTTTAATGGAAAATAAAGATACTAATTGTGTCCCTTGACTTTGAGTCGATGCTGAGCGCCGTTCTGATGGCGGACAAGGTCTTTTTCACTGAACAACTCCATATTGCAGTCCTTGCACTTGTACTCCTTCTTGCTTGTACGGCGGATGTGACGACGGGAACGGAGGTGCTCGAAGTACTGAACGCGACCGGAGCAGGTGACTTGGCAATGGCGACAATGAAACGGAGATGACTTCGGATTCTTGTTCATCCGCGGCCTTTTCGAGGGCCTAGCCTTGCGAATTCGATGGTTTACCACCCTCTGGATGGAAACAGGGCGGCGTCCGGCAGCACTTGAAGCCTTTTCGGAGGAGCCCTTGAACTTGTCGGTGGCCTTGGCGTGTTCAGGACGGTTGGACGCGACGGATTCCTCGGGATGGGGAGTAAAGATCGAAAACTGGGGGATGGGGGTGCGAGGCTCTTCGACCGTAACAAGGGGAGGTGCTACTGAAAGTGCTCGGGGTAAGACGAGATCTTTTGCCAGTCGGCGTAGGTGTCTTGGGCTCCTCGGGGCTGAGTAAGGCGATCGGGTTCTCGGAGTCGACGGACTAGGCGGAGTCTTAGGACATTCTTCCTCGCCAATCGGTTACAAACGGCGAGGTGGGCAGGGAACGAAAGTCGGCGAGGTCTTCTGAGTTGTACCCTGACAGCGACGGAGGGCGGCCCTCTGACTTCCTGTTGTACGACACTGTGGGTTTCCGCGTAAGGGTCAGAGTGAAAAACACAAAGTTCGTCTCTGTTTGCAATCGGGCAGCTGAGATAAATATAGTAGAGATTTCATCCCAACTGGCGGATTGGAAAGACGCACAATGAGGCACAACTTACTTGTGAAGCCACCACGATGTGGGTTGTTAAGCGCACACGAGCTGATCAAGGTAGAACTGTGGTTTGAATCTACAGTACAGTAGATGAAGTGAATTCGTGTAAAGCTGTAAGGTCCGTGAAATGAAGTGCAACAGAGTCTGAGCTCCAGACATAGGTGCGTGTGAGGGGATGCGAACTTCGTCGCTTGGGGGAGAGATGGAGTAGGGTAGAAACCTGGAATACGAGGGAAGCGCGAAGAAAGATGCCGAGAACCGAGCTCCACATTACCGCCAATTCATTTCCAGATGTGAAATTAGCCAATAAGACGCCTCCAACTGTTACTTTATCTGATGCAAAGGGGTACTTTCAGGGCTACTATTGGTTGAAATAGCCCAAGATTATGGCCCCAGAATAAGATTTATTTTATTTTCGTTCCTATGGGGACAGCTAAAGCGAAGTAAATTATCAAATTTACATTTTCCATCTTTCAATTGTATGGGTGGGGATGCTCTTAACGTCTTATCTGGCTATCTATTATTAGCCTCTTTATTTTTACATTCTGTATGGAACAAATATGTGTCCTTTATTCATTTTTGAGTCTTACCCGATAGATTCTAGCCCTAGACACTTAGTGTGTAGAAATGGCCACCGTTCACTTTGTTAAGTGAGTGCCGGAGAATTGACTTGTGGGATCGGTTGAAGAAAGAGTTTTGTGTTTAAGAGAGAAATTTGTGGTCTGCCCCAGTAAGGATCGAAGTCATGGAAATTTAAGTGGCTGAGAGAAGTTGTTGAGCTTGGAGACCTCGAAAATTGTGGACAGTGAAGTCAATACTCATTGAAGCATTGATGCTTGGCTTGGAATTATTACCGTCTATATTCAAAATCAAATGTACTTAAGTCTGGTCCTAGCACGTTGTAGTGAAGTAAAAGGAACCAAATGGATAAACTTTTTCTCATATTTCCTAATTTCTTGGACTGTGGGTTCGTAATAGAACAGATCAAAAATTTGTACCGAATATGAATCCGATCCGAGAATGGGTACTCGTAATCAAATTTATATTCCAATAAGTAGTAATCAGTTAGAAATGGAGGAAATCTATCAGTCAGCACTTTGGATTCGCTTGTCTGAAAAACTATAGGGTAGATCAGATATATTGCTCAAATAAAAACCAAAAAAATTTCCCCCTTTGGCTAGGAAAGGAACCATGTTGATGATGTTGACATCACGGACCATCCCAGGCAGGTAAAAAAACATGCTTCATATATGTATGTTAAGGTCGTGGAAAACCTCCATCATCAGCTCTGGGTTCCATCCTTTCCAATTTTTATCCCCTGCTGTGTCTTTGAATAAACTTTTTTACTACCATCTGCGGTCTACGCAGTCAATGGGCCCAGGAAATCCAATTTGGGTATTATGATTATCAATATGATTATTTTCTTCCCATTGGTGTTTGCAGGTACTTTTCTTTGAAAGCAGTTAATAATGATTGAAAAAACTGTTTCAACGTGAGGAAGGTGTGGCCGATGGCCCGATTCTTGTGTCCTGATTATTCGCTAGATGAGGACCGCTAAGGTCATATATTTACATTCGCCGATTATGCTGCCGTCGGCCGTATTGCTCTCACCACTTAAACCACCATAGTTCTACGAGAAAAACGATTTCTCGACAAACTCGGGTAAATTACCTCAGGGCTGCCACAGTGATAACTTCAGGCTTAAAAATCCAGATCAAAACCGAAAAATACATTGTATCTCACAATACCACCGACTACGGTAGAAGACACGCGACAGCGTAACCGTATCTCGAAACAATGAACGCGTCAACCTCAGACATTAACCGAACGCGCCGTTTTGTCACGACATTCGTTGACCATTCGCGTCTCCTCCGTTTGAATGCCGAATATATTGGGGTATTATTGTGCCGTTACGATGAAAACTGCAAAAGAGTCGCCGTGCGCGCCGAAAAACTCGTAAAAGAAATGACTTCGAAACCGATTCGCCGGGTGAACATCAAATTTTGCTTGGATAGCGAATAAGTCCATTCTACGCTGGACCACCGGTTCATAGAAGGCGTCGACGAGTACGGCGAACTACAAGACAACGAACATCGGGAGTTCCTAGAGAAAAGGTCCGAAAAGTCGAAGAAGAACCTAATGGAGTCAGATCTGGTCTCGTTAGTTGAGAAGGAAATTCACATGGGTATGTGCGTACACTAGACACGTTCCCGTGTGGAATTGATTTTCATGAGCTACACCTCGCTACTCCGTCTTCACTGGTTGAAGTGGGTACTGCGATCAAACTAAAAGATTGTAGTGCTTCACATCCCTTCGCGTTTTAAGCCGAAGCAACTGCAGAGGAAGCTCTAATAACGTCTTTATTTCGCGTACAACGAACTTCGGAAGGATTTAAAGAAGTTCATGGCACATTACTTTTCGATTTCCGAGGCATTCGAGAAGTTGAATGTTGGCCCTAAAACGCTGCGTGTAGACGCAAAACAGAACAAGTCTGGTTCTCGTGGAAGCGGCGGGTCAGTAGCACAGGATACACCACAAAAATACAAGAACGAAAAGGAAAAACCAAAATAGCTATCCCGAACCCTAAGAAGCCGGGAAAGATTCTTAGGGGATTTTCATACGCCAATAATACACTGCCTTGGGTGTGTGACCATCTTTCAGTCCCGAAATTCGGTGCGAAATTCCGATTGAAAGTGGATCTACGCCCATATAACCGGTACAAAGTGCGAAATCAGTTTCCAATGCCGAACTGGGAACATGGGTTGTCGAAGCTGGCGGGTTCGAAGTTCTTTGCGACTTTCGACCTGTCGCATGGATACTGGCAAGTACCGTTGGGCCGAGGATCCAAGGCGATGCAGTCGTTTATCACCCCCCGAGGGATATATTTCACGCGTTCTTCATGGAACCACAAATGAGGTTACGCATTTTCAATCTGCACTTGCAGTGATTGCATCACCAGAACTAGGGCGATGGTTCACGATAATCTGTTTCGCGACAAAACAATCATCGGCCTGTTAGAAAGTGTTACTCGCTTTCTAGGGATGAACGTGGAGTACAATATGAAGTTACATCCACTCAAAAACATCATTTTCTGCCAATCAATCCGGTGATACGGCCGAATTGTCTCCGCTGACGGGATAAAGTTCGACCCCAAGAGGCTGGACGGACTGCTTTCCATGGAACCACCGACAACTGGAGCGCGCATACAGAAATTAATCTGTTCCGTACAGTGCTTAAGCAAGGAATCACGAAATTAGCGTAGCTGACGGCCCCACTACACGATTTTTTCGAACGGATCTACACCCGTACAAGCAAGTGTACAAAAATATCCGTATTTCGGGTTTCACTCGCCATGTTAGGCTAGGTGATCCTGAAAAATCAGCTTTTGAGGCATGAAAGACGGCTCTTGCACGCCAAGTCGCCCTTTCACGTAGATGCGCACAAGCGATTGTGCATCTTCACCGATGGATCGGAGCTCATCTTTCCCGATATCGTGAGAAAAATCCCGCACTAAGATCCAACTATTCCTCACAAGGAACAAAGGCACGAGCCGTTGGCTTTCCTTTTTATCTCGATTCAACCGGAAACAACTCGGGTGGTTCACTTTGGAAAAAGAAGCCCAAGCTGTTCTCAGAACACTCGACCGTATGCACTGGTTAGTCGCGACGCCGGCAGGGTTTGACCTGCACACTGATCACAACAAATTGATCTTCACCTTCGACCCGCTCTCGGTAGTCCCCGACCTTTCGCAGACCGCGACTCGGAAGGAATCACGCTGGGCAGTTCGCCTCAGCGTATAACCGTACAGCAGCTTCCTCATAAAGGGAGAGGATAACGTATGGGCCGACTTACTCGGGAGATGGTCAGCTGGACACCGAGAAACGGTTCGTCGTCTCGTCCGAATCCTGGAGTTTCAGTCCGAATTCCAAATCACACTGAGGGAATGCGGCGCTACAAAGACGGTCACGTATGGACTCCTGCATCTGCGGAGGATCTACAGTTGCGCATCTGCACCATCGCGCACACAGGCCAAGAGGACACCGAGGCCGTGATTATACATTTCAACAAGTAGCACCCGCATTTCGGTGGTCGAAAATGGATTCCGACGTCCTGTCCTTTGTCCGTGCTTGTATTCACTGTTTATCAACAGTTGGAGGGGAGAAAATTCCCCGACCATTCGGACCGGCCATACACGGACGTAACCAAACGATCTCGTAAAGTTCGAATACATCGAACTAGGCACGAGCAAGGATGGAAGGAAATACGTTTTCATGCTTCGAGATGACCATTCCGGCTACATGTGGTTTTTGGGTTTCCCGATACACAGGAAGGTAACAATTCGCAAGCCATCATGGACTGGTGTGCTGCTTTCGGGGTCCCTAATAGACAGATTTCCGATGGCCCAACACAATTCGAGAACGAAACCCATTCCTGGGTACGGAATAACTTGAAAGTCCAGTATCATTTACGCTCCCGTATACGCTGTGGAGCAAGGTGGCCGCAGAATATTTTGGAGAGGCGCTTCTACGGGATTTTCGGGCGCTTATTTCGAAGCTACGGCTCCATCTGAAAGAATCGCACAATATACTTCCGATTGTACAAAGCATTTTGAGCAAATCCCCTTCCTCGCAAACGCGTTACCCCCTCTCAAGAAATTTCTAGGACGTGACCCGACAACACAGGTGCAGAAATTCCTTCATACGTCTACGATGGATGTCTTCCCGATCCCCACTGTTATCCAAGAAAGGGCAGTCAACGTTGAAGAACTTCAACGAGTATGCGCCGACTTGCATCCGGTGATCAAAGAACATCTACGAGGAAACCGTGAACGGGGAAGAAGACAAGCATACAAAGGGATGCTCCCGAATTTTACGGAAGGTGACTACGTTCCTGTCGCTAGAACCGACTTCCACGCCGGTGAGAAGCTATTCCTCTAATGGTGCGGTCTCCGGAGTGTAGATAAAGCACCCAACGATCACCTGTGTCAAGTAGAAGATATACGAAGTAGACAGGTTCAAGATGTCCACGGATCTCTACCCAAGTTTTACTCCGACAGAGGGCTGGATGAAAAAGCGAATTTTTCTCATGTAGTTCAGTCTGAACGTGGAATTCCCGTAGCTGGGCTAATGAAGTTGGTTCAAGAACCAGACGGACTGAAAGTTCAATTGCGTTGACAAGGTCTCTCGAACTCGAAGGATACCTTGGAACCACTTGCGAGCGCCTAAAAGGACGTTCTTACAATGCTCTTTGTGAAAATTGACCAAATATTTTAATCTATATCACGGTGTCCCACAGTGATGCTGAATTGTGGAGCAATATTTTTATTGAGGCCCACAATTTATATTTATTATGAATCATCAAGGAATAATTTTATCTATTTTACACTGGCACTATTTTATGCTGAATTCAGTGTGAAATAATTTTTATGTCCTACAGTTGGGTTTTTATATTATACAGGCTATAATTATTACATTTATGCTACCAACAAATTACTATCTGGATGATTTCTTACCTGGAAAATAATGCAATAATTATTGCTGAGCCTAAATTATGTCTACTAAAATTATTGAACGACTCACCTGATTTTTGTAGCAGGTTCACCCTGGTGTAGAGTATAAGTGGTCTAGATTGTTAGAAATATTTTTACATCCTCGGGCTATCGAAATATTCCCCTCGATCAGATATTATTAAATTTGGTTTTCTATTCATTATTCATTCTAAGTCCGATTGTGGCATTTATTTATTTATTCAAGTTGGAACTTATTATTATTATTTGGATCTACCTATCCCAATTATTTTGCACTTTTGCGGCTTTTAAATCACAAGAGCATGCCGAATGCATTTGCACAGTGTGTTTGAGACGCACTCGCGCTTTGAAGAAGGAAAGTGCCGCTGATGGCCCGGTTCTGGTGCCACGATTATTCGCTAGATGAGGACCTCTAGGGTCATATATTTGCACTCACAGATTTTGCTGCCGCCGGCGGTAACGCATTCACCACCCACACCACCATTGTTCTACGAGAAAGCAATTTCCCGAAACGCTGGGCTAGATTATCTCAGGGTTCCCATAGAAGGCCAACTGTTCAAACATGTGCATAATCTCTTTCAACAGATCTGCACGAATGCAGTAGCATACAATTCTGAATGCCAAAGTAATTTATTAGGGGAATCAAAGTGAGTTTCCTAAGACAAAAGTAATGGTTCTATCCTGCTGTGAAATGTAGCGTCACATTGCTCTTCTTCATGTATATCCGATCAAAAAAAATGCGATACATCCTGAACATCTGTCCAAATTCTTCTTCGCCGCATCTTGTAACGTGAAATTGGGAGCCGTAGCTACAAAACTCATTAAAAAATAGAAGAGTGGCATCCCAAAGAAGCTCTTGAACAATGCTTAGGTTAAGCTTGTTATTATTACTCGCTTTTCTGCCCTCCATACACTACAGATTGTAAAGAAATGCAGCACAGCTTCCTGAGCCCGTTTTACGCCGAGCTTTTCGTCAACATCAGACTCGGCTTCGTCTAGAACAACTTCCGAGGCTTCATGGATTAACGATGCAATTTTTCGAGACTGGTATTCATTGAGCAATTCTCTGTCGAATAAAATCATCATTAACCGCACAGTAGGGTGATGAGTGCGTTTAAATCTGAGTTGCATGGACAAGTGGGGTCATTTGGCTTTAAATTCTGAGTTGTGGGTTTTGTTGATTTTGTGAGGCACTCACGCTCCGTTCCGTCGATGCTACGTCTCTTACGGAGCCTTTAAAGCTTTACGCATGAAAATGTCGTGTACCTAGTGCTGAAGGGGCAGATGGGGCAAATGTACTCGAAAAACAAAGTTTTTCGGAACCAATAGTCAATTTTGTGGGGTTAGGGATCTCTGCAAATTCTGCATATTTTGACGGGTGAAACTTGGCCCGTATTCCTGCAGTCTAAAGATCACTTCCTGTAATCTAATTGGCTGATAGGTCAAATAACTTAATTCCATGGGCTGATCAATTACAGCAGTAATAGCTGTAGAAGAATTAGGGTTGATTTAGAGCTATTTTAGAGGCCCTAATGTTGCTTACGGATTAATTAACGTAGGATAAGCTAGTGTAAGTGAAAAAAATGTATCAGATGTGAGATATGCAGAATAGGGAATGTACGCGTGTGTAGGGTCGCATTGGCGTTTGTTACGTATACGTGGTACTGCAAAGCATAGAAAACTTTGCCACAGTGGTGCCCATATTTTGCACTAGTGCCAGCTGCGGAACTGTACTTTTTACAGAACTTTGTTCTGTTCTTAAGTTGTTACGGTAAGGGGGGTTATTCGAGTCATTACCATGATTACACCTCTCCGCCTGCTCAACGTGCAGTAGATGGTCGGCTTCATGCGCCATTTGCATCCCACTTCTCCACTTCCTATCTGCATCCCCTGCAGCATTCCACTGCTGCACTCTCTTTCTGAATCCACGGCTGCATCCTAGGATCCTGGTAATCCTATGTACCCATGAATCTATATTCCATATGAATGTGAGTGTTATTTGTACTTCGAACACAGTCTCGGCTGCATCAAGAATTAATCTATAGTACGTAAGAGTTTAAATGCTATGCATACTTTGGCTGCATCCTCTGGCTGAACCGACATTGCTATTTGAAGGGAATGAGATACCGAAAGTGTTCATTTGGTGGGACATTATATTTAACGGATTTTCTGCTGCTTTAGAGGCATAGTGAGGGCTGATCGCTCGGAGTTAAGTAGGGCTCCTTCAACGCTTTCTGCAAGATATATTTCTTTGGAGGAGGAGAGGAAGGTCGCTGGAAGTGTACGCACCGAGCATTGATTGCGGCACGTAATGCTTGAGATGTGAATTTTTCTGGCATTTTCACAGTAAAGTTATATTTATCTGCTACGGAGGGCAGAGATGGATTTAAGGATGGGCAGGAGTTTGTGGAAAGTGTTAGCACGGTAACTAGGGAAGTCTATTTGGAGGAATTTTTTGGAGTTCTATATCGCGAAAAGTATGCAAAGGGTAACCTGGCGAAATAGAGGAGTGTCAAGACCGAATATATCGATGGAGATGGATACAGAAGTGCCATAGTGGCGGATAATGCGGTAGCGAGGTTTAGATCTGGCTTTAACGTCGCGAAAACTACGACAGTGGAGTGCCAGGGGTTTGTTTCGGAGCGATTCAGGGATTTTTGGGAGCAGGTTATTCCTAGTCAGTTGAGGAAACTGCCAAGGTGGATATGCCCAAGTTTGAGGATCCAGGTCATGTAACCGTGGATTGTTCGAGATGTGGGAGGGGTTTTTCCAGGAGAAGGTTTGGAGAGCCACTTATTATGCAGAGAATATACAGAAGGTAGATAAAATGGGTTGAAATGTGGCGATAATGAAATAAACGGGAGTAATCGGGACGTTTAAAGATTTAGAAAGTGCGGGTGGGGCTTGAGGAATCGGCGGGTGATGGAGTTTTTGAGAGAAGTGCGACTGCTGCAAGCAGAGGCGGGGGTGTCCAGGATGTACTGGCTATCCTGTAAGATGAAAGTGGCACAAATGCTGGGTTTTAACACAAGAGGATTTTGTGGAGAGAATAGCAGGGCAGGGCGTTGCGAAAACTCCCATGCCATGTTGGGAAGCAATGTGGGGACATGTACAGGATTGCCCTGAATGCGTGAGAAATGGACTTAATATGGAATTTTAGGGCCTCATTTCTTTTTTGGACGGATTCGGGTCCTGCGTCTGGTAATTTAAGTGATTCGCCCGGAAGCGAAATGGGAGTAAGTGTGCTGGCAAATTGGGATCATAATGGGATAGAGATAGGCCGTCTGTGCAGGGTGTGACGCAGAATCAAGTGCGAACTTACCGTCAAATTAGGGATCTTTTATTGCGTTGTTAGTGGTTCTTTTTTGCTTGAGAATGTTGATACGCTCAAGAAATTCGTTTAGGGTGGTGGCGCGGGGAAGAATTCCAAGTAAATTCCTTCGAGGTTCAGTCTTGACGTGTTGAAGGCTTCATTCTGCAATAGTGTGGCTAATGAATCCAGGAATTGTCCACATTTTCCTGTGTGTTCAGTCAACTCTTGGTGTAATGTGTGTTGCTAGCGAGAATGTGAAGAAAATTTGCGTGAAAAGAGCTGCAGCTTGAATTGGAGCGATTTTAAATTGACCGAAGGGGAGGAGTGGTGGCGGTGGCTTGAAGAGAGGGCAGATTGAGGCTGACAGAGATTGAGGCTGGTGCATCGTGGTTGATTGTTGAAGGCTGATTGAAATTGAGAAAGAAATGGATGACGGAGGGCTATGAAAAGTGTGAATTGGCCTTGAGACCATGAATGAGGAAATGAATTATTCTCTATTAGTTATAGATGGAGGGATATTCGGAATGAACCACGCGTGATCGGACTGATATGTCTTTTTTGATGTAGTATTGGATAGGGATGTCAGAATTAAATCGAATAGCAAGATGTTCGGTTTCGAGACACCATAATATACCATATTTTACTTCAAAAAGTGAGCAGAGATGGTTGAAACGATGTTAACGATGGTGGGGGAAGTAAAGAAGTGGCTTAGTAGATCGATTACCTCATTCGTCAAGTATTGTAAGGTTGGGGCTTCGATAGGATTGGAAGTCTTGGCGAGAGTCGCTGTTGCCGAGTGATCCATCTGGAACGAATGGTTGGAGCTATACAGAGCTTCTACGTAGGTTAAGGCTACGTTAATGGTATTGAATTAGTTCAATACTGGAGGTTTCAGTACTAGAGTTCAGTTGCTTCAGAGAATTTACTGTATGCTCTATGTTGGTGGAAGGGCCTTGGAGGCTTTCGAAATTGGCTTCCGCATTCAAAGGGAGATTATTGCAGAGAAGAGATTTGCTGTACTGATTACCGCAGGATCTCCCCTGTTTATTGAGGAAACGGGAAAGTACCATGTTTTACTGAGCGTTTCTTGGGCCAGTAAATTGTGATGACACAAAAAATGCAGCCAGGACGACGCTAGTGTTCCTTCCCCATTACGCTGTAGATATACCTTTTTGAGTCGATTGCGGTTGTCTGGAAAACCATGGGATAGGTCGGAAATATCTTCCAACAGTAAAACACCAAAACGTTTTACACTAGTGTCGGTAACGATCTTGGGGCTTTTACGCGGTGTTATATGTATACACCAATCACTGTAATTAATGTGTCACATATAATTTTTTAACTTCATTTTTGGTCGATATTCACAATTTAACGTGTGACAAATTAATAATGCACACACAATATACTAATGCAATATTATTGTGTGTTTGAACTAAAGCCTAACAGTATAAAGTTTGAGCACCCTCAAACACAATTTTCATTCATTATTTCAATCCCTAATCAGTCTCAGTTTCTATATTAGCTAGATCATCGTCTACAGGAATGCCTCCAAAATGCACCCTCTGCTTTGCTATGATCTTCTGAAGTTCTGAACTAAGCTGAGACTCACGCCAAACCCCATCAATATCAAGTGCCATGCCAGTACGGATCATTGCTTTTCTCGCATAGGAAATCCCATTCATATCTTTGATAAAATTGAATTCTCTGACAACTCGAGCACACAACTGAAGATACCATTTTTTCGGGTTCGGCACACATTCACTCGCCTCAGTTCAGTTATTACTCCTCACAAATGACGCCTCATAGCCCTCCCAATGTTTTCTCAGAATATCCTTGATCTTTTGGATAATAAAGCTGTCTGTAGGTTGTACTAGACCTGTAGCATTAGGAGGAAACTTGTGAATAGTTGCGTTAAGCTCACGAAGCTTCTCCTTAACAGATGCATTAATGAAATGCCCTCCGCAATTATCAACAAAAAAATACCTATGGGCGTCTCTTTTCTTTGACATTACCCTTGGCTTGTTCAGCCAGTCCAGGAAAACCGTTCCGTACATTCATCTTTTTGGTTGTGACCGATAGCAAATACCAGGGATGTTTTATGGCACTCCCTTAATTGGATAGGACCGATTTTTGTTTCGAAAAATGAAAAACAGGACTTCTACAGTAGCATTCACACCACCTGTCACTCTCACCATCATAGTGAAGTTCTCGTCTCCTGACACAACATCAGCGTACTTCACTTCGCTACATCCTCGTAGTCCAAGTGTTTTCCCGTTGTCCATATTAAAATAAAATGGCTTTCATCTGCATCGTCCATATGATTCTCATTGTATAAGACAGAATAAAACCCACGCTTCAAATGACCCATATAGAAATCAATCTGTTTCTAAATCAAGATTTTTGTCTCAGGACTAGTACAGGGTTTTCCAGTTTGTTCGCGAAAATCTATACCACTGAGCACCATGAAGTGTTGCACCCAGCGAATCGTTACTTTCCATTCGATTGAGACCTCTTTGTATAAAAAATTCCTATTGGAAGCGGACTCAGGTGGTGCATTCCTAATTAAATCTCTAGCAAGCTGCTGTAATACAGCAGGGTAAAACTTCACACCTGCGACAGTAAGCCGCTCAAACTCCTCGAACAAGAACGGATCTAATGCACCAACCCATGGAGATTGCTTGCGACCCCTTCCATCCAGAGCTTTCCTACTTACTCTCCTTTTCCCTGTCGCTGACAACCCAAACAGGATTCCTCCCCTACTGCCGTATTTTTCAGCGAAAGTGTTTTCTCCTGACAGTTCCACTACCGCTGGGCTTTCTCTAATCTAGCACTGAATGTATCCGTGAAACCCTAGGAAAATTTTCCACTGCCTTAGAAAAATGGTTTAGGCCCAGCTGTACCTGATTCGTCGTCCACCATCCATTTAGTTGCCATCAGTTCCTCAGAGAGACTGTTAACGTGATGTAATCTCCTTGATTTTTTTTCTTTCGATGGCCGATTATAAGAGCAAGACTACCGGTGTGCTTTAATTTGGGTCTGAAAAATAGATATAGGATGGCGAAAATCGCACAAACAGGGGAGCATCCATACCAGTTTCACAAAAAAAGTGTGCAAAATCAAGGTCAACTTGGACTACTACTTGTGGTCCTACTCAATGACAGCCAATCATTGTTGGCCGTCAAAGAAATTACCACAATTTAATAAACACTATATGGAGAAGTTTGCTGTGAACGAACCCTCGATTTCCGGCAACGAGTGCTCGTATCGTTACCTCATCGCCTAACACGACAACAGACATGACTGAGATAGCGAATCAGATGTGGAGGTTTTCCAGAGAAGTCGGAAATGCTGCAATCGCTACAAACACTTGCCGCCATGCCCATAGCAAAAAATCGAAGCAGAGTTGACGGAGTCTTCAGAAAAAGCAACGAGTATGAAACATCAACAGTGGAGAAAGCACGTGGATAAGCGATTAACTCGGAGAAAGCCCGTTAGACTCTCTCCGCAGCTGTCACCGACGATTTTTACGTCCCCATAGGTATGCTCTACAAAATTCTTCATGATTTTGACTACTTGTTTCTCTGAAATCTGGTCTCTTCGCGATGATGCTGCGGCAAGTACGGTTTTTTTCCTCTGAAATAAAGCTCCTCGCGTGTCTGCGAGTACTTGGTACAGCGCGATAGTTCTATGACATGGAAGATGCATGCCGCACGGCGCCCGGAAATTCTACGATAATACTTCAAATTATTCTGCAGGTGTATCCGCAAATATATGCCCGAGCTTCCTCAACAGCTACCTAAAACGCAGGAACTGCAGAAAATTTCAGAGGAGTATGGGAAGGAGGGATTTAGAGGGTGCATTGAGGCAGTAGATGGGTGCAAGTTGAGATGGAAGAATTGCCCTGCAGAGTTAAAGGGGAAATTTCATAACATCAAGGAATGGAAGCTCGCAACAATTTCCGTTGAAGCTTAGTGTGATCACGACTTGTATATCTGGCACTGGTTTGCTGGTAGAAGCGGAACTAACAATGACAAAACACTTCTAGTGGTCTCCTCGTTATTTGTAGCCATCTTGAATGGTACGTACTAGATATAGACTCCGGCTAACTACAAGCTCCATCGCAATGCTCCCAGCAGCACTCTCTGCTATTCCCTTGCGGACGGTATTTATCCCCGCTGGACAATCTTTGCGAGGCCGATCCATGAGCCGGCGAATGAAGGAGAGCGAAAATACCCAAAGCTGCAAGAAGCATTAAGAAAAGAAATTGAAAGGGCATTTGGAGTTCTGCAGAATAGGTTTACAGTGTTAAGAAGGAAATCTTTTCTTTGGTTCAAAGAAAACATTGTAGCGGTCAGTGAGACTTGCATTATCCTGCATAATATGCTCATCCGAATGTCTCAGGACTGCTTTTTTGAAGAGGACATTGCCGCTGAGGGACGTATGATAAATTTGGTAACCGAGCTGTATGACGAAGGACGTGGAAAAGCGCATCAAAGACAGGCAAACGTGCGAAATCTGAGATAGAGATCGAGGAAGAGCGTAATGTCGGTGGCCAACTAGACTTAGAGGGTATGCAGATAAGGGAGAGCTTTCTGACGTCATCTATAGGGTTTGAAGGATTAAGGAAAGATCTCATGGAAGCCACAAAGGAGGCAAGGTGGAAAGGTATGCAGCGGCTTTAGTAGATTTGCTGTCTTCGGGCACCTTGCTGAAGTTTTTACGCTTCTCTAGCAGAAGACACGCTTCCTATGGGCAAGCTCGGATTTCTTACGACGTAGTAAACCCAGGGATCTGTTCAGGTGTAAGATTTCGACAGCACAGGGGGAAGGTCCTGCCCCAAAAAGGCGTTGGCGATGAAAAAGTCAAGCCGGCCGCCATTGTTGATATCCCGACGCTGCAGGATGTGGAGGCGAGTGAGCACGGACCCTACCTGGCTAAAACTACTCCAGAGGGTTCTGAACTGCTACCAACTGCTGAGCTAAATACGTCCGGCACCTCAGCTACTGCTCCCCTTCGGAAACGTCCGCAAAACCACCCGCCCTCTCCTTTTGACCATCACCGCTCTCTCTCTGTTCACTAGCTCCTTTGGTCTGTTGCCTGCTCGCATCCTCAACTTGCCTCGCCTAGTTCCCTCTAATTCTCCGCTTCTCCATCAGACTGCCCATTATCTCCCTAAAAGCTTCAGATCCCGGGTCTAGTAGCTTCAAAAGTTCTATATCATTGGCCTCATCTTGCTGCGCAAGTCTTCTTTTCTTGGACTGTGCGATGATTGCATTCCCTTCAGATAAACTCTTCTGGATCGCCTGCAGTGTCTGGTCTATATGCCTCTCCTCGCTCGCTCTTTTTTCTTATACTGTCTTCCGTTTTATCCCTTTATGGCGCATCCCCTCCTCCTTATAAGAGAGGAGTAGTGATCCATCACCCATCTGCTTCCGATGTCCCTCAGCAACCGTGTCCAGTGTTGCTCGGGCTATTGATTTCTCTGCACTGTCCCCAACATCTTTCTTCGCAGCAGCCTTTTTACTATTGCCCCCATTCATGTCTGCAATATCACGCTCCTTTTTGACCACTTCATCTTTTTGACTTGAAGTTGAATTCGTGGAAGACAATTTACCACTTCTTTTACTGTACTCGTCGCAAAATCGATCGTGCTGACTGAGATAACCGGCAGTAGAGATCCATTTCAACGGCTGCACAAAGACATAATTCCCGTCGGCACCAAACTTCCCAGCTCTTTTCCGATATTGCTCCTGCGTTACTTCCGCTAGTAGGTCATCGTCAGATCCGGACAACTTCATGGACCTGACCTTCATCCACGCTGCAAAAAAGTGTTGCGTATCCGGCGCGATTCTTAGCCAAGTGCTGCGCAGAGAGGCAGCTGAACTTTTAATTATATATTTATTCCTGCAAATGAGCTCAATTCCGGCCCACATGCTCTTCTCTTCTTGATTGCACCCTTTCCCCGACTGTTCAATCCATGCGTTCACCAACTTAAGGGACTCATCCTCAGTGAACCCTTGCCACGCCCCTTCTTCTGCTGTGCACTGCCCCTTTTTTCCTTCTCTTTCTTTCACATCTTTCTCTGAGTTGCGGAATCGTCGTCGTGGGTTTCAGAAGCGCAGACAGACCTACTGGAAGTTCTGTGGGAAGGAGCAGAATCCGTTATCTCAGTAGCGTTGGCTTCGCTGTCAGAGACTGGCTGGACAAGAGCGACACTCTCTTCATCAAACATGGCGCTTGTGTCCTGCGGTTCCTGTGCTTTTTATGAATCCGACCGAGGAGATGAAGATCCGGCCATCTTGCCGGTGCCGAGGTCCGGCACTGTTTGGAATCCGGGGGCCTACCATGGCGGGAACATATCTTTCCCGCCAAGCTGGAAGGGCTGTCTCAGCGATATAATGTGGCGGAAATTGGACCTCGGTCGTGATTGGTCGAACAGATCATCAATGGCCATTGAAAATCGGCAAGTTCAGTGCTATAATCAGTCCTATTCTTAGAAATTTTCGAACTGATTATAGGTACGGACTGGGTAATTTAGCTCTGAATTTTAGCGCACAGGGCCCCGGTAGTTATGCCATCATTGCAAAAACCGCTAAAATTTCGAAATTTTCATTGATTTAGCGCACCGGTAATGTTGTTCTAAGGGTTTTCGTTATGAGGCGTCAAAGTTGGGAGATGATTCGAGTTCCCTGAGGTGTCCGGTGTCGGCGAAGATTCCGCTTGACAAGCTTCATGCGTTGGTCCCAAGCTTGTTGGGGACGCAATTGATGGCAGCACGCGATCTAATGGTCCATCAGTCGGAATAGCTTCAAATTATTAGCACTAAATGGTACCCTTTGCCATTCTATGGCAACGGATAGAGGGTATTTCATTCTGTTTTTTGATATATAATGGGTCTATCATTCTGAACTATGTATCTTAAGGGATAGTTATTGTTATTTATCTGTTTGCAGTATGCGGCATTTATTAATTAATGTCTGTTTCAAAAATCCGTGGGCCGTTCAAAATTTAACGTGTCAAAAAAAATCCTTGACACACGTCAATTTTGAACAGACATTAATTACAGTTAGAAGTGTAGTTGCACCTGTTCATTCGTCTATGCATAGCCAAAAATTAAAGAGAATGTACTCTGTACGTACCTGGTCTAAAAGTTTTACATCATTTGATTTTTGTGCGGACAGACGGTGTACAATCCATATAACGAATGAGTAAACAATTACCATAATAGGAAATTGACAATGAATGATTATGTTAAATTAGCAGAGACAAATTTGGCGATATTTCCGGGCCAGATTTCGGGGTTTCTCAGCAGTGACCGATTTGCAATTAATTATTCATCATCATAAGTATAATTTCATTATCAATAAAGTTCGGTCCGCGATCTCGCTCTTATCCTCCCGCCACCCGCAGCTGTCTTCGTCGCTTACAGCTACGGCTCTTTTCGAGAGTTTTCCATCACCGGTACCGGGCGAAAGGCTCCAGTCTGCGATCACAACTGAACTCATGATATCGAAGTCCGATATGCTGTTATTGTCCGCAGCAGCACCCAACCGAGCACGGCTCCTCTCCGTGCGCACATCTTTCTCCTCCTCTGTTTTCTCTTCGCTCCCTCACCCCCACAGCGGTACGTACATGTCCTCTTCTGCGTAGAAAGTCGCTCTGGCTCTCCGTCTCGACATCGCGCTATTCTCTAGATCTATTAGCTGTGAGGTTTGCTCTTGGCGCTCGGCCGACATCGCAGCCGTCTTAGATCCAAGCGTTCAACACGGGTTGATCTGCAAATAAGAAGACGGAATGAATCGTCGACATCACGTCCTCCGCAACATTCCTGCCCGCTACTGTAAGAAAGTTGGGATCGTCGTCCTCGTCTAGCATCCGATCCTCTACCAGGTTTCCAAATCGTCTGGGCATTCGGAGTCCCCTGCGCTACGAATGGACAATTAAAATCCCGCTGCATACGGCCTTCACGGTACCGTATCGCCGTCATGGTTACTGTTGCCCACCCTCCGCACGCCGCCACATTTCGCCAAGAACGGTTTCCGCAGGCGCTGCCACGACACTCGCAGAGCGCGGGAAACATCGTCATTACGGCAATTACTGCAACCAAAACGATATCCTCCTCTCCCCGTCGGATTAATATCTATGCCACCTTGGGCGAAGACGGCAAGGGTTTTTTACGCCGCCTTGCTTCCTTCGCTGCTTCCCGTCGCGGTTACTCCCCTCAAGAGGAGATCCGAAACTTCGTTACCCGTTTTGAGTTTAGTCTGCAAGTGATGCAAGCTCGACAGGTTTACACCCGCCGCCCGCATTCGTAGTTAATTTCTGAATACCCTTCGCACTCCTTCTGTGCAACATTGTACAAACCATAAAGATGTACCACCACCAACAGAAAATTAGCGGATTTGCACCACTGTGAAAGAACTAAATAAGTCTCGGACAACCCCCCATCAGGGTGTGTTGTTTAGTACTCGAAAAGTAATATCATTTCCTGAAGTGAGGCCAGGTGATCATTTCGTCTGTCAGCTCGCCTCGTAGAGCGTAGGAAATGCGGAAAAGTAGGGATTAAAGAATAGAAAAGCTGGGACCGGGCTGACTGAAAGGCGGATGACAAAGGGGACCGAGCTGCCCGAACGGTTGTGAGCGCCAGCTGCTTAAGTCGTAGATATGGTGTTATGATTGGAAAATTATGGGTGAATGTATCGAGAGGTTTCACCGTGTCTGCATTCCACCACGATAAGCAAGTCACGCGTGAAATTCCGATTCCAAATATAGGTCATATTGTCATAAGAATAACAACGCTGCGCTACGTGACTACCTAGTAATACTCATGAATTGCAAGGAATTGCGCAAATGCGAAGACAGATTGTTGAACAGGGCTATATAATCCCTGATTTAAGTCGCCATCGGTTCTCTTGCTTGTCTCCCAACTCGTCGATTGTTCCCACCACTCGAACCAGCTCCAGACGAATAAACTGTCTCGGTCGACCTTCATACTTCACAAATCAATATGTCTTATGAGTCTTCCTCATCATCTTCTGCACCGCTCGCCAAATCTCGTCTTGGCACCCTTAGGAACAAGGTTGCTGGCATCGAAGGCCAAACTTCGGAAACCATCAACCTTCTCCAGCCGAAGTCCGGATCTGCTAACCCCGCAACTCCCACGGTGGCCCAAGCGAGTGACACAGAAAATCCGATAGACCCTGCCTGCCACCGGGAACTTTACACGGGATATCGAAGTCATTCGTCCCTCTGCAGAGGCGTTTTCGGTTAGTAATCTGCATTTATCGCTACCTCCGCCCCCTGCAGAGGCCATGACCGAAGCCTTTGGTACCCGCAAAGCCTACGCAGCTACCGAAAAGCTCTAAAGTTCCACAAAAAGTCTACCGTGCCCCTTTCCAGCAATTCGGTTCATCACAGAACCGGAAGGTTTATTCGATCGCAAAAAAATCAGCTGACCAACGCATCGGTTGGGAAGCAAAAGTCCTCTGGAACATTGGGGGAAAACTCCGAGAACCTCTTCCTACTGCCTACAAGATTAATGAAGCCCTCGTGGCTAAGGACGCCACAGCCGCTACCGAGACATTCTATGTTCTTCATCATTTTCTTCAAGCAACCTATTTTCTCGTTCACAAATGTGTCGACTTCTTCACCGACGCTTTAGAATCTGGCTGGTCAGAGTCTATTCTCATACGGAAGTACCTCATACGGAAGTACCTCAGCGAAAACGATCCAGTTACTCCTCCGAACTCTACCGCTCCACCAAGCACAAGTTCGCCGAGTTCCGTTCACAAGCTTACCCAAAGGAGCTCAATAAGCGGCAGGCCTCCTGTAGTAAACCGCGCCAAAAACGGCCTCAAGGAAGGGGTAACTCCCGAGACCCAAAGCCTGCTCGCAAGTAAACCCGTCGCAGCCGAGACATTTTCTTTCTGACATGTTGCACGTTAAATGGCGCAACAATCAGAAAGCCGCTTCGTGTTGGTCCGAACACCTCCACGCCTCGGAAATCCTCGTACATGCAATTCGGTTCGTATTATACGAAGCACCCATCAAGACTTGACTTTGCCTCACTCAATTCAAACTCCATCAAATCTCTGTCGACCCGCAAGACAGGGAGTTATTCGATTGAGCCATCGCGGACTCCTTATATCGGAATACCTACGACGAAATCTCACCGGCCACGGCTCTCAAGTTACACGGCTAAATATACCAGATATCAAATGATTTCGTAGCATTATATGGAGGCAAGCAACGATTGGTCGTCAACCTCTCTCGCCAATCTACGCTTTTCAGAGATGTGCCGGTCAAGATGGAAACTTTAGAAGGATTTGCTCTGGAACTCGAACAAGCGGATTTAATGTTTTCTTTCGACATCGCGAAGGGGTACTATCACTTCCGGCTACACCCTGATACACGGAACTCGTTCCTGTTCAAGGTGGAAAACAGGTATTTTGATGTATTGCCATACCGTTCGGCTGGAAACTTCCCCTTACATATTTCGTCAAATTTATGCCCCTGTTCGTCCGATACATTCTCCAGCACTACCATCTGGGAATTCAACTCGCCGCATCGAGCATTTGGTTTTCATCTTGGACAATTCATGAATGGTTTTTGGTATTTCGGTCCGTCGAATGGGAAAGCTTCGTGGAATTTCCCAGAAATTGTTACTTCAAAGTCGCCGGAACCGCCGCTTGGTCGACGTCCAGCTGTTACGCTAATTAAGTGGAGTAGCATTCTCCTGTTCTCTCGTAATGCCTCTCGCTCGATTTTATATCCGATCGATGTACGACTCCCTGAAGCTCAAGATCAAGTCAGGGAAAAGATTTAGGCTTCTAAACGCAGCTATTAGGAACCTCAGATTTTGGCGGGACCTCCATGTAAGCCCACCAGAACGGCCAATATCAGCCCCATCCCCTACTCTGGCGATGCAATCAGATGCATCGACCTCCATCGGTCAGGTAATGACTTTAGGATCTAATCCTAAAGGAGCACAAGGTATGTGGGAAGCTCGAGGACTTCATAACCCAGTACTTCGCGTGACGCCAATCACTTTCCTGAATTACGCGCTGTCACGGACAACATCAGAATGTTTGCAAGGATGTTACGCTCTGGAACTCACCTCAAGATCTGGGAAGACAATCAAGCGGTCGTATCATTTTGAAGGCTATGACCACGAAGTTTAAACCGCTCATGAGAGAAGTCCGAGTGTTACACCGATTTCTTACACGTCTGGGAATGTCAATCGACTCTCAATTCCTCCCGGTAGCCGTGAACCGATTCGCCGAAAGGCAATGTAGTATGCATACAATAGACGATTGGAGGATCAATCTGGAAACAATGAGACCCCTCTTGCGCAAGGTGTCTCCCACAGTGGACCGCTTTGCTGACAGTTTGAACAAGGTTTGCCCGCGATTCAACAGCGAGGATGCATATCCAGAATCCCTGCAATAGACGCTCTTACACAAGATTTTAGTCAGGAAATCAAATTCTGGAATCCGCCGCTGATTGTTATCCCTCTTTTTGTTACCAATATCTGTCAGGAAAAAGCCATCGGAATATTGGTCACGCTATATCGACTCGCGCAGCAGTGTTTGACTAGCTTGCTGCATTTGACAAGGGCGCATCTTTCCGACTCCGAAAATCTTTATTCTCCACCGATCTGGGCCACCAAGACAAACCCCTCTCCGCCGTGAGAACTCGCCGCCCGGAAAATCTTGAGGAAGAAGCACTGAAACTACCACTAGCTGCCACGCTCGAGCAACTGGTTTTGGCCGCCGCTGGCTATGGAAATTACTAGGGCGGTGTAACTATCGCGAAATTCATGCCGAAGATCGCGAAATTCATACCGGAAGCTCGTGCACTAAACACTTGGCGTTCCAATGAGGTTCTCTGGAAAGAGTGGCTACAGTTTTGTACTGAAGGTGTTATTGATATCTTTGCTGCATCGGAAGCGGCGTTTCTCCGCTATCTGGTTTGGCCGTTTACACATGACAAGGTTAGCGGCTCATCCTTCCGTAACTACCTCTTGGCTGTCACTACCCCTCATGCTTGAATTGGAAAGTCTATTACTCTCACCCCTCTCCTACAGCTTGCTGTAGTCGCCTATCAGCAAAGAGATCGGGAGAGGAAACTACTAGGCGATCCGGACTCGGTTAAGGAAAGGCGCGAATTGTCCAGTTCAGTTGCACGCAAAATTTGCTAGGCCGCGCTCTATTCGCAGTCTGCAGATATTGAATTTCTTCGTGACACAACGAATGTCCTGGTCAGTTATGTTTTCTCTGAGAGAGGGGAAGCCGGAGCCCATCTTTTACTCTCAAAAATTTCGGTCACTGCTTACTCAATCAACATCGCTATCGCCTTGCGAAAGATTCAACCGCGAGTGGCACACACTCTGTGTGCTCGTGGGTTTACTTGTGCTAGCGATAAAAACACCTTGGCTTCTGCGTCCAAATGGGGTCTACCCAGCGATTCAGCGTGGAAGTAATGGTTGAGCGGAAAGAGGGCGCATTCCTTTTTCCCCCTTCCTTATCATTTCTTTTCTGTCGCTGTGGCTGCGGCGAAAGGCTATTTATCTGGTTCGAGGTGTCATTGTACCAGTCGAGCAAGCTCGAAATAATCCGCAGCTCGCAATTTAGCCGGCTGGTTTCCTTACACCTGTATCCAACTATTCACAGTACGTGCCTCCCTTCGTGCTGTGACCTTGCACAACATCAGTGTAGGTCCTCTCTTCCACCACTTCAGATGCACATCGTATACTTCGATAAACAATATACACCATTGTGCTAGCTCGGACTAGTCCATACCCACGCACATGTGACTGCCGAACACACACTTATCCCCGTGGTGCTTACATTCCGCCTCCATGTGGCGCATCTGTGCAACAAACTGAATAAAACAGGGCCCTCATAAAAATTCGATTGCGACAGTCCACTGTGCTGAGCGCCTGCATAACAATTACTGAAAAATTAGGTAGTTAGTTGCACAGGGCACGCGGCATGCAGTACGCCATATGTGAGCTCGAATTTGTACAAAATGTACTGTAGCGCCGTGTGCCCACACTCTCTCCATCGAAGGAATAGGAATTTATAAACAAGCCTTCTGGATCTTATCGCTCGTTATGACTCAATTCGCCGCATCAATCGTTCCCCAAGAAAGTATTATTGGGCTCTCCTTGCGGTACACTGTCAACCAGCGCTCGAACCATTACAGAATGGTTAAGGAACTGCCTACATCGCGTCAAGGTATCTCCGCTCCCTCAAGTCTCGTGGTCTACGCAATCTCTTCTGTATGGGTGCACCATACAAATGTGCTGCAACTGGGGTGCAAGAATATCGCATCTTGATCTGGGGCGACTGGTCTAGCAGTGGCTTATTCCGCGAATCATATCTGGATGGTCGTGTGTTGCAATGTGATGATTCTCTGTTTTTCTTCGGTCATATGTTGGGACCTCACTTTCGTATCATCCCTCCGGTCTCTTGGTTTTCTCAATTTCTTATTCGGTGTTATGATTGGAAAATTATGGGTGAGTGTATCGATAGGCTTTATCTTGTCTACCTTCCACCACTATAAGCAAGTAACGCGTGACATTCCGATTCCAAATATACTTCATATTGTTACAAGCACAGAAACGCTTCTCTACGTTTCTACCTGGTAATGTTCATGACTTGCAAGGAATTGCGCAAGTGCGAAGACAGCCTGTTGAACAGGGCTATATAATCCTTGACTTTGGTCGCCACCGGTTTTTTTGCTGGTCTCCCAAGCCGTCGCTATTTCTATCGCCTCCTCTTTACTTATCCTTCATGGCTCAATCGAAAGCCGTCGTATGTTCTTTGTTTTGATTGTTCTTTGAATAATATTTGCCTAATATGTTCTGGCATCTGAGGCAAATATTCGGCTCGGTCGGAGTTTGAAATATGCACATTGGTATGGGTGAATAAAAAGCACTAAACTCCTCAAAAATCTCACGAGCGCGAACGCACTGAATATGAAATTTTACGTATTCGTTTTCTTTGTATGCAAATGCGTCGGAAATGGAACTACGGAAACAAAACGGTGTCCGAGATCCAGGTGCTTGGGGAGACGCACCTTTCACCTTTTCACCATTCCATTTCTTTCACACCTCCTCTTTTTCACCATGGCTCAACTGCTTATTTCGTCCACCAGAAGTCATTTTCTCCTACGTGTGCCACACCAAATCAAACAAAAGTGCAAGCACCTATGGAGACGCGCTTTCGCGCGACATGTCGAATCCATATATTCCGGGTTACTAGGATAAGCAGCAGGGAGTTAGTTATCCCTGTTTGTATTAGTTTCTTTGTACTTCTGTAATCCATACTTCAGATCCAAATTAATTAAATGTGTGTAATTGTGTTTCTCAATTTATTATTTATAGCAATAAACCCTCTGTGCCTTGAAAGTCGCGGGGCTCTGGATGTGATGCCCGGCGGCACGGTAATTGTACTGTATGTTCCGGCGACTGGAGCATTCCCAACGGCGACGATAGTTTGGGCAAGTTAACGATATAAGTGGGTATCGTAACTAGCTACTGAAATGAAACCGCTGATTCGTCTAAACTCGTTTGACGTAAAGTACCGAAAACATTGGAGCATGTGGTACCAGTTTGTGTGCATACTGGATTTGATCTTTTGAAAATCTCCTACTCTGTGTGATCGGTAAAATTTGCCGGGAAAATCGAAAATTTCCATAAAACTTATCACTCACGATAAACTACGGTGCCGTGTTGTATCGAGCAGGTAAATGGTATATTAGAAGTGCATCTGCCAGTTATACACAATAGTAGGGCTCGTCAAGGCAAAGTCGGCGGGTATCCTAAGTACTGGTCTTCTGAGTGTCATATAGCGCCAATACTAAAACCCACAGGTAAACCGCTTATATTAAGGCCAATGCTCTGTAGTGGTGGTCCATGGTGCCCAAAAGAGGGCCAGACTCGTGAAATTAGCCATCAAAAAAGGAAAAAACGTATACGGAGGGCAAGCATTGACGAGGAAAGTGTATGTATGAGGCCGGCAGTGGCGATGGAATTTTCAAACATGTTAGCGAAAGATATAAACTCTTATGACATTGAAAGAATGGTGATGTGGCGAAATTTGTATATTTGAAGGTCAATGGGATAGAAAAGTTCCACTTATCTAACAAGAATATGATGACAAAAAGATGATTCGGCATATCTGCGTTGTTTGCGAAGCTTGAGTCTGAATCACCAAAGAGTCGAAGGGAGTCTTTATTGAGTCGTGTCTTTTTTGATGCGTATGGGGTGATCCATATGGCCTCGTTCAACCGGCGAATGATGTCCGGGTGTTTTCATTCCAGATTTCTACGGTAACCTGGGAAAGCCGTGCGATCTCGAGACAGCAGTCTGAGTGGTAATTGGTGAGCAAGGAGAGTTCCATATTGCAGAACTGAATATTGAGAGTATTTTGGTCTGTAGTGGCCGTTCTATTCCCATTAAGTAATGGCTTTGGTCCACAACGAACTCTCCATCTTTCGTGCGATTCAAGCAGAACCCCGTGAATTCATAGGGAACGAGAAGTCGTCTGAAATTCTAATTTGCCCATTGTTGCGGTTAGCGACATTGTGGAAGTTAGAGTCTCCTAGCTGCAGATGAACGTCGACATGCGCCGCGCTGAGACCTTTGAATATTTGAAAGCCAGAGGACGCTGGAACCAACACCAGCCGCACAGTGTTTGTACTGTACATAACGGTGGGAAGAGGAGTCCCAACGGCGTCGACGGTTTGGGCGAGTAAACAATGCAAGTAGGTTGTGTAACTAGCTACAGTCTAAACCAGTTGATTTGTGGATTTCAAGGACCGTGTTTCACTAGGCCGACCTCATCCTGCTCTCCCTATCTTTGGTTTCCCACCGAACATTGTACAGGATGTTTGCCGTACCCGTTTGAACGCTCGGACACTACAGCACACCTTCCATAACTTGTGCTTACAGTTCTTGGGATACTTTTGTGCTCGACCACTACAGCCGGTTTTTTCGGGTGACGCGGCCAAGCTGCTAGCCCCGAATTCTATTAGCGCACCCACACTCACCTCAATACCTAATGGAACATGTGGCCTCACTTCAAGAAATGAAATTACTTCCCAAATAGCGGCATGCCTGCTCGCCGGCATTGCGCCGGCACTGTAACGAATGTCATTTGGTATTAACCATCTGTGACAATTTATCCCGCATAACGCATTAGAGGCGTAGATACAGCCGAAAATCTTCCATGCATTAAAATAACCCGAAAATATTTCCCTGTTTCCAATTAATATATTACCCAAAATTTCCAACTATGGCACCTTTCATAAATTATGCTTCCAAAACTTAGGACATTTTTCCTGTGTCAACTTTCACTGCAGTACAGTACTACAAATCCAATCTCTTGGTGTGATTTCACAGTTAAAGCCTTATCTATGATCCATCTGTACTTTATGATTTATGAAGGCCATGAAACGTCAGTTGACAGTGTAAGATATAATATTTGGAGTTTGACGCTGCTCAACTTGGGGGTAAGCGCTAGTATCGATGCTTCGATTATAGAGCATACTGCCACAGAAATTATTTGGTGTGGGAGCAACGAAATGAAAACAGATGTTGGGAAAGGTTTCCTCAGAGGTAAGTAAACTAAACTAAACATTTCCCATTGGAGGTTAAGTAAACTAAACTAAACATTTCCCATTGGAGGTTAAAGCAAAGCAGGTAACAAAGGAGCGAAGTTAATGCCGAGAGGGAGAACCACGACGGGAAGCATTGAGGGAAGCGCAGATTCGGAAGAATCTCTGGTTCTCATCAACCGAGAAGATATAGATATCAGTCCCGGCGGCGGAGAGGATGATATTTTTAAGTCGCAGCAATCGCCGTAATGGCGACATTTCTCGCGCTCTGTTATTGTCACGGCAGCACCTGCGGTAATTGCTCTTGGAGAGATGTGACAGCGAGCAGAAAGATGGAAAATAGTACTTCGACGACTGTTGATAGGGGTAAATCGTCGGGAGAAGAGATACTTAGAACCAACTACCCCAAGACGGAGGTGTTGCGAGCGACAAAAGTGCTACCGTGGTATAGTTGAACAAATAAAAAGAGTGTATATGGGAGAGAGTTGAGAGGGCTACAAGCAAGTATAAAAGGGGCAGGTCTACCACTGATGCTCTGCGACCAGCTTAGGAAAAAGTTTTCTTGGGTCTGAAGTTGACTCTCAACTTCCTACTACTCGGACTTGCTGAAGTTGTCTGCCAACTTGCTTCACCTCCACTAAAGGAAGCAGTTTACTCGGCTTATATAGACTTTTGGCTACCCTAAAAGTCTCAAACAAACATACTAATAACCATAAAATGCATTCACGGAATCGTGTGAACCAGAGAGACATTAGAAGATATTTCCTCAAGGTAAATATCTAGGTGCCATACCCATGCCAGCCACCCATCGGCCAGGGGTGGGAATTGATGTGGCCATTATATAGACCTTTCAGAGTCACTTCGTAGTATCACCCACAACCTGGAACTGTACTGACATCTACTATGACAGCGTGTCCTAAAATAAAAAATCAACCGATGAATTTGCCACACTCACCCAAATTAAAAATATCTTGCAAATTCAAAAACTGTAAAAATATCTTCCCAATTCCGATACTGTATACAATCATGGTCCTCATCTAGATTTTTTCGTGTGCGAATTTGCGCACATCACGCCCTCTCGCTCAAGACGAACGTCCCGACTCGTCACTGCTCTTCTTCTGCTTCCGTTAGTGTTCGCTGTCTTATTGATAAAATATATGGTCTCTCAAACGGGTACGGATGCAACTGATTACCAATATGATGCTCTAAAAAGTAGGTTCGCATTACTGGTACCTCACTTTGTAGCATAGCCTCATATATTGGTTTGATAACATCGAGGTGGGGTTGAATACATTCTTCTTCCGTGACTCTTCCGAATCTCAAGAGTGAAAAAAATATGTGATATGCAAACTCTTCTGGAAGATGCCGGAGGAATGGATGCGATAAGAAAAGAAGACGCGCATCATCAAGAACGAATCTTCGTAAGATAAGTGCGGTCCATGTAGCGCCCTAAAACATAAACAGATGCTTATCATGAAATAAGAAATGACCTGCGCATCGTTCGCATCCTCGGAGATATTGCGCAGCCAAAAAGATAATCTTCTTCTTCCGACTGTATGCTGTGCATGGTTGTGAAGGAGAGCTAGAGATGAAGTTGTGGTGGACGGTCCCGATGAATGGCCGCGACCAGCTCCTGACGTACTGGGACCTGCACGAGGTCCTCTCGGGGGACGACCGGAACCTCTTCTGGGCGGGTTGTTGTCTCCTGAAGGTCCTCCTCTGGTCATCATCACTGCTTCAGGAGGATCCTCGCCGCCTCCAACGTTCCCAATTTGTGGCGGAGAAACGTAAGGTTCCCATAGAGGATACGGGACCAGCCTGTATTCCATATCCGGGGGTAAGGCGTAACCTCTCAGTCGCACGTCTTGGTTGTTCTTGAGAAATACGTAAATTGGACGGATAATATTCAGATACGTTTGCGACAAGTCTCCAGCAGCTACCATTCCATATCTTCCTATAGAGTAATGATATATTACCTCCACAAACTCTGGACCTGCTTCCGTGAACCTTCCGTTTTGGAATGAAAATAGAACTCTTATTAATAGTCGGAAATCTTCTTCAGGTAGCAATGGTCCGTTCAACGTACGAAAACATAGGCATATATTAATGTAGAAATGGATGATTACGTGGAGTTCGTAGTAGTCCCGCGTAACGAGATGATCCATTCCCAGGCCCTTTTTCCTCCCATAGGAATCATTCTATAGTTAAAGATGAGTATGCCCCGTGGTTGCGCATAGTCCTGTGTGAGAAGGAATTCTTCAGGCCTCTGATGGTAAGGGACCAGACGACGTGCATGGATGGCCCTCCTTGATCTCTTCCCTGAGCTTGAACAGAGCTGATAGTGCGGGTGTCTTTCCTCCGTGACGATGCAAGGGTTCGAGTACTTGGTTTGGAAGGCCGGCCACTTCACAGCCTGCTGCATTGCTTTTCCATGTACTACAAGTACTTTAGAGCCAACTGAAAAGGTTCTGACTGCAGGTTCTGCATCCTTATTTCTTGTCTGTGTTAGCGCGCGGTGTGATCTCCAGCCTTCGGTGGCCAGTAGTTTCAACTTCCCTACTCTCTTCATCGATAATATTTGTTTCCATGTCTCTCTGTAACATTCTAGGAGCCCTTCCGTACATTAGCTCGAATGGTGAGCGTCCATTTCTTCCTCTTCTTCGACGGTAGCCGTATAACACTTTTGGTAAGGCATCTTCCCACTGGATTTCATTCTCCGACATAGTTTTCGATATTGCTCGTTTGATGGTTCCAACCATCCTCTCCGCTTTCCCGTTGGACATAGGAGCGTATGCGAGAACGGTCTTCAGCTGAATCCCTTTCTCTTCCAAAAAACGAAGCAGTGAAGTTGCAGTAAAACAAAGGGCGTTATCCGAGATTCCTTTTTGGAAGACCAAACGGTTCAATTATTTCTTTTTCGATGAATCTCAGTACCACCTCAGCATTTGCCTCCTCAACTGCAACTGCTATTGGCCATCCAGTAAGATGTTCCACCCCTATAAGGAGATATTTTTTCCGGAAGAAGTTTCCTTGAACGGGCCCGAAGTCAATTGAGAAGGTTTCAAAGAGACCGGAAACTGGAAAACTTAGAGTTGTCTTATACTTCCGTATTGGAGTGAATTTTTGGCAGTTGTCGCAGCTTTTCACGAAATTATAGACGTCCTTATGGATACCGGGCCACCAGAATCTCTCAGTTACGAATTTTTGGTTGTTTCGAGATCCCAATGCCCTAGCTCATCATGGAAAGTCCTCAAGATCTTCATTCTTTCTTTCAAAGGGGCCACTAGTCGGGGACCGGCTTTAGTGTGCCGGAAGTTTCCCATTCCACAATGTAAAAGCCTTTTGATTCCTGCGTACCCAATTTCTGTGTTCAAGATCAACCTTTCTCATTTCTAGTCCATCGAGGAATTTGATCAGTCCGTGAATATTAGCTTCGTACTCGTTATCGTTCGGCAACTGCAACTCGGCGACTCCGACGATGTCCTCCGAAGCTTTTTCATTTGGAATCAGTGCGTCCCTCAAGCGGGATAGGTAATCGGCAGGCTGATTATTGCGTCCGGGTCTATACACAATTTCAAACCGATATTCTGCGAAAATGTCGAGCCATCGGGCCAAGCGGTGATGTACATCCTTCTTTTGGAATGCTGTTTTAAGTGCCTGGTGATCAGTTATCAAGACAAATTTCTCGAGTGATAAAAGGTATACGCGAAACTTTTTCAGCGCGAAGACGACAGCTAGCGCTTCTTTCTCGCAGACTGAGTATCTCTTTTCCGCATCATTCAGAGTTCGGCTTGCGAATTGAACAGGGTGTAGTCTTCCGTTTTCATCTTTTTGGGACAAAACGGCACCCAAAGACCGTTCTGAGGCATCTGTCTCCACAACGAATGGTCTCTTGAAATCTGGGTACATGAGAACTGGGGGGACACATAGCTTATCTTTAAGCTCCTGAAATGCAGTTTCCATTTCCTTGTTCCAGTAAAATTTTCCGTTTTCGTAGTGCTGGCATGTAACGGTGCTGCAGTCTTGGCGAAATCTTTGATAAATCTTCTGTAATATGAGGCCAGTCCTAAGAAGCTTCGGACCTCCGTCTTTGAAGCGGGCCTTGGTGCCAACTTTATTTTTTTCGTTTTCTCTGGATCCACTCTAATTCCCTCTTGGTCGACGATATGACCGAGTAATTGGATAGAAGTTTTCGCAAAGAAGCATTTGCTCAACTTAATTTTCAAGCTATACTCCGATATCCTCTCCACAACTGTCTTGACGTGCGAGATGTGCTGATCCAATGTTTCTGAGAATATGACGACATCATCGATATAGACTCTTGCGAATGGAAGTCCTTTCAAAACCTCGTTCATCATTCTTTGGAATGTAGCTGGTGCATTCATGAGACCAAAAGGCATCACTTCGAACCTGAACGTACCGGCTTTGCTGGTAAAGGTTGTTTTTTCCTTACATTTTTCATCCAATGGAATCTGCCAATAGCCAGTGTAAAGGTCAATTGAGGTGAAATATCTCCCATCCTTCAGGTCCTCGAGGATCTCCTCCATGTTCGGAATCGGAAATCGATCGGGTATCATTCTCTGGTTCAGTTGTCGGTAATCGACGCAAAAACGCAGCTTTCCATCCTTCTTTGGTGCGACCACAACTGGAAACGACCATGGGGATGAAACTGGTCGAATAATATCATTTTTCAGCATACTTGTAACATTTTCTGAGATAAATTGGTCATATTTTGGCGGTTGACGTCTAGGCTTGTGGTAAATCGGTTGAGTGTCGGTAAGTTCGAACGAGTGAGTAACCGGTACACTTGCTTGTCTTAAATCTGAAACCTCCATGCAATTACTTCGGAAGATGTTAACATGTCGGATATTTTCAGTGAGGCGGCGGCGGGAAGGTGCTGCACTTTTCCTTGGATTTCTGCCATTTGGCGCCCTTTTTCTTCTTGATTCAACCTCAATATTTTGAAGGACCTCTTCCGTCGTGCTCACATCTTCATATATGGAATTCGACGTATTCTTATTTTCTTTGCAAAGGTAATCTTCTTTCATGCTCCGAATTCTGTCCTTTGATTCGATATCATCGCAAAAAGAAACACATTCGGGTTTCAAACTTATCCTAGAATTCCAGTCGTCATCTGTTTCAAACCAGAATCATAATCGTCCCATGCCATGTTCATTACCCCCGAGGGTACCCTTTTCCACTTCCGAAAGTGTTAGTTGGTTCCGAATCTTCGCTGTCATAGCTAGAAGTGAAATCTCACTGTCCGTTTCTTTTAAATCTTCAGGATGCGTGCTTTTGTCGAAATCCAGGGGCATCTTCACGGTTCTGCCGTCAATATTAACTGAAACCATTTGGTTGCCCAAGTCAATGCATGTCCCTAGTCTTTCCATGTAGGGCAGCCAATGATTGCATCGAAAGGGAGATCAGGCATGACAAGAAAGTCTACATCAACTTTAGAGTCCCCAAAGAACACGGAAACATTGTCAACAGTGCCATGCATTTTGAGACGGTTACATCCGCTAGAGTTATTTTTAGAGTCGTTGGAGTAATGTCGAGACTAGATCTGTCACCAAAGTTTCTGAAATGAGGTTTGGTGCTGTCGAGGCCGATTGAAGAAACAGTTTCTTACCCTTAGCGGACTTATTAGACCTGATAATTTTTTTGAGTTCTTTTTCGCATCCTCTGCGTCGCCCCTCAAAAGTTGACCAAACGTTATCCCAGTTGGGGCCGATGCAAGCTCAGCCACCAAATTGTACCTCTTCACATACTCTAGTACGTCCTTAGAGATACTCTTAACTTTCTTACTCTTTTTCGTCTTCTTGGCCGGAGTGACTCCCACTCCTGGAACAACTTGATCAGACCTCTTGGTTCGAGGAGGTACAGGTGCTGGGATATGCTCCAGCATTCCATAATCTAGCCTAGGTTTCTTCGATAAAATGTTCCCTTCCCCATCCCTTTTTGTCACATTGACTTGACTAATCTCTTCAGCGATGGATACGTTACCGGCATCCGTCAACCTTTGATCCCTTCTATTTTGTAAGATTTTCACCTCTGGTCCTGACTCACTCCTTGCTTCCGATAAATTTGCTCTTCTGTTGTCTTTAGACCAGCAGTTACTTTCATGATGCCCATATCGACCGCACTTTCCACAACGAGTGTTTCTATGTGGATTATCAGGACACCTGTTTGCAAAGTGTCCAGGCTTGTGACAGTAAGAACAGACTTCTGCGGCCTTGGGGCCCCAGACTGGTTCTTCTTAATGGTAAGAGTAAGGCTTTCCAACTGCGAGGTTATCATGTCAAGTCGATTATCGAATCGGGTTTCCAACCTTTCTTCCAAGTTTTTGACATCGCTCCTGACGATTCTAATGCCGCTGCACTAGTAGCCGGCCTTTTAATTTCTTTTCAGGATGTACGATAGACATCGATGTGCGGGTTTCCCTCGGTACCTCACTCAGTGACTGAAACGTCTCCGAATTTTTGACAAATTCTACTATGGTACCCTTCAGTTCATCAAAAGTGTGAGGGCCCTTGATGAGGAGGAAATCGGAGAGCCGCTTATCCCCATAGCCGCCTTACGCAGCATTCCGTACTTGGCTTGGGCGTTGAACCCAGCCTTTTCATAAAGATCACACAAGTACACCAATGAGCTTAACAAATCGTCGAAGTTGAGCCGGGCCTCTATGGCGGTACGAATCATCTCATCTGGTTCTACCTCCTTAGCATACTCTTTCACAAGCCACTCACATACCTCACCGAAGTTACGCCCATTCCCGTTAAGAGACCACCCGTCGATAAACTTGGACTTATATTTGTGCTTTGCGTCACCATGAAGATAGGCGAAGATACTTGCGGCCTTCTCTTCATCGCCCTTCTCACGCATCACAACGTTGACATATGTAAAGAAACTCCTCAACGTCTTCAGTCTTGCCCCCTGTGAACGTTATACGAGCAGCGTTGAGATCCATGATTACAGAAAAGAAACCCCAACGAAGTGTTCCTTACTACTGCTCAACTCGAATACCTCGGGTGCAACCCCCTCCACAAGAGTACCAAATGATAGGGGTAAATCGTCGGGAAGAGATACTTAGAACCAACTACCCAAGACGGAGGTGTTGCGAGCGACAAAAGTGCTACCGTGGTATAGTTGAACAAATAAAAGGTGTATATGGGAGAGTTGAGAGGGCTACAAGCAAGTATAAAAGGGGCAGGTCTACCACTGATGCTCTGCGACCAGCTTAGGAAAAAGTTTTCTTGGGTCTGAAGTTGACTCTCAACTTCCTACTACTCGGAGCTTGACTGAAGTTGTCTGCCAACTTGCTTGACCTCCACTAAAGGAAGCAGTTTACTCGGCTTATATAGACTTTGGCTACCCTAAAAGTCTCAAACAAACATACTAATAACCATAAAATGCATTCACGGGAATCGTGTGAACCAGAGAGACCATTAGAAGATATTTCCTCAAGGTAAATATCTAGGTGCCATACCCATGCCAGCCACCCATCGGCCAGGGGTGGGAATTGATGTGGCCATTATATAGACCTTTCAGAGTCACTCGTAGTATCACCCACAACCTAGAACTGTACTGACATCCACTATGACACGTGTGTCCTAAAATAAAAAATCAACCGATGAATTTGCCACACTCACCCAAATTAAAAATATCTTGCAAATTCAAAAACTGTAAAAATATCTTCCCAGTTCCAATACTGTATACAATTATGGTCCTCATCTAGATTTTTTCGTGTGCGAATTTGCGCACATCAACTGTATCACTTCTGTGAAGACCGTAGGCACCCGCAATTTAGATTTCTATTCGTAGTCATGTGGACTACCAATGAATAGCGGATTTGGGATCCTGGACGGGTAGCGAATATTGCACATAGGCTGCGATGTCATTCCCTTACAAAAGCTGGCAAGAACGTTTTGGAGTACGTGATGAAGGCGAGTTATGCCGTATTATTACTGATGAAAAAAGTTTGGGGTGGTTTTACTGTTGGAATATATATTGGATATATTTTTACTTACAGGTGAAAGCAAAAGTACTACTAAGAAAACGCCGTATTCATGCTCGCAGGTCACAGCATGTTGGCTGCTTGGATTCAAGACAGGCGCTACATCGACAATGCACAGGGTGTAGACCGTACATCAGGTATATCTATGGAATAGCGCGATACTGAGATGGATGACTAGGGTGACTTTCCACTCAAGGAAGGGCGTTCACTTATCGCGATGGAAGTGAGGGGCGAAGAGAAAAAGCAAGAGGAGTAGGATGTGCACTCGGAGGGGAGCCGTGCTCGGTCCAGTTCTGCCGTGTGTGAAATCAAGCTGTCAGAACTAGAAAGCATGAGTTGAACTGTGATCGAGATTGGAGCCTTTCACCGCGGACCAGTGAAGAACAACTCTCGAAAAGGGCAGTAGCCGTTAGCGATGAAGACAATGGCAGATGCAGAGGAGATAAAAGCGCGACTTCATACCGAGGGACCTCTTCTGTATGTTAATGTTGGAGAAATGGCCAGTATGCCGGAAAAAAGACGGAAATAATTGATCCCAGGGGCGGCATAAGCCGCATAGGTAATGTCAGAGGTTTGCAGACGACCAAGAAAACCGATGAAAAAGGAAAAATATTTTGGTATTTTATTGTTGGAGGCCTAGCATACACCGGAGGATAGACGAATCGCTCTTTTCAAACACTAAAAGAACCAAATCGACCCCTCTTGAAGGGTATATTTGACCTATCGAAAAGAAGGAAAATTTTATTTTTTTCTTGGAAGATACATCCGAGCTTTCCTAAAAATCTCTCTCGAAGAAGGGACAGGAGTCTAGAGTTAGGACCAATCCAGGCAAAAGCAAGAGGTGAAATGACTTCCTCGGCTTCCTATTTAAATTGACAGGTTTTATTACAGGCTGAGTTGGAGGAAGGGAACGACGCGAATTCTTTGCATGGATGTTGTTGGTTTTAATGGTACCAGTCCTTTCCCGAAATTACTGCTTCTTTAATCTAGAGATCGACCTTTGACTTCACCATCTTTAAACAGGTCGTTCTACTTTTTCTTTCAGAATCGTTATATAAAATTAACAGAATCTAGAATATTGAAGCTCCTGAAGAGTGTAAACTAAAGATTGCTAAATCAACAGCTCCACCAGAATGGCTTTGTATCGAACTTAATAGAGGGTAAACTTTTCAACCCGAACCTAGAGGTCTTTTTCGTCATGAGGTTGAAGTTTCGAACAGAAGGAGAATAAAAAGAAGAACAGAGTTGGCGCCTTTCTGTGTCAGACATGGTGCCGATGAACTTGGATTTCAAGGTACTTGAGTAGCATAGATCTAGAGTAAGTAACGCGAACAGTAGAAAGGTACGTAACAAAGAAGAGGAGGTAGGTAGAGAAGTTATCTATAAACAAAGAACCTTAAAGTGAACCAAAAAATTCAGGGACCTAGAAATTAAGGTAACCAGGGAATACAGACAGGCACACAATCGAGGAGCGCCAATGATCTGAGAAAGCATATCAATATTCTTTCTCACCCCTTTTCAGGGAACGACTCACCTGAGAAACACGTTGCTATTACAGGAAGCCGTGCCGGGAAATTCAAACGGAATAAAACGATTTCCATGCACAGCTGAAGCCCGTTTGACAAAGCGATTTCTGGCCTTGTTAGGGGATCAACCACATTAGTAGAATCAGATCATGAGTTTGATCTTCTCCATCTCAAAACGTATCGAATCAAGGTCAAATCACCCTTGATTTACTTGTCAGCTGGAGTGTTAAATTCTGGCAAAAGAGTCGTACAATTCCTTGGAATCAACTGCGATCATCAAATCTAGCTGTAGCCCAATAGATACAGCTAAGCTTTGAAAAAATATCCTCTTCACTTACGTAGTGGCCTGCAGCCACGGTCTATGTTGTTGCCGTCGAACATTGTGAACTAGAGTTGTGGCAGTTACAGTGATAAATGTGAAATATCGCACCCTTTTCCAGCTCGCATCCCAACGTTATTCTTGCAAAACGGCAATAATGAGCTTTTAACTCCCAAGCTGCAGAGAAAGATGAAAGAAAGTGTTAGATCCCAATTTTTGCAGCTTTTCGGTATTTTTGTAACAAATCAAACCCATCACGGTCGATATGGCATTAATGCGCTGCAAGTAGCTGGTTGCAAAATCGCAAAAAGGACTAACAGAGATTCCGATGCAGGTGAGATATAAATTCATAGAGGCAATGATATAGTCTCCGAAAAGAGCGAGCATTGTATCAAACTTCTTTTGCTCTGTCGCATGATGAAATATTTGCTCAATTCATTCAGATTTTCATCCTTATAGACCGTCAGAGTACCATCTATATTCGGAGTTAGAGATAATCCATTGATCTTGAATGAGACTGGTCCAGGAAGGATTACTCCAACTTCAAATTTATGAGAATCGCGCGGAAAAAAATCATTCAAAAAATCAACAGGTCCGGTGGCGTAAACAAAATCAAGAAAAATTAACTGCAAGAACGACAGTTTCCCGTTGATCCATTCGTAGAACGGTTGAAGAAATTGAATCAGTTGGGTGAATCCTCTGGTTAGAAGAAAGTCATAACTGTGGGCTGCAACTTTGCGTTTTCTCTTGAGTTTATAAGTCTCCGGAGGAACGAAATCGTCATCTTCGTCATGATCAGGTTTAAATCCTCAGAATCATTTCCATCGGGTTGCCAGAACACGTTGCAGCTGATATCATCATGATTGATTTCAAGCGGCTCGATATCATCTTCAAATATAACTCGCTTCTGAAGCTGCAAGTTTGTGCCTTCATTATGGCCAAAAGCGTCATCTATTGCAAGCTCCAATTCAGCATCAATATTATCAATCGACGATTCGACATCCAACCAACGACAGCTCATTCTCAAGCAAAGTGCGTCGAGCTTCTTCAATAACAGAACTGATAGTGCGTTCATTAGTTCAAGAAAAAGTGAAAGAGCTAAACTTGACATCACACGAAAGGATTGCACGAGACGATAGTCGCTTTACAAGCTCCTCAAACGACTGGATAACGCAGAACTGCAATAAAACAACAACATAAAAAGGAGTGATTTTGACCGCATAACATCGGATAATCAACGTCAGTTGTCTTCTGGCGCCAAGCTCATTTTGATTGCCAACGAGCGCGTCTGAACCAATGAAGGGGACATGATCATGCGTCACGTGTGGCAATACCGCTTCGCTAGCTTGGTGGTAGACAGAAAATAATTAGCGCAGAGTTCTTTTGAAGTAAGAATTGACCGCTCGATCAAAATTTGGTCTGTAACGAATTCTTCTTCCTTCTTCACGTCTCTCAAGCAGTCCGAAATATTTTGAAAGATTCTGTGCTTCGATTGAATAAAATTACTGTTGTGGTGATGCGATAGAATCTCTGGGGATTTACATCAATTTTTTTCCAGCTATTCGTGGAACTCTTCATTATTGAACGCCGGGTCGTAAAGCACGGAACAGAGGTACCCAAACGAACTGACCAAGTAATTTTCAAACTCAGTAATACAGAATTTTCACGTCTTGTCGCCTTTACAGCGTTACAGCAACTGCAATTATCCAAAATTTCAGAAAGGTAGAGCTTCACATTTTCACCCAAATCTTATTGCGTTGAAGGAGCCAGCCTAATTCATTCATAATTATAACGTCCGAATACTTTGATGATCCGCTTTGTAGACACTCTTTTTTAGTTCTGTCCAACGCCTGGTCGCAGAAGGAGAGCTTGCATGTATGGTCAGGGTAGCAATGAATGTTTTTACGTACAATTCAGCGTCTGCAGAAGGCTGATTCTCCCCGCTGAAGATAGTAATTGGCAGATGACTGTTCAAACCTTGTCTAGGATTTTCACATTCTGCAAGCGGTCTACGAGTAACAACAACGTGCACTGGTCAGTATGAAAATGTGGCCGCGTTGAGTCTTATTTTGACCAGCCGCCCATTATGACGAACCATCAATCACCAGGCGTCGCACTTGAAAAAGCTTCCCTAATCTCTTACGTCCTGTAACATCAATGATCTTATAATCTTGCGACACATGCTTGCCTGCGAGCTAGATATAGTACTTCCAGTTACGAAAAAAAAGCTCCAAATTGGAAGTAAAATCCCTTTCTTCATTTAACTCAGGGAGCTTCGATGGAGCCAAGGCGCACAGCGTTTGAATTCCCATACCGCTATACCTTGCGCGATCGCACAACACAGTTCCATCAAAAGTTGAGAAAAATCTGTCTGAGCCGACATGTACCATGTTGAACGTTAAATCGCCTCTGCGGGGAACCTTGTCATGACCATCATTACCTTTCACAGTATTTTTGTTAGTGGTTGCTCTAATGTGAATTTTAATGTGTTTTAGCATTATTTTGGACGATTTTGGGTAGTATACTGTATTTCATATCCTGGTATTTGTTCAATTTTAACGATTATATGGCAAAATACAGTATTGTGAAGTATTATATACTACCGTACTGGCTTTTATCGGCCAAAAAATGCTCGGATGCGAGGTATGTGCTAAAAATTGAAGTGGTGTGGCCACAGGAAAGGGACAGTGTCCCCTTTACTCCCTAATTCTACAGGAAAAATTCATCGAGTTTCCTGTAACAGCCCTTAAAACTCTTTCCTACAATAGAACTGCCCCATCATGGTACCCTTACGTAGTCCCGCTACTCCAAAGTCAGGGAGGTCGTGTTCGACGTCAAAATGTCGCGCGATTTTCCTACGAAACTGTCGCGACGGCTTCCAAATCGGACGAAGATAAGCACTCAATCTGCTCTCACACTGTATGGCGCCGCGGTTTGACTTCTACTACGGTATATTGCGTCAAATGGATAGGTCTTCCTGGAAGCGAGAAATTACCAGACGTCAAGTAGAAGTTCCTCGAATATTTCCGAAAGACGAGGATCCTGAGGAATTCACCACCAGAATCTAGTAATCTGACTTAGTGAAAAAATTCCTGGTTTTTTGAAGGAACTAGGGATTTTTTACGAGAAGGCGGGGTTCGAAAATATCGCTAGGCTCGGAATTTTGGCGCCGCTGTCTTCGACAAAAGGAGCTCTACCAATTCCTAGCATTCCGGATCCGAAGATTATAAGGAAATATTCAAGGCGTTGAATGATTTACTTTCAAATTAAATCGATTTTTCGGTCATTTGAAAGTCTTTTCCGAAATTTATCCTGCAAGTTTGCTGCTCACCTGGATTGAAGGGCGAAGAATATCAAGGAAAATGTGGAACGTTCTTGCCGGAGAGCTCTTCAAAATAGATTCATTTCTGAAGAAATCTGAAGGACATATCGTTGCTGGACCTCTCTCAGCACCTCAGAGGAACGACAGGGCTGGACAATTATCTTATTTAAACAAGTACAGACATGGCGCATTGTAATGCAAAAAGAACTCGCACTGTATTACTCGTTGCCCCAGTTGTAACAATACTGATCGTTTGGAGAATACGTATGAGTCTAGTGAGAGGGAAAGTCACCGGATCGCGGAGAACCGGTTAAGAAAAAACAAGACGGGGAAGGAGGCGTCCCAGTGAACGTCCTCCGAGAAGACTCGTCCGACACTGATTCGTCTGTGAATGAATGTGTAAATGTCGCAAAAAGAAATATCAACAGCGAGGGACTACCAAAGCAGCTTCTCCAGGATATCCATGGATAAATTCCAACTTCTCGCCTCATTACTGGACCACAAGCTCGCATCATGCAGCCGGGGCCAGTTCTACGACAGGAAGAGCTTTGAGTCACTAGCCGCAAGAAGGAATGCAAAGCCATCGAACCGCGGGAAAATAAAAATTGAACAGGCTGCATGAGTACATCGGTAAATAAGACTTGTTTCCCAGCTTGCAGACTCCAATTAGGTTCTAAGTTCGGTCAGCTTCTCCTTGTAGACGCTGACGGAGCTAAGAAGGTTATGCGCCGGTTGTTTGAGAAACATTCTATTCCCCACTCGCAGTCGTTTCGAATTCTGGACGTCGTTTAGTACGGTTGGTTCAGCTCAATGATTACGTTACAGAGGCTGAGTTTACCGGATTAAAGGGCCGTACAGGGTGTTATATCAGTGAATCTCTCTCGCCGCCTGCATCTCTCGGCTAACGATAAGTCGAGAAGTATTACTGCTGCGAATGATGACAGCTTTTCCTGCGTCGGCTAGCTGGTTAAGATGTCGACAATGTTCAGGGATCAAGACGTAAAATTATAATTTTTTGTAGTGGAAAAGTCCTGTTTTGAAATCATGATCGGTCTCCCCACGGTCACGGATATGCACGCGAACATGGATTTCGGGGCAAAAGAGCGCGCACGTACACACTAGTTCTGAAGAATTGGTGCCCCCGCTCGAGCCTGACACTAAGTCTACCAGAAGAAACTGGTCGAGCGCGAATACATAGGGACTCCCTGTGAAGAGAGCAAGTCCGATTCCAACTTCGGTCCTGAATCATCAGATTCTTCAGAGGAACAACTCGTCTTGCTATAAAACAGAGATGAGACCAAGCACCAAGACGTAAATTCATGCAGCAAAGGAAGTACCGGCGAGAATGAAGATCAAAAGGAGGAAATATGCACTGCTTTGAGAAATCGACTCGCACATTTGCGAGTAGAGCACAGGAGAAGATTGAAAGGACAATTCGAGACACTGGATATTGGAATATTTTGCTTGAACTATAGAGGAGCTGTACCGTGGAGCAGTCCCTAAGAAACACTCTTTGAAATGGAGGACCCTACACAAATATACTGCATAGCCCGAGAAAAGTCGCCTCGTCATAAATAGTTCGCTGGGCAGAGAAATGAAAACATGTTATACGCTGGTATCATTACCCCTGCGTCGTCTGGATGGTTGTTCCAATTCATTATTGTACCAAAGATGGTGGACGTCGTTTCTGCATGAATTAACGCATTCTGAACAGCAAAATGAAGGTAGATCGCATGGCACTACCGAGATAGAAGAGATATTCGATAATATTAATAATAGATACATCCGCACCCCCTTCGTTTTGTTCGCGGGATACTGAAATATCCATATGGCTGATAAATGCAAAAGAATGGCTTTTTTGGCAGCCGCTGCGGCATTTTCAAATTCGAAGTGATGCTATTGTCGTTTAAAATTCGATCCCATTACATATTACGTCTTGAAATACATTGGTTTCACGCGAGTCTAGTTAGAGGGTGTCTTCATATTCCCTATCTAGATGAAGTAGCATATTTACCATCTCAATATCGTTTCAAGACAATCAAGGAAGCATAAATGAAGCTTAAGAATTCGAAATATGCATTTACCATGCAAAGACTAAAGTTTTTTCGTCATCTTGTACACGAGCTTGGAGAACATTCGGAGTAGACAAATATTAATACCATCAAGAAGGCTCCAGTTTCTTCCAACACGGCGTAGTTGCATAGCCTTACTGGTCGCGATGGGAACAATCGTTAATTTAGCAAATATTTTACCGAAATATCCTGCAGCTCACGCAAGAACTTCTAGGACCAAGATATTTAGTTAGAATGAAGATAAAACTGTCTTTTTCAAAAGAAAAAAGGAGAGGGCTACCTCTTTTCCTGTATGAAACTTCGCGGACTTCCATTAAACATCAAAGTAGAAACTGGCGCTTTATGTCGCTGTTGAGGCAGTTATTGCCCGAAAGAAGGATGATATCAAAATAAATCTCATCCAGTATTTAAGCGGAACGATGAAATCAGCGAAGGGTAACTATTTTGACTGTGAGAGGGAAGCTATCGCCGATTTTCGCTTTATGGAAATTTGGAATATATCAGTTGTCGAGAGAACGGTTCAAGCTGATAGCTGACCATCAGGACCTTCATTGAGCCTTCAACAAAAAAATATATACATTGAAGGCTAGCACGCTGGATTGACTTGCTTGCGAAGTACGAGCTCGAAATACTGCAAAGGTCGGGCGTTGGTAGCGAAGTAGCCCGGCTATCTCTCGCGTGCGATACGGCAGTTTCCTGAACCGTTCCTGAACAAGATGAATGAAGCATAGTTTCCGCGTTAGATTCTTTCTCTGTCGTGGAGAGCCTTTCCTGCTTCACGTCACACTTCATTGAAAGGTTTCAAGATCAGAGTTGACGATGTGGATAAGCGTTGATTGATCAGGCTTATGGCTATAAAATTCATTTTTTTCCAACGAAGAAATCTGAGGAACTAGAAATGGGCTCAAGTCTGAACGGTTTGTAACGGAAAGGATCACAATATTACAAATCTTCCGTGAGGAAAGCTGCGAAGGATGCCAGAAGAAAAAACATCTTTCGTCGTATCGCACGACCCTGAATTTTCCACTGGCTAAAATCATCGAGACTTATTTGATCGACTTTGCAGGGCCTCTGCCTAGATCAGGGCAGGGGCAAATTATTTGCTCATCGAAGTAGAGCATTGACTGGTTGAAAAATAGCAGCGTCCACCATTATCTCGTCCGACATAACCGGCGCCAATTTCATGGAGAGCGAATTTAATCAACCTTTGGTTCCCTAAGGATTAATATTTCAGAAAACGCCGGGTGCCTCATCGCTGCCGCATTGCGGAATTCATGAAGAAACTTGAAATATCTGGACCATGGTTCTATCGTACGCTCCCACATCTAATGATGGAGCCAAAAGGATGGTACGAACCATCAAAAACGCTCGTAAAAGATGATATTCGAATAAAGAATTTATTGTCAGGATTGTTTGTGAACGAGTTTTGTATGGATACCGCCGCCGTCGCCTTTCCGCATATCTTCGCCGCTCGAACTGATGTTCGGAGTAATTCCGAGCATGGATTCCGCTGAACCCGTCGTATTGATAGCTGACACTTCCGATAAAATCCCCAAGTCAGTAATTATGGCCTCTTCGGCACTCTTGGGCTCAGCTCCGAGATGTACGGATCCGTATAGTGTGTGATTCAACTCTGATAGAGCCTAGTATGTTCTTTGTGGAGAACTGAGATCTGGTTGCGCATGGGCAGAATTAATGCCAACAGCTAAGTGAACTGCCCTCCAGTCGCGCTGCTACAGGCATTGTCGCGTCTGGAAAGCTGCACACCCCCAGGTTCTCGCTTATCTCACACGGAGGTCGCTATTCCCGCCGCGCCATCCACGCGAGTAGACTGGCTACCTACGTCTTGTGATCTTCACACCTCAAGAATTGAGTTTTACACGGGCCGATTTTTTGGTCAGTTCCAACGGAGGAGCCTTCGTAACCGTCGAACGACGGGTGAACTGCTTGGTATGCGCCATGTTACTAGCCCAGGGAGGTATTATCAGTTAGCGCTACCAGACTTTTCTTCGCCGTTTCACCCTTAGTAGGCGGGCCAATCACGCCGGCATTATCTGATCTGAATCGAAGCTGAGCTTCGAGATGAAGGAAGCTCACTTGGGGTTCTGGCTCCTTAGCTAAGGATGGTAGCTGATTTTGCGTGACAGTCTGACAGAAAAGGCCTAGGATGTGGCCGGTGATGATTAGTGACAAGTTCAGAGTTAGCGTAGTGTTGCTCTGGTGTAGGGAGGGACACGTTTGATGGGCCGATCGAGCTCAATTTATATTGTATCTGTGCTAAATTTCGAGGGAGGGGTGGAGTTAGTAATAGTTCCTGGAAGGTCAAATTTATTGTGTTTCAGTGCTGCTTATGACGATTTTTAGGGTGGATCACTGTACTTTATCTCTTGTTACCTACTATTTTTAACAAATTTTATGACAAAGTACAGTAGTCAGCAGTAGTGTATACTGCTTTAATGCTTGTTATTGACACATAATGTTCGTTTGCGGGGTTTATAGACTGTATATAGAAGATTTCTGGCCACAAGAAAGAGAAAGCGTACCATTTTCTCTCTACTTCCACGAAAAGTAGTTATCCAGTTTCTTGCACCTGTCACTACGACTCTTTTCTCCAAAGAACTCCTCCATCAAGTTTTTAATCACCCTTTCCATGATATTTATTGTCAAGTACATGGTCAGATGCCCAATGAATAATCTCATGACATTATGATATGGTGTTGAAGCATTTAAGGCCTCCAGTTACTCCTAAATATGATCCTCAAGTTTGTTTTTTCCTGTTGCGGAACTCCCAGTTACGTCTTGGAACTGCTTGCAGCGTTTCTACCTTCAAGAACGTTAGTCCCGTCACATTAGTGGCTTCAGCTAACAACTAAAGGATAAGATAGGGATCTCAACAAATTTTTAGTAGAATCATCAGTTGCATACTCACCAGATTGCGGAACAGCTGTGTGCAACGCAAAAACGCTTTACTCACTGTAAAATTAAGCATCATATACAACTGGGATGCTTGGCCAATCCTAAGGACAACTCATATGTCCATATCGTCGAGGCAAGGAATACATGGCAGATTTAGACACTTTTTTAAACATAAATAACTTCTTGCACTTTGATCTATTTGTTATCGACTGCTCAGATAATAATGACCTTGCTTCGATACTTGCTCAGTCGGTCCATTGACAATCAAATCCAGAAAAACTGATGCAATGGTGGGCCCTGGATGACTTGGAGATGGCGAGGGACTGGCACACGTTGAGCGAAAAGGTGGTGAGCCGGAAAATTTGTTGGCGCAGGGGAGTTGCTTCAACGAGTTTGGTATAGAAACTTTCAATAGAATAGTGTCTTTGAAGAATTTCACGACCTTGGCGAGAATAAAAAATGCTGGAAGTAATGCGGCTTTTGAATTTGCATGAATTCAGGGTGATATATAAAATTATTAATGAAATGTTAGAACTTAATTTGGAGGACGCAACAGATCACCATACAAAAGATATATTTTCGAAGAAGAAGGACCAAATCTTCAAATACAAAATAGAAATAAATTAGTAACGCAAGTTTGGATTCACAAAGAAGAGGAATAGAATTTCTCTTTTGTCAAAAGAAATTTTACAGCGATAAGTTCGAAAAAGAAGACGTCAATAATGGATCTTGGATGAACGGAACAGCAATTTTCGATGCATTATACGGTTTCATAATTGGTTTGGCCAATATATGGTATCCAAGCTCTGGTACAAATTTACTGGGTACCAACCCACATATCTACCACAGTAAATTAACCACCCATTTCATAACTTGCGGAAAGGACTACATTCTTGTTAATAGTTTCCATGTGTTTTCCCCGCCATCGCCACACAGCACAGGCTAATATGAATTTCACCCTACTTACCACTCGCAGTACACTACCCCAAACGATCTCTAGTGCCAATAGGCGAGAAATGTCGCCACTAGCCTGGATTATTTCTCCCATATCAAAGAGGTAGCCGAGCGGTCGCCAGCCGAGCCATAGGCAGTCGACTTATATCGTAATGTCCATATAAGTAACGTAGTGGAGCTCACGCTGATGGAAGGTCACTCTATCGGATATATATTTCAAAAGTAAAACACCCAAATCTTCCTTCTATTCCGCTAGAAGTGTCAGACGGCAATAAGAAAAGGTTTGGATGTTTTGCTCTTGGGAGATATATCCGATCTATCCCATGGTTTTCCAGACAAACACAATCGACTCAAAAAGTATGCCTAAACAGTAATGGGGAAATAACTAAGCTCCCCAAAAGGCTACCTTCACCGAACAACCAAGTAGACCACGCCATCATCCACCTCTCTAAAATTAAACATATCTTCCAAATGTGAAGCACTCCAAACTTTCTCTCCACGACTCGTAAGTAGAGGAGAGGCCAGAAGGCAAACAAGGCGTACTATAGGTTACCACCAATGCGTAAATTGCGACATGGTTTGAAAGCGAGCTAATGGGATCACTAATCTTCGCTCTACTCGCAACAAACAAACCATTTTTGCGTTATTATGACCATAAGGATAGCCACGGAATTGTCTGCGCAGGGTCCATAGTTCACCTCGCTGGTGTTGTAGTGGATGGGTATGCAATAGTGTTGGAAGAGTCCTTTTTCTATAGACACCCATATCTACTCTAGCTCAACAATAAAAATCCCATTCACCCCTTTTGCCCATTGCATTTACTGTCTTTTGCCCATTGCATGTACTGCATGGTTCCCATTCGGCACCATGCCCGTGTAGCACGAGTCGCCTCTGTACGTGCAAGCTGACAGGAGTACCAAACTTCGCACCACTGACAGGAAAATTCTCAAGCCTTCCCCGGCTGAAAGTCATTCCCATTTAACCTCTGTGCTGTCCGTTTTCGCGAGGGCTTAATCATGTACAGCACCCATATTTTTTAAGAGGAATTGCTCCCTGTTCTGCAGCACAGTCCCATACAACCCTCCCTGTGCATTTTGGCGTGCAAATACCTCAAAACATATGCAAGTGTAACAATGTCTCTGTTACACGGCTGTGTAATAGAGACTTGTTCGCTGTCGCTATTCCAATTCTCTATTACACAGTGGTTTAACAGAGAAAATGCAACACTCTTGAAAGAATATAGAAGCTGTTTGTAGCCGGTAGCGGTTTTATTGCTGAGTATTTATTTTCTTTATAGTATTATTTTTTGACGTGGGGCCCCACGTCATTGTCTTGTTTATGTTCTAGATACTAATATTATTTAGTTACAGCTCTACTTTCTAGTTACAGCCCTACTTTCTAGTGTTTTCTACTGAGCTGGCACAACTCTAAGAGTTGTTTAGAAGAGCTGCCGTACTGTCTATTGAGGGAGGCTCATCTGAATTCTCGTGGAATCTTGATACACTCCATACACCCTTTACCCCCAACTTTCTGAAAACCACCACCATCGTCTCTACTAATCCCTTAGCAGAGCCCGGCTGTCTCCCTCTCTGTTTCAGCCAGCTAACTGAAAGCCGACGTTTCCTCTCGTTGGCATTTGATATTCTAGGGGCTGACAGTGCGAGATGCATAAAAATTTGATAGCGGACAGTTCGTTGTGCAGAAATTGCGTGGTGCATTCTTTCGAAAGTGGGGCCTCTAAAACTCCATATAGAGCACGGGTCTCGCTCCGGAGACATTAGAGGCCAAGGACACACCACCGCGAGGGGCCCTACTCAATCATCCTTTCTCACGCGGATCCGCGTACCTCATCCCTTCCTCACTGATCGCCCTCAGACCTCAGAAAGCTTACGTAGGTCCAACCCAGCCACGTTCTCTCTCAGACTGCTTCCAAGCAGCGTAGGTCCTCACCAGCAATGCGCCGCGAACGCGATCCTGACCAGAAGACTGGCTTGCGGCCATCTCCTGCAGTTCCATCCCACAAGGTCGGCAAGGGCCCTGTCGACTGAGTGGGGTGTGAAAATGTCCCCCTCCATTGGCTCGGTGGGCCTCGCCGGGCTGATGCGTGGGGTCAAGATCAAGGTCAAGGAGTTGCTCAAGAATGGAATTTTTGGAAACTTGGAAAGTTTGGAGCTGAGGGTGGGTGGGGTTTGTGTTGGGTAGACCCAGCTGTTCGGGGCTGGGGCGGTGGACCCGGCCTGGAAGGGCCGGGAGCGGGGAGGGTGGGTAATCTTTTGTTGGGTAGATCCGGCTGACGAGGGGCCGGGGCGGGAGGGAGGGCAAACTGGTTGGGTGGCCTCGGCTGCTAAGGGGCCTAGGCTGGAATTGGGGGGGGGCTGAATCGCAATGGTCGAGCGGTTTACTTTCAACTCCGTGGGGGAGGCTCATCACGATCGGCTGCTTGCAGTATTACACGCCTCCACCTCCACACCTCCACCCCGAGGGCCCGTTCCATTGATTTCTTTTTTCGTTCCCTCTCATCACATTAATTTACCAAACTCGAGGCAAAGGGCTTAGAAATTTTTTGTTGTCAGGATGGACTGCCACTCTGCCTTTCGACACGACAACGTGGGCCTCGTTTCTGCCTTTTTCCTCGAGAATCGGCTTGCCGCGACGGCTGCGCCCGGCAGCAGGAGTTTCGTCATTCTGGGAACCGTTTTACTCTATTCGTGCATGTTACATTGGTCTTTCAGGCTCTATCCCGCCGATATGTAAATGTTGGTGGAACCAGTGGCTCGTTTGGAACACTGTTTCACATCAGGAAAGATCGCATCAGTCATTCTGCTGCAAGGGAGCGTGAGTTGTCGTCGCCTCCATTACGATCCACGCTCAGCATTCGATACTGATCTACACCGGCTTCCCAATAAACTGATGTATCAACTGAAACCTTTTCCTCATTTGCGCTTTTTATCATGTATCTCATGACTCTGCCTCATTCTTAGACCTCTAATACACAGAAATGCCCTTTAGTCTTCGGGAAAAAGCCGCCCTGCATCGCTAATCAGTGAAGCATCCCATTCCCCCCTTTACTTCGAATATGGATCGCACATAATAGATTGAATATATCTTCCAACAGAGGGAATGGTTTTGGTGTTTTACATTCGGAAGATATATCCGATTCAGCAGTAAAGACACCCAAAACTTCCCCTCATTTCCCTGCCGTCTGCCGTCGCCAGCCGCGCAATGGAACGGTTTTCGAAGGTTCGAAGCATTCTTCTACAACGACACACGGCGTTGGCAGTAACTTCTAACGCAGCTTGTCTGCTGGCTGACATCCCATCGACTTTCTGGTGGACTTTTGCTGGTGCTAGCATTCGACAGCAATGATTTGTACATTGCTTCGACCATCGGTACATGTATTTAATATGACATGCAGATTTGCAACTCCAAATGGGTCCCAGCCAATTCATACATCTCAATGAAGACACCTCCCTTTTTTCCCCCTTTCCCTGCCGTTAGTTCATGGCACATACAGTAATTTGGTGGTGGTAAATCTTTATAGGTTGTACAATGCTGCACAGTAGCGTGCGGAGGGTATTCAGAAACTAAAATGGAGGAAGGTTTGGGGGAAGGGTTTAGGTGTTTTGCTCTTGGAAGATATATCCGATCTATCCCATGGTTTCCCAGACAACCACAATCGACTCAGAAAGGGTATACCGACACAGTAATGGGGGAGGAACTACGCTCCCTAAGAAGCTACTTTCCGACCAGCCATCAACCAGGCCGCATTGAACATGACGGCTGCTGCGGCGTGCCTTTGCATCAAAACCCCCGAGCCTTTCCGTACAGTCTGCAGTGCCCTCATGGCCACTTTCCTTGCCACGTCATTTAGCACTGTCGGAAATATCTTCCAGCAGTAAAACACCCAAACGTTTCCCTCCTTTTAGCACTGCACATGCATCCGGGTGCCAGCCTCCAAGAGTGGAGATTGGCACAGGCACGAGCCTACCTTTGGTGGAGGTCGCGATAAACGATTGATATCTTCTCTGCTTTGCATTTCGCGCCGCATTCAGAGAGGACGTCGGGTTGAAGGCCTTCACTCTCCTGTTGGAGGGAGCGAGGGGATTCATGAAGGTAACATCAAAAACGTCGGTCCCTCCGCTGCTTCCTATTGCCTGGATGTCTGGTCTCATGCGGGGGAGACCACGGCCTTGTTCTACGACAGGGTGACGAGCAGCTCTTGCCAAGTTTTGCGAGAAGATTTACTTGGCGATCATTGCAATTGATCCTGTGGGCTCCAAGCAAGCAGTGCATGAGATGATCTCCACGTCAATCGAGTGTGTCCGGGCGATTCCTTCTCGGACATGGTGTGCCAGGTTGAAAAAGAGGGACTTGACAGTAGTATTGAAACCACACCGAGAATTCGTAATATAGAAAATGGTCCTCCCAAAGGGAACAGCAACTTACAACGATCCCGCCCCTGACTCCGCTTACCGTACTTTCCACATTTGTCTACCATGCTCCCTTTATATATTTTAATACTGTATCTTCTCCTCCAAATCAGCGCTTTACGTTTTTTATCTACTTTCTTCATCTAATTCACTCCTTATGTAGAAATTTCACGCAAATGCGCTACAGCAACTTCTTTTTTAGCTTTTAGTACCGACTCCAGTCCGTCTCTAAGGTGCATTTAAAGCCATTTTACCCAACTTTTATTGAGATCCACCAACCCCTACACACACTGCCCTTCCCTACACCCTCTATCCTCCATCCACAATCGCCCCACTCCATTTAAGACCAAAATGATCAACCTTCGCCCTCCGCCTCCATCACCAAAAATCGCACCCCTGCCCCTAAACTCCATTGCCCTACTCCCTTTTGGACCTACTGACGGTGATGACTACCTACGCCGACAAACAAAAAAGATGATCGAATTCGTGCGTCGCTTGTTCATCGAGGAGGCGGTGGAGGAGTACCTGAGGGGCAGGAATGGGAAGTCGAGAGGGAGCTAGGGAGACCTTCAAGGAGTGGGCAGCCCGTAATTGGTCTACGAGGTTAACGATGAGGAGGACGGGGAGGATGATGAGGAGGATGAGGCGAGGATGAGGGCGAGGACGAGGACGAGGAGGATGAGGGAAAGGGATGCATAGGAAGTGTTGGAAGGGTGGGGCCGGGACAGGAAAGTATGGAACAAGTGGGGCCGACGCTGGAACCAGGATATCCTTAGTAGTTCAGATATCTCCCAGGAGGAAATAGAGAGCTAGGAGCCATTCGCAGATATTTGTGGGGACTGTTTGGGCAGCATGGAAATTTCGGAGGAGGTTTTCGAATCTGATGTAGAGAATGGGAAATAAGAGGACCATATCTATTGTTCGTTTCTTGATTATCTTTTGTTTAGAGTATATCATCCACACAAATTGTTTTTATAAAGTTCCTGGTATCTTCTGCTGTTTTGTTCGGACTTTAATGGTAGCCAAAAGTCTATGTAAGCTAAGTAAACTGCTTCCTCTTGTGGAGGTAAAGCAAGCACAACTTCAAGTAAAGTCCCGAGTGGTAGGAAGTTTGGAGTCAACACCAGACTCAAGAAAAATGTTTTCTACGCTGATTGCAGAGCATCATTGAATGACCGTGCTCCTTCCATACTTGCTTGCAGCCCTTTCAGCTGTCTTCCTTATCCACTGCGATTTGTTCGTTCAACTATACCACGGTAGCACTTTTGTCGCTCGCAACACCTCCGTCTTGGGGTAGTTGGTTCTAAGTATCTCTTCCCGACGATTTACCCCTATCATTTGGTACTCTTGTGGAGGGGGTTGCACCCGAGGTATTCGAGTTGAGCAGTCTTAGGGAACCATTCGAGGGGATTTCTTTTCTGTAATCATGGATCTCAACGCTGCTCGTATAACGTTCACAGGGGGCAAGAATGAAGACGTTGAGGAGTTTCTCTATACATATGTCAACGTTGTGATGCGTGAGAAGGCGATGAAGAGAAGGCCCAAGTATCTTTGCCTATCTTCATGGTGACGCAAAGCACAAATATAAGTCCAAGTTTATCGACGGGTGGTCTCTTAACGGGAATGGGCGTAACTTCGGTGAGTATGTGAGTGGCTTGTGAAAGAGTATGCTAAGGAGGTAGAACCAGATGAGATGATTCGTACCGCTATAGAGGCCGTGTCAACTTCGACGATTTTTAAGCTCAAGCCAAGTACGGAATGCTGCGTAAGGCGGCTATGGGGATAAGCGGCTCTCCGATTTCCTCCTCATCAAGGGCCCTCACACTTTTAATGAACTGAAGGGTACCATAGTAGAATTTGTCAAAAATTCGGAGACGTTTCAGTCACTAAGTGAAGTACCGAGGGAAACCCGTACATCTATGCCGATCGTACATCCTGAAAAGAATTATCAAAGGCCGGCTACTAGTGCAGCAGCATTGGAATCTGTCAGGAGCGATGTCAAAAACTTGGAAGAAAGGTTGGAAACCCGATTCGATAATCGACTTGACATGATAACCTCGCAGTTGGAAAGCCTTACTCTTACCATTAAGAAGAACCAGTCTGGGGCCCCTAAGGCCGCAGAAGTCTGTTCCTACTGTCACAAGCCTGGACACTTTGCAAATAGGTGTCCTGATAATCCACATAGAAACACTCGTTGTGGAAAGTGCGGTCGATATGGGCATCATGAAAGTAACTGCTGGTCTAAAGACAACAGAAGAGCAAATTTATCGGAGCGAGGAGGAGTCAGGACCAGAGATGAAAATCTTACAAAACAGAAGGATCAAAGGTTGACGGATGCCGGTAACGTATCCATCGCTGAAGAAATCAGTCAAGTCAATGTGACAAAAAGGGATGGGGAAGGGAACATTTTATCGAGAAACCTAGTCTAGATTATGGAATGCTGGAGCACATCCAGCACCCACACCTCCTCGACCAAGAGGTCTGATCAAGTTGTTCCAGGAGTGGAAATCACTCCGGCCAAGGCGAAAAAGAGTAAGAAATGTTAAGAGTATCCCGAAGGACGTACTAGAGTATGTGTAGAAGTACAATTTGGTAGCTGCGCTTGCATCGGCCCCAACTGGAATAACGTTTGGCCAACTTTTGAGCGGCGACGCAGAGGATGCGAGAAAAGAACTCAAAAATATTATAAGGTCTAGTAGTACGCTAAGGGTAAGAAATGTTTCTTAAATTGGCGTCGATAGCACCAAGACGTCTTAAGCTGGTACTAGTCAAAGTATTGGGAATGAAACCCAAGCTCTTTTCGATTCGGGCGCTGTTCCAAACCTCATTTCAGAAACTTTGGTGACAGATATAGGTCTCGAAATTAATTCCAACTACTCGAAGAATAAACTGTGGCGGATGGAACCTATCAAAATGCATGGGCACTGTTGACAAGGTTTCCGTGTTCTTTGGGGACTCTAAAGTTGATGTAGACTTTTTTCATGCCGGATCTCCCTTTCGATGCAATCATTGGCTGCCCTACCATGGAAAGACTAGGGACCTGCATTGACTTGGGAACCAAATCGTTTCAGTTAATGTTGACGGCAGAAACGTGAAGATGCCCCTGGATTTCGACAAAAGCACACATCCGGAAGATCTAAGAGAAGACGGACAGTGAAGATTTCACTTCTAGCTATGACAGCGAAGATTCCGAACCAACTAACACTTTCGGAAGTGAGAAAGGGTACGCTCGGGGACAATGAACATGACATGGGACGATTATGATTCTGGGTTTGAAACAGATGAAGAATGGAATTCTAGGGTAGGTTTGACACCTGAATGTGTTTCTTTTTGCGATAATATCGAATCAAAGGACGGAATTGGGCATAGACAATTGCAGAAGTATATCGAATTCCATATCTGAAGATGTGAGCACGCCGGAAGAGGTCCTTCAAAATTTGGAGGGTGAGATCAAGAAGAAAGAGCGCCAAATGGCAGAAATTCAAGAAAAGTACAGCACCTTCCCCCCCGCCTCAATGAAAATATCCGACATGTTAACATCTTCCGAAGTAATTGCATGGAGCGTTTCGATCTAAGACAAGCAAGTGTACCGGTCACTCACTCATTTGAACTTACCGATACTCAACCAATTTACCACAGGCCTAGACGTCAACCGCCAAAATATGACCAATTTATCTCAGAGAATGTTACAAGTATGCTGGAAAATGATATTATTCGGCCAGTTTCATCCCCATGGTCATTTCCAGTTGTGGTAGCACCAAAGAAGGATGGAAACTTGCTTTTGCGTCGATTACCGACAACTGAACCAGAGAATGATACCCGATCGATTTCCGATTCCAAACATGGAGGAAATCCTCGAGGACTGAAGGACGGGAGATACTTCACCTCAATTGATCTTTACACTGGTTATTGGCAGATTCCATTGGATGAAAAAGTAAGGAAAAAACAACTTTTACCAGCAAAGCCGGTACATTCAGGTTCGAAGTGATGCCTTTTGGTCTCATGAATGCCAGCTACATTCCAAAGAATGATGAACGAGGTTTTGAAAGGACTTCCATTTGCAAGAGTTTATATCGATGATGTGGTGTATTCTAAAAACCTTGGATCAGCACATATCGCATGTCAAGACAGTGTGGAGGGATATCGGCGTACAGCCTGAAAATTAAGTTGAGCAAATGCTTCTTTGCGAAAACGTCTATCCAATTACTCGGTCATATCGTCGATCAAGAGGGAATTAAGTGGATCCAGAGAAAACGAAAAAAATCAAGTTGGCACCAAGGCCCGCTTCAAAGACGGAGGTCGAAGCTTCTTAGGACTGGCCTCATATTACAGAAGATTTATCAAAGATTTCGCCAAACTGCAGCACCGTTACATGCCAGCACTACGAAGAACGGAAAATTTTACTGGAACAAGGAAATGCAAACTGCATTTGAGGAGCTTAAAGATAAGCTATGTGCCCCCCAGTGCTCATGTACCCAGATTTCAAGAGACCATTGTTGTGGAGACAGATGCCTCAGAACGGTCTTTGGGTGCCGTTTTGTCCCAAAAAGATGAAAACGGAAGACTACACCCTGTTCAATTCGCAAGTCGCACTCTGAATGATGCGGAAAGAGATACTCAGTCTGCGAAAAGAAGCGCTAGCTGTTGTCTTCGCACTGAAAAAGTTTCGCGTTACCTTTTATCACTCGAGAAATTTGTCTTGATAACTGATCACCAGGCACTTAAGACAGCATTCCAAAAGAAAGATGTACATCACCGCTTGGCCCGATGGCTCGACATTTTCGCAGAATATCGGTTTGAAATTGTGTATAGGCCCGGACGCAATAATCAGCCTGCCGATTACCTATCCCGCTTGAGGGATCCACTGATTCCAAATGAAAAAGCTTCCGAGGACATCGTCGGAGTTGCCGAGTGCAAGTGCCGAACAAAACGAGTACGAAGCTAATATTCACGGACTAATTAAATTCCTGATGGACTAGAAATGAGAAAGGTTGATCTTGAACACAGAAATTGGGTACGCAGGAATCAAAAGGCTTTTACATTGTGGAATGGGAAACTCTTCCGACACAAAAGCCGGTCCCCTAGTGGCCCCTTTGAAAGAAAGAATGAAGATCTTGAGGACTTTTCATGGTGCTATAATTTCGTGAAAAGCTGTGACAACTGTCAAAAATTTACTCCGATACGAAAGTATAAGACAAATCTAAGCTTTCCAGTTTCGGTCTCTTTGATACCTTTTCAATTGATTTTGCCGGCCCATTCAAGGAAACCTCTTTCGGAAACAAATATCTTCTTGTAGGGTAGAACATCTTACTGGATGGCCAATAGCAGTTGCAGTTGGGGAGGCAAATGCTGAGGTGGTCCTGAGATGGATCGAAAAAGAAATAATTGAACAGTTTGGTCTTCCAAAAAGATCATCTCGGATAAAGCCCTTTGTTTTACTGCAACTTCACTGCCTCTTTTCTTGGAAGATAAAGGGATTTAGCTGAAAACCTTCTCGCATACGCTACTTTGTCAAACGGGAAAGCGGAGAGGATGGTTGGAACCATCAAACGAGCAATATCGAAAACTATGTCGGAGAATGAAATCCAATGGGAAGATTCCTTAGCAAAAGTGTTATAGGGCTATCGTCGAAGAAGAGGAGAATTGGACGCTCTTCATTCGAGCTAATGTATGAAGGGCTCCTAGAATGTTGAAGAGAGATAAAGAAACAAATAACATCGACGAGAGAGTAGAGAAGTCGAAATGCTGGCCACTGGAGGCTGGATATCCACCGCGCGTTAACACAGACAAGAAATGAGGGTGCAGAGCATCCAGTCCGAACCTTTTCAGTCGGCTCTAGAGTAATTGTAGTACATGGAAAAGCAATGCAACAGGATGAAGTGGCCGGCCTTCCAAACAAGGTACTCGAACCCTTGCATCTTCACGGAGGAAACCACCCGCATTAAGCTCTGTTCAAGCTCAGGGAAGAGATCAAGGAGGGCCATGCATGCACGTCGTCTGGTCCCTTACCATCAGAGGCCTGAGAATTCCTTCTCACACAGGACTATGCGCAACGACGAGGCATACTCATCTTGAACTATAGAAAGATTCCTATGGGAGGAAAACGGGCCTGGGAATGGATCATCTCGATTACGCGGGACCACTACGAACTCCACGTAATAATCCATTTCTACATTAATATATGCCTATGTTTTCGTACGTTGAACGGACCATTGCTACCTGAGGAAGATTTACGACTATTAATAAGAGTTCTATTTTCATTCCAAAACGGAAGGTTCAGAGAGGCAGGTCCAGAGTTTGTGGAGGTAATACATCATTAATCTATAGGAAGGTATGGAATGGTAGCTATCGGAGACTTGTCGCAAACGTGTCTGAACATTTTCCGTCCGATTTACGTATTTCTCAAGAATAACAAAGATGGACGACTGAGAGTTACGCCTTAGCCCCTGATATGGAATATCGACTGGTCCAGTATCCTCTATGGGAATCTTAAGTTTCTCCACTCAGGAATACAAGCTCAGCTGAAAATCACGATCCTCCCGAGACCGTCATGATGATACGAGCAGGACCATCAAGTGATCGGAGCGGATCATCGAAGAGGGCAAGGCGTCGGGAGCAGCGAGGAAGATCACCAAGACGATCACCTCAAACACCGCCTAGTCTTCCAGGGGGAAACTATGCCTCTTTAATTATAGGATGACTACCAATCAGGCGTTGGCTTCGTGAGATAACAGAGGACCTCGAGAAGCAGAATTAATTTCCTTTTTTGCCATTAGTATTTGCATGTGCTTCCAAACCATTCACGGGTCGCACCTGAATCGTGAGAACTCAGTCCTTATGTTGCGAGTTTTTTCTCCTTCAGATACCCGTTTCTGTACCCGTTGCCAGAAAAGTTTGCATACTACGTCTACTATCTCACATTTGGAAGGTTTGGGGAAGCGAAACGGGAGGAGCTCATTAGAGAACACTATGAGACCATACGCCGAATCTACAAAACTCTTGACCAAGGAAATGAGTCGGTCATCGCACGGTACACACTCTCTCATTATATTGGAAATGAGCTACCACCATATCCTTTTAGTCAACCATATACTCTCCCTGATGAATGGATAGAATCCACAACAACAACAACAGCATTAATGACGAGCCGGGGTGACCGTATTGAGCGGGAGAGAGTGATGTGTGCAAAATTCGCACACGAAAAAAATCTAGAAGAGGACTTAACTCAGATACAGTATCGGAATTTTTAAGATATTTTTACAATTTCTGAAATAGCAAGATACTTTTAATTTGGATGAGTGTGGCAAATTCATGGGTTCATTTCCAAAAATCTCCATCCCCGCGCCCTAAACTCTATTCCCGTACTCCATTTCGGACCTACTGACCGTGATGACTACCTGCACCGGCAAACCAAAAAGAAGTGATCGAATTCGTGCTTCGCTTCTTTATTGAGGATGAGGCGGAGGCGATAGGTTAAGGGCGTAGTGGGACATCGAGGAGGGAGCTGGGAGACCTTCGAGGAGTGGGTAGCCCCTAAATCGTCTACGAGTTTTACTAACGGGGAGAATGATGAAGAGGAAGATGAAAACGGGGGCAAGAGGAGGAAGAGGAAGAAGTGGAAGAAGAGGAGGATGATCAGGACAAGGACGAGGTGGATGAAGGAAAAGAAGGCATGGAAAGTATTGGAGTGGTGAGGCCGGGACAGGAAAGTATGGAACAAGTGGGGCCGACGCTGGAACCAGGATATCCTTAGTAGTTCAGATATCTCCCAGGAGGAAATAGAGAGCTAGGAGCCATTCGCAGATATGTGGGGACTGTTTGGGCAGCATGGAAATTTCGGAGGAGTTTTTCGAATCTGATGTAGAGAATGGGAAATAAGAGGACCATATCTATTGTTCGTTTCTTGATTATCTTTTGTTTAGAGTATATCATCCACACAAATTGTTTTTATAAAGTTCCTGGTATCTTCTGTAGTTTTGTTCGGACTTTAATGGTAGCCAAAAGTCTATGTAAGCTAAGTAAACTGCTTCCTCTTGTGGAGGTAAAGCAAGCACAACTTCAAGTAAAGTCCCGAGTGGAGGAAGTTTGGAGTCAACACCAGAATCAAGAAAAATGTTTTCTACGCTTATTGCAGAGCATCATTGAATGACCGTGCTCCTTCCATACTTGCTTTTAGCCCTTTCAGCTGTCTTCCTTATCCACTGCGATTTGTTCGTTCAACTATACCACGGTAGCACTTTTGTCGCTTGCAACACCTCCGTCTTAGCGACAAAAGTGCTACCGTGGTATAGTTGAACGAACAAATCGCAGTGGATAATGAAGACAGCTGAGAGGGCTACAAGCAAGTATGGAAGGAGCAGGGTCTACCACTGATGCCCTGCGACCAGCGTAGGAAAAATGTTTCTTGGGTCAGAAGTTGATCTCAACTTCCTACTACTCGGGACTGGACTTGAAATTGTCTGCCAACTCCCTTGACCTCTCCATGAGGAAGCAGTTTACTCGGTTTATATAGACTTTTGGCTACCCCCAAAGTCTCAAACAAACAGAGTGATCTATATCATACATTCAAGGGAATCGTGTGAACCAGAGAGAATATTACAGGATATTTCTCAAGGTAAATATCTAGGTGCCATACCATGCCCGCCACCCATCGGCCAGGGTGGGAATTAATTTGGCCATTAATAGACCTTTCAGGGACACTCTTAGTATCACCCAGAGCCTGGAACTGTACTGACATCTATTATAACAAAGTGTCCTAAAATAAAAAATCAACCCATGAATT